>JAODXP020000023.1:22251309-22301309 GCA_027497455.2 Sardinella longiceps
ACACACACACACACACACACACACACACACACACACACACACACACACTCACACACAAACCTCTTTTACACCTGTAGACATTGTGGTGAGGAGCACTGCTCCATAAACCATAATGTAAAGACTCGTAAAAGCTAAATCACCATATAGTTCCCTTGTGCTCCTTTTGTGGTTTGGCGCGGGAGGTTTCCATGAGGGTGTTAATATCACATGTATAATGATGTGCTGTGAAACGCATTTGGTGGAAGAGTCAAAAAGAGAAATGAGGTCAGATCATTTTTGTAGACAGCTATTCCGCAGATTCTTCATGTCATGCATGCAAGGCACGATATCCTTATTTGTGAGACCACTGCCCTCTTGTGTGGTCCTGCTTCACTCTTGGACTTCAAGTACAAAGGCCAGAGGGGTTTGTAACCAACAACAAAAGCTGTAGTCATGGAGACACTGTAGCCTACAAAAGTCCATGGACAAACACATGGGCAAATGCATATGCAAACACACACACAAATGGATCAGTTAAAGCCTTGGTTCTCAAAAGGGATCTGCAGCATATTGCTAGGGTGTGTGTGTGTGAAAAAGACAAAATATCTAGTATATATCAAAATATCTAGCATCTAGTATCTCAACGAACAAATAAGCCTGACTGGCAGGGATGACCAAACTAAGGCCCGGGGGCCAATTGTGGCCCTTCACCATCTTTCATGTGGCCCGCCATGATGTCCAAATAAGGATAATGTGGCCTGTGGTTATATTGCTCTGATAGTAACATTGGTCATAGAGCCCCTGTAATTGTTTGAAAACGAATACTCTTAATTTTGCCCTGTTCCTTCGCAGCTTAAAGTTTTCAACATATGGCCCGCAAGCAAAAACGATTGACCCCGGTTGTATGGTTAAATTTGTGCTGCAATTATGTGGGGTCATTGGGAATATTCCTTTACCATGAGATGTCCCTGATCCACTAAAGTTTGAGAACCCATGATTTAAAGGAGACATAGAATGGAAAACCACTTTTACATTGGTTTTGATGAATTAAGAGAGGTTGTGGATGGTCAAAGAGATATCATGAACATGAGGCATGGTTCTGCCCTCTTTCATATGGAAATCCTACATTTAGAAATAGCCATTAAATGATGGGCGAATTAGAAAAAAGCCTACAAATGATGTCAAATAGCACAAAGCCATTGCAGTTCAATTAAGGTGGCCAGAGTGAGGCATTTTTTAGGCAAAAAACCCATTTCAATACACATCATATGAGGTGTTAACTAGGCTTGTAAAATATCACTTGGTCTCCTTTTTGACAAAATACAATTGAATATATTGTATTTTAACATCAGAGAACAAGGTACAATACTCAAGTAATCCATTCTATGTCATCTTTAAAGTATGCAGATGTGTGATTGTCTAGTTTATAGTCTAATGCAGAGTCTGAATGCTGTATTGAGTCGTTTATATTAAAGAGTTAACCAAACTTGTATTGCAAACAGCTTAATACTTATCGAAAAGTCTGCATGTGTGCTTGTTGGTCTCTTATAGATGTTATGAAACAGCATTTCGGTGATTGGTTTGGTTTTCTGCTCGAAGTTGAATCCGATCCTACAGGCCCATCATGCAGACTCAGCTCCACACACTCCCACACACTGAATCGGTGTATTCACAGAACCAGAGCGTGGAGGTCTGTCGTAAAACGCTCTGATTGTAAACCTGATCTAATTCATGTAATAGTGCTGAAAATTGACCTCCCATTTTATGATGAGGTAATTGGAGCAGTTTGGGCCTGATTAATACTCAAGGCTAATGGCATATTTTAAGTCCAATCCCCTCAGTCCGTCCTGGATAATGGATTTGAAATGTGAACGATTAGTTCTGTGGGGGAGCTGACTCCATTACTTTGTCCTAGCTTGTTTATTTTAAGTTCTTCCAAACCTCAAGGGCACCCTAACGTCTAGTGATGGGAATTAGGCTTCAGTTCTCTCCAGTTCAGTCCTGAGGTTATACATATATGTTTGTCTGATAGTTGCTCGGGGCAACACAAGGACAGCACTCAGAACAACACAACACAGAAGGCACTCAGAAGGGACACAATTATAAGACTACTACATGAAATGTCCTCTCAGTTCTCCTGTTCAATAGATAGATAGATAGATAGATAGATAGATATACTTTATTTATCCCAAAGGGAAAATCCATTGTTCCAGCAGCTAAAACATATAACAGATACACATACAGTACACATGAGATAATAAATAGTTATGCACATATACATTGTCACAAGACATTGCAGAGGTGAGGTACAGTGTACAAGACATCACTAGTCCCAGTAGCAAGTGAAACTGTAAAAGCTTAGTGAAACATAAAAACAGTATTAAAAACTATTATCCAAATTAATGCAGGAGCTCATACATCACTTTAAAATGTACACTGGAAAACTTGATTATGTTGGGATGAGATCAAAACTTCTACTGAGAATGATCCATACATTACACATCCTGTTTGGCTGTTGTGAGTGGTTCAGTAAGCTTTGTAGTGACAGGGAATCTGGTCATGTGAGTGCTTTTCACAGGCTCACTGAAGACCAGTAGATTCACCCTCCGTGCCTGTAGAACTATGCTCTGCACGTGTGGGGCAGTCCAAGACACAGGGGAGGGTTGGATTAGCAACAAAATGGCGCCCTCTTCAGGATATTAGATGGGTCACAGCAGGTCCCAGGTCAGTCCCAGTACCCTGGGGGCCCTAGGAATCACTGTCAGATGAGGGTTGAATGGGGCCTGTTAAGGTGTTTACTGTACTTTGTTGTGCAACTTAAGTTCCAACTCCCTTGAATGTTGGTCATTTTCCATGTCACTCCATATCACTGAAGGAGTATAGGTTCTTACTGTAAATACCTTGCAGAAATGTCCAGTATTTTGCTAATAAATGCTAAATGTGACGTTCTTCTAGCTTTTGCACATTAGTGTATGATCAAACAGACTGTCATCTACCCTGCGTTAGTGAGTACACAAACATATATGCTAATGCATGCAAGTGTTGTACAAGGTGTACAAGATAGGTTTATGCTTTTTACAGAGCTTCCTTATGAATGGATGGCCATTGGTATGGAAACAGATACAAATTTACCCACAGATGACATTGACATGACATGCTGAGTTCTGATCGTGTCGATGTGTGGTGGAACAAATTAGGCTAGTTCTCAGCATCCGGGTCAGCGCCACCTTGAATATGTATTCTAGACCAATAGACCAACTAAGCACGGCATGACATTTGTTATCCTTTACATATGTAATCCCTCTGCTGTACAATTACACGGACGACTACTTCATAACTTAATTTGAAAATAAACAAATAAAGAAAACCACAATAACAATAACGCAATTTCGAAGTGGACCATCAAAGCAGTACTCCTTCAGGCGGTCTTTATAATTGCCTTTTATTTCAGTACCATTTAAGAGAGACCACTGTTTGCAGACATATAGTGTGTACACACACACACACACACACACACACACACACACACATACATACACACAAGGCATGTGCATACACAAATAATTTCCTTTTTAATTGGACCTACACAGAAGAACATTGCCTGCTTATCTTTGTGTTTAGTGGGCAAGCCATCGTCAAGTTGTGAAGGCCACATTTCGATTAAACACATCAAACACATTTTGCCTGAACGATACTAGAGACTCAAACTCATAGACTCTATGAACAGCCAAAGAAAGCAGGACTCCCTTCTAGACTCTTCTCTCTTCATTTCCTCTTTCACCGTTAATCTCATGGCCGCTTTCCACCTGTGGCCTTGTCATCCATCCATCCCTCCCTCCCTCAGTCATGCTGATCCTGGAGTCTGACGCTGTCTTTCCCTCTCCTTTGGCTCTGATTGGCAGGTATGGCATGGACTGCCTCATCCAGTTTGAAGACTTTGCCAACGTCAACGCCTTCCGTCTGCTGAACAAATACCGCAATAAGTACTGCACTTTCAATGATGACATCCAAGGTATGCTGCTCAAACCAACTTACACACACACGTACACACACACGCACACACACACACACACACACACACACACGCACCCGCACGCACGCACACACACACACACACACACATCATGGTTTACATGATTGCAAACACAGTACACAAATCATGTCTTCCTACAAGAGTGCACAATGTACATGGACACACATATTCTGATTGCTGAGAGTGTCATGCAGACACACTCACTGACAAACACACACACTTCCTCTGCATATACAATACACACACACACACACACACACACACACACACACACACACACACACACACACACACACACACACACACACACCCTTTTTCAGACACACATGTTTTGCAGCCAGAGCATGGCGTAGTTCTGTAGCTGATTTGGATAAATGATAACCTGGCCTCATTTGCTCCGTGAGTCTGCCACCAGCTTCTCGTTTGAATCAAATGAAAACATTCCAGGAGGAATTAGATGTAATTACAGTAGCCCCCAAAATTGAAACAGCCCTAATTTTAACCACATTTAAATCCACCTTTAATTTTCTGTTTTCTTTCTCCTCTTTTTCTTTGTGCTGTCAGCAGTCAAACCCTTGCCAGGGTCTTCCAATCAACTTTTTTCTTTTTTTATACACCTTCCAGTTTAAGAAAATCACATCTAACCTACCCTGCAGACATGCAAAGCTCATACAATCTTGGCCATTATGGTGCGTCTCTGTGTCATAGGCTAAAAGCCTAAAGTTGCGACTGGGCTATGGCAGCAGTGGCACAGATCATAATAAAACAATAAAACCAGGGAAATGTGAAAGCAACCTTGTAGAATCAGAGAGTTTGAGTTTACTTTTCTTTTCTCTATATCACTGTATTGTTACTGTGTGTGACTATATTTAACCAGATTGATTTACGGGCACTGAAAACATGTCATTTGAAGACAATATTCCCTCTTTCCTCCCCCAGGCACAGCCGCAGTGGCAGTAGCTGGACTCCTCGCTGCCCTCCGGATCACTCAGAACAAATTGTCAGACCATACCATTCTCTTCCAGGGAGCGGGGGAGGTAAGTCTGCAGATTTCAATCAATCTGCAATATGTAAAAAATGAACTAATATAATACATATCTACAATCTATAATAATCTATAATCCATCATCTATAGATTGTATTGTATAAAAATGTGTGCGTATGCATATGACACTATATTATGCTGGATATACAGTGCTAAAACATTAAATTAGCCGGCTCTCTCCTTTAACACACGTAGATGATTGCCTGCAATTGCAGGAGGACTAACCACCAACCATTGTTTCCATTTTCCATTTTCCATCAGAGCTTTTATTGTGGCGGCCAGAATGGCCAGATTAGGCCTCCTTAAATACCAGGTCATCCATAAACAAACCAATTATACCTCTGAAATTAGTGAATAACTCCTTGTACCAAGACTAGGGAATGTTTTGAACGTGTCGAAAGCAGTCAAATGGTGAATGACCAGAAAAAAAACTCATGAGAAGTCAAAAGAATTAAAGCAACACAATGTAGTTTATTATTAGGTATATTAACTTTAAATACAAAAGCTTTAAATGCATTTTGATGATAATGGATGGTACTGGATGTTACCTCATGGAAAATAACTTTTCATTGTCACTGTACACGTGGAGTGCCTGGTATTGCAGTGTGCAAATATAATGAGCCATTGCATGCTTCTCAAATAGGAAATCATTTTATATAATTTTTCAAAATGCATTGTATTCAAGTGAAGTCGAAAAGTTGAAAAACAATAACAGATTAATATAAATTCATAAATGGTGTGACCGGCTAAGGCTAACTTCTGTACTTTTCCCTTCATTTTTGTCAAATTGAAAATGATTTGAACAAAAAAGGTCATAATTTTCCACCTGCACAAATCTGCAACAACGCCAGATGTTTCCTGTCTCAGTTTTAGTAATAAACCAACTCGTCAAGCCAGGTTTTCAGATAATAACTATTTGAGATGCTGTTAGAGGGTCTTTGGGTCAATATCTTTCAGGGTGAACTGAAGTTCAAGTCAACAGTAAGATCAGGTCAATAGCTGAACTGGTCAAAGGCTATAGAGCTACGAGAACTGTGCCGAGAAACTTGTGACCCGTATGTGCCATAAAGCAAATAGAAGAGGTAAAACTAATAACATCATCCTCAGCGCAATGTACTCATTGTTTTTTTCCACTGTCTCTCCTCCTCCCTTGTTTCCTGCTTTTTTCCCCCTAGGCTGCCATGGGAATTGCGGACCTGATCGCCATGGCGATGGAAAAGGAAGGCCTCCCAGAAGAGGAATGCCTGAAAAAGATCTGGATGGTTGACTCCAAGGGCCTCATCGTCAAGGTAAAATCTCTCCTCAGTTCCATTCCCCTCTATATCAGGGCAGCCCAGATGAGGTCACAAAGCTGGTGGGGATTACACTGCATGGTTGGCCACCTACAGTACGATAAGTGGTCTTGGTCTAGTGGTGAAATGAGTCCTGTTCATCAGCAAGACCTATAGGCCAAGCTTGTCCAGTCATGAGTGCTAAATCCACCTCCACTCCAGACAGCTGTACTGTACTGTATCGTTCTTGGTAATCGGAAAGCTAAAGCGGGAATGTTACTGTAGGGTCATGTAGGCTTCTACAGTGATCCATGGAAATGGCTTGTACACCCCATTCAATGTCCACTGTGGACAATGTTTGAAAAACAATAGACTAGTCTTCTGAGTTTGCATTTACGTTGCATTTGCATCACGTCAAAAATAATCACACCTGCTGTAACTGTAACTGTAGATGACCTTATCTGGGTTCACTTACGTTTACAACAAAAAATGGTCAAAGGAGGAGTACTTTTGGACTGAGGATTTGAAGGTGATGAATTTTCCTTCATTTCTATTCTATTCATGTTCTTATTATATGTTTCTTCTTTCCTTTTCTTTCTTTTTGCCCCTCCATGTCTTTGCCCCATCCTTCTCTCTCTCAGGGCCGAGAGCACCTGACCCATGAGAAGGAGCGCTTTGCCCATGAGCATGCCCAGATGAGGAGTCTGGGGGAGGTGGTGAAGGAACTTAAACCAACAGCTATAATAGGTAGGCATAGGCATACAGGCCAGAAACACACCTAGTTCAGCCTTTCACACACACACACACACACACACACACACACACACACACACACACACACACACACACACACACACACACACACTCACACACTCAAACACACATGCAAGAGCATAAATACACTTGAATGCAATCATTCTCTCAAATGCCAAATTTCTCTCTCTCTCTCTCTCTCTCTCTCTCTCTCTCTCTCTCTCTCTCTCTCTCTCTCTCTCTCTCTCTCTCTCTCTTCTCTCTCACTCACTCACACACACACACACACACACACACACACAGTTTATATATAGCCATTCTTCAGTTTCTTGCCTCCACGTGTGATGTCATCCCTCTTGATCAGGCTTTCTCATTGATTAACATAGGCCTAGGCTCTAATTTACTGAACCACTCATACCAAAGACCTTTGTTTATTTTTGTTCATAATTATATTGATATGTCCACTTGTTCTTCCTTCTGGGCCGTGACATTTCATTGATTATTGCAGAATTGCTTGACCCTTCACCTCCACTAGGACATTTTAAATGTGGCTTTTACAGAAAAAAACATCATGAACAATGACAAGTTAACTAGATGTGGCGTATGTTTCGATTGTGTGCTGCTCACCAATCTTTGGGAATCCTTTTCACATTGACACAAACAGTGTGTCTCTGACAACACGACTCATGCACACACGCACGCTCGCACGTTTGCTCGCTTGCTTGCACGTGCCCACACACACCCACACACATACACACACACACACACACACACACACACACACACACACACACACACACACACACACACACACACACACGCATAAAAACCATAGGACCGGAGGGCAATACAACAGGGCAAGGCATTCAGTATGAGAAAGAACTGCAGGCAGCTGTTCTATCCAAGTGGGTCTATTGATGTAACCAGTAAGCTTGCTTGCTTTAACCAAAAGCTTCTTGGCTCATTTTTGTTCATGTTATAAGATTTTTTACACACGGTAGTGTGTGTGTGTGTGTGTGTGTGTGTGTGTGTGTGTGTGTGTGTGTGTGTGTCTGTATCTGTGTCTGTGTCTGTGTCTGTGTCTGTGTCTGTGTCTGTGTGTGTGTGTAGAGATACTATTCAGACCTGATACCAATACCCACAGAAATACTCATTTTTGACCATGAGAGCAGGGAAAAAATGACAAAAATGCCATTAGATTGAAAGTGACTGCAAATGGCCCTCAGCAGCAACCCTTCCCATGGTCAGTCAGCTAAAATGACAGCTAACAAAAGATTTGTGTGTTCGTGTGTGTGTGTGTGTGTGTGTGTGTGTGTGTGTGTGTGTGTGTGTGTGTGTGTGTGTGTGTGTGCGTGCCACTCTATCTACTGCTGTGCTACTGTGTGTGGAATTGTGTGAAACTGAATAACTCAAGGAAGCGAGGACGGCAGTGTTGGTATCAATACATGCAGTATGAGCATCTGTTTTGCTACTAAATTGTTTATTGTTATGTGTGGATAAATATCTGAGTATTCATTGATTGACTCTTTTGCCAAACTCTGTCTGTTTGTCTGTCTGCCTCTCTCTCTCTCTTTCTGTGTGTGTGTCTGTGTGTCTGTGTGTGTGTGTGTGTGTGTGTGTGTGTGTGCGTGTCTGTGTGTCTGTGTGTCTGTTGCAGGTGTGGCAGCCATTGCTGGAGCCTTCACAGAGGAGATCATCCGGGACATGGCATCCTTTAATGAGCGACCAATCATATTTGCTCTCAGCAACCCCACCAGCAAAGCGGAATGCACTGCAGAGCAGTGTTACACCATTACAGAGGTACTGTACTGTACTACACTGTTAGAATAATTTTTTTCATTATTGATGTGATAATTATACATAATTTCGTGTAATTTCTATAGGTATGTGCGCTTTAATGGGGAACGGTCTCTTTAAGCTTGAGGAATGTTGTCTTAATATTGTGTTCATGTATGTTTAAGGGTGATCAATGTTGTATTATCATTTTGTATGTGTAATTGATTTATGGTGCGGTTTGGGTTTAATTTTGACTCCGCTGATGTAATTAGCAGAAGTAATTATGTTTTTTGGCCATTTAAATGCTGCTTTGCGTGTAATTTGGAGAGTCGGTCATATTTGTGTGGCTGTCAGTGTGAGGAGGATGGTGTGAGCCTTGCTGTTTCCATCTGCCTTTGTAAAGGCCCGCTGTTGAGTTGCTTTAGATTGTTACATATATTTTTAGATATATATATATTGTTAGATATATATTTGTGTGTGTGTGTGTGTGTGTGTGTGTGTGTGTGTGTGTGTTTGTGTGTTGCGTGTGCGTGTGTGTTTATTTGCATTCATCAGTAGTTACTTTGTATTATTTCCTTCCATTTTCACAAAGGGGCGAGGCATCTTCGCCAGCGGAAGCCCGTTTGACCCCGTGACGCTTCCCGATGGCCGCAAGTTCTTCCCCGGCCAGGGCAACAACTCGTACGTGTTTCCTGGCGTGGCCTTGGGGGTCTCGGCCTGTGCCGTCCGAAACATCACAGATGAAATCTTCCTCACCACTGCTGAGGTGACAGTGTACGCACGCACGCACACACACACACACACACACACACACACACACACACACACACACACACACTTTGCACTCTAAAACTTCACTGTGGAAATGGCTTTTAATGTTTGGAAACACACCTTAGTGATTTCATAAAAGCTTGTCCTTGTGTGTCCTTGTGTGTCTTCAGCTTGCATATTGATTAGAGATATTTACCTCTGGTAGGGGCGAATTATGCACACATTATGCATACACGCACCGTCCATAAGGACACACATTATGAATACACACACACACACACACACACACACACACAAATTGAATCCACCTCATGTAGAATAGAGTGCATGAATGCATGAACACATGATTTAATTCCTTTGTCTCCTCTGTGGTGTGTGTGTTTGTTTGTGTGTGTGTGTGTGTGTGTGTGTGTGTTTGTGTGTGTGTGTGTGTGTGTGTGTGTGTGTGTGTGTGTGTATGTTCCTTGTTGCCCATGTTACTGATGTTATCACATACACTTCTCACCTCCTGTTCATGGTGTGTTTGAACAAGCCTATAGCCTGTTTGAGCAGTCATACTGTATGACGCACATAAACAGACCACACACACACACACACACACACACACAAACACACACACAGAGGTGGACACACTGTACCTCACAACGCAAACATTGCATGGCAGTGTTCTCACCTGAGAGTGAAACACTCAAATGCCCTCTCATAAACACCCAGGTCAACATATAATTGAATGAACAACCACCATGTTATTTCCACTCCGACTGTTTGAAATGCATGCAAATGTAAACATTCAATTCAATTCCTTCATAAAAGTTTATGTATTTTTCCTTAATAGCCGTGACTCCGCTCAAATGCATATTGTATTAAGGGTTAATTAACGATACGCAGGTGTCAGAATCAGGGCCTGCACCTTTTAACAACAGATGAATTGAATGCCTCAAAGGTCTTCTCCGAAACCCTGATTGACATTTTACCGTTTGTTAGTTAATGAGGATGTCAGTGCTAATGTCACACAAACACTACACTGTAAGATGCTCTGAATGTTAAGTCACTCATCTTTGCTTCATCAAATATGTATGTGCGTATTTTGATGGACCAAGACAGAGGTGGCAATGTAAATGGTTCATGTTAGTTAACATCTGTTTATCCAAAAGAGATAATAAACTTTTAAAATGCTCAGTGCTTCTCCTCTGCAGGGAAGGTATCGATCAACTTCATTCAAGACACAGGGAGATCCATATATACAGCACAGTACATGAGAAGAATATATATATAAAAATAGGAAGCATAGATGAGGCTATGTGACTTAATTGGTCAAAGTAGTTGTGTGGGATATTTGCAGTCTGATTGGGCTGGATCGCATGTGTTTAGGTCGCAGTGTGTGTCTGTCAGTGTTGTGCACTATAGACCACTTTTTTTATGAACTGTAAACTGAAGACTGTTAGTGAGATGGCAACAAAATAACAGTTTTATAAATATGCATATAGTTGTGACTTAAGTCTGTAATTTTGCAAAAATCTCGTTAAGAGATGCAAGGCAAGAATTGATGTTGACTCTTATGGTCAAATAACCTTTAAGGCTCTCTCGGCTCTTCCTGAGGCAAATTACAGCACTTACAAGATGTCTGCTGAATGAAACCGAAAGTAAGCCTTGAAATCATGCTTAATGCCCTGTCAGTCATCCTACATTAACTATTTGAAAATGATCTTCGCTAGTTCCTGCTGGTTCCTATTCTTAGGCGTGTAGGTAGGTGTTGTGTGGGAAGTGAGGGAACCTCAGTGTGAGACAGTGCTGTCATCTCTTATATATTATTTGAACCTCATGGCCCTAATCACTTTGTTGCCATGCAGAGCATGAGTGTGGCGTTGGTGCTTTGGCAAGCCACCATAGTCACTGATTGAGTGATTGTTTTTGTGTGTGCATAGAAGGAAATTAATCTCATGGAATTGTATTGCATCTATGTAACAATTCTATGATAGTGTGTGTGTGTGTGGGTGTGGGTGTGTGTGTGTGTGGTGTGTGTGAGAGTGAGAGAGAGAGAGAGAGAGAGAGAGAGAGAGAGAGAGAGAGAGAGAGAGAGAGAGAGAGAGAGAGAGAGAGAGAGAGAGAGAGAGAGAGAGAGAGAGAGAGAGAGAGAGAGAGAGAGAGAGAGAGAGAGAGAGAGAGAGAGAGAGAGACAAATGTATAGTTTCATTTTCATCTTTCCATCAAGAACAGTTTTCACGGATCAGTGGTCATCTCCTCACGTCTAGATACTACTCAATCTACCACCTATCAGGAGAAATCTATGATACGGAATGACATTTTCCATCAAAAAGTCTTAGGGGGATTGCACTGAATTAAACATAAAAAAACATTCACACACTGTAGCATGTACACATCATGGCCATGGTTTCATACCAATTTCATGTCAGATAGCATGCTAATGAGTAGGACACTGCACACTGGCTGAAAGCATCTGCATGCATAACACACACACACCTCAAACTGCATTGCGACAGTGAGGGAGCTAGAAAATCAGAGTCGGCTGAAGATAATGGGTTCAATTCCCATCAGCAACCTTGATCCAAGGCATTGAACCCAGAGTTAGGGAGGGGGAATCTGTTCCCTGTAGAATATCAGCTAAATTCATAAATGATAAATACTGAATTATTGAGTTTTGGACCTGTTCAATTCTACTTTGATTGTTGTAAAATAGCAGATCATAAATTAGTCTGCAGTTGAAGGTGCTATCTTTAATCACAGCCACATAAACATTATCAAACATTATTTGTGTGAATTTCTGCATGGCCATCTTTAAACATTTTGTTACAGTGTCAACAAAGATCTCTCATATTGACCAAGATAGAGCAACATTATATATTGCTATGGGAGCAAACATGAACAGTTCCGGTCACATCGTATCACATCATAACATGACATCATAAACAAATCATCTTAATAAATTATAAAATAACCATCTCTGGTATAAACCAAACTTCTAGAGTATCTTCTTTGTAATTTGGTTCTAAACTAGGGACACACAGAAGACATGCCAGACAGGGACAGCCCTTGTGTTTTATGACGCACAGGCCGATGACCTTTCTTGACAGTCAAACAGAAGGTCCTGATAATAAGCATCTTTGAGCCGTGCATGTGGTAATATTGACATGAGGCAGGTCCGAAGATGAGATGAGAAGAGAAGAGATGAGATGAAATGAGATGAGGAAGTATGAGAGGCTGTGCTCTAAAGCCTGGGAGCTTCAAGGCACCAAGAGATGAGCAATAATGTGAGCTAAAGAGCCACTAGATCCAGGAAAGGGAGCGAGGCTCTGTTCTTCTGTAGTGCACTCACTCAAGCACACTCAAGAGTTCCCATGTTGATAGAGACTAGTGATAAACAATGTTGTTTTCAACTATTAGAGGCCCATTCCTAGCTTTTATATGTCATCAAGTCAAGGTTACGCAACACAAAATATATTACTATAATAATTGCACAAGAAGAATAGCTGTGTGTGTGTGTGTGTGTGTGTGTGTGTGTGTGTGTGTGTGTGTGTGTGTGTGTGTGTGTGTGTGTGTGTGTGTGTGTGTGTGTGTGTGTGCGTATATGTGTGCATGCATATTTGTCTGTGTCTCTACATCCACTTGATTTTGGTCATGCTTTTATCATTTTAGCAATGTACTGTCAATAGACTGAATAGTGACAATGTACATTAACTGACATGCCTATTTACACAGGCTTGTAAATGCACCAGATTTAGCCAAAGGCTAATTTTCATCTGCAGCCTTGCAGACCATAATGACTGCAAATGCAATTTCAATGTATATTATATGTAACTGTAATGAAATTAACTGAATGTAAGCATGTCTTAAAGTGATGGATCGGCATCATTCAAGCATAGCCCTGTTGCACAGGCCTGACTGCTACACTAGATATAGAGTGGAATGGAAGAATTTGGAACAACATAGACCGAATGCAAATGAAAAGTTGAGTTTACATTGAGCACCGCTAATCTTACCTTCAGTTTCAAATGATTTTGGTGCCGTTGACTGAATGTAAAGTCCCGGTTCACATTTGACTTCGGTTTATGTTGTTTTCAATTATTTCTTTCCTCTCATTATCTAGTCCAGTTGGTGACCCATCACTTTAGTGTCTCTGTGATTACTCATACACACACACACACACACACACACACACACATACACACACGTGTCACACATGTCACACACGTGTTATCATGGTTAGGCATCATGTGACATAACTGGAGTCTTTTGTCCTCCCACAGACCATTGCTGACCTTGTGACAGAAAAGGACCTCTCCGAAGGAAGACTCTATCCTCCCCTAACTTCAATCTGTGATGTGTCCTTCAAGATTGCTGTCAAGGTGACCTTATAGGCTACCCTGAGAGAGAGAGAGAGAGAGAGAGAGAGAGAGAGAGAGAGAGAGAGAGAGAGAGAGTGAGAGAGAGAGAGAGAGAGAGAGAGAGAGAGAGAGAGAGAGAGAGAGAGAGAGAGAGAGAGAGAGAGATGCCCCAGGCTAACTGCTGAAGAAAACTGGGTTCTTTCAACATTTTACTTGAGTAATCCTCATAGCTCATAACAGGGGTTAAATGGACTTGGTTTACATAAAAAACCTTCAAAGCTTGGTTCTCTGTCAAATATTGTGATGCAAAACATTTGTTCTCCTTCAGGTAAAATTTACAGGGTAAATAAGCACGAACACACAAAAAAAAAGAAAAAGTTTAGTGAAATCGATACAGTCGAAGAAATCTGCAAAGTTCATTTTTTTCTGCAGCCTTAAAAATATACAGCAAACAAGACATGGTTGCTCTGAGGTCAAGGCAATTGTCCAATTGATAATGTGACTGCCTAGTAAGAAATGAATGAAAACATTGCAAAATTGACCGTCTGTTGCAACATACTGTATATTTACAAATGAAGCCCTCCTGGTACGGAAGAGTTAAAGTGAATTGGTTTTGTCCACCTGGTCCTGCATCCTGTAACACCTGCCAGGGCTGTGTTAAATCTACTGGGGAAATCTACTGATTTCACTATGGTGTGTAGTAAACCTTCCAACAAATGAGTGCTGTTTGCTGTAGCTTCATGGTCTAAACACAACAAAGCTGTAGACTGACCTCCTATCAGAGGACTTGCAATTAACATACAATTCTGTTACCGGGGTACATGTTACATTATACTTACTTGAGAGCATTTAAGCACATATCATTAAAGGACAAGGTTAAATTGCCAGTGCAATCTTGTTTGCCTTGTACTATGTAGCCCACATATTCATATATTTTTATGTGTGTGTGTGTGTGTGTGTGTGTGTGTGTGTGTGTGTGTGCGTGTGTGCGTGCTTGTTCCTTCTGTTCCCTCTGCACAAACAGATAGTAGAGTATGCATACACGCACAAGCTGGCCACTCTGCGCCCCGAGCCAGAAGATAAGCAGGCCCTGGTGCGCTCCCTCATCTACAGCACTGACTACGAGGAGTTTGCCGTCGACTCCTACCGCTGGCCGGAGGACGCCATGACCATCCAGTCCTGCAAGTTGTGATCGATGCTACCAATGTCAGGGGACTAGGCAGGACTAAGAGGAAGATGATGAGGAAGAGGAGGAGGAAGAAAATGACTTATCTTTATTGATCATAGCACTGTTTTTACATGTTCTTAATGCTTTGTACGTTGTTGTTGTTGTTGTGTTGTCCCCCTGTCAACTATGAAGGAATCTAAAACAGTAAAGGAATAAATGAACTCAATAAAGGTGTTTTTATTACCACTCAAAATGAGCTAAAGCAGTGGTTTGTAGCACAACAAAATGTTTTTGATGATTAAATCTTCCTATACTTTCAGGCTGGCTGAATAAGATATGAAAAAGATATGGGCAAAGATGTGGCCAGAAGCCAGGTCTAAAATGTTCATGGAATTTTTTGCATACCAACATACACACGGACATACACATGCACACACATATGCAACTCGGCACATAAAAACTGTAGCATTCCATGGAGTCTTGCATAGCTGTGTCCTGGAACATTGCATTTCTCCACAGGCTGAAGTGAGATCACAGGGGACTTAGTTTTGAAAGACAAGTTAAGGCCAGGCAGGTAACCTCAAAGCACTAGCCTCAACTTTACCAATCCTCCCTTTGTCCTCCTCCCCATGAAACTCATTCCTCTGATCTGACCAAAGCAATGGACTCTTTCAAACACACACACACACGCACACACACACACACACACACACACACACACATCAACCAACCACATCTGACTGACTTGTCTGCACTAGGAGGTATTTTGTTTTCACAGAAATTCCTAATTTATGTATCAATGCCAGGGAATATCAATATGTTTTTGAGTGTACAGTAATACCGCACTCTGCACGGATTTCATGTCCTTAAATTGTTATTAAATTATGAAAGTCACAAATACTGTAGGGTGCATTATCATTTTGACCACTTGTATAACAGTGCAGATGGTGTGATGAACTGTAGCTACAGTACTTTTACTTCATTATGACGTCATTGCCAGCAGATGTTTCACCTCACCGACGTACATCCAAGGTGTAGCGAGCAAATGACTGCTAAAAATAGCAATTTCATAATGGATCTATCCAGTCCTGCTTACCTTATTCTCTCTTTCCACCAAAGTAGTCTTGGGCGGTAAGGTGTTAGTCATCCCAAGCTAATTTATCTCAAACGAGCTGTTATTACAGTAGCTTGCCAGAGTTGTCTTTTAATGGGCTTGTTTCACACTGGAACATTCCGACATTCCATGGTAGTAAACTGAACATTCTATCATTGAAATGCATTGAAATTATCTCCTTTTCTGACTTGCAAAAAATGTGTAATAACACTTAAAACATATCTAAATTCACTTTCTTTCATATAATACACATGGGAAGCCCATAAATTGAAAAGGCCTGAAGAGATAAAAGCTTTTACTATATTCATGCACAAAAATGTAAAGCCACTTTTATCTATCCGTGACTTCTCAGTTTATGGGCTTCAGATGTGCATTATATGAAAGACAGTCAATTTAGATGTTTTAACTCTTTTCTTTGGTGCATTCAGAATTCTCTCTTTAATAAGGCATTTTGTTATTACTCTAAATTTGTTATGAAGAATCTTCAGTACTGTAAACAAAATAAGCTCTTGAACATGTTTTATACACATATTTTTTTACACATTTTATAAACATTGTAAGCTGGCAGCATCATCACATGCACTGTATACACACAAACACATACTGTAGGCCTACACATAAGTTACATTACAATTAATTCAGTGAAGCACTGGGGAAAAGGTGAACTTCAATACCCTTTAAATGGATTAAAAACAATTTTGCCTGTTTTTATTGTTCCCTTTAGCTGTCAATAGAGTATGTGGATGTTCTTCCGGTTCTCCACCTGTTGTTCTTCACCAGGCTAGTTCCATGCCCTACTGTACTCTGTTGTTTGTTCAGAGCATAGAGGCAGAGCTGCAGTGTTGTCTCTCTTCATTCATGCCATCGTTGGATCTTTTTCTGATGTACACTGATGATTTTATTTAAATGACTGTGTAATCAGTATAAGATAGCCTCCACTATTCATTGTTCAAATGAAGTCTGTATTTTAAAATCTGAACGTCCATGAAAGGTGAAATGGTTCAACACATAAAAAATGAAATAGTTTTCAAGTACTTTTACCAGTCTCTAGGTCTGACAGCTCTTCAGGAGCCATGGCTACACAAGAAATGTAAACTGTATGCTTTCAGTCTTTCAGACAATCTACAAGCTGGACTAGGTCTAGTGTTGTCCAAACTCCTCTATGGCAGTTGATACTATGTTTACTTGGCTTCATTCATCCCCTTGGGTGCTCAAGGTTTTCTAGACTAAATGGAAACAGACAAAGAACTGTCACCTCTCTGTGAAGCTTTCTTGTAGAACTCTACATCAATTGTGTCCTTTAAAGGGCCTAAGGCTACAAGCCAAGACAGTGTCCTCTAATGATGTCTTAGCAGATCAGTTAGCGTCTTCGAGTCCTCTAAGGCTTCAATGAATGTCTTAAATCAAATTCACTTAGTGCAAGGCAACTTGACAGTATGTTGTAGTTTTGCATTTAACAATACTAGTGATGAGGAAATATGTTTCTCTCCAATCTAATTTGAGAGCTACATTCGGTGAGCATGGCTGCACCAGATGGACCTCTCTGAGCACTAGTCGCATTACCAAGCCTTTGATCAGCTCTTAGCTTTTAAATCATCATAGTTCAAATTATCCTGTGAGTACAGTAAGAATCCAGAGTGCCTGTTTAAATGTCACTGATTTATAGTGCCTTGAACAAGAGAAATGGTCCAAATGTGCTTGAGGGCACCATAAGGCCCAATGCGAGTGCGGCGGTGGTGGGAACATGGACCTGTTTTATTGACAGTTTTTTATACTTGGCTGTTTACCTAGAGTATTGCTGTTGATATGGATGCACTTCAGTACTGTTTCTCATTGACAGTGTGTTGTTTACTGTGATTTTTTTTACTTGTGCTGTTGTTATGGGATGCTGCTGTTTATTTATTGATTACTCATATGCCGTCCTGTGGTGTGGGCAGTAACATGGGAGACTGGTGTGTGTGTGTGTGTGTGTGTGTGTGTGTGTGTGTGTGTGTGTGTGTGTGTGTGTGTGTGTGTTGGTGGATGTGAAATGAGTGGATGGATGAAGTTTTATAGTTTTTAATAGTAATAATTTCAACAGTGATAAAAAAGTTGGACTCATGTGTTTAAAAGTTGAACTCTTGTGTGTTTAAAAGTTGGACTCTTATGTGAAGGCATCAATAACGAAACTCACTTGGCGTGATTTTGGCCATTTGCCACTTTCATGAAAGGTTGGGTGTTAATGTTGAGTCGTCTTACAATCATAAATGGTTTGTGAGCAATTTATAACAGCTGCTGAATGTGTTGTGTACTCACCAGTACCAGTAAAGTAGCCTTACCCTTTATTCCCACCCCCCCTCTCTCTCTCTCTCTCTCTCTCTCTCTCTCTCTCTCTCTCTCTCTCTCTCTCTCTCTCTCTCCTGCCATAACCAGAAAAGCAAATACAATCAAGCAAGAGACCATCACTGCTTCCTGGTGAGACATGTTGTGGTCATGCACCTGTTTTGAAAAAGCAGTTGTGTTCATATCTAATCTTTTAGCATCAAAGGAATTCATCTAATCTTTCATTCTCACCCTGAAGTCTCTCTCAGTCTGTTTCATCTTCAGTATTTCAGATTAACTGATGCCTGATAAGTGACACTGACATTTGACTGAAGCTTTTCCTCATCTTCCAGTGATCAGCAATATTATCCAGTTTCCTGAATAATTAACAGGAAATTGCAAGTCTATTCATTCTTTCATCTGGCTCCTCTATACACAGCACACACACACACACACACACACACACACACAAACACACACACGCAAACACACACACACACACACACACACACACACACACACACACACACACACACACACACTTGCACATAATACATGCTGTGCTGCTTCAGTTTTATTATTTCAGACTATAGCTTTAACTTTACTTTAGCCTACTTTACTGGTGGCATGTAAAAAGTGATAGGCAGACAGTATACCATTAACCTTGTATATCAACTTGGTGTCCATGTACACAATTTTTTTCAAGTCAACGAGAACACAAAAGATGGCCAAGAACTGAACTTGGATAACAAGAGATTAAGAGTCGGGGCTTATGGAATTGTTTTTTTTTTTTTTTGCAGCATCAAAGTGATGTTCGCTTGGGCGAGAGTGCGTGAAACACGCTTTGCCTGTCATCTGCGATGATTCAGCCCTTGTCCACATCCTTGGCAATTACGTTGAAAGCATGTGAATGGAGGCTTGCACCGTCCTCAAGGAATACAATGCACCTTGTGCGGTGTGCGCAAAGCATAGGTCTCCAGGAGCGCAAGGGGCAAGAAATGCTCTACCTTGGAAGCAGATTTTCAACTGCGCCCCACGATACAAATGATACATTTGCTATCTATGGATGCTAAAATTGTTTAGGCTAATGGTCGGACCGGACTATTTGTTGCTATATTTACGAGCACAAAGATGAATGAAGTAGACTCAACAGTTCTGAACTGCACGCCCTCACCAAACAGCTCATGGAATGGCGATGTTGACAACGATGAGTACTACAGTTTTGTCGAAGTCACAGAGACAACAATTTTACCCGCTTTCGTGGGTTTTCTCTGTTGCACGGGCTTAGTTGGAAACATTCTGGTGCTGGCTACTATTCTCAGGTATGAACTATGTTGTCATTACTCTCTCGTCTACAAGTCTATTTCGATTCTTATGGACTTTAAATGGAATTAGGTTAAAAGGTGTAGACCATACAGGCAAATATAGAGCGCATTACGCGAAGTTAATTACCAATTCATTATCTATTAATCTGAAGCATTAGCCTTACCAACTTTGATATAGTTGTGTGTTTTTACATTCTGAATGCTGAAAAAATGCTGCCGCTCTGAACTTCAGTTGGGTATAGTACAGTTTTGTGGACTGGGACAAAATTAAGCTATAGTTGAGATGCAACCTATGAATTATTATGCATGCACTAATCTACACTTCATTTAAATGGGTATTTATGTAACAGTTATTTTATCATCTTTAAACAATTACTATTATCTTTGAGCAAAATAAAGTTTCTAAAAAAGAGATTACATCATATGTTTTGGGGGCATATCTCAGCTGATGACTCTGCCAGGACTCTGCCACAAGGTTGTGAGGGATTCCAAGGGTCTGGCAGCCTCTGTGCTCATGGAAGAGTGGCAGCAAAGATCATGGAACACTGCTCCGCTTGAATCCTCTCTGGTGGCAGCCTCTGTTGTTAAGGATAAAAAAGCTGTGCTAATTGAAGATATGTAATTTCAATAGCTAATGTTATCAGTTTGAATTACCCTCTTACAGCCCATTATTTCTTTCCTCTCAAATTCCTGTGTTGGGGACCGGGCTTGCTGTTTGCTGTGAGACTGGAATGATTAGACTGTATAAATCACAGGTGTCTCTACACAGGTCCCCCAAGAAGACTGTGCCCGACGTGTACATGTGCAACCTGGCAGGGGCAGACCTGGTGCATGTGACCGTCATGCCCTTCCTCATCCACCAATGGGCACGGGGAGGGCACTGGGTGTTCGGAAACACACTCTGCACAGTCATCTCCTCCCTGGACAACTGCAACCAGGTGGCCTGTGCCATCATCATGACTGCCATGAGTCTAGACAGGTGAGGCCAGTTCAGTATATTCTCAGACGATTCGAAGATTAGCCTATAATCTTTTGAAGAGGCAATATGATGTGGGTGTAACTGACTTTGCCTCGTCCCCTACTACAGCACTATTCTATTGACTTGCAGGACAGGCTTCTGCACCTGTAGAGGTACCAAGTGGTATTAGATAATAAGCCTCTGGTCTGAAACTAGCTGATTAGCACTCTAACATTGACGTTTGTTTGTTTGATTGATTTTTACCTCCGCCAAGGAGGTTATGTTTTCGGTCGCGTTGGTTTGTCTGTTTGTTCGTTTGTCTGTCTGTCTGTCAGCAGGATAACTTGAAAATTAGTGCAGGAATTTGGATAAAATTTTCGGACAATTTGTACATTGGGACAAGCAAGAACTGATTCGATTTTGATGCCAATCAGTGATCCAGAACATGATCTGGAATTTATTTTGTGTCTGTGACCACATTGCCTTGGCGGAGGTCTGCGCTCTCTGAGCTCTTTTCTAGTTTGACATGGTGTCGCTATTCCCAAGTAATTCCAATTAGGCTTTTAATCAAATCCAAAGATTTTTAACTCTTTAATTGTTAAAGGGGTTTTAACATAGCTTGGTTTAACTATGAGCAGTGTAAAGATTCCTTGTCGTGTAGTTGCCTAGTATTCTATGGTGCAGCTTATCTTTTATTCCAGAAAACAAAATACTCTTAAACACACACACATGCATGCACGCACACGTACACACACACACACACACACACACACACACACACACACACACACACACACACACACACAAAACACATACACCAACTTATGCTTGAGGAAGATATCTATTGGAGTAATATATTTCATGTGTTGCAATACTATGTGCTTGTCCAGTAAGAAAAATAGTATGTTTGCACGTCAGTCTAATGTTTAGACATTTGACTGTATTGCTGATGCCGCATTCTTGCACAGTGATGATGTCCAGGCCATATCATGCGGAGCAGCGCACTGAAATTTCACACAAATTATCCTCTGTTCTCAGTTTATCCGGTATCTTCCTTCAGCCACGTAGAGCAGACTCCATACTATTTACAGAGATGTGTGTGAGTTATAGATTTCCTCTCCTCAGAGCTATTGGATTCTGTTAACCCTATGGGTTTCTAAATGTGACTCAGACATTATAGGCCAGTAAAGTGCTGTAGGTATCACTATTATTACTATCATTATCTTTATTTAAAAAATTGTTTTCCACATGGCTTTGAAGGAGACTTGATAAGAACTAGCTCAATCATTGCATGTTTCAATATTTAAAACATGTATTGGCTTATAATTTCTCTCCCCAGATCAAACTTTATGAAACGTATACTATACAGTATATTATATATAATATACTCAAGTTAGATGTGATTGGAGTTAGATGTGCTTGAATTAGAAGTGCTTGGAACCGTTTAGAAGAGGTTGCGCTTGAGGGGGATATTTATCATGTCCAATTATTTTGTAGAGTCATTCTATCCTTGAAACCCATTATGGTGTGACAATCTCAAGGAAGTAAAACTATGGCACACTGACATTAGATTCATTTAAAAGTATTTGACCAAGGCAAGATATACCAACGCATTTTAAAACTAGGTCTTTGCCTAGGTTCCAACTGTGGTGCTTTTTCCTTAAAAAAAAAAATAAAAGAAAGAAAACAAAAAATTAGCTGTTCATCACCAATGGGTTAAGGTACTATACATGGCATCTCTAAGCCATACTAAAATCAATACAGTGAAATCAGCCTCCATCTCAGATGTCCATCCATGGTGTGTACACAAAAACCCCTCTGTTCATTCTAGTCCCCATAGGTCTTTAAATGGGAAACAACAACATTTTAATTGAGCAAGACTAATTTCATGCACACACATACTGTATACACACACACACACACACACACACACACACACACACACACACACACACACACACACACACACTCAGCACACACTCAGCATCCTTCACCTGACATCTAAATATGTTATCCATATATAAAGCTAATTCCACATCCTCTTTTGGATACATTACGGATACACACCACATACACACAGAGAGAGAGAGAGAGAGAGAGAGAGAGAGAGAGAGTGAGATCGCCCCCAACACCCATACTGTTCACCCTTGCTTTTCTGCAGTGGCAACTGGTGTGCCATCATATATTAGCCCTTGGATAATCAGATTGTTCTAGTAGGGTTGTAATGTAAACATATTGGACGGAAGCAGGTGCACTGGAGCATATACAGTATGACATACTGTGGGACATGCATACAGCCTGCAGAATAACATGACAAAGATTTTATCTATGGACATGAAATCAAGGAACAGTGTGTGTGTGTGTGTGTGTGTGTGTGTGTGTGTGTGTGTGTGTGTGTGTGTGTGTGCGTGTTTATGTGTGTGTGTGTCTAAATGTGTACATTTCAGCATTCAACATTCAATTCAGTTATCCTATACAGAGTGTTTTGGTGTATTTTTTATTATCATTATTTACAATGCACACATTCCTGTATGACACCATATATTTTCCTGTGAGCATTCTCTCTTGAGATAAGGCAGCCAGGGCAACTAAGATTCTCATCACTGGCTATTTTAACATGTTGAAATATACTGTATGAACAAAGCCATTGGCGCAGGCAGCCGCCAGTCAAAGTCAATATTGTGGTCAGCCCAAAACTGTAGCCTGTGACTAGTAAGTACTGTACATCGGTAAACCTCTCTGCCAACACCTGGGACTTGCTAGGAAGTCTGGAAGGAAAATAAAGGTCCGCAACACTGTTTGATGCTCACAAAAATTTAATGGCACAACGTTTCGAACTCTCAGTCCTTCATCATAATGCAACTTGCTAGGAAGTGAAATTAGTAGGCTAGGGAATTAGCTCACTTGCTAGTAGCGTGCCACATTAGTTTCTCAACAGCTTACACAGTGAGTGAAATTAGCACCCTAGGTAAATATAACTAGCGTGCCTGTCTTCTAGTCCAATGGTGTTGCAAGTTCAAATGAAGGGGGTCCAAATGCAGGGGGTAGGTTCTTTCTGATTGTTTGTTTAACATTAAGATGGCTTATACTGCTTTCTCAAGGATTTGGTTCTCCCTTAAAAGCTCTGTGCTAAGCCATATATCGATACCTGCAGCTGGCCCAATCAATTTCGCTCATAGATGTGTGGATAATGAGACTAATGACAGGGTGGATTTATAGTATAATTATCTCTCCTTCTATCGAAATGCAATATAATTCTCTTCCTTTGGTATGTTCCCTCTGGTTAAGAGGCACTCTGAATTGGCCTGAGATCCTGTTGGAAACAAAATATTGAACAAGAGCTCACAACACCGTGGGATGTTATTTCATAATGACAGGATGTAGCAGGTTGGTGTATATTACTAGATTAGAAACCGCACAGCTATGATGTCTGCCAAGTGTTGTTATTGGTAAATAAATGAAAGGTAGGCTATTTTTTGCTGTCCTCACCGAGTGCTACAGGAGTTATGTCTTATGTTTGTTTAAGTTACATTTGACTTAACATGTAGCCTACTGTATGGCTTATAGATGTCCTATTTTGTTGTTTTGTTTGTACAAAGTTTTTTTTTTTGTTTGTTGGACTTTGATCAGCACATAGTATAACCCTTATTTTGTGGTGTATTATGCATTGATTCTGCCTTTTGCCTTTATTGTGGTAGTGTGTGTGTGTGTGTGTGTGTGTGTGTGTGTGTGTGTGTGTGTGTGTGTGTGTGTGTGTGTGTGTGTGTGTGTGTGTGGGGGGGGGGGGGGTTGGTCATAAACATTAGTTGGACTCTTGAGTCCATGTGGGTACCTGATGTATTTGAGTTGAGTGGTGTCCAAAAAATAACACAGGTGCCAGACAACTGAGAACTCTTTGCGGTTAGACTGGTAGTTAGTTCAAAATCAGACATCAACAGAGACAGATAGAATAGATAGAGTTATAGAAGGCACAGAGATGGCCATTAAAATTTGATTAATAAAGAAATGATGCAAGACCAAAGAATTTAGTGTAAAAATTAATCACACAACACAACAGTGGGAGGTGGGAGATGCTAGCTTGACTCACAAGTAGGGGAGATGGTCTGCACACTGTTGTAGTTCCGAAATTTTAACACTGAATTATTTGGTCTTGTAATCCTTTGTTTATTAGTCTAATTAGTCTAATGCCTATCTCTGTGCCTCCTATACTTATATTTACCTCTGTTAATGTTCTTGAATTACTAATTACCAGCCCAACCATAATGTGTCCTCAGTAGGCACATGAGTGTGGTTGTAGGTCATGGCCAGTGTTATGGCGTTTGAGTACAGTGTTGAGGATGCAATAGATTCCTCTCTCTTTGTCTGTTATTCTCTGCATGTCATGCCTCATGATGATGTTGAACAGTAGTGCTGACATTAGGCATCCTTGACGAACTCCAGATTACACTGTCCAGCTGCCAGTACATGTAGAAGAGGAGAGGTATGGCCTAGTGTAAACTGCACAAAGCTCTCCATATGGGATATGACATAACTCCTGAGGTTCTTGCAAAGGTTGACATGATGGGCACTGTTCAGTTTGTTTAGATCATTATCTATCAATATGGAGACCAAATGGCCACCCTCAGGATTATCATCGAACAGTCCATCGAGTGGAAGTCTTCCATCAATATCAACATCATAGACTTTGAAAAGGCTTTTGATAGTGTGGATAGGGACATGCTGTGGAAATTACTGTAATGGCACACTATGGGATCCCAGCCAAGATCAACAACATCATAAGCAGCACCTACAAAGGGATGAGATGCCAAGTCCTTCACGAAGGCTGTACGTCAGAGGCCTTTGAAATCCTGACTGGTGTGTGGCAAGGGTGCTTGCTTTCACCCTTCCTTTTCCTGCTCTGCATAGACTGGATGATGAAGGAAACCACACACAATAGTCGAACTGGCATACAGCGAGGTCTGATTGAACAACTCGAAGATCTGGACTTTGCAGATGACCTGGCCCTACTGTCCCACACTCACCAACAGATGCAAGAAAAATCAGATCATTATCTATCCATCCATATGGAGACCAAATTGCCCCCCTCAGGATTATCATCGAACAGTCCATCGAGTGGAACTCTTCCATCTATATCAACTTCATAGACTTTGAAAAGACATTAGACATCCTTGACAAACTCCAGATTACACTGTCCAGCTGCCAGTACATGTAGAAGAGGAGAGCTATGGCCTTGTGTAAACTGCACAAAGCTCTCCATATGGGATATGACATAACCCCTGAGGTTCTTGCAAAGGTTGACATGATGGGCACTGTTCAATTCGTTAAGATCATTTTCTATCAATATGGAGACCAAATTGCCCCCCTCAGGATTATCATCAAACAGTCCATCGAGTGGAACTCTTCCATCTATATCAACTTCATAGACTTTGAAAAGGCTTTTGATAGTGTGGATAGGGACATGCTGTGGAAATTACTGTAATGGCACACTATTGGATCCCAGTCAAGATCAACAACATCATAAGCAGCACCTACAAAGGGATGAGATGCCAAGTCCTTCACAAAGGCTGTACGTCAGATGCCTTTGAAATCCTGACTGGTGTGCGGCAAGGGTGCTTGCTTTCACCCTTCCTCTTCCTGCTCTGCATAGACTGGATGATGAAGGAAACCACACACAATAGTCGAACTGGCATACAGCGAGGTCTGATTGAACAACTCATAGATCTGGACTTTGCAGATGACCTGGCCCTACTGTCCCACACTCACCAACAGATGCAAGACAAATCAGAAAAACTAGAGGCAACTGCTGCACTGCTTGGACTAAAAAATAAACTCATCAAAAACCAAAATCATGTGCATCAACAGCAAGAACACCTTGCCCATAATCATGGACCCAGGGCCGTCGCAACAGGACAGGCAAACCAGGCAATTGCCTGGGGCCCCAGGCCCTCAAGAATGACTGTTTAATCATTTCAGTAGTTTATGGCGTTCATTCAATTAAATGACAGAGTTAGACAACTGCAAGTTCAACACAAATAATTATATTAATGAAAGTTGCTTGAAGATTATAACAATGCAGTTTACGTAGGAATTTATGGGAGGTGAAGGGCCCCGATGCCCTGTTTGCTTGGGGCCCCATAAGTACCTTGAAACGGCCCTGCATGGACCATTGGGCATTAGAGGAGGAACACTTTCACATACCTTTGGAAGCATAATTTCAGTGGAAGGTGGCACAGAGGATGATGTCCAAGCCAGGATTGGAAAGGCAAGGGCAACCTACAACATGCTAACCAATATCTGGAAGGCAAAACATCTCTCACTCAGAACCAAACTGCAGATCTTCAACTCAAATGTGAAGACCACTTTACTTTATGGCTCAGAAACCTGGAGGTCAGGGCCGGACTTGGACCAAAAAATGGCCCGATTTGATTCAATAATTTTATTCAATAATAGATTAATGGCAAGCTAAAATAACACAGCAAGTTGGGCATTTTGCATGGACATTAGAGATTTAATTGAACTAGCCCATTATCCTTCAAGAAAAATATGACTAAATTATGACAGCGCCGGCCGAAAATTGGCCATCGGCCCACCGGGCATTGCCCTCTATGCCCTATGGCCAGTCCATGCCTGCTGGAGGTTCACCACCACCATATTCAACAAACTGTTGACATTCATCAACAGATGCCTCAGACACCTCCTGGGAATCTTCTGGCCCAACACCATCACTAATGCCAACCTGTGGGAAATTCAAATATGGAGGAAGTGGAAGTGGATAGGTCATACACTAAGACGAAAAGAAGCAATAACCAAACAAGCTCTGACATGGAACCCACAGGACAAAAGAAAAAGAGGCAGACCCAAAACCTTCTGGAGAAGAATTGTGGAGCAGGAAATGAAGGAAGAAGGGCTAGCATGTAGCAACTAGTGTGGATGGCCCAAGACAGGAGAGGATGGAAGAGTTTTGTCAATGGCCTATGTTCCTATGGGAATTTAAAGGCCTAATAGAATAAAACAATATCTATCTATCTATCCATACATCCATCCATCCATCTATCTATCTATCTATCTATTGTAACACATGTTAGCTCACACTTGAGCTACAAAAGGGAGTTCCACGACAGCATTAGCAAAATAGAGAATATTTATAAAAGTAATAGTAGAAAAGTTGGTGTAGTGAATAAAAGAAAGGTGTAATGCGAGTGTATGTCTAGGGATATGTTCAAAGAAAACAAAAGGCGACGCTCAAGAGGAGAGGGAGCCCGTCAGCCTTCGGAACCCAAACCTTCATGTACAGGTGATGACCAAGGGCAATGGCAAACACCTGCACGTCTCGGCCAACCTGATTCACAGACAAACATGAGCGCAAGGGGACGGGGCTAGTGAAGTACCGACAGGATCGTAACACTATCAATGTTATAGACTAAGATGAATCAGCAAGTATCAAACTCCTGAATTTATAAGTGTAGCCTTTCTATGCCAGTGTCACATTAGCTGCGAACAAGCTCTTACAATCTTTATGACAGTCTTTGATTGTACAGGCTTGAGGAGTGCTCTCAAATGGAAGGAGAACGAAATAATTTGGAACAATATTCAGCATGGCGCACTGGCTTTTATGGTAATGCTAACTGAACACTAACTGAAGTAATAACATTGACAGTGGGATTATGCCATTGTCTGTGCTTTCACTATTCAGTCTAAGATGTTCCAGATTCTTTTGTTCTGCTCCCTATCTACAGCAATCAGACAGCTTGCACAACATGACTGTAGTTGAAAGATGCTAAACTATACCTTTTATTAAAGATCCTGGCTCTCTGGTAATTCTGTAATTCACTGGTAACTCTGTGATTCTCTGGTAACCCTTGAACCTTTGCTTCAAAAGCTGCCTTATCATACCGTACAGCATAACATCTTTTGGCTCACTTGACTCTTTAACATTGAATCTGCTAATATCGATGATCCTGACCCTCTAGGTATCTGGCGCTGGTGCACCCCTTCCGTCTGAGAAGTCTGAGGACCCGCTCTAAGACCCTCTGGATCAACCTGTGTGTGTGGCCCGTGGCTGGTGTGCTGGCGTTGCCAGCGTGGGCTCACTCTGAGGTCATTCGCTTCCCTGATGGCCTGGAGAGCTGCTCCATGAACCTGGCATCCCGTAGGGCACTACTCTGGTATGCCAGCACTCAGGGGGAGGGACAAGGGGAGAAAATAATAGCCTACTACTGCTGCTGCTGCTGCTACTAGTAGTCTACTACAAATATTATTATTGTTAGTTGTAGTCAGTGGTTAAAGTGGGATTTGGCAGGAGGGGGAACCCTCATATTTTGTGTCTGCACAAACAAAGAAAAATGTATAGGTGAAGAATAGGATGATAGTGTTCATTTATCTAAGGTGCCGGTACAGGGTACCCCCACGTTCCCCCCAACTTTAACCCCTGGTTGTAGTAGCCAAGTATTTGGATTCTTACTGTAATATTAAATCAGATAGCATTCTGGAATCAGTAGATACACAAGATTGGCCAGAAAGCTTATTATACAACTGTTTTCTGTGAGGTATGTTCAGGTGTGCACTGGTTAACCTGAGTAAGACAATTAACCCACATACTGTAGATATGTATCCGGCCCAGTGTTTTAAACACTGCTAAATCATGTGTTGGAAGTTGCAGGGTACAGATTTGTAAACACTGATGAGTCATGAGCAGGATTTTCCTCTTTCTGGTCTCTATACATCATCAACAATTATTCATTCATTGTCATGTGTGCATGAATTCTGACTGTCATACTATGTCTTGCATACACATTGTATAAATCAAGACACTGCATAGTTCCAAAGTTTTTGCTCCTTCTACCACTACCACTACTACTACCAATTATTACTTTGTATTATTTAAAGAAGAAGAAGAAGAAGAAAAATGATAAAGATTGGTTGTTTTCTTTTAGCGATATGTCTGTGAATATCTGTGGCCGAAATCTGGACTGTTTATAGTCATGGTAATCCTGGCTGTTTGTTTAGTCACCTGCCAAGAAGGGGATTTTTTATGGTTGCTTCCATATATGGAGATGTAATGTAACTCTTGTACACTGTTGTTAGTTTCTCCTCAATAGCATAGCAAGAAAAAATTACTGACAACACCAGTGACAACATCTGTTTTTATTGACAGTCTGTGAAAGCCAGTCCTATTATTGAAACCAGCCTTGTTTGCAATTAGCCAGGAAGGGCCTCCTCCTTAAGACCTTGGGCAATCAATGGCTTACTGATCTTTGGTACACACACTGTAGGTGTTTAGTCGTTCTTAGAATCTTGTGTCTTTGCAGGTACACCATCTACCAGACCATGGTGTCCTTTTTCCTACCACTGCCTTTGATCCTGCTTTGTTATATCCTCATCCTCTGTTACACCTGGAGAATGTACCGGAGGAACAAGAATGCACGCCAGTGAGTCATATCTCATGGATGGATAGATGGATGAATGAATGGATGGATGGATGGATGGATGAATGGACAGAGAGAGACAGAGAGCAAGATAGATAACACCAAGAAATGGGCTATTTATCTATTTACAGTCATTTCTGTTCGTGGGAAAGAGAGCAGAGGGCCACAATTGGCCTTCAGGGCAGTAGTTTGGCCACCCCTGGTATAGACAAATGACCTCTGTTAAAGTGAGATTAAGATCTCACTGTGCCGTCCCCATTGTTCTAGCTAGCAATCTAGTAATGCCAGATGCACAAAGGAGACACACAAAAAACTTAAGTGCAGACAGTGGCCGAGGGTTCATTTGACTTGCCCTTGACATATTTACATGGTGGTCTTAGCTCAACCACAACAGTGCATAGAGTTTAGTCTAGGCAGGCAGAGATTGACATACAGATGTGTTTATCTGTCCTTTATATGACCATATAGTGTGAATTACAATTTGACCACAATAACAATTGTTGTTGCCTTTATAAACAGGCTTGGGATATTCTATGGGCATTTGGGAATACCAACTTCATTCAATAACATTGCAGACAGGGAGGTCTTGGCTAGTGATGGTGTTAACTAGCACAAGCGTGGAACAGGTTGGAGCTGAGTTTACTGACTGCCTTAATAACTAATCTCTGTTTACACAAACAGTTTGGATTAAAAAAGAGAGAGGAATGCTGCAAACATTCCAACATGATCCACATCCGTTTTCTTTTAGTCATGGGGATTACTGATGTGCATTGAAGTTGCATGTCTTTGTCAGCATGTCTGCCAAGGCTAGCTAATCACTTTCAGACAGCCTCTCACCTATACTGGGAGGACTTTGGTGCAAGTGCCCACAAATCACATACAAATGCAGCATTGTATGGTTTATTGGCTCCACCTAAAAGAATAGTCACACAGATATTCAGTGCTTTCATAGACATAATGACAAATGCATGTTTTGGTTTTAGGCAGTTTCGTTGAACTTAATTAGGCTAAACATCTGTAAACTTTTCCATCTTGTATATACATGCATTAGACTAGAGCTTTTTCTTCTTCTCCAAAGTTCTTCTCTTTCCTGACCAGTCCAACAGACTTTTCTGACAAGAGACCCTCATGTGCATACATGTTTTTCTTGTGGTAGTTTTGGTATTTAAAAGTATTTTTCTGCTGACATTTTATGCACCATGTTGTGAATAATATTTGTTGGCATTTCCATTCCATGTGTTAAACAGTGGTGTGTGTGTATGTGTCTGTGTGTGTGTGTGCGTTTGTGTTTGTGTTTGTGTGTGTGTGTGTGTGTGTGTGTGTGTGTGTGTGTGTGTGTGTGTGTGTGTGTGTGTGCGTGTGCGCCATAGGTACAGCAGCAGCGTACCGAGAGAGCGGGTGATCCGGCTGACTAAGACAGTGCTGGTTCTGGTGTCGGTGTTCCTGGTAAGCGTGGGACCCTACCACGTGGTTCAGCTGATCAACTTGAGCGTGCGGCGGCCCTCATTGGCGTACCACACCTGTTACTACCTCTCTGTGTGCCTGAGTTACGCCGCCAGCAGCGTCAACCCCTTCATCTACATCCTGCTGAGCGGTTACTTCCGCCTTCGCCTGTGCCGACACAACACGGCCCAGCACCAAGCGCTCACCCCAAGGTCCCGGCAGCGCAGTGCAGCACACTCCAATCCACTGACTCGCCACAGCACAGGATCAGTGTTTCTCCCACACATGATCCACTCAACAGCCCAATCCATGCAAGCAGACTGTATACCAAAATCTCCCCAGCAAGTTCTGGTCCAGTATATTCCCCATAGTTCAGTTTGACTCATAGTTAGTAGCATCAAAGCTCACTGGACACTGACCAAGATAAAGCAAAATTTATGTTACTGTATTTCTGATGTACATAAATGAGAGTGCCAAACTGTGTCACAACATACACTTTAGACCAATGAAGCCCAACTCTGCATAAAAGGGGGTGTTGTCTTATGCTGAACACACACTATCTAAAACTTGTTAATGAGCACAGTTTGTATTTCCACATCTACACTTCCATTTGAATTACTGTAACCTGTACTGTAATAGGAACCACAAAGTTCAAAAGAGAAAAAAAAAGTCAATCAGCCTGCAGTATGTCCTGAATGTACTTATAAGAACAACATTTGATACGACATAGACCAAACTCACAAACCTGCAGATAAGGATGACTGAGGGCTACACAGGAAAACGAGAACTCCTTGCCTTCTTCATGGATTAGGTGTTGCTGTAGATTGAAAGCTTTTGTCAGTGAAGATTTTCTCTGTGTTGGTGTTTATTATGTATTATATGTGATGTATATATGTTTATATGGATGGCGGTTCTCCCCATGATATTAACCACAGTCGGAACTGAGAGTGTCAATGATAAGCCCACATAGTGTTTCCCATGTATGATACAGTGGTAATGTGTCTCCCCCTGCTGAGTATTTCTGGTGTTACATGTGATAATGTCTAGGTGGCTGACGCATTTCAGTACTTTCACGGCAAATTTAATTTGTTTGTTTGCTTGTTTTTGATGCCCCAAACAGATTACTATTACAAATTCTTTTTCTGTTTTACTGTTCACACTGTTGGCTGAATTTATCACAGGGCTGGATGATTTGGGAATGCCCATAATACATTGTTTAATATGTACAATTTATTACAATGTAATTAAATATATTTTAATTTTCTCTAAATGTGTCTAAAAGTCCCTTCATAAACTTATCAATATTTATTATAAAGATGTTATATAATGAGCATGTTTCTGGAGGTCCTATTTTTAAAAGTTGAGTAAATTTATCAGATAGACAAACACATCAATGTGCTTGCTTGATACACTTCTTTTTGCATGAATGAATGTGTACACGCTTTTGGGAAACCTAGTGTCTGTGTTTGCTGTGAGTGAGTGCAAGTCAATAGCGATCGATGTCGCTTATGATGAAAACTGACTGTGTGGCTGAGAACCGTTAGGGGTGTTTTGTGGCTGTCTGGTGTTTGCTGGGCTGGACATAGAGACAGCCTCAGGGAAGTTTTGTGTGTCTGTGTGTGTGTGTGTGTGTGTGTGTGCATGTGTTTATGTGTGTGTGTGCGTGTGTGTGTGTGCGCGCGAGTCTGGGAGGGTGAGAGTCAGAGTAAAATCAGGGATGAGAGATGGGAGAACAAACGCCTGGCTGTGATAAGACAACACTGGAGCACCAGAGATGGGACTGGCTGGCCTGAGTGTCTGGGTCATGCCCCACCCCACCCCACCTCCAAACTTTGCCCCTGGTGTGGGATCGATAGCTACCCAACCAGGCCAGACCAGACAAGAGCAAGGGCAGCGTCTCTCCCCAAGCATAGCTGGAGGGCATGACTACAGAGGGAACCACCACCCCCTCTCTCTCTCTTTTCCTTTCTATCTCGCTATTGCTCTCTCACTCTGTCTTTGTAGTCTCTGTAATGATCCCATGCTGGGGAATTATGCTTATCAATAAAAGTGTCTCAATGTCACCCAGGCTCTGTTGTTTACTTCAGTCTAGCCGCATTGGATAATTTAGATCAGGGTGTGATATTGGCTCACTCACACATGTGACTCTTCACCAGCTGAGCAACCAAAAGGTGTTAACACCACATGTCATATTCTCTTTTAATTTCCTCTCTCTCTCTCTCTCTCTCTCTCTCTCTCTCTCTCTCTCTCTCTCTCTGTGTATTTCCAACTCCCATCCCCTTCTCTTTTTGACACATGTGCCCTAATTCTCTCATTCTTTCTCATAACTTGTTACCTATTTTTGCTGTCCACACCGTATGTTTGTACTCATGTCAGTGTGAATGGGTGTTTATGACAAGTCTTCCTGTGTTGTATGAGTTTGAGTGACAAGGGTGGGTGCCCTCTTCAGGCGATTTGATTGGTTCCAATCAGAGAGAGAGAGTAGACACCAGGTCATGGATGACTCAGTGACAGCTGCAACCTGACATTGTTTGACCTTGTTTGTGCCCGGTGTCTGCCAACACCAAGACCTCATTAGTGCTGCCCCAGAGATTCCCAGCAGCCTGGCATATGTCCCGCGCCTGGTCATTGGCCTGACTACCCTCACAGAACTGTTAACCAATAAGAGGAGGTTAAAAAACCCACCCCACCTACCCCACTCAACATTTTATCAGGTACTTCATACAGAGGTGGATTCCTTTACCCTGATATAGGCCTACTACTCAATTGTCATATTGCATATCAAGGCCTTTTTTTGTATTGTTTTTCAACAGCAGATGGCGCCATCTATTTGGTTTATGCCAGTTCCCTGACAATCTAAAGAGACAGAATACAAATGTTTAACTATTGGGACTTACATATCTAATGTTTTAAATATATTTTTTTACAAACACTACTACACATTTATGCATTGAAATGTTAGGCATTATTGTCAAGAGTTCCTCCCCTTCCTTAGATTGTGGTATCTTGATAAATTATATCCAGTCAGCCCTGTTTGAAGTGTTGGGTCTTAAATTTCCCAACAGTATGCTTTCTCTAGCCTATTAGAGTTCCATAGAATTAGTTCACAAGCTTATATAGTTTCCTATACAGAGTGTAAACAACAGTTGCAGCCTCTATTTGCCTACTGACATCAAAAAACTGTATGCACTGGCCTGCAAAGTACAGCACTTCACTGCATGAAATATAATATTTTGGACACGATTTTTAAAACCGCTACCATCCTGTCTCACAAGGCAGCAGTTATGTTTGATAGGATTACACGCGTCTACACAGAATCTTCACTAGGCCTACAGCTGTTGCATAAGGTAACCAACTGTGACCCGTTTGTTTTGCACTCAACAAAGATATTTAATGGTATATATCGCACACGGGCTGAAGTCGTAAACACTTAGGCTAGGCTACCAGTCTTTAATAAAAGGCAACAAGAGAAAGAAAAACAAGGAGCAAAATGTAACTGTTTAACGACGAATGTGGAATTAATTTCTTTTGACGTTGCTATTCTGGAACCGACTCGTGTGTCCGGGTGCAGCACAGGTTTTCGCCTGCGAGGCAGTGGTGCGCACAGGTTTCCGACAGCCTGTTGTCTCACGGGCGGGTGCCACCCACAGAAACCGAAGCGAGAAGCCTGACAAGTTCTGCGTAATTAGACTGGGCTTCTCGCCCCGCGTGCGGCCCGGCGTGTTGAATGCTTGGAATCTTATATGACAAGTGTGATTGCGAATTAAAGTCGTGTTTAATTAATTCTCTGTTCCCTCGAAGCCATTCTGTGCTGTGCAAGATAAATCGGTTACAGGTCGTTGTATAAGGCCATCCAAGATGAAAACACAGTCCTAATTCTACGTCGTTATTTTAGTGCAAGTTTATGCAATGCATAACTGGAGTTCTTTAGGCGTTATGTTGACACTCTCCGACACACTTTACACACAATAAGGCCTAGCCTAGTATGCGTAATTCTTGTGTCAGGATTTTAATGCGTTTTGAGTCGTATTTGATGTTACAAATAGAATAGGCTAATAATAGACAAACATTTTTTTTTATTTAAGTCATTGTTCTCTTAAATAAAATTATTCAACTAGTCTATATGAGTTATCAAAGCGACTACGCATTCTCACAGTTTCCCGCTTGTACAATTCTGGCACATGCTCGCGCGGCTTGTGATGCTGAAGGCTCGCCATCGAGGGCTCCAGATGGATCAACACATGCTCTAACTATGACAAACCAACTCAGGCTTTTACATTTGACCTCAATCTATCACAACGGCTCTTTGGTGAAAATGTTCTTTCAGCACCTTGTCTCTTGATGTGTTTACTTGAAAACCCCAAGAGCGACTGGTTTGAATCATTCTCCCTACCACACAGTGAGTGGCTGAATGTTAAACATTATCTGATGTAGGCTACTGGCTGTGACATATTTTTCAGTCTTTTCCATCAAACCTCTTTGATATCCTCTGAAGTCTTCTTCTTTGGGCATGCAATCTACGATTTGTGATAATTTAAATTAGCCATGTAAGATGGAGCTGATTGTATTAAAATATTAAAATCTCCAAAAAGCTACCATTCAACACTGGTCTTGTGTATAGCATAGGCTATAAATGGTCTGAATATTATTAAATTTTTTACAGCTATTAGGCCTAGTATCCCCACAATTTAAAATTTGATGAGGTCAGGTGAAGCACAACCACCTTCTGCTTGAAGGCTACCAAAAATGAGGACACCGGACAGGTAAAATGGTCTTTCAAGCACGTCTGCATGCATGTGAATGGATCATATTAACATGCATGTGTCTAAAACAATAGCAGGATCCATTGTGTCCTCAGCCTTCATTAATGCTGTGATTCTGTGCCACTGACGATTGACTGCCAAGTTTGGTGAACATCAAAGCCTCTCCCTTTTCTTCCCTCCGAACCAGAAAACCCATTAAATTAACATGCATATTGAATCTTGAGCCCAATAAGTTGCCTAATGAATTGGAGTGGGGCACGGACAATGTCTGCCACCCACGACAATGGCAGAATGAGACATTAAAAGTAGTCGTATGTCTAATGGTGCTTGTTGATTTAAAATGAGCTTTTGGGGTGGGGTGGGGTGGTGGGGGTGATGGGGTTGAAAAGGGGTCCTGGGGGCGGTATGTGGAGAGGGGCAGCACGAGATGGAAATTCGACCTTCAGTGCTCTCCATGCCCAGTTAATAACCTGGCCTGCTTTCATGTGGCTGCGGCGGGTGAGGTGGCTCTTTCTCCGCATCACTTGTGGCATGTAAATCCAGTGGGTGTTTTCATGTCCTTACCTGCTGGGTGCACAAGCGCGAGTCGCACACCACACCTCACTCAACCCCCTTACCACAGCTCATCCTCCTCCCCTCCCTTCCCTTCCCTTCCCCGCCTCATGTTGCCCCTCAACCCCTCCGGACTGTCTGCTCACTCACACATGCTTATAGTGGCACTGACTCATGGGATATTGGCCTCTCCCAGCAGGCCATTCAAGGAGGCTTGAATGCTTATTATATAGGCCACCGTAGTTTGTATTTATGCATTTGTATGTGTATGCAGGGATGCCACTAGAAGTTTTGAGACTATGACAGAAAATTATTTTGGGCCCCCCAAATATTGATTTTAATATTCAAATTTTCTCTGGGGTCCCCTGTCATTAGCCTGGTGATTCCAACATACATACTGTACTTCCACTAAAAAGATTTTGGTCTAGCACAACCCACATTGTGTGGTTCATGTACGGTTTAGCCAATCAGCAAACAGTTGAGAGCGGTGACACAGAACTTGCCTGCCGAGTTGCTTGAAGTCCATCAGCTTGTAGTACAACAGTATAGGAATTCATTCGTTATTCTCCCCCCTCATTATAGAAACTAGCCAGCGGTCTGTTTAATACTGAAAGTGGAAGTTAGAATTGTGTGAGCCAGGTGAGAGCAGCGCAAACAATATGTCACTTCCAAACGGAAACAAATTCAATTGCATTGTTCCAGACTGTATTACGGAGAGAATCGTAGTCACAGGCGGTAATGGCCAGACTACCCTGTCATTGCCAGGCCTTTAAAACCCTTTCAGATCATTAGATAATACGATTAGAACCTGTTTTCCTTTTGTCTTTAAAACAATTAGCTGTCTCTGATAGCAAATTCCTGGGTTGTATCTTATTCTGGTTTTATTAGAAAGGGAAAGTTTTGACAGTGTCCCTATAGATAATCCTGTAGTGTTGTCTTCCTCATCACCTCTGCCTACGGTTGTGAATACCCTCATTGCTTATCTAGAGATCTTCAGACTCACTTCTCACACATCCATGGCTATATTCTCCATTGCTGTAGCCAGCTCTTGCCATTACACACTTCTTTACAGTAGCAGACATTCATTGTTGAAGGTCTAGCCCTACTCCACCTACTGTAAAACAGTCAACAGCTTTTCAGCAATAGAGAGCTTTACATTAATAGAGGTATAAAATGGGCAAATACATTAACAGTGGACATAAGTAGATTGTAAGTGTAGCATATTGAAGTTTGCTTCCATTTCACACTGATTGGGGTTCGGTTCCCCCGATAACACTATTCACTCCTCACACACTAAGAGGACTCTAAACATGTATATTACCAAAGGTGCTTACCTTTCATACATGAAATTTGTTTTTAAGACATTCAATTTGAAGCTTTAATAAGAGATGTCAAGATAACAAAGCAAAATTTTTCATTTGTATTCAATAAAATATAACATGCAATGAATATAAGATCTTCCATGGCACTAAGTATTGAGACCAACACAAACTGCAATACATGTCTTCACACTAAAAACTGTGCTAAGGAGATTTAAGAGTGGTCCAGATCATTGATCAAGTTATACGCATTAAACTGAAGTTCAGGGAAATATTCTATGGAAGACCCTGTTTTACTGTAATACAATCAATCCTTCAAAAATTCTGTCTGAATCTAACTTTCGAGTTATCAGAAACCCAATGCAGCACAAGTGAGAAAGCAAACATTGTTTCTAGAAAAAAATGAAATGGCTGCCAAGAACTTGGGTGGTTCCATGCAAAGCATGGGGAGTATCAGTTATCTACTAGCCTGGCAAGCCATAACATTAAAATGTATAGTCTGGCATCGATAGATAGACTGAACTCAATTGTGAGCGGAACAAGGCAGTTCTCTATCGTCTCGAGACCATCTCCCCACTCCGTTACATATTCACTCAGAGAACCAGGGTTACAATGTAACCCAACGTTATCTTTCAAACTGCTTCTGCATGCAATTAGGTGGCCTGTGACCAATCAGAGGAACGAACAAGATGTAAACACTAATTCAAAAGGCCGCCTTAAACACATAGGGCGTTGTGATTAGTGAACACAAAGGTATTATCCAGTCAAATTGTCTATGGCTTGTTAGTAGACGTACTGGCTGAGCAAATCTATTTGCCGCCGCTAGAGTATGTCTAGATTTCTAGGCTAGTTATCCACTGCAATTTGGAAAATTGTGTTATTTTCTTCCTATAGAAAGAAAAACACAGAAAGTGTTATTGATTTATAATCAAATGTGGCAAAAGTGATTGATGGATTTTTAATTGAATGAGAGAACTTGATATTAGGCATTGGTTCCCTTGCGCCAAATTGACTCTTTTCTGTGAAAAGATGGTTCAGACACACCCCATTCAGTAAAAGTGAAGAGCCTCTTTTTTTTTTGTCAGTGCACTGTCGAAGTCGCCGGGTGGACTTACAAGAAAGACTAAATCATTTACATATATATACAGTATGTTGAGGAGAGGTTGTAAATGTGCAACCAGAGCCTAACATCAGGTCCATAATACTGTTGCTGTAGTGTGGCATATGTTGTGTAGGCAGCAAAGAGTGTGTGGCAACCCCTTTAAGAGCACTGCTGATTGGCCCATTGACCTTGAGTGTGAATGCCTCATAAACCAATCTCAGAGACAAATTAACATCTAAATGATCCAAGGAGAGGACGAGGTTAGTTTATTTTTGATGTTTAAATGCACACTGACATCAAAGCCAGAGAGCCTAGGCAGGGCAGGTACAAGTGAAGTGCTATCGCCAGTAGTCTCTTTCAGCTGAGCACTGGCCTTTCATCGCCACAGAAAAATGTTTACATCATGAATGCAAATGCAGACCAAGAAACACAAAAGCTAATAAAAACAAGCCTACATACACTGGAAAAGTCAGCACACATTTATATATGTATACACTGTAGTGTAGCTTACAGAAGGCCATGTGTAAGACAGGTGATGTCTGGGTTGTGAACAGTGTAACCACTTTTTGTGTGTGTGTGTGTGTGTGTGTGTGTGTGTGTGTGTGTGTGTGATTGTATGTGTGTGTGTGTGTGTGTGTGTGTGTGTGTGTGTGTGTGTGTGTGTGTGTGTGTGATTTTATGTGTGAGATCGTATGTGTGTGTGTGTGTGTGTGTGTGTGTGTGTGAACCTCATTATCTGTTGTTAGTGGTCACAATAGCGTGCAGGACAGCGAGATGGACAAAGCACCAGAGGCACAATACCCGCAAACAACTTAATTGAAAACAGAGACCTGGATCACCAGACTATTTTAAAATAATGACCCGTATGAATAGGAGAAAGGTTTTGAAAACAGTAGATCTGATAGATGCGCTGTGAGTGTGTGTGTGTGTGTGTGTGTGTGTGTGTGTGTGTGTGTGTGTGTGTGTGTGTGATTGCAGGGTATTTATTTACTGATCAGTAGTTAACACAGGGGATTTGGGCTTCGTTGACTCCTTGTTTTGCCCCAGGCTGGTTTAAACATCATATGGTCTCTGAAGAGGAAGATGAAGTGATGTCAGAATTTATCCCCATATTTTACAGTAAAAAGGGAAAATGCAGACAAAACATGGCTTACACCTGGTCAAAGAAGAAATAGAAACCCCTAGCCATTTCCCAAACCAATCCTTATACTCCATATCCACCCTCCTCCCATTTATGAACAAATATGCTGACACCAGACATAATTTCACTGCATATCTTATGTCCAAATTTAAAAAAAAAATCACATCTGCAGAAGGAATTCAAAACATCATAACTCTGAACTGCCTTATCTGCCTCTGGGTAATAATTCTCTCTCTCTCTCTCTCTCTCTCTCTCTCTCTCTCTCTGTGTATCTCAATTCATCACTATCATTCTGACATATGAAGACAGTAGTAGATGAGCAACAAGTCTCTGATCTGATCTCGTTCCTTCTCCTATCAGAGACTGACAACTGCCCGTCAAGCCACAATTGCTGGTGCAAATCAAGGAGGGACATTCTAGTGAATCTCAAACATTACAGTAAAGCCTTTTATCCTCTGTCACATACCCAAGCTAGAAGACGCAACTGAAAAGAAGAAAGATACAGTAAAGTGAACAATGGAAAGAGTTGCGCAAACAGGCAGAGAGAGAGAGAGAGAGAGAGAGAGAGAGAGAGAGAGAGATTTGACAGAATAACTGAACTATATATCTGCTGTGTTGCGAGGAATGCATACAATAGGTAGGGGGACAGGTGTATAGAAAGATAGATGAATGGATAGAGAGAGAGAGAGAGAGAGAGAGAGAGAGAGAGAGAGAGAGAGAGAGAGAGAGACTTGACAGTCAGGTTAACTGAGCTATAGATGTACTGAGTTGGAGAAGGAATGCAAACAGTATCGGTAGGTAGGTAGGTAGGCATGTTGGAAGGTACAGTAGGTAGGTAGGTAGATAGATAGAGAGACAGTAGATAGATAGATAGATAGATAGATAGATAGATAGATAGATAGATAGATAGATAGATAGATAGATAGATAGATAGATAGAGACAAATGAAAAAGATAGAGATGCACATATAGAGAGTTGGAGCTGAAAAGGAGGAGGAGGTCGGACTTAAGCACGCCTGAGCGCTCGCCCCGGCTCCTAAGTAACAGTAATTCAATCAGAAGAAGGACTAGCTGAGGCGACGCTGGAGCTGGGGGCCGACTTGTCAGCTGCTCTGCACCCACCACAGATTCACTAGTTCCCTGTCAACTTGTTGGCCTCCATTACGCCGACCTCCCTCAGCTAAGGCCCTAATTCATCTGACTGCCGCTCCCTAAGTGGGCCGAGCGGCCAGGCTCTCAGACGCCTCTCTGCTTCCTCTCGCATAGGATAAAATTAACATCTTAGTTTCCCATTAATGAGAATTGCGCAGTGCACTCACACACACACACACACACACACACACACGCACGCACGCACACACGTCACATGCGTACATCATTACACATATATATTCCATAACATGCATGACATGCACACACACACACATAGAGTAGAAATTTGCTAAACTCTCTCTTGCAAACGTAATAGCTATTATAAAGTGTCTATGGCACTATAAAAACAATTTAACAATCATGTCTATCGTTTAATCGGCACAGCTCTAGCAGATATTTGTACCTCGCATTCTTACAGTGAGGTAACATTAATGCAGTTGCTGAATAGTCATGAAAGTATGCTTGTGTGTGTGTGTGTATTTTTGTCTGTATAAGGATTAATTTCTCTTGAATGTCCTCTGCCTGTTTGTGTGTGTGTGTGGGTGTGTATATGTGTGTTATGTCTGTAGAAGGATTAATTTCTCTTAAATGTCCTTTGGCTGTGTGTGATTGTGTGTATGTATAGTTTTAACCTGAGGGGCTACCCAGTCTGGGGCAGTAATAGTTCCTGCCCTAAGGCCCCTCTCTCTCCCCTCCTCCTGTGCGTGCCCTCACTACCGCTGAGTCCACTCTTCCTTCCCAGGGCCGAAGCTCGCCAGATGTTCTGCAGCGGGTCACATGACTGTAAGTGGCCTTCACTGGCCACTCAGCGCGTTTTCTGGGTCGTCCCCTTCAGTCCAGATCCCAGCCCAGTGCTGGTGGTGGCCCCGGGCAATGCAATTGGCCAGTGATGTCACGACACACACACACACACACACACACACACACACACACACACACACACACACACACACACATATATACACATGACTGCAGGGTAGACCAGCATTAAACGCAGGCAGGTCCAGAGGCCCAGCATTGTCACCTCACATTTGGGAACTGACCGCCTGACAGGCCTCTCCGCCATGCCTGGACGTTCTTGGGAACCCGTCCTGCACACGCTAATGTGCAGAGCTGGTTGGGGCGGGCTGGTACTCTGGTGCCCCATTAAAGATGGCCGGAGGATACATAAGGTTACAAGTTCAGGCGTTTGGTCTGGACTGGCCTGGGGTAATGTGATCTGAAGGTCTTGAAGGCTCCACCAACGCCGCCACCACTGCCACCACGTTCACACACCACCCGCCTTAAGCAAAGACCATTAGGAGAGAAAAGAGTGAGAGAGAGAGAGAGAGAAAGAGAGGCAAGGGACATTGGAGCGTGGGTTGGAGCAAAAGTGAGAAAAGAGTGTGAGAGCAAGGCAGGGTGGGTGTAAGTGAAAGGCATAGTGATAGAAAAGAGGAAGAAATGAGTGAATGAGGGTGGCAAGAGAGAGAGAGAGACAGAGAGAGAGAGAGAGAGAGATGTCAATGTGTGAAGAGGGAAAAAAAGATTGAGAGAGAGAGAGAGAGAGAGACGTGGTAAAGAACATGTTGTCAGATGCCTTCACACTGTCTCAGGTGATGACAGTAAGGAATGACCAGTCCTTCACATCACCACTGAGCCTTTTTGTCGCTCTCTGGTATTGCAGTCGTCCATTATTTAACACTATTTACTTTTGGATGATGGTAGCACAGAGGTTAAAGAGCTTGGCTAACATCTTGGATCAAGCAAGTAGATTGGAAAACCTGTGGGTTTTATTCCCAGCAGCCACTGTAGTGTCAGTCAGGAAGGCTCTGAAGCCTGAACTGCTCAAGGAGAACCTGGCCCGAGGGCGAGTGATGAATTAAGTGATGTTAAATAAAAACACCGTCCAAATAAATAAATAAATACAATTCTTCAGGGTTGCCCACTAGCAGACTGCACAGTGCCAGATTGAATTGAATTGAATTGAAAAAAATCATGGGCAATCATGGAACTCTGTTCAGCCTAATTTATGTGAATGTTTTATTTTTACTATATATAATAAAAATAAAACATATATACATATTATAATTTTTTTATGCAACATTTCTGAGGAGAAATAGTGGAATTGTGTCTTGTTAATTGGATTTTATTTACAAATTGATTACTGCTTTACTTTCAATGTTTTTTTTCTTTGTACAGAAATGATTTGGATATTCTGCAATTTCAAATAAGCCATTAACTCAGTGTGATCTGTGTCCATGTCCAGCAGTCCAGTTCCTAGGCTGCACCTTGTAGCAGGTCTCCGTCCTTCCTATTTCTTTTCTCTCCAACCAGAGTTCCTTACTTCCTGCCTAGTTGCCTTCGCCTGCACAATTAAAGCCGGTGTCACGTTCAATTATGTCCCCAGGACACATCCCCGTGAGGCATCCTTTTCCAAGGGGCCATCCCAGCAGCACACAAAGCTAATTGGGTCCTGCCATGCTCGGTGTTATTGAACATGACACCCAGATCCAGCCTGGCCCCCTTTTGGACTCTGAGCAGAGCAGGGCAAGGGGTGTGAAGAAGAAATTAAATCACAGACCAGTAAATTTGTCAATTACGCCCAATTAGTTGGCCTGTGGAGAGGTGTGAAGGCTTGGACGGCAGCTCTAAATGAGCTTGCTTACACTTTGACCTGCTGCACCCCTTAGGGATAAATGTATGTGTTCTCTCTCTCTCTCTCTCTCTCTCTGTGTGTGTGTGTGTGTGTGTGTGTGTGTGTGTGTGTGTGTGTGTGTGTGTGTGTGTGTGTTTTGTTGTATGAACATCAATATTTTGTGTAATCTCTTCAGTTTGGATTTAGTGTGTGTTTGTTTGAGTTTGTAAAAGATTCAAAAGATTAATGTAAAAGAGTATTTTCCCCCCCTCTCTCTCTCTCTCTCTCTCTCTCTCTCTCTCTCTCTCTCTCTCTCTCTCTCTCTCTCTCCCTCTCTTTCACTTGCTTGCACTCTCTCCCTCTTTCTCCAAGTGGGGAAAAATAGGCTTTCAACTCCTAGTGTCAGATTAACTTTTTAGCTGAACTTGATGCAACAACCCGCCGCGTGAGCGCATAGTGGCTCCAGTGCCACGCGCTGTTTCTGACATGGCCTGTTTGGCATGGATCACAGCTTATCGAAGAGATTAATGTTGTATGCTTCAGTTCTTCACAATAATAGGCCACTCACTCTGTGTGTGTGTGTGTGTGTGTGTGTGTGTGTGTGTGTGTGTGTGTGTGTGTGTGTGAGAGAGAGACTGCCATGATTCTGCCAAACCAAGCCTGTGTGTCAGGGAACACCAAATTAACTCCCTGCTGGTGATCTTCTAGCACTCTTGAGATGCGTCTCCTTCTATTTCTCTCCCATCGCGCTGCTATGCTACATTAGTTTGGGAAGCCATGGGAACGGCACCATTTTTGTCTCATCGTCTGTGTCTTTTTTCTTGAGCCTTTTCTAATTCAGCTGAAAATCTCTGAGAAAACAGTCACAGATTTTTGAAATACTAGGTCCTCTCCTGTGTCTGTACTCTCCATACAGGCAAAGGACATTCAAGAGAAATGAATCCTTCCTCAGACACATAAACACACACACACACACACACACACACACACACACACACACACACACACACACACACGCGCACACACACACACACACACACACACACACACACACACACACACAATTTCGGGCCTCTGAGCCGGGCGCTGTCTCTGTCCCAGGCGCTGTCTCCTGGCGAGAGATGTGCAGATAAACGCTGCAAGATCTGAGGGCTCACATGACACCAGCCCATTCATCCAGTCCGCAGTGATCGCCCCACTCTCCACTCACACTGTGTCTCTTTTGTTCCCTAAACCCACCCCCCACCCACTCAACACCAGCTCTTGCAACCTCCCAAAAAGAAGTGTGTGTGTGTGTGTGTGTGTGTGTGTGTGTGTGTGTGTGTGTGTGTGTGTGTGTGTGTGTGTGTGTGGGGGTTAAAGATTGGGGAGGGAGGGGGGTAACTGCTGTATATCAATTAAAGAGCTCATTTTGTGCCCCTGGGGACGTGAGTACAGGTCCAAATATTTACATTAGGACGCATCATCATGATGGCTAGTTGGCGGAGCGGAGAGAAGGCCCGTTTGGGGCCGCAGAGTGGCCATTAGTCGAGCTAAATGGCCAGAAAGAATCCGGACCAGACAGGTTCGCTAACAGAGCCAGCAGAGCACGACGGACGAGCCCGGCCGGCCAAACACTTGGACACACACACACACACACACACACACACACACACACACACACACACACACACACACACACACACACCACTGTGCGTGAAAGAAAACAAAGACAGTGTCAACTCAAAGACAGTGGGTTCAACTGTGGGTGAATGCAGAGTAGGAGAGAAAAAGGAAGTGTTTAGGATGCCACCTGATCTTATTGCTCAAGGGGCACATTGCATAGACACAATAGCATAACCTTGATCTGACCATGTTATTGTAAATTCATTAGTTGCTTGGAAACAAATTGTAACTAATTGTGAACTAGAATGAAATGGATAATTTTGAGTGCATACTGTACCCTTGGCATACATACAAACAAATTAATCAATTAAACAGATTAATCAAAAATGCATGGCATAAACCTAACCTAATGGAATTAAGGCAATGGGTTAATTTACAGTAATTTCGTTCTGGGTTCAAATTTATCCCTCATTGTAAAAAGGCAATATTGGACAGATTAAGCAGAACTTTTTCATGTTATTTGTTATTCCAGCATGCTTAAGTATAATAATATAATATAAAATTATAAAGTAATATAATATAATATAATATAATATAATATAATATAATATAATATAATATAATATAATATAATATAATTAATCACTACATTACCACCACCCTTTTAAGTCTCATTCCAAGCTGTACCATTATCTTTATCTGTAATGCAAACATTCATCAAAATTCTAAATCATTTGATTAGGGTTTGTTTAGAAAGATTCTTCCCTTCTTTCTTTCTTTCTTTCTTTCTTTCTTTCTTTCTTTCTTTCTTTCTTTCTCTCTCACACACACATACACACACCCACACATTTTCATTGTCATCATCACATCACATGAAGATCAATCTAATGTCATATAATGTAACTGTGCATTCAGGCCAAAGGAGGTTAATAGAAATCTTTTTTTTTTTTTTTTTCATTGAGAGACAATGTGATTGCCGTTCAAAGCTCTTTGGGAGTCGACAGAACGGGTGTTCAGAGCATCAGGAAAAAGTTAGACTTTTGTTAACTTTCTTAATGAACATTGACATGGTTCGACATCTCTCAGTCGTTTGTGTCTCCGAGAACAAGCTGTGTCATTTTGCGTCATCACTCACTTCAGTTCCTAACATTCTGAAAGTGGCTACAGTGGAGAATCTTATCATATGTCTTGCAGGATATAGATACATCAATTGCTATTTTAGTTTAAAGCATTGTGCTTTGCTTAGGTTTGCCAAACTTAATGTTCGTCATGAAAGCTAATTACGTTTATTTATTCGGCTTCAGAGTAGTTAGTGCTAAATGTCAGATTGACCAAACTAACTTAACTGTAACTTTGTGTAGTTCAAGTTCAAATACAACTTGAATTTTGTGTGCACACTGTATGTGTGTGCATGGTGTGTGTTTGTGTGTGTGTGTGTGTGTGTGTGTGTGTGTGTGTGTGTGTGTGTGTGTGTGTGTGTGTGTGTGTGTGTTGGTATGTGTTAGAGTATGCCTGCATGTGTGTGTGTGTGTGTGTGCGTGTGTGTGTGCTGCTGCTGTGTGAAGCTTCTGCCTGCGCATTAGTGAGATTATTGTTTCTCCTTGAGCTGATCCTTTGACATCTCCACTCTTTTGTGATCATCACACCAAGCTGAGTTCCAGCACCACACCGCACCGCACCGCATGGCACTGCTCCCTTCCTCCACCTCCCTCCCTTCCTCCCTCCCTCCAGGTCTGTCCCTCTCTCTCCACTCCGCTGGGTTTCTTCCTTGTCTGCGAGGCGAGGTGCGAAAGGACGACACGTGGAATGCCAGCGGAACAGAACTCTTATTAGCCTCCTATCCAGTGGATGCATGATGCGTTGTGGTTGTGTTGTGTTTGTTTTCTATTTGTGTTGTATTGTTTTTTGTGTTGTGTTGTGTTGTGTTGTGTTGTGCTGTGTTGTATTGTATTGTGATGTGTTGTATTGTGTTGTTTTGTGTTGTGTTGTATTTGTGTTGTGTTGGTGATGTGTTTGTGTAGTGATATGTTTGTGTTGTATTTGTATTGTGTTGTGTTTGTGTTGTGATGTGTTTGTGTAATGTTGTATTTGTGTTGTGTTTGTGATGTATTTGTGTTGTGTTGTGTTGTGTTGTGTTGCCTTGTAATGTGTGTGCAACCTGTGTGGATTTATAGCATCTGTGCAAGGAAAAAAAAAAAAAAAATAGCCGTCCGTCTTTTAAAATGCCTCCCCTGGGGCTGTGACTCCAGAAGGTCTGCTGCATATCTGTGCTTACGCACAGCATCCTGTTCACTGCACCATGCAAACATGCTCACGGGGGCCCATGGCGCGCTGGGGGCTGCATAGCTCCGCAGCATTGCGCCTTCAGCATCCCAGTATGCCAGTTTATGCTATCGATTAGCCTGAGTATGTGTGACAGCTTGTGCAATAAGAAGTCTGAATCACACACACACACATACACACACATGTGGCACACAGGTCAAAGGTGACAGCATATCCCAGACATTCTCTCTGAAGTATGTGTCTTTCTGAAGCATTGAGCACATACTGAGCCTTAAGTGAGACTACCATTCACGCACACTTACTGCACAGGTCACTTGGTTAAAATTACTCAAATGTGTAAATTATTCTACTCCCGTTGTTCAAGTGCAGACAATAGATTAAGGTAACAGTGATGTCTAGACGTCCTTATGCCATGACAGGCTTTACAAGGAAGTATTGCTTTCCTTACTGTCAAACTAAAAACATTTTTAGACTACCACATTTTTCTACATAGATGTTTTTAAGGTTGGAATGTATCCCCTTTTATCTTCTACTTTTACATAATGTAGTGAACAGCATTTCTGCCAAGGCTTTGACGTGTGTTGTTCATGCCTTGTGTGTTTTTTTCTGTTTTACCTTGTTATAATGTTTTTGTTTTTTTTTTCATTTTGTGTACCCTCAAAAGAAAAACATTGAATCACAAAAAAAGTTTGGAATGTTTTTAATGGAAGATACGTAATTGAAGTCTCATTATTGAACATATTTTAGAAGCACAAAGGAATCATAGATGTATAAATTCCTGAAATATATGATAACGCATTTGGATCTGCTCTGTTATGGAATGTGATTCGTCTTTGCCCTGCTTCATCTCTCTGTTAGCGTTTATGAAAGGTGTCCAGATAGTTTTTGCATGGTACAAGAATTATTAAAGTCAACAAAACAGTCATGGAAATCAAATTATTTGACTGAATTAATGTATGTATGATTTGTTAAAACTCACAAAGATCACAAAGTTTTGTGAAAAGAACTTTTCATAAAACTTTGTGAAACATTGGCTTATATTTGCTTCTTGGTGGGCAGATAATTTCCGCTCAACATCATTGCTTCTCTGCATTTCTCCGTTTGCTGATTGGCCCACACAGCTCAGGACTGGTTGAAGTATAGGTTTATGGATCATCCCCGGACATCTAAAACACTAGGACACTCGGAGAGAGTGCAGTTGTCCACCAAGGCAATGTGGTCACAGACAGAATATAAATGCCCGATGGTGTTCTAGATCACCAATCACCAACAAAATTGAATCGGTTCTTATTTATCCCAATACATACTTTCATCCAATTCCGAACAGTACTTTTAGAGTTATGTTGGACACAGACACACACATAGACAGATGGACAGACAGACACTAGCGGACACATAATAAAAGGTAATAAAACATCTAAAAGAGCAAATAATACCGTTACCGTTTCCCGTTGATTAAAATAACACCAGTATGGTCTTCAAAATAAAGCCCATTTCATTCAGGTCAAAGCCATGAGGTGCTTAGTTTAGCTAAAAGCCAAAAGAAGAGGAGAAACAGGTAAAAGATAAAGGGATTATGACTGCTTTGGACACAAATCTTCCTTAACTCTTTGAAGAGGGGTGTAGAGAGTGTGTTCCAGGGTACAGTAGAGGATAGAACCGCATATGGGCATGTATTTCTACAAGGTCAATATGGTATAGAAGCTTTTGGTCTCCGTGGCCCCCTGAAAGCTGGGGCCGAAGCTACATGTATGCACATACA
>JAODXP020000023.1:22311309-22316629 GCA_027497455.2 Sardinella longiceps
ACACACACACACACACACACACACACACATACACACACAGATACTACTACTACACACACACAAAAACACAGATGCATACACAAACATACTCTGGGGGTTCATTCTGAAGGGCCTGCGTTACACTACCACTGCCCTCAATTAAGGACAACAAACATCTCAAAACAAAACAAACAAACAAAAAGAAAACAGCCCGCAGGCTCACATAGGTAGCTATGTTTGTACATCTCTGTTGGATATTGTGTGCTTAATAGGACCTAATGTTTTGTTTGTTTTTTTGCTCATACATGCTTTATTTCTTTTTAATTACTAATACAGGTATATATGTACATAATTTACATAAAATGTTGTTAAAATATTATGGATAATTTAGTACTAATGTTCACTTCAATAACAGTGTGTGTGTGTGTGTGTGTGTGTGTGTGTGTGTGTGTGTGTGTGTGTGTGTGTGTGTGAGGGAAAGGGGCAACACATTATAAGAGTATAAGAATAATCTTTGAATGGGAAGAGAGTGCTATGATCACACTCAACCCACATATTGGGCCTTATCTAAACCACACAGCAAGTTCACCAGCAGCAAGTTCAACAGCAGCAACCAGAGGTCTTCTGGAATTGGTTCATATTTAATGGGAGTGCTACAAAGGAAGTGAATTGAAATGTACTCAAGGTTACATTGCTAATTGAAAATTGATCGCTGATTTATTTTGCTAGTTTTGCAGGTACTTAACACACAACATATAACACTGTGTAGAGAGAGAAATATTCAGGCACACACACACACACACACACACACACACACACACACACACACACAGATAGAGTTTCAGGTATTCAGGACTTTTTCTTTGGTGCTGTATAGACATGTTGTAGGATATAATCATTGACACACTTGTAACTATAAAGACAGGTTTGGTGTTGCAGCCTTATTCAATACATTATGATGTTCTTCCTTGGAAAAATCTGCAGTGGACCTGACAATCTTGAGGCCGAGTTCAGCAGGTTAGACTGGCTGGTAATTTTAAACCTTGTTGACTAGTGGCTCTCATTTTCCTCAACATATCCAAGGTCTCACTGCTAAACCAGGTCCAGCTAGGCCAGTGTTTCTCAAACTATGGGGCGGGCCAAGACAGGTGGGGCGCAAGACATCTCTTTGCGATCGGCCAACATTTGCACCATGCCCCCGAATTCACAGCTATTTGTCAGATATGTGCATATGACAGTAATTTGAGCTTTCCAATGGTGTTATTTGCTAGTTGCTGTGATGAAGAGTTCGAGAGAAATTTGGCTTTGAATTAGTAACATGAAAATTCTAACATTGACAAAAATCCTGTACTTGCAAAGTATTCTTCATGGAGATACATGTATTGTGCGCAAATTGAGCCTTCCAGGTGGGAAATTCTCTGCCTTCCAAAGTGGGGAATGACAGAAAAAGTTTGAGAACCACTGGGCTAGGCCCTCTCTCTCTCTCTCTCTCTCTCTCTCTCTCTCTCTGTATCTGTCTGTATTCCAGTATCCAACTTCAATTACCAATCCATGCCCTTGACAGATGTGTTATCTTTAAATTTCATTTTACAGCCTTAACTCTGGTGATTGCAAAGCCAACGTCTTTAAGACAATTATTGATTTCAATTTCCTGGTGTGCCTACCTGTGTATCTCTGTGTGTGTGTGTGTGTGTGCGTGTGTGTGTGTATGTGTGTGTGTGTGTGTGTGTGGTCATGAATTCCTATCAGGTGTGCATGCATGTGATCTTGACAGAGTGGCACTTTCAAAACCTAACCTTCAGTAAATACTAATGACTTCTAACAGCAAGCAGATTGCCTGGTGCAGAGGAGTTCAGCCAGGAGAAAATGAGGTGAGGAATCCCTAATAAAGCAAGAGGCTTTAAATCACTTAGACTTCACTAGAGGACTCCCAGAGGGCTAATTACCCATGGATCAGCAACAACAGCTTTTCTTTGGAACTATTTACTCACTCTATGTGCAGCTGCTATTGCTCAACAAATCCACTTTTAGATGGGCAACTTTTTTTTATTTTGTGCTTGTAAGAATCATCAGATCTTGGTGATATTTGAAAACTGAAGAGGACATAAGAGTTAATATCATAACAACACATTAAGCTATACATCTTTTAAATCAGCTACTCCTTCAGTGTCATTTTGTCTTCCTATTCTATAGTCCATTGTTATTTCCAGATCAAACTTTGTATATGACGCTTCATTTGCATCCTCTTTTCTATGAAGACAGTAACATTGGCCAACCAAACTTTTTTTCTACTTACGAAATATTTTCAGTCATGGTCATGTCTTCCAGGCAATGGCGTAAATTTGCATAGGGACCATAGTGACATGTCACAACCAATATTTTGGGAAGACAAAAAAGTCCATACCAATATTTAGCATTTTATTTTTACATGAAAAAGTTACAAATTTATTTGCATATTTCTTGTGAACACTATATTATACTTTTAGTAGTTATGTTTAGTTTTTTCGACGTCCCAGCATTCTGCAACCCAGAACAGGAGCACAAGAATTGTTCATGCTGCAGTTTTAGAGTCATGTTCGTCTCACATGGACGTAAACAAAGCAAAACTTTCTGAGACAGATAGCACACATGAAGGAGAGAGCGGTGTCTGGTAAGCTACTAGGTACAAGAGCACCAAGGTCTGGACCTCTGTAATTTTTTCGAAAATAAAATAGATTAAACAATAATGGGCACTTCAATTTATCTATGTAGTACCGCACGTGCGCCGCCGCCACCGCAATTAATATCGCGGGTGACATGGATTTCCTTCACTGACTTTTGGAAGCTATTTGTGGGTATATCTGCTATTACAATGGAGGTATTTGGTATCAAATTAAACTAGACAGCCAAGCCTATCCATTGGTATCACTTGTAATTGCACTACCTTGAGCTTTAAGGGTTCAATTCCAGTGTAAAGACCATCCACATTTAGTAGGGGGAAAACATCTTTATCTGCTAAATAGGCTAAACTGGGTTTAGTTGGCTGGGGTTCCACCCAATCTAACCAAGAATTTGCCAAAATCACCACACATCATGATAGACTAGACCTATAATTTATTCAGTCAAGTTTTCTGTGGAATTGTCCCTACCAATGTTGAGACCAAACGTATGCCCTTGCTTCCAGGCAGGCATGGACTGGCCATAGGGCATACAGGGCAATGCCCGGTGGGCAGATGGTCATTTTTGGGCCGGGGCTGTCATCTACTCATAATCGTCACAAAGGATATTGGGCAACTTTAATTAAATCTCTCATATTCATGCAATATGTCCAACTTACAGTGTTATTTTAGCTAGACACAACATTACTATTATTGAATAAAATCATGGTGGGCCACGGTGGCCAAAAATGCCCGGGCCACTTTTTGGTCCCAGTCCGGCCCTGCTTCCAGGCATTACAGTTTGTATGATAGCATTAGCCTTGTTTCTTGAAGGTGCTCCCTTTAAAGGATTGGACATTCATTAGCTGTTTTCTAGGTTTGTGATTGTATTTTCTCTATTGAGCTGCCTCTACAGCTCTGCAACACTTGGCTCGACGATAACAAACACCTAGATGCGCTATCCTGAATTGAAACAGCGACATATCAACCAATTGAACCATCACAATGATTCTTAGCCTGTTAATTAAGTTAACTGGAATTGACTCAGACGTGAGAAATGCTGAAAACACACGTTGGAAAGTGGCACATTGAGGACTGGGCAAATAGGCGAGTATTTGTGAAGAACAATGCAATGAAGAGAGTTGGAGAGTTGAAATTACACTGTAGAAAGAATTTATTTTCCATGCATCATTGTGCGATCATTGATGAATGAATCTATGTAGGCTGTTTATTAATATAATAATTTAAGGTACAGGAACGGTGTGCGTGTGTGTGTGTGTGCGTGCGTGCGTGTGTGTGTCTGATCATGCTCATGCATCATGATTATGTTTTTTTTGACACCTATGCCTGAATCCTTGTTTTATATTTGCCTAAGCTTGTGTTCTCTTGGGAAATAAATAAAGAAATAATCACATCTCTATCAGAGACTAGCATTCAGGATTCTAGGACACTTTCTTCCTTTTTCTTTTTTTTCTCCCATTTTTTCGTTGGGGGGTGGGGGGTCACAGGAGGCGTCTGGTAAGATGCACACGGCACTTTGTGTGAAGATTGCCAAAGTGGCCTCCTCTTCATTCTGAAGGGGCAGAAATTGAGACTTCAATGGGACTCTGGTAATTACTTACCATTGCTCCAAGCCCAGTAAGAAGTGGATATAGTGAGTGTGTGTGTGTGTGTGTGTGTGTGTGTGTGTGTGTGTGTGTGTGTGGGGGGTGCCACCTCACTACCCCTTCCTACCCCTCCCTCTCCATCACTGGGGATGACTTCAAGACCATCTCCATCAAGAAGGTCCCTAATGCCACAAAACAAAAGCCTAATTACACATAATTGCATTTTGCCGGCAAAGACCAGAGTCCTACAGTAGGTATGAAGGCCTGTCTGCCATCTTTCTCACCAATCCACCTCTACCGGCAGGGCTTTCATCCTGCCCATTCAACATGATAGCCCAGAAGTGACTGGCGGTGTGTATGTGTGTGTGTGTGTGTGTATGTGAGAGAGAGAGAGGGAGAGAAAGAGAGAGAGAGAAGAGAGCGTTATTACCCAGAGGCAGTTCTGAAGGCAGTTCAGTGCTCTGATGTTCCACTGCTGATCTGAAGTGGTGTCCATCATCCTCCTGCCCTGGCAATTACAGACCAGCAATCAAACCTGTGGCCCGCTGCTGCGGCAACCTGAGAACGGCATGGTGGGACAGACCCTGAAGGACCCAGAGGCCAATTGCCTCAACTGCCAATGTCTAGCTGGGCAGAGGGGTTAACAGACTGGTCAATTGTGGCACAGTTCTGTTTGGCACCAGCAATAAAACCAGTTCATCGTTTTGACTCCTTCAATCTATCTCCATAGTCCGTTCAGACTGTAACATTTTATCTGGTCCTGATCACACTTGACTTCAAATTGTATGGTTGGTTAATTGGATCGCGAAATGGTATTTTTTGTTCTCAATGGCACCTTCCAGGCAACACTGTCTGCAAAGCACTACTTTAAGGTTTCTTGCACATTGCCACAACATCGACCGAAAATGTGTGTTGGGGTCGTCTTTGAGCGTCTTTGTGCAAAATATGAGAGGTTTCAGAAGCGTGGCAGACATAGGGCGACCTCCGCTGACCTCCGTTGAAACCGCCGGTAGAGTCAAGAGGAAATCCTGTTTGTTTTTGTGTTGCACGGCATTGCATCTGCTTTCTGTCATGTATGGAAGGTTCAGCTGGACTCAG
>JAODXP020000023.1:22316729-22369229 GCA_027497455.2 Sardinella longiceps
AGTTCAGGCAAATGAGACCTTCCACCCCGTGGTCCCTGCCCCAGCCCCGCCCCCGCCCCTGCGCCGACTCCCCGCCCAATCAGAAAGATGTAAGTATCGTAAACTGTACTCTAGCATAGTGAATTGTATGATATGACATTTAAAGGGCATCATCAGTCTGATCTTTGAGTTAAAACTGCACTGCGTTTTAATATTCTCTAACAAGTGTCAATGTTAATTTCACCCAATACCAGAACTAGCTTGTTAGCTAACTCACTGTGATTAGCATACATGGTTTTGGTAAACAAAAGATGATCCTGAGCAAAGATGCTAGCACAGGAGATGTGTGTGAGCGCAGTCAGTGTGAGAGGATGGAGTGGGAGAGGTATTTCTTTTAGCGCAGGTGCGTAACGTATTGGTGCCATCGGTGGAGCGCAAATTTGCCAATTTTATTAGATAAATCTCAATCATGACAAGTGCACTTGGTGCCGTTGCCACTCAGCTAGGTGTGCGACTTCTACTAACCCTAAACCTAACTCTAACCCCTTTGACCCTCGCTCTAACAGCCGTTTCACACACAAACCTGTGCGTGAGCGGTGCGTAAGCGGTGCGGGCGCGGTTTTGGGGCGATTTCATTTAGAATACATGTTAACAGGTTACGTCATTCAGACTGCATGCGTGTTCTGCGCGGCTCCTGTCCGGTTTCTGAGCGGTGAACCGTGCAGCTCCCGCGCTGCTTTTTTGAAATAGAAACGAGTTCTATTTTTCCAAGCGTTTTCAGCGCGGTAAGCGGGACTTGCGCGGTGTCAATAGATTTTGAATGCAAAGCTCGGGCAGCCGCTTCGCGCAGAACACCGCAGAGACAATTTCTTGTGTGAATGCCCAAGCCCAAAGGCATCGCTCACGGACCACCCCGCTCCCGCACCGCGAACGCGCAGTTTGTGTGTGATTCGGGCCTAACCCTAGATTTGGGGGAGATGTGCTTTAAAGGTACTTTAAGGCAGCATCATTGATGGCTAAAGAAGCCAAAGGGACACAGATCTGGAGTGGACACCTGTGGGCAGCCTTTGGTTTTCTCTTTACATTGCTTTTCTAGAAACTCTCTTTGGTGGATATGCACATCAGGGCACACATGAACAGACACTAGAGGAGATAGCTGTTTACATGCCGTGTCACACCAGTACTAAGATGGCAAGACCGATCTTAGACAGGACCTTCATGAATGTGTGTGTGTGTGTGTGTGTGAGAGAGAGACACAACATGGCCTCTTTCTCTCTAGGAACCCTATGGAGCAGAACTGGTGCAGCAAGCAGTGCTGTCAGCAGCAGACCACAACACAAAGCCGCTCAGCTACACACACACACACACACACACACACACACACAGAGAGAAACACACACACACTCACATACAGACATTGAGCTGAGATCTACACACCCCAACACAAAAAAAATACACAACCACACAATCGTCACGTGTCACCACCAGCTGTTGCCGCGGCCACAATTAAAATAAACAACATGAAAAACAAGAGAGTGATCAGAACTGGGGAGGATGGGTTGCAGTGCGGGGCGGCATGAGGAGTAGAGGACCAATGGCCCTTGGGTGTCCTGATCGGAGATGCGGGTGAAGCCGTATTTTTTTGTGCGCTGAGGCTGTCCTGAAGCCAGGACTCAGAGGGGGGTCATGAAAAGGCCGTCGTCATGTGCAAATGGGTCTGGCAACTGAGGAGGTGGAATGGGAGAGATAGAAGGATAGAGGGATAGAATAGAGGAAAAGAAAGAAGAGTCTGTAGACCAAAAGAGAGAATAAGAAGAGAGGTCATTCTTTGTGCTGGTTAGTTTGGTTTTCCTTGCCTGGCGTTGGTGTCCTTTGTTTGTTTGTGTTTTTGTTGTTTAGCTTTGCTGTGAGTTTCAATTTGTGCTGTTCGATTTCTTTGAGTCGATTTGCTGCTGTTTTCTCTTATTGAAATAACGGCTAAATCAACTACTGAAACATCCCCCTTCTCCCCATCTTCACCAGTTTCAGTATATCAAGACTTTTTATTACTGTATTATTTAACTTTCAGATTTTCACTTGGTGGTGTGAAATTAGAAATACTGAGACAAAAATGACTTACGTTGCCATTCAGGAGTGCCATTCAATGTTTTGCTTTTTAAAAACATCTCATTTTCTTTCCGCCTCTCATTGCCTCTCTCACTCTCTTTCTCTCTTTCTCTCTCTCTCTGTTTCAGGTAGAAAAGAAGAGAGGAGAATACATTGGGGAAAGATTGCCTGCCGCGACATTGTTTCGCTTAATGAAAGAATGAAAGCACAGCATAGACACAGGAGGAATCTAGTCTTTCAGTCTCGCCTCTGATGCTTTCAGAAAGGATGGCCTTGAAATATCTGCCTGAAAAGAAACTACTGCAAAACACACACACACACACACACACACACACACACACACACACACACACACACACACACACACACACACACACAACCAATGTAGTCCAGGGTCTTCGTATAGCAAAGCAATTCATTAAATCTTTGCCCATTTTTTTTTAATAGAGAAAAACGAAAGCACTACATTCAAATGTCTGTGAAGAGTTGGAGTAGGAAACTTTACCTGGCTTTTGTGGAACATGCTATGAAATGAAATTGACCTTACAATTATCACTCTTGTAAATGGTGGTTTTATTACAGGCTATATAGATGTACTGTGTAGTACCTTGCATTCACCATGCTATGGTGGCCCTCTAGAACAGCATATCATTCTAGCTTGGTGACGCTTTGCAAGCATAGAATCCATGGTGGCTCTGACGGCATAAAAATCAACCCCACAAAATGATGATTTATGCATTTCCTATTTATTGGATCAGTTTTCTGTGGGATCCTGGTGAGACTATTATAATGTGTCTTTAGCACAATGGAGGGATATGGCAGATGTAAAAGGAGCCTTTTCATCCTTTTGTAAAGCCGAGGCAGTCCTTAAAATTACTTCCTCTGAAGTTAAAAGGCTTTGCAGCTAATATGTCTATTATACAGAACTAATAGATGACCAGTAATTGCAACTAATAACTTATACCTCATCCATACACAAATTCTAATGACGTGTATTTAGAAGACAATTTGACAAATAGGATGAGTGGAGAACCGAGTTCTTTTCATGAGCTTCACAAGGACAGCCTGTGCCAAAAGAATAGACCACATACAAAAGAAGCTTAAAAAGCAACCTGTGGTATGTTTTTTTTATTCCTTTTTCTTTTTGCTGTTTTCTTTTTCTTCTCTCAGGATTAATATATAACCTCATTCACGTCCCACTGAATCCCCTGCTTCTTCACAAATCTGCAGAACAGCATGCTAGGCTTTGTTTGCTGTTCCCCCCACCCCCTCACCCACTCACCCTCCAAAAACCCCCCTACTCACACACACACACACACACACACACACACACACACACACACACACACACACACGTCTTCTATCAGGCCATTGATGGAGAATGGATGTAATGGTCCCCATTATCCTTCTGCCCAGATATCTGTGGACGTCCTTCAGTTGTGGGGGTCTGCGGTCTGGGAGAGGTGCTGCGGGGTTCCCCTGGACGGAGAGGAGCAGCTGGGACTCTGTGAGGGTCTGTGGGCTGGCAGCATGTGTCCGCTAGAGGAGTGTGACTGCGCAAGGCTGGCACCAAGAGTGGGCAAGGGCACTGATGCCAACGCACGGTACAGGCCAAAATGACCAAGAGGGCACACTCAGAGGTCAAGTGCAGGACACCCAGGTGGGTGAGAGGAGCACTTATGTACTAGTAGTACATTTCAAATGGCCAACTATTCCTCTTCTTTATTCATTAAATAAACTGAGTACATTTCTTAAAATGGATACCTAACCCAAGGATTATGGTTGACTGAATCATTCATTTGTTTTATCTATAATATTGCTACATTTGTACATTACTTGGCAAACTTGTAGCAAACAGAAATATATTTCTAAGAAGAATAATTAATTCATAGTCTGTGGATTGTTATGTCTGTTTAATGTATTTGTGTTTTATGGAGTAACAGTTTCAGAAAAGCCGTAAACCCAGTTCTGTGGTGCATTACGATATTAAATAATAAATCAATAATAATATGTCATTTATCCTCTTTTGATCCTGTGAGGCAAATTCAACCTCTGCTTTTAAAAGGATCCCCGGCTAGTTGGGCGTTAGCGTTATAAGACTAGCATTGGCGTCAACTTTAATTGACGTTATTCAAAAACATAAAAAATACGACGGTTTCAAAGAAAATGTTTATTAGAGGCTGAAATTCATTTCACCAGTAAAGTTCCATTGTTGTTACGCCTCAATGACTTATGGGTAAAACGTGACGACAAATGGTTGCACTGCTTTCGGTCAAGCTGGAGATACACATGGACAACGTAAATATTGATCCTCTATCATACCCTCACCTTTCCGATCATCTTCCAACACCGTGTACTGTCTTCCGTGTTGTTCCCTTAATTCATGGTGGCATGGGTTTAAACGGCAAACTTCTCAGAAAATGTATTTTACTTTGCAATAACGTCCTAAACTGGTCCTGTAAAGCCATGGAATTTTGCTGGACAACCATTTGATGTCACGATTTACCCATAAGTCATTGAGGCGTAACCGTAATAGAACTTTACCAAAGAAATGTTTTTCAGGTTCTAATAAACATTTTCTTTGAAACCGTTGTATTTTTAATGTTTTGGGGTAACGTTAATTAAAATTGACGTCGTTACTAATCTTATAACGCTAACATGCCAAACTAGCGGGGATCCTTTTAACCTTATTGGAATTAGTGAAACAAACAGTGCCATGCTATTAGCCTGGCTAATAAGCCAACTGTTGACTCCGTCATACAGTCTGGAACAATGCAACCTGGGCGGAAGTGAGGCTGAAGGAAGAGAGAATTATGGTGATGGGAATATACGACCGTAATAACATAGGACCCGTGAATTTGGGAATGTATGACCCTGGGAATATACTGTAAGAATCTATGTCATGATGCTATATTATTGCTGTACCATACAGATACATTGGGGGAAATAAGGCCTTGGAAACAGGGCCCTGGCAACATTTGACTGACCCGAGTAGATAGGGCATGCCCAGTACTTTTAAATTTCACCAAAAGTATGCCCACCTCAATTGAAAGATTCCAGACTCAGCACAAAGTGAAACTATATGAAAGAGGCAGGTTCACGAGGCTAGCTGAATCTCTACTGAATTGCCAGAATGTTGCATTAGGAATTCCAGCAAACCTGTAGTGTGCAAACCTGAAGAGTGCAGTGGATGGTTCGGCGAATCTTAATCCCCCCTCACTTCTTTCCTTCCTGTTTTCCCTTAAGATAAAATAAAATAAAGTGTCTCCATCTCTGTCAGTGAAAGCCAAATGAAACCTGTTTAAGTTGACTGTAGGCTAGTAGAGTAAACAGGGCCATGATCCAATTGACGTTTAAATCCAATGACACGGAAAAAAAGACAATAATGTCAAACAAACACTATTGAGTTTGACATGACATAAAATAACAAAAATGATAGAACATTAAACAGAAATAAGATGCCAGGTGGTAAAATACCAATAAACCATTTCATTTTTAGTTTATTTCATATATTATTTGCACTCCAGTACACTTTTCTACCAGGGTATGTACAGTATAACAGAGCAGGAAATGTGGATGATGGTATCCTTGCTGCATTGTGAGACCTGTTGCTCTGAGAAAGGAGTAAAATGCAACAAATCAATACTGGATCTAGTGGCTTCAAACTGTCTTTGAATCACTGAAGTCCAGTCAGAAGTACGTAACTTACTTTTCCTTATTCTATAGTTTTCTTTTTCTTTTATTTCCTTATGTTGTCATCTCCTCTCCTTGCTCTACCCTTTCAACCTCTACTGTCTGAGTAGTTGCACTCCCCCTTTCATTCTTGTCGTCTTTCTGGTCAACCTTTCATTGTGGCTTCTCTGGAGAGGCCAGAGCTGACAGACATATTGGCACTGTGTCCTTGCTCTCTTTTCAATCATTGTTTAACCCTACTGGTTGCTGTGAAAGCTAGTTCAGGACAAATCTCCACCAATTCAGGCCCATATAAGAGAACAATCAAATAACATCAGAGCCATATCTGTACCTAGTCAGCTATAAATTGGATTTTATAATTGGTTCCATTATATACTTGAACGATTCTTTAGGGCATTACAACGACAAAAAATCAAGCTGGACGATTAGTTTGATGGTTGGCAAGAATGATTGAAACATAAAAAAACGGTACAAAAAAAGTACGAACAGTACTTTCTTATTATTGTAATTTACCAATTTTACATTTTATTTCTAAAATGTTATTTGTTTATTTTAATTCAACTTCTTGTATACCAGACAGAGCAAATAAATGTCATCCTTGAAAAAGAGCGTCCATCAACAATGAAGAGATATAGGGGAGAAAGGCATGAATAAGCCGCAGTCACAAAGGCCAGACTGGACAGCAAAAGAGCGAGGGAAAGCAACAGAGAGACCAAAGGAAAGGCGAGCCGCCGAAAAACAGAAATAAAAGTTTGATGACTCCCCGCCCCCTTCGTGATCAATGACCTCATAGTGCCAATGGCCCTTTCAGTGTCGGCAGAGACCAAAAGGGTCCTGTCCCACCGTCCATCCCTTTACAGGGGCCGCCCCACCAGAAGACTAGCACCAGACGCCCAATAAAGAGTCCTGCACTTCATTTAAAGGCCATTAATATTCCTGTCCGGCCAGCACGCTTTCTTTGGGCTTGGCAGGTCTGGGCACGCCTCTGAAGACTGTGCTGGGCTACTGGTGACTGGTTAACTGTGTATTTGGTCAAGGCCTGGGAGATAGGTGGGGGTTGTCTGTGGTGACTTGGGGATGGGGGGTGGGGGGTGGGGTTGTGCTCCCAGTGAGTGAATGGTGTTGTCTCACACCCCACTGACTCCCAATAGAGGGAAACTCTCTCGGACGCTTTCTTTCTTATCTTTTCCACTCCCTCTTATTTTCTTTCTTTGTTTTTCTTTCTTTCCTTCTCTGAATCCCTCTCTCCCTTCACATTTCTCAGCAGTCACTTGTCTCTTTTCTTTCATTTTATTGACTTCATATGTACAGTTCCAGTTTTTTTTTCTGTCAGTAATTCCCACGGCTTTTTCCGAATGTAATTTCAACTGTATCTTTCTCTCCCACAGTGTTTTGTGCAGTTACTGTCCAGCCCTCACAATAACAACAAAATAACAAAAAAGAAGGGAAAAAATACACAACACAACAAATTAAATGCACAACAAATCATCACAGCTTCTATCCTTTTTTACTGGAAGAGTCAATTAATTGCACTGAATAAAGGAGAGACATGTTGCACCTCTGATAAGACCTTGTTCCCCATCCTAAAAAGAGATATCTAATGATATCAAAGCCTCGGTTAAATTCTGGCCAAAGGTTTTTGTAACTTTCATTAGTAAGCGCTCCATGAGGCAGTCAATCCATTTAGTGAGTGAGAGGGAATTGAGTGAGAAGGGAAGGCCTTAATTGGCAGTACATTAGTACAGAGAGTTGTCTGGTTGGTTATTGGGCTGTGGGTAATGAGTTAATCAATATAACACATTTGCTTTGAACTTTACTACGGACAGTGATGGAGAGAGAGAGAGAGAGAGAGAGAGAGAGAGAGATGAACATGGAGAGCAAAGAAACACAACACTATATGAAAGTGAATCTTAACCAACTAAAGACTCGCTCGCCACTGTGTAGCATCGCTGAATGCCACAGGTGCGTCCTTGAGGGGAAATCTTTTGATAGCGTGCATTCCACCAGCAGGCAGGTGCAGGCTGTGGCCAGAGAGACCAGCCGTGAGGCGCTGACCTGGTCTCTGAATGAACCACAGCTACTAGACAGCGGCGTAGCCCAGCCGTCAGACATCAGCCAGCGCCAATACAGCCCATTAGCAGCTCCCCGTTTCAAATTAAAGCCATGCTTTCACTCACCAGTCAGTCGATTGGACCAGACCTGCTACTTTTACCGTTGGCTATTTGTTCATAGTGCTGCTCTTTGCCGTTGTTATTGAGGTCGTAATACACTTGATGATTTGACAGATTTTTAAGGCCTGTTGGTGAGCACTTAACAGATGATGTGCACTTAAAAAGCATAAAGACGACATGCTGCACTTAAAAAGCATGAAAGCGGAATTATGTGAGGTTCACATGGCTGAATAATATGCCGTAGAGAAAGTGTTTATGAGTGTGAGGAGTAGTTATGTGCAAGCACTTTTTTTGTAAGCTGGTATGCGTAGATATGTATGAAAGAAGATTATTCTTTGGGCCTACAGTATCTGCCCCGTCTGTCTCAATATTCTAACTTCGAACTGTCTCAATACTTCTTTATATCCTCAAGGGTGATTCTCCATAAACCAGAATTCATTCATTTCAAGTTACATTGGACTGTGACCAAAGCAAACCTATTAATACTGAATTCACGCTATGTCATGTGGATTTGTGTACAGAATAGGAACAAATAACAATCATTTTTGGTTGCAAATATTGGAAACAGGAGACAGGCAAGCTATCCTGTGTGTTCCCGGCAAGTACTGTAGGCATGCAACTATGTTCCTGCTCTACCAATTAGTTTGGTTGCTACCAAAATTACTTTGAAACAGCTACTGTTTTATATCATGGTAAATATAAAACTTCCTGAGGTGCGCGGGTGACTGGCTTCATCGTCCCTTCTGTATTCTATTCATTTCCCTTTATGCTAGCTAATCACTGCTCCTTTATTGAAACATCAATATGTATCCTGTATGTCCTTGTGTGTGTGTGTGTGTGTGTGTGTGTGTGTGTGTGTGTGTGTGTGTGTGTGTGTGTGTGTGTGTGTGTGTGTGTCCACAGGTCAGGCTAGGGGTTGTGGTCACAGGCATGTTTTCAGGACCTGTTTGGTTCGAGAGCGAAGCATCCCTTCATTGTCTCTCACATCAAAGAGAGAGAGAGAGTGTGTGTGTGTGTGTCTGTGTGTGTGTGTGTTACAGAGAGAAGGGAGACTGAGCGAGTCCACCTCATTTGCAGCTGAATGCATGTGCTGGAGCTGAGGGGTGAGTTGTGATTAGCATGTGTTTGCTTGTGGTAGCAGAGACAGAGAGAGAGAGAGAGAGAGAGAGAGAGAGAGAGAGAGAGAGAGAGAGATGGAGAAGAGGACCGGAGAAGAGAGGAGGAGAGAAAAGAGGGTACCAGTGGTCCACAGCTGGTGCGAGCCGCGCCCATACCTACTGGTGGGGTTGTGGTGTTGTGCACAGTTACACACACACACACACACACACACACACACACACACACACACACACACACACACACAGATCTAATATGCACAAGCAAGCATATACACTTGATATGAAAAAAACATAATCACAAATACACACAGATATAAAGGCTGCAAACATAGAATACATGGCATGAAAAACACAAATGAAAAATCTATCAATAGATAGATGTGGTTGCACACTGCCCACATAATACTCATGCAGTATATTGAAACAAAAGAAGCCACAAACTTAATTACTGTAACTTCTTACAGATGTTAATAAGCTATTTCGTAACCATTTATAGAGGACAGTTATTCTAAAGTGCTACTAAGCACTTTGACAGGGAATGGAGGAAAAGAGAGTAAAAGAGTCTTAGCATTGTGGCGTGACAGTCCCTCTGTGTTGCTGCTGTCAATGCATTTCAGTTTGGCCAGAAAATCTCAAAAGTGCACTTCAAGAGCTCCATTGTGTTCCATGGATCCTCAATAGAGTAACCATTCTCCCTTCTATCTTCGTATCAGTCAAATTACAGCACTGTTAACGTTGTCACTTTGACTTCAGAAACTTCAAAAATGCTTGTCAAACCCTGTCGAGTGTGAAGTGAATTTACCCTTTTGAAAACATACTTTTGTATTTCTTGCTTGTTTGATTGAACTTTGCCAGTTTCATTTTTGTTAGAGAGACTGAAAACTATTATTTGATCTTTCAGAATTGTTTTGTTCAGAGTTTTTCTTTTAATCTTTTCTTGAAATTGCTACAACTTTTTTCTTAAAACTGTAAACACAGACCCCAGTTTTCCAGCTACACTCTCAAAAACCTTGAATCCTCGAACAAAATGAAGCCACAACAACACAGTATACTTGAAAACAAACTTGCTTTCAGATCATACACAATTCCACCAAAAAGAAAGCATGACTACAGCAAGTATTCAAGACACTACATGAAAAAAATTGAAATGGCTCTACTGTATGTAGCTAGATTTGTGATGGTATGTGTTTTTGAATTTATCCATGCAAACAAAAATACATTTTTGTTAAAAGACAAATGCAACAAGAGAAAAACCTTGGTGACACCCTAATGTTTCTCAATTCTCTGTGGCAACTTCTGCCCTTGTGCACTTCTGTGTGGGTTAGCACAGGGGTCAGCAACCCCCCGCACTCTTGCCACTGTTGGCACAGAGAGGGATTCTCATGGCAAGCCATTTTCTATACATTCAAATTTTTTTGGCCGTCTCATCTGCTGTTGAAAAGCCATTGGCTGTTGTAGGGTACCTCTTCTGTAGTGACACAGACGGTATAATGTGCCCTACTGGCTTAGAGACATCAGGCAGGACTGCCGTTTTCTATCTCCAAAGCTCCATTTACAGTCGCTGAATTGTAGAAAAAGTAGCAACTACATTGTACATTCTCACCTAATTTATTTGCAAACCAGAGATGATCATTTTCATTCGTTACGTTGTCTAAGTCGGTAAATGTGATTTTGGTTATATCCACTTTCAGTTTTAATTTTACCGACCCGAAGCCCTAGATTCTGCAAGTGTAATACCCACAAAATCCATGCCAGTGGCAGCCAAGAGAGCTGTCATTAACCCCATAATGAGCCATTTAGTAATCATCAAAGTGACTTTGAGGCTGGTAAATTAACTGCAAAAACGTTGCCTGGTGTCCCTTTAAACATTTTTCCATGAGATGAGTCCCAGCACAGTTGAGCCAAAAAATGATTCTATGAATTGCGCCTGCTGCTAATGGTACACCAAGCATATCCTTCTTGGAGATGATGCTATGGTCAGAAGGGATGTGTGCTTTTTGTGTTGTTTTAGCATTGTTTTTTCTCTGTATCTGTCCAACATCCATTGTCCTTTTGAGTCAAAACACAAAAAGACAAGTCAATCAAAGAATTCAGAATTGAAGGATTTGAACTGGTTCACAGAACAAAAAGGAACCAAACAGCCATTTTGATATAGTTTTTTTTTTATGTTGGACATACGAAAAGAACCACCGCCAGTTAAAAACTGAGTTTTCTGTTTGCAATATTTTTAAGGACAGAGAAATGTAGGCCTATTAAAGGTCAGTGTACACAATTCTTAGCTGTTAGACAGTGAGGAGGACCTTATAAGTTGTATTAGTTGTTATAATAAGCAGATGGACTTGACTATACCAATTGAAATTGGTATAAATCAAGCAGTACTAGATCAAGCTGTACTAACATAGCACAGTCCAGAAGCACTATGCACAGGTCTAAAACCAGAATGAGAAATATGTAGCTAAGAAATAGGACACCACTTCATCCACATTTTTGCACCAGCTTTGATGGTCTGTGCTGCACTGTCGTACTCACCTGCAGTTCACTGACCACTCCTGGTCCATTCTTTCCCACGTGTCTCCACTCTGCAGCCTCAGGCTCGGTCATTTTGTCGATGTCTGGCCGGACGTGAACGGCTTGTCAGAGCTGCTTCGTTGACGCAAGAAACACAGGGACTGACCTGAGACCAGCCCATTGTGTTTTCCCTACCTGCACGCCAATGCTGGCCTACCTGCTTGCTGCGACTCTGGCTGTCAGAGCAGGGAAGATGACTGTTGTCACCGCCACTCACCATCACTGCTGACAGGTGCACACCCAAGCCAGCGTGCTCTCAAAGCAGTCAGTGCCCCAAACAAATCCAATGAATAAGAGAAGGAGAGAGAGAAAAGAGAAAGGAGGCAGGGAGGGAAGAGAGAGAAAGAAAGAGAGATACTGTATATAGAGAGGAGCAACCCCCTGAATTGACTATCAGTTTTGTCAGTTTAGTTCTGCCTTGCTTGTTTGTTTTTGACCTTTATGCATCCTTGAGTTTGAGGAAGGCACTATTATATAAATGTAGCATTATTGTTGTTGTTATTATTGTTATATTTGAGCATGTGTCTTCTGTGCAGTGCAATAAAGACAGGCCGAAACTGTAAGGAGTCCTCAAGGACTTTTCAAATCCACATGTTCGATATTTCACCTATCCCAGCTTACTGAATGACCTTGTCTTTGCGCACCCTTATCACAAGAGATGTCCATCCAATGTGTGTATTTCTTTTGGCTTTGTTTTGTCTTCTGTGTGGTACTAGTCTATGTGATGGGTGGTGGTGGTGGTGTGTGTGTGTGTGTGTATGTGTGTGTGTGTGTGTGTGTGTGTGTGTGTGTGTGTGTGTGGGGGGGGGGGGGTGGGGGTTGGGGTTGAGGTCAGCCTTCAGGAGATGAAGGAACACCTGAAAGCTCACCATTTGCTACACTGTACCCAGTGTTCTTCTGTCAAGTCTCCATCAGCCTTGAGCTCCATCCCAAGCTCCCTGAATGAGAGTGTCTCCCTGACACTCATAATCCCTGGCAACCCCCTAACCTCCACCACAAAGACCACTAGCTGCTTCTAGGTCTGTCTTCGAGTTCTGCCATTGCCATGTTGGGAAATGACACATTGGCTAATAGAGGTGCACACCAATGGGCTTTTTTGTGCAATAGAGCTAATGCTGCTTACACGCCACAAAAAACAGCTAATTTTTAAAATTTTTAACTTTACAGTAATATCCAGCTCTGATCAAGATTACCTCTATGGAGTTCTTTCAGTGTTGAGGAATTTTAGAACAGAGATTGAATAATTGGCAGATTGAAAACAGGCAATCCATCATCGAGGATCCCCATCACACTAAACATTGGTCAGTTCAGGTATTCAATGCTTGTGCCATTTGTGTCTCTACTGTAAAGATGTGGAAATAAGATTTACAACTGGTGAATTGCTTAGTCTTTTATATTCTGGATGTAATAAAGGTAAGAAGGTAAAAGTGAAGAAATGTGCCTTTTGTATGTAGGTTATCTGGGCAGAGTGGTGAGGAGAGGCATCATGGTGTTGGTATGAGGCTGCTGTTTATCACTTCGGATGGTATGCCAATAGATGTCAACAATTTGCTATAGCTCAGACTGCACTTTAGCTTTCTGGAAAAAAAGGCATTTACTGTCCTCTTCAGAGCAAGCCGGAGTAGTGGGGATGGGTGTCTTGGACTAGCTATTCTGTCACTGAGGACTTTTGTTGCAATAAGTCCTGCCACTGCAAATGATAAAAGGCATAAAAGGGTGTCATTTCTTCAGGCAGTAGAGTGTAGGGTTAACCCACACAAACAAGAATGCTTTTAACTTCACATCTTTTCCATCCCTAAAAAAAGACAACCATGAGTCATTCAAAGGAGCTATGGGCCTTCTTATAGATTAAAATAACCAAAAATGGCTTATTTTAAAATAAATAATAATAAAAAAAACTCAAACAAATTGAAAAATATACATCCATATTGGCACAATGTCAACAACTCCATAAGTGTAATCCAGAAGTAAGCATGTAAATCAATACCTTTGGCTAATAGATTTCCTATAATGTGTAAGTAATGCAAGATGACTCAAAACTCCTATTCCCTAAGAGTAACATTTAGCAGCTTGCCTATTTCTGAGCATTTCGATCCAAGTGGTACATAAAACCTAATAACACTACAGCTCAAAATGTACCATTGATAAAAATGAGTGTATCAAAGTTCATGGAAATGTCACTAACAATAAGTGTTGCATATCTAATGATGATAGGGCTGTTAATTAATTGATTGATCAAAATACATAGCATAGGCTTTACCTATAGGTGCTGTAAGGTGTAAAAAGCACAACAAATTTGTCCAGGGGTCAAATGAATTTCTGCATTGTAGGAAGGTGATGCTGGACAGATTAAATAGAATTAGAATTTCAGTGAAAACTGACAATAAAGTCTTATCGTATCGTATCGTAAATAGATAACTTTCACAAAAATTGTGTAACTCCAGAATACTTGCGCAGTAATTAATAATGTTTCCCTTGATAATTTCTGTTACACTACTCGTACTACCTACTCCTTACCCAGTACTTCACCAGCTGTAAAATAAAATAGTTAAGTACTCAGTACGCAAGTAAAATGTTAAAAAAAGAGATAAAAATTCTTTGTTGAGAGACAGAACGAACAGTTAATGTTGTTGCAGGTGAACATGCTTGCAATGTCCTTACAGAGCAGTTGGTATTAACATCTCAACATCAACATCTCTCTCCTCACACCACACAACACTCATTGGAAAGGAAGTGATTATGAAAAGGCATTCAAACACAACAGCTTAAACACACACACACACACACACACACACACACACACACACACACACACACACACACACACACACACCTCTGATAAATGCTGTGTGGCTCCATGCCTTCCATACAAGCAGAACTCCTTATCCCTTCTCAGCTTTGTCTCTGTGGGCAGCCACAGATGAATAGACAGCCTGACCTCCGGACCTCTCCAAAAGGGAAAGGTTAGAGACGGGGTCTTTCAGAGTCCACCTCTTGTGTGGACAAAGTGCATAAAAGCAGACATCACTGCTGTGGTGTCCACTTATAATAGGTGACCAGTTTGATCACATGCTTCTCCTTGTGTGCAAGCTGGGCCTGCCTAGAGGAGTGTGTGGAGTGTGTCCATCCAAATGATATCTTTGCTCCAGCTTGACAACCTGACCTTCAGCTACCAATCACAGACTAGCTCATCAGACAAGCCAGCCAATCAGGCTTGCAGAAAACAAACCAAGATGATCCTTATCTTTTCAGACTTCTCAAAGGCTGGTTGATGGCCGAGCCCAACAAAGGTACAAGAGACATGTTGCAGCTCAACACACAAAGAGTTCCTATTTCTTTCGTCCCCTCTGAGCAGCAATAGCTCTTCTATTCTGATGGACAGTGACGTCCAGGTTGCCTGAGAAACAAAGCAGCCCTGTTGGCTAACGGTGGTGGGGCAGGGCCAGCTGTGCTGGCTAGCATCAGACTGCATCAACATCAAATCAGAAAATGTGCATGCAGACTGTGTCTACTGTATGTTCTATGATCCAAATACCATCACACAGACACAAACACAATCCCCAACTCACTAACTCACTCACTCATATATGTGGAACATTGAGATGCACTCAACATGCTTGCTTGACCATTTTGTTCTGTTTGTTTCTAGGTTTTGAACCAGTTCAAGGAACTTTCCTAGGAACATAAACAAAACCAGAAACTATAATTTTTGTATGTTCCAGAACAGAAACGCTTATTTGACATAATGGTAACCAGTCAATACCGGTTATTTTTTTGTTCATGAGAGGGTTTGAAATGGCAAGGATAAACTCCTATCATTCAATGAATGCATGGAGAGAGCAGACAGACTGAAGCTTGCCAATTCCACTGGTCGGCAATGAAAAGATCTATTCAGCCTTCAAGTCTCAATTTCATTAGAGGTAGACTGTAGCCTAAATATTGTAAGCTCATAAAAGTATTTCACTTGGACGTTCATTTCACACTGTTTTCTCACTTTATAAGTCATGACAAAGATTGTTGGTAACAGCTAATATTAAGGTTAATGGTGTAGCTTTAATAGATTTTTGGGAATCCTCTCTTTTTTGGCATTTTGAAGGCATCCAATAATCTACTACAGCATTCTTAAATATTTTTGTTTGGCCCAGTTTACTTACAGACCAGGTTATGAGAATACACACAATATTGTTGCTGTAGGATAGAGACTACAGGATAATATTGTGAGTACTAACAGCCAATTTCATGTCCAACAGCTGAGATGAAACGTTTTAAAATAAAATACAGAATACTTTTTTTCTGTTCAGAACAAACCAATTGGCAAAAAAATTCTGGTTCAAAGCCCTGGTTTGCTTTTATGACCCATGTTGTACTCTCCAACTCACTGATTCATAAAGACACACAAGTCTACACAACAGCCTCCCAAAAAAATGAAATGCTTGAACATAGGAGAGGGAATCTGGGGAATTGAAGCTTTTGTCGCTTCTTTGCTTTGTGGAATGCTGAATTCAAGGCTATGATTTATTTCTGTTTCAACTATGCATTGGCTTACAGTTTTCATTTGTTTTCATGAAATAATTTCAACTCAGCAGCCTCCAGCTTCTAGGGCTTTGGTGGTTTTTGTCTCCTTTTGTATGAGCACATTCATCATTGGCCAGTCACATGTGGCTTGTATTCAAAAAAGAGAAGAAAAGAAGAGGGAGGCAATGGATGCTGAAAGAGAAAAAAAGGGTTGTCATATCGCCTATCTCCCTCGAAACAATTCACCCACCTAATCAAACAATGGTGGAAGAAATTAAATCTACAAGAGCTCTGAAAGCAACGCTGGCTGTTAACGAACTTCATCTTGGCTGCTTTCTTCTTCAGAGTTGGGTTTTGACGGGTCTTTGTTTTATCAGAATATGAACACGCTTTCTCACAAAGGTACCTTTCTTGGCTGAGCCGAAGCCAAAGGTTCAGTGATAGTGCCACTGAGGTTTGAGAGCAGAGGAGAGGACACGAGTTTGAGATCACAGAACCCCTCAATACAGCACCCTAGAGATCACTGACTGATTACATGTCAGAAATGTCATGTTCTGTCACACAAAGTTGTCAAGAAGACTCAAAAAAAAGAAAGAAAAAAGAAAAAAGAAAGAAAAACGTATGAAGAAACAGTTTGTGCTCTTCCTGCTAGGCTATATGGCTGGCTGGTGGTGGGCAGATTGTGTTGTATTATGCCCTAGGCTGTCACCCAGTGACTGAGAGAGGATAAAACTAGCAGATAAAAGGCCCCTCGTTGAGTTCATCATCTCCTGTTGCTTTTGTGAGGCTCTCCATTTGACTTGATCAGGAGAAGCTATATTCCTGGAGTACCATCTTCAGTTTAATTTCCTTTCATGATATTAAACTACATTTACTTGAGGGCCTTGCATTCTGATTTCTTCTTATGAATTGTGTGTGTGTGTGTGTGTGTGTGTGTGTGTGTGTGTGTGTGTGTGTGTGTGTGTGTGTGTGACATTTTCCATCTTTTCATGTTTAGGACACTAGTGAAAGAACACTGAAAAGACTAAAAGAGTATCCCTGTGAAAAGGCAAAAGGCAGAGCAGGTTAATAGATGACCAGCAGACTGGCTGGCAGGAGGTTAGAGAACATTCCGGATTTACTCCCTGATTTACTAAGAAAAACAGCCCTGGCGTTCTATCAGTCAGATTCTTTCTGGTGTCCCTGCTAATGAATGGCACTAATTGATTACAGCACTGGTGGGAGGTGCATTGTGTCTCTCGGGGTTGTGGTGGTGGTGGTGGAGGTGGTGTGTGTGTGTGTGTGTGTGTGTGTGTGTATGTGTGTGTGTGTGTTGGGGGTGAGGAGAGTGGATGCCACTTTCCTGGAACTGTCCCAGAGATTACAATGGTTGTACGTATAAGGAAATAAACCCTAACGCTAAAATAAATAAATAAAAAAGAAATAGGCCTATATATTTTTACATTTTCATAATAAATTATTTAATCTATAGACACATCTTTTCACTTGAACAAAGAGAATGTTAATGGTTCATGTACATTTAATATAGCCTATACTGTAGGCCTAGCTAGAATTTATGCATGGCCACCACCACTGGAAATGCAGTGGTTTCAAACTTTTTTGTGAAAAAAAATAATAAGGGAGAAGACAATACCGATAATACTGAGCCATACCAGCAATTAGCTATTGTAGCCATTGCTACCACCAGTAATTAGATTGCTGGGTCTGTCTCTAAAGGACAGAAGATAATCTGGAGGGTCAGCAATAGGCAGTCATCAAAATTATGGCCTAATAATGTCAATGTGCTGGACAATGTAGCACTCTTGGTTTGCCAAAAAGCAACCTCTGCAGGCTGTCCCAAAAGCATAGTTGCTAACTAAGATAGTAACTTTGTTGGTTGCAATGCAATTTCCCATCAACAACTAAGTTGCTAACTGGTTAGCATCTACAGTGTATGCATTTGGGAAACAGGCACCAGATCTCAGTTTGATTTAGCTCTGCTGCTCGGTGTGGCCACCAGGCTTACCATATTTGCACATCATTTCATTTACCTGAGAATAAAAAACAAAAGACATGTTTTTATCATTAACAGTTGGCCAAACCTAACCCTGAATCAAGAAAAAAACAACAGTGGCGTTGTGGTCCGTGTTTATTGGTCCCACCTTAACGAAGTGGTAGACAACAAGTGGATATCCAGACTAAGCTCAGTCTGAGGTTGAGGTGATGGTTGTGGAAGCCTAGTATATGGTGAAAACTTGTCTGTAGCGATGTACAATATATGGCTAGTTTGTTGGGTGGAAAGTACTGGAACATTGTGCGGGGATATATTTGCCATTCAGATTATTTTCAAGTTGTGTTGTGAACTTGTGCAGTGTTGTGACCAAATCTTATTCAACTCTCAATGGTTGTTGACAGTAACTATGTTGAAGGTGATGAGATGTGACCTGTCCTTGGCACATGTCTGTCTCTGCTCTAACTGAACTTCTGGCTATTGTGATGTGGGTATGAAATTCATCTAGCAATGAGTCCAATTTGTTGTTGCCTCTTTTACAAGCACTCATATGCACAGCACTGTATGTGGATATGAGATGATAATCATGGGATGAAGTCCCGTTGTATAATTGCTTGGAAATAGCAATACTAGTGGGGTATTTTACATGTAAAACACAATTATGCTTGCTCCCGTGTATGATGATGCATGATTTCCAACTAAGGGGCATTTTGTCACATAGTCTCATAACCATGGTTTGCAGGTACCTTGTTCCAGGTAAGCCTACTTCTTGTGCTATGGCCAGCCTCCCTTGTGATCAGCAATTCAGTAAAACCTGTCCAGAGAGAAACAGCAGCAGGCTTTCAGAGGCACCATGACTCAGTGAGACTGGACCGAATTTGAGATGATTGCTGGATTTTGAATGGTAGACTGGATACTATCCATATTATGCTGTCTCCAGCTCTCTTTAAGTAATCATTTAGTACAGTATGTATGGCTGTCTCTGCTCTACATGTAGATGCTGTGATATTTCTTTGTGGGTGGTTTGTGAGAATTAAATATGGATATGTGCTTTTCAACAGGCCTGCTCATTTCACATTTCAACATAAATATGCTGAGACACACTAAACCAGAGACTGGCAATCAGTAAACAGTGCCAGTGCTGATCCACTACCACAGAAGAATGTTCACACATGTTAGTGTGTTTACATCTATGTAGGCCTACCTAACAAGTAACTGCCCAGTACCACAAGAGAAATATATAGGATTGTTGAATGAAAACCACCATTCAGTCTCTTTAAGACTGTTTAAGCATGCCATTATAATTAAGTGTCGAGACATTCTAATTAATGCCAAATGATATCTTCATCAAACATATCTCTTTGTAACCTATTTAATCTGAGCTCCCACAGACCTGAAAGAACTCCGGATAAGTATCAAAATGTATGCCTGCTATGTCATTATTCTGTATTTGCGCGTACTTTTCCAACATTGACAAATTCCCAGTTTTTAAATCCAACACTTTGGGATAATTTATGGTAGCCTATTGTAATACAATATAACGTAGTCCAAAATGATTCATATAATGTAGGACTACCTGATTGTGGATATTATTATGTGGAAATTACATTTATTGAGGCATTTTAACCAGAGTTCCAAGCGATCGTGTGCACATCCTACGTGTTCAGTACACGCTCATTTGTGTGATTTTTTTTCCACTCAAGATTTACGCCTGAATGTTCATAGTCTTTAAGAATTAGGGCATTATTTTATGTGTTAAATGTTTGATTAAGAAAGGCCTGAAATACAATGGTAGACGTTGGTTAAATCCCAAATACGAGGAACAAAATATGTATATTTTATCTCAAATTTTATTCAAAAATCGACAAAGATAAACAAGAGAGAATGCTCATATCCAGTGCTCATTATAAACATAAACCACATAATTCTAGATAACAGTCAATAAACTTAATTTATATACATTTTTACATCTAAACCCATAATTAAAAACATTTCTTAACCAGTAGTATTTAACATCAACAGTTTGTAAAAATATATTCCGCAGCACACTGGCAATTGACTATGATGTTAAATTATTCATCTGCCCTCGAGACGCAAAGTGCAAATTGGACAAATTGTGGTTTAGAACCTTGAAAAATAGGTTAAACAACGCGACAGTCCGCCATTGACTAACGAAATATACGAAAGCAAAACACTCATTTTTCATATTTCGCTTATTCTATGGATGAGGGAGTAGGCTAGGCCTAGGCTACTTAAATAACTCATCAGGTTTCTGCGGAATGTCTAGTTCGCTTAAAGTGCAGTTCCAATTAGGGCATTGGACAGTAGCCTTAAAGATGTGAAGATGTTTCCGTCAGTTAAAGGATTTTTAAATGTTAATTTTAGTAAATTCAAAGTGTGACATCAATCCAAATCTGCAATGATGAACAACACATTTTGGCTCATTTCAGGAAAAAGAAAAAGCTCAAGACATTTTTTTTCTCTTTTTTGGATCTCATGGTATCATAAATTATATTTAGAACAATCTGTACATGTACAAAATGCCTCATAATATATCTGACAGGGGAGCGTCAATCATTATTTTTGCTGGACTCTTGATCGCTCTGATCGTCCGTGAAGCAAACATCAACATCACTATCATTGTCGCTCTTTTGCTCTGGATCTTCATATAGGCCATCAATCTTATCATCGGTCTTTTTGATGGTTTGCCCAGGGTGCCTTGACTTCACGTGTCTCTCCAAATCCCTCCTTCGCACTAACACCTTCCCGCAGAACTCGCACCGGTATGGCGTGTTGCCCTCCGCGTGCAAGCGGATGTGCTTGTTCAGATTGCTCGGGTCACCGAAAGGGCGGAAGCACACTTTGCACTTGAGCGGTTTATACCCCGTATGAGTCCTCATGTGGATTTTCAGACCGTATTTCCGCGAGTATAGTTTGCCGCAGTACAGACACAGGTGGCCCTTTTTGGGCTTTCCAGTGGTAGCGTTGGCCGCAGGCATGGACTCGAGCCTTGCCCGGTTCTTCTCCACAGCTATCTCTGATAGTTGTTGTGTGTGCATGGCTATTTCCCTGTCAATATTTGTGATGGAGCTCAGATCAGGGTTCAGTCCAGGCGCACCAAAGTAAGAAACGGTCTCCGGGTACTTGAGGAGATTGCTGAAGTGAAACTTAAATGGGTAGTATGGTGAGCTATACAGCAGTTCGCCATTGTACACTGTGAATGGCATTAGTGGTATGTTACAGTCTCCGTTGTAAGGTTTCACCCCTTCAAACTGCGGCAAAGAAAAACGTTCGAAATGAAACCCTGAGGAGATCTGAGTGTAGCGAGAGGGTGAAAAACCCGAGTGCGTGCGCCCCTCAACGTGTTTGAAAGCGGAAGTCTCCTCAAAGTGCGGCAACAAGGGAAAGCCCCGGATAGTGTTGGCACAGGGCACCACGGGGGATGTGGAGTCAATGGGGTGGACGCATTTAGAGGGGTGAGCTCCAGACACTGGCTCGTTGAGTGAACGCGCCGACTTCATTCCCCCCAAAAGCTTATTGAACCCAACACCGTTTGGTTTCCCGGTGGTCTCCTCTCTGGGCACCTCAGTGGGATTCATTTTAGACAATCCCATAGGTTTAAATGCTGAGCGTACTCCAGGATGGAAACCCATGTTGCTCAGTACCGCAGAGGTGCCGCTCAGACCAAGTAGATGACTGTGGTTTCTGGCCGAAGCTACACTCATATCGAGAGCCCTATCCTGTTCTTCCGCTGTTGACTTCTTTGATATTCCCGCCTTGTTGATGAAAGGAGATGAAGGCATGTTGCGCTTTACAGAGTCTGAGAGGGAAGTGTTGTGGCCGTTCCTGGGCGATGATGAAGTGTTGGGGATGTCTCCAGATTTGGGTGACCTGCTAAGATTTTCAGATCCCCTTGCTTGCTCGTTGTTTACAAATCCTCTGCCGTTGCTCAGGGCGCAGTGGAAATGAACGTGGGCTTTAAGCGTGTTTGGGTATTTGAAGATTCTCCAACAGTACCAGCAGATATAGCGCTCCTCCCCTAAAAACAAAACAAAACAAAAATTGTTACGCATAAATACATGATCATTGGCTTGGGAGCTTCTCCTGACACATTTAATGAAGTGACGGTTAGCTATATCCTACTTCATTTTACTCTGGCATGACACCGGTTGAACAATCAGGGGGTCAATTATATTGATGTAATGATTTTGTAATCCCTCCCTGGCTGTTTATTACAGCCGCCGACAGAGCAAACGCCGGCACAATCTGGCGCTCCCAAAGCAGTAAAATGAATAGGGACTTTCTCTGTGCTCTTTCCCGTGGAAGTGACAGCAGCTGTGGCTTGAAATCGCAAGTCGGGAAAGACAATGAGGCCGGCCCATCTGTTGACGCTCGAGAAAAGAAGAGCGTATGTCAAGGAGCGCGCGCTGTATTGGTGGCAGAGCAGCGCACACTGGGGCCTGCGTCGCAAATCAGGGCAATATACATCCCACATGAAAGTTAGCATTCATTAGACAACAAAAGCTTATGTAGCCAGCTAATTTACCGTAGAGCACCTTTTCGGAAATTTATTTGCTTCCAAATGCATGAATATTAATGACCGGGTGACATTTGTTAACCTCTCCCCCCTCTCGTTGAATCACTATCACTGGACACAATGGATATTGCGGTGAGGTAATGATTGTTGTCTAGTTTAAAATTCATATGGACGGGGCTGTCATTAGATGGAGTGCAGCGCTAAACAAACAAAAGTAGCCTGCACTGGATAAAGGCAGAATCTATTCCATCCATATAGGGCCTTGGCGCCCAGCTCTTTCAGTCTAACTGCCACAGTATTCAATTAACATAAGCAATGATTAGTGGGTCTCTTTTGCATGATTGCGAATAACAATAATCATGCTTACATATAATCGGATTTAGATAGGATTTTGTTGCTGGTGTCATTTGTTTGTGCCCAGTATCAAAGTAATTAAGTGTTGGGCATCAGATACTCTTCTCGATGTTTTTTAAGCGTCTGCTTGGTGTCTTGCTATTGCTGTAGCTTTTCATTAAAAAAGACAGAGAAATGGTGCGGTGCAGGTGCAATAATGAATAAAGAATAATTATTGTAAAGCCTCTGCAGAATAAAACCACTCTGCATCGAAAGTGTCAGCCATTCAATAAAATCATGTCCTGAGCTAAAGTGAAATCCCAGAAACTCACATAAACAGACCAAGATTCACTTAGGTCTATAGATATTTTCTAATATCATCATAATGTTTTGTAAATAAATCCATCGTAAACCAGCCCATTCACATTGAAATGAAGGCTATGGAATATAGGGAATTAGCCTACATCCTTTTCCTCGCCTAGGTTTGCCGCCGAAGCAGATGGAATAAAAATATTATATCTTATTCGGGGCAGTTTCATTAACTTACCTTTTTCGTCGTGTGTAGGAGTTGCAGTCGTGGGAATATCAAACCACTGTGCAAGTGCGTTGGAGTACCACACGCTTAATTCTTCTCCTGTCTGGATTTCTCTCAGCACTCGATAAAAAATCTTTTGAGGGCGAGAATAAGAAGAGAAAATGGAAGTTAGAATGTTTGTAGTGGCAGTGTGGGTAGCTTATATTTGTCATTTAATGAAATAATGAAAATATAAATCTCTGGAAGTTTCTAAGTAGCTTTGTGCGTACCTGTCCTCCAGGTAAGTCTGAAACAGCCTCAAGATTTTGCTCTTGGCTGTTTCTGGCTGCACGGATGAGGCCGATCCAATCCTGCAGGGGGCTACCAGATTCATCCACAAAATCTCCTCTCACCAAACGAATCTGCAAATATTCACAGGGAAAAAAAGAGATAACATTAGTACAACCACATTATTTTGTATGATCTGAACTGAATAAAAAATCTAACAATAATTTCAAACAATTGTATTTCTGAAAAAAAAAAAAATAAATAACAGGCTACATTTGATCTCTTATTACACATTTCTGGTTTTCTATTTTAACTGTTTCACCAGCGCTACAACATCACTCAGTTCTTGATGTTTATTATTTATTGAAAGGTCCCCAGTGTTCATTAAAATCACATAGAGGTGTCTATAACAAAAGCGTGGTTAATGCGTCTTTTTTCGGTCTATTAAACAGTGGCGATCATTTCCAAGGCGAAGTGTCATATAATTGAGTTGATATGAGAAACGAATTTGAGGAGTGTCAAAGCGTTTCTAAACTGTTCAAGCAAATTAAAGATTAAAGCGTGACGTTTGACACAGAGATTGCACCTGATGATCGCGCGAGGCCTGGGGCGCTACATTTAGCTGCATCAATCACACGGGCAGACAGCAGAAAGAGCATGAGCCTATTTATACGATCTATCAAAGCACAAAAAACATACAATTTAAGTCATCCAAGCAAAATATCCTGTTTTGATCAAATAATATGTTTTTATTTTATTATAATAAAATGTAAAATGCATAAAAAAAGAATATTGTAACGCAAAACCTAAATGAAAGCAAAGCCATTTATGCGAATTAAATTGGCTTTGATGAAAATGTTACAATTATGTACATTTTCATAATAAATTTCATGTTTTCTGTGTATTATTTTTTAATTGGCGTTTTTATAGCTGGGGGCTATAATCTTTCTGAGGCATCTTTCTGTGGCCGCATTACATTAAAGTGAAGTGGTAGGCTGGAGTTAGAAGCCTGTGAAATGTGATGGACCGGGGGCATGAAATCTTCCGCCGCAATTCAGCTCATCCCATTAGGGCGGTTAAGTGGAGGCGCAGAGACTGACAAGTTGTCCTGTTAATATTGCTCAATTATCCCCAACACGACAGCGCCAGCCAATTAATACTCAAATGCAGGATTATTTATGACTGCTAGGCATAAAGATTTTAAGAAAGTCGCCACTTACTTTAGGATACCTGTCCATGATATAAAATAAAATAAACATATAGTAAATATAAATGTAGCTGTGTAGGCCCTATATTTAAATAATATTTATTGTTACTAGGATTATTATTATTATTATTATTATTATTATTATTATTATTATTATTATAAACTCAATTCGTGGCTTCCAATCATCCGAATCATTCAAAATCAGATGAGGAAGATAAGATAAGAAAATTACATCGAAAAATAGGCACAGTAAAAAACTAAGAAAAGATACAATGGATAAAAAATCGAAACATTTCTCATTCTGAAAAATATAGGCTATTCAGACTTAAAATTATGCCAGTCGCAAAGTGTGGTCCACTGATGGTCTTTGCAGAATATAGGCTACATGCTGAACAATTCTGCTCAATTCTGCAGAATTCTATTTTGGAAAATATCTCCATAACTGTAGCCCATTCTTGCTGGCTTGAACCACAGATGTCGAAGTGAAATGCAGGTGGATTAGTCTGTGCTTAACGAAAAGTTTTCATATATCCCATTTGAAAAGCTAAGCAGGGTATTTAAAAATGCGCCTACCTTTTTCTTTAGTCCAACTTCTTTGCGGTCCGAGACGTACTTTCCTAGCTTGAAAATGCCCGGCACCGGTCCTATCCTGATACCGGCCGGGATGGTGCAGTCAGCAAACACGCTAATTGCGGGTGTCCGGGTCGCTTGCATTGCTGGCTCTGTGTGCAGTCGGATCAGAACCAGGAAGACCAAGCAAGGGGGGACTGATTGAGACGAGCAGTCAGAGACTGGGAGATGAGGCCAGGCTAATCTCCGCCCGCGAAGTGACGCGCTGGCGCATCTGATCCGGCTTTTCTAATGGAGCAGAGCAAGGTGCCCCCCACGGCACGGCACATTAACGCGCAAGGGCGAGCAGTGCGCGCGCGGCTGCGGCGGTGGTGGGTGAGAGAGTTGCGCTCTCCTAGCAGCTGTGTGGAAACTCCGCGCGAGATGGTCACATGGAGACTTTCCCTCACCCTCGCGCATAATGAAGAGCTCCAAACGGCTGAGAGACAATAGGCCAGGCGACCTTCCCATCCCCAAAATCCAATTTGTCAAGGGCAGAGAAAAGAGAGCGCGGAATCAAAGGTCTGGGCCGACCATTAATCCTCAGCATGTGGCTTTGTCCGTCAGGCAGTTCCGATATTTTAAGTGACAAATCCACTGTATAATTTCTCCATAAATTCAACCCCCTTTCATTGTTCCTATAGAACCCGGGTTTTGGAAATCAGTGACTACTTTAAATCTACTTGGCTGCATCCTTTTAAGTTTAATATACTTCAAAAGCTCTTTATTCTCTGCCTTGGCTGTATTGTGGGTCCCTGCTTGAACAAAAGAGGCAGGAATGTTTGGTAGACTTGTTAACTTCTATTGACTCCCGGCGTGTGCCGGACTGGATTCGGGCAGGTACTCAACGGGAGAAACACCAGAAAAACAGCAACAGCTTTCAAAACAACCACCATCTTATCATTTCACACTTGTGGGTTTCCTTATCAGGACTTGTCTCAAGATGGTTTGGTCAGAGCCAAACTTTGACTTGGAATTTGAATAATGGACAATATTTTTCATCTATCTATCTATCTATCTATCTATCTAGACTATCTATCATATTTCTGTGTACTTTTAATTTTCAATTATTCATTTTTATTTATTTAATTACCTAATGGATAGGCCTTCCAACAATTTTGATTAGCAGTGCCATATATGGACATACATATTTCCAGAGGATAGACTGCATTTTTACGCTTGTCTAAAGAGTTTCTAAAATACCATCTCTCCCTACCTGACGTGTGTGTGGCCTCAAAATGCCGTATTTTGTCCCAAGTTATCATTTGTGTATAAATATGGAGTCTTTATGGGAAAAGCTGGCCCTGCTTTACTTGAAGAATCTCATTCTGGTCTCAGAATGTGTGATGGTCCCTATCTATTGAACAGGGTAAAAGGGTCCTCCTGTCGCTTTATGGCTGTAAGATTTTAAAACTTGGTTTGACCTCTTTGATCTCAGGACTGAAAGCTTCCACAGAGAAGCCGGGGAGGCTACAAGAAGCAGTGGGCGATAAATCCATGCTATGAACATGTCTTGCCTCTGCCCCCGACCACTTTGCGATGACAGTCGGCTGTAATTGGAGATGCAGAGGTGGGATCTCTCTTTGCGCAAAGGTACCCCACTGTTTCATCCCTTCAACCCTCTCTTCGCGCCTCTTAACGAGTCAAAGAGCGTGAACGACACGCGAGCCATTTTATCAATAGACGCATGCAGAGGCCGGCTGTGCAGAAGGTTATTTATTAATGTTACCATTTGTGACTGGTTCCCATCCACTCCAGAATAGCGGGCACTGCCTCTGCGACGCTCACACCAGCCAGCGCGATTCTTATTCTTGTCTTGTGGCTCAAAAGTTGGGGTTCTCCAAGTGAAATAAATTGCCCGCCAAAGGGAACGGGACATTTTCTTCCCTGTTTTCTTAGAGCTGTGGGGAAAAGCAAGGGTGAGAAGGAGCAATGCGTTCAGTGAAGCACGGTGAACGGTCAAAGCCTAGCTGTTGAAAGTGAAAGCAGTGTTCGAAGCAAATGAGATGGAAAATTAAATGAAATTAAATAGCTTGAACGGTGGCATTGTTCGCTCCCCTTTTAAAAAAGACACATTAATTACATGGTCGAAGCTTTATATGAGAACAATATTGTGGACTCTATCTGAGCATTCCAGTGCACTTTTTATGGACTTCTCCTTCTCCGCAACTGGGAGAATAGATCCAGTGAAGGATCGCTTCTACAGCTAAGAGAAAAAAATGGCTTGGGCCATTTCACTCTCACTGCGACGTGGCTTTACAATCCCAGCTTAATGCGGGGTTTTGATTTAACAGGTTGCCCTATAATGAGCCATGAATGTAGAGGAACAACAAGTCTGTAAAGCGTAGCTGTTGCGTCGAGCAATGTCCCACCAGGGACCCCATTCATTCCTCCAAAGGGTCTCGCAGTGCCAAGGGTTCCCCCACTTGACGAAGATGCATCTGTGGCCTCCACAATGCCTTCGAAGTATCCCAGAGCTCCCTGAAGAAAAATCACTTTTTTTTACGTGGGCCATAAACCTTTTGCAGGAGCTCTTCAAGATCTTTGTTCGCCTTACAATGTACTGTTGCTTTTCTCATTATTCTAACTCATAATAAATGCTCCACTGTGTATAGCTCACAGTTATTATATTGCCTATAGGAGTAATCTCAAGTTTTAAAATTTGTCATTTTAGGTATTAGGTTCGACAGACATTGCCATCACTTAAATATGAAATATGACACAAAATATGAATGATTTGACCCAGTCTATTGCAGGTGCTTTCACGAGAACGCCCCATATGCTTATTCATGACCCAAGAAAATATTTATAACCAGAGAATCTGTTGATTTAAAATTGCCTTTATTCACAGTAGGATTAAAAGTCAAAACCACATGTTTCATTCAAATGCCATTGTGTGATAAGAGTGTGTGGTTTTGTAGCCTAATGCGCTTTACCTTGGCTGTCTGCGGGAAAGTGCACGCTTCTGAAAACCCCCGACCAGCTGCGCTGCAGATAGGGATGCGGGTGGGACATTAGAGATGCATTTGTATAGTAATTATGCTTGTATGGGAGTTCCACCAGATGACACGATTGGGATTTTAACTCAGACTAATATTCCAAATCGCATTAGAAAGTGGCGAAATAAGTGGCAACTGATTCGACGTTGTTCATGCGTGCTCTCATTTTTAAATGCCCTCTCAAGAAAAGAAGCACTTCGTCTCACTATTCAAAGCCTGAACAAAGTTAGCGCTGCCTTTTGAACTGAATTTCCCTAACTTAAACCCCACTTGTCTCGGCTGAAAAGGCGCGCATAATAGGGTGTAAACTCGGCTGAATTGAAATGTTTCGGTGTACCTTATAAATTCATACCTTTTCTCACTCCAACGCCTCAGAATGAGCTCTCCGTCTAGGCGATTCTCTCTGCTGCTCAGCGCGTTTAGCGCAAGCTCTATTTGTGAAGTTCATTTCTAGGCAAATGTATTCAGAGGGGTATCGGAATGAATAGCGATGTGTGTCAGCCGGGCCTAATTGGTATTAAGGCACTTAAGCCATATGCAGAGACTGACAGAAATTCTCAGCTTTTCTTAGCTGTCCCTTCTTAGTGGGCCTTTAGATGATTCTTCTGAACGATGGGAAAACCACAGCAAGTTTCTTTCTTTCTTTCTTTCTTTCTTTCTTGCTTTTTTTTCAAGGGGATGTGTCCTGGAGAAAGATCATTATCATTCCTTTTGGATTTTTTTTTATTTCTCCACCAAAATGGGGCCTGAACAACCAACGAAGCTCTGTTGAATATGGTCACTATCCCTACATTTGTTTGAAAGCTTACATTTTTCTTTTTTGTTTATATACATGCTGTTTTTAAATTGAACATATTGGTGTCTATTTTATCACCACCTCGATTGTGAACTCACCTGACACCATTAAAAGTTGAAACGAAAGGCTAAAACTTCTTTGAAAAGGCCTATGTGCGAAATTTGAAGAAAAACAGCTTGCCAAATAATTTTCTTACAGTGTTCAAAAAGGTGTGGTGCTGAGGTAGCCTAAATCAATTGATAAATCAATAAAAATTCAAACAAATAGTGAAAAAATGTGTACAGTGTGACCTTTAGTGTCATTTCTATCGACGACAAGTAGAAAATGTCTCCAGAGCAAACTAAATGAGATTCCAAAAAAAAAAAAAAAAAAATGCGCTGCTACGAGTCTTTTGTTGACTTTTGCTGTTGGACGACCTGACCTTGAGATGCTCTACCAGCTGGGTGCAACGGATTCTGAACAAAATTGGAAAATGTCATTATCTTAGGATTGCACATAATAGGCCTTTAACCACTTTATAAACCATCTACCCTCCCTCGGTGTGAACCTATTTCTAATGTATATCGCAAGTTCTAGGGCTACATATTGAGTATTTCCCTTTAAATCCTGAAAGAAAAATCTGTGAACAAGTAAAACACCAAGACGTCAAAGGTTGCTTGTCAGGATTCCGTGCAGCTCCTGACGAATATGGCGCGGAATGGTTAACCCTAATGCTTGTTAATTATATTGATAATGCGATTTCAAGAATTATTGGCTCGCCCTCAAACGACCCTTCGTAAAATAAGGGTCGGGAGCACATTAAGTGACTGGCAACATGCAAACTAATGATATAAAACTGGCAATCAGTGCCGAGAGACGACCTTTCTGTTCCTCATTAGAGCGCAGGATTGACAGTTCTGGGTTTTGATAATCTCCGGTGCGCCCACTCCGCTAAGAAACAGGATGGTCCCGAGCTAGCTAATTGAGCACGAGTATCGGGTGGGATGAGCTTGTGGAAGTGATGACCTGGAGACAAAGGCCAGAGCTCGATTGATGAACTTGTGAGACGTCTGTGCGCTCCTGCGTCATTTGCGACCAGAGTCATATTAAAATGATATCACTCAAAATGTAGTGAGATGCAAAAATAGAAGCACAGCAATAATTGCGGCGTTTGGCAGCACAAGGTCTATTGTATTTTTTATGAGTAGGTTAAACATTTGTAATTGGGTAGGTCTACTGTTTACAAATAAAATATTATTATTATTATTATTATTATTATTATTATTATTATTATAAGAAGAAGAAATTACATTAATTGTTAAACAATAATAATAACCAAACCAACAAACCACCCAAAGGTCTTTAACTTGACATTGATATGATATTATTTCTATGGCAAAAAACAAAAAAACAACAACAAAAAAAAACAAACAAAAGAAAATCCTTCATTAACTTGCATGAAAAACAGTGAAAAGAATATTGTTGGATTGTTGTTGATCTGAATTGATTGAGAGTCTTTTACAAAAAAAATATTCTTTACATTACTTTCTTTAGTGGTTTTAGGACATTTACTAAGTCAGTACATTTAATAAATTCTCCTGGTGCTTTGTGAACCTAGTTTTCCATGCATGTTTCCAGAGTTTACTATTTTTGTCTTTTTTTCCTCATTGTGTTGTAGATGTTGGACATCAGACATATAACATCTTATATAGTGTATTGGCTTAATTGCTCGTCATATATATATATATATACGCCATAAAATGCTTTAGTAGGGATGGTTTCATTGGTAGACCAGTCTTCTTGTGCTCCAGTAATTTGCTGGCCCACTAAAAAGTGGTTTCATCATTATGAATGCACATTACATTTCAGCCAAGACTTGTTAAATTATCATGAGAGCCTGTCATGTTTTGTAGACCCTGCCAACATAAGGCACGGACACTAACAACACACACATGCACACACACACACACACACACACACACACACATACACACAAACAAACGCACAGTACTTTGTATGCACACACCAAAATACCCATACATGGACATGCACATGACTGTAAGCCTTTCAGCAATTCAAGACAACTCCTGTCAAAAGCCATCTATTCCCCCATGCGTAGCTACGCAGCCTCTCCTTCTAACCTCTGGCATACTTTCTCCACATATCGGAATCATTCTAATTTGCCTCTCTCCCTTTGACGTCCTTCCCCTTCAAATGTGCATCGCCCTGACCTGAAATCAATTGAACCTCTTCCGCTTCCAGCCGTACCTGTGTCACGGCAGCCTCCCAGTGTGTGGGAACTGGCTTGAATGTTTACATTTGAAATCAAGTGACCAGGCAAGGAGTTTAGGCCATAATGACTGTCATGGTCATATTGCATCATGGTGGATGTGGTGTTTCTACACGTTGCCATTTCAAGATGAAATCTCAAGATGAAACATGGACCGAAAAGTGGAAAGACTATTTGCCACCAATGCCATGGTCCTGCTCTGAAACACTGCTGCCTACAGAGACATTCATCTCTCTCAGGTCTTAGTGAATGTTACGGGACTGCATGTTACTTCAGCTTCACAGCCCTTACACATATCCACACACACACACACACACACACACACACACACACACACACACACACACACACACACACACACACACACAAACAGCATTCACTCCTATCCTCCTATTTCCTAACTCTCATCCCTGCGTGTTGCGGGTGCTCGGGGTGTTTGGCATGTTCCAGGGCGATCCAATCACTCCTCATCAGCAGCGGCGAGACAGGCTGCGGATGTGGATGGAATGGGGACGTGGAACGCCTGTGCGCCTTCACTTTGCAGCAGCCGAGCACTGGCGTGATGACTAGGGCCTCCCCTGTGGGCTGGGAGGATCTGTCAAGGTGACAGACTCTGCCTCAGGTATCAGGCTCTCTCTCTCTCTCTCTCTTTCACTCTACCACTCTTGCTTGCTCACTTTCTTTTTTCTTGCCCCTTTTCCAACTCCAGTCTGTCTTTGTTTCCCCATTGTTTTTAGTCATCCAAGACCTACACTGAAATGTGACTTCTTGCAATTTTTTTTAAAGATTGTAAACAAAAAAGAGAGTGAGCAAGAAGTTGAGACCTAATGTAATGTGTGTGTGTATATGTGTTTCTTATGTGTGTGTGTAACCCCTACCTCTCGGCTGCCCAAGATGAATTTCTCCACTTGAGACAATAAAGGCTAACCTAATCTAACCAACAGTGTGTAAAAAATAAATGTATATTCTTTACTTCTATCCTACTTAGATCAGCAGTCATGATGTGAAACCCCTATCAAAAACCCATGACAAAGCAGTCACTGTCATCCTACTCAAATGAAGGCCAAAGACAAGAGAGATGGATGCTGAGAGCGTTTATTTAATCTTTTCTAGGCAGCAGTAATAAGGCACACAGATTGGCTTTGCAGGACACACACAGAGCAGAGACTGGGAGAAGCCTCTAGCAAATGTAGACATCTTCATGGTGTTGTGCCAGGGTCAAAGGTCAAAGCCCAGTCCCCTCCGGGCCACCAGTGTGAGGTCAAGGGTGAGCGGACAGGGCAGGCCAGTTGGTCGGTCGGTTGGTCGGTGAGTCGCTGCTGTTGGTCTATTCCTCTTCCTCATCGGCGGCTCCCTCGATGATGTAGCTGCGCTCCTGTGTGTCCTGCTCAAGCTTGTCATCCTCGGTTTTAACTGTTCTAAGAGAAGGAAGAGGGCAAAGGGAAAAAGAGATGTAGAGATTTTAGAGGATTGATTGAAAAATGTCAGCAGTTTTAATGGTCTTATTGATGAGGAAAGTAAGATTAGGCGTGTGTGTGTGTGCGTGTGTATGCGTGTGTATGCGTGTGTGTCTCATGTGTCTGTATGTCTCTGTGTGTGAGTGATGCATTACGGTTACCTGATGAGGACTGTCTTCCTCTCGGTCATCTCCACTGCCTGCTCCTCAGAGTAGGAAGCGATGGTCTGACCGTGGGCTCCATTTCCCAGGCCAGCTCCACTGCCTCCATTTCCATTAGTTGCTCCACTAGTAACAACACTGGCCTCCACTCCCATCTGGGCCGACATTTCAGATGCCACCTCAACTACTGCTCCAGCACTCATTCCTGCTCCTACTCCTACTCCAGCTCCAGCACCAGCTCCAGCTCCAGCTCCCATTCCCATTCCTGCTCCAGATCCTGCACCCATTCCGGCTGCAAGCCCGTTCACAACACCGGCAACCATTCCAGCAACTGCTCCAGCTCCCATTCCAGCTCCCATTCCGGCTCCCATTCCAGCTCCAGCAGCCATTCCACCTGCAGCTCCGCCGCCCATTCCAGCACCGATGGCACTCATGCCCATCAGGCCCTGCACGATACCTGTGATGCGCATGTCTTCTCCCTCAATGAGTTTCCTGGGCAAAACAGGCATAGTGGCATTAATGTGGGCGCATTAAGAGGATTTCTTACAGATAAATAAAATGTGTGGGGAAAAAAGGCTTAGAAAGATTAGAGAAATAAATAGAGAAATATAAGGAGCTGAGGAATGCATATAGCCTTAGGCCCCATTCAGAAACCACTGATGGAGCTGCACCATTTAGCAGAGAAATGTGAAATATGATTTGTTGGCATGTTTTTGTAGATCAAATACTCCATAATCACTAACCTGTATGTTGTAATCTCAATCTCCAGGCTCATCTTCACATTCAGCAAGTCCTGGTATTCCATCAACAGCTGTGCAATCTTTCCCTTTGTGGATTTCAGCTCCTGCTGAAGAGCCTCGATCCTGGCCTAGATTTGATTATTATGTCATTATTATTATTTTAATGATTATTTTTTATAATAATAACTGTTACTGTTACTCTCTATATTTATCTAATGTGTCTACTCACCTGGAGAGCCTCCAGCTCCTTCTTATGTCTCTCTTGAGCCTCACGAATCTGTGCCTCCAGAGCATCGTTTTTGGTCTTCAGACCATCCATGTCTCTCTCCTTGCCTTGAATCTAGGTGCAGATGACAGCGTTTAGTGTTATGCTATTGCAATATTTGGTGTCTAATTAATATTTCAAGTTTGCGATGACTGAAAGACAACATGGGCTTACATCTTTTTTGGCATTTGCAATCTCTTCCCTGGCACCGCGTATACGGTCAACGTGCTTGGTGGATTTGTTGTTTAAATCGTCGAATTTGGAATTGTACCACGAGTCCATTTCCTACAATTAAAAAAGAGGAGAAAATATTTATTTATCTGTTACACTGACAGTAAATAACTGTGCTTTTATCTTCCCTTATGTTGTAGCCATATATATAGGCCTAGAATAGATATAGTAACCTATATTCTATATAATGTCTATGATTGTAGCCATACCTGGAGATTCTTTGCTGCGATGGTATCATACTCGTTCTGAATCTGTTTCAGAGCGGCGGAGAGGTCGGGGAGGGAGAAGGCGTCTTTGGCGCTGGCGTGGGCTGCATAGATCTGTTTCAACAGGTCCTCGATTTCCTGTTTAAATCGGATCATTTCATAATAATGTATTATTAACTAAGCCATGCCAGATCTGCATTGCTGATTGTTATATCAACGATAAGTCAGGGGAAGTACCTCTTTGTGGATCCTCTTGAGGAACTCAATCTCAACCTCAAGATTATCCAGCTGTTTCTCCAGAGCAATACGCGCGGCAGTGGCTGCGTCAACATCCTGTAAGGTTTAAAGTAAGTAATTCCACAGTGTTCTCCTTGAAAAATATGCTTAAAGTATAGAATTAATATAGAATAATATATCCATAAAGAATTCATCAAGCTGTCTTACAGGACGGAAGTTCTCAATATCCATCTCAGCCTTCTTCCTCAGTTCCACAGCCTCCTCATATTTAGCCTTTATCATTTCCAGCTGTCCAGCCATAGCATCTTTGGCAGCAACGGCCAGGTCCTTAAAAATAATTGTTGGAACATACGTTTGTATCAATAATAGGAGTTGCCATTCTGATATGTGAAATACTGAGGATATTCTGATTACCCATCGGCAAAATAGCCATATCACATGTTGCTGGCACAACTACTACTGGGTCATTTGATGATCCGGTATGTCGGAGTGCGCATACGTAGCCTCGGATCATTTATGAAGGCTAATAACTCAGACGTACCCGCTGCATTCTCATTTGGTCGGCAAGTTTCCTCAGCTCCTTCAGCTGTTCCTCATACAACATGCGCAGGCCTGTGGGCTTCATGAATCGGTTCTGCAGGGCCTCGATTTCTGTCTCCAGCAGCTTATTCTGCTGCTCCAGTGACCGAACCTTTGGAGACAGGAGGACACATAAATTATTGCCCTATGTGCAAGCGCTACATGCTCGAATATGCTCCATGCCCAAAGAAGTGCAAGTAATGCGCTGTTCCGTCTTCTCAGCCAGAAGGCGCATTTATACGCAGTCAGTCTGTGCCGCACACTCAAGCGTACACAAATCAGACAAATTCTGTCAAAGACGGGCCTAGAAAACGCAACTCAATTCCAGGAGAATCAAATATGCTATGAATTAGTCACTGAATTTAAGCATTTGTGAGTGTGGGTCTTTCACGCTGTCAGGTTCACACAGTATCTCATTCCAGTATTTTTTTATTATTTCTTTTTAAACAGATTGGATGGATGTAAGGTGTCCATTTATAGCATATGTTCTGTTAAAGAACGTAAAGATAGAATCCACTTGCCTTCTCAATGTAGGCAGCCAGTCTGTCGTTCAGAACAACCATCTCTTTGCGCTGGCTGGTGCGAGTGCTGAGGAATTCTTGATTCTCGGCGGCAGCAGCATCCAGATCTATCTTTTCTCCGCTGGGGCCCACACAAACAGCGCCCATGCTTGCGCCGCTGCAGTTTAATAAATGCATGCCAATTAATTCGTTATCAACAAGCTGTCTTATGACAATATGTATTAAATATTAAAGACAGTTTTCCTTCACATCAGTAAAATATTATCAAATTAATTATTAAACCTATAGGCTTGGTAACCTGAATGATATAATCTAACCAAGAATAAAATCTGTATTTTCTCAGCATCACACAAGAAAAAAATATTTTAAAAAAATCTAAAATGTAACACATTTGGGTAGACATAAGTGATAGAGAAGTAAACTGAGGGCCAGGAGTAAACTCTACACAGACACTCTTTGAGTAGCATGTGGGGTAATATCTGAAGTTGTTAATTAGGCCTTAAATGAATATGGGATGATTGAAATGGTCAATGGACTACAGCTGTGGTTTGTATTTAAAAAGATGGTTTGTATTTAAACAGATTTCTAATAGAGTATTTAATTTAGATATTTAAAAGCTTTGTTAATTTTATATATATAAAAAATCTGTTTCAAAATTGAACCTTGTGTTCCCATGACCAAACAAAAACCCCCTTGCATGTCAACTAGCATAATGCCAAACTAAATGGGGCAAAAGAAATCTACCTATTTGCCTGTTTCCCCACAGAGGCCAGCATACTGTATAGTGTGGTATGCCCATAGGGCAGTTCTTGCACACTGTGCAGGCTGACATCAGTGGGGACTTAAATCTGTGACCTCTCAATGACCCCTCGCATCCTAGGGTACTGTGTGCTCTCTCCCTCCAGGCGGAGCTTACCTCGCCATCAGGGGCTTGCGGGAGGAGGAGACGGCCCTGCGTCCCATTGCCATGCCGTTGGCAGCTGAGGCCACGGCCGAGCGGGAGTAGCTGGCGGCGCGCTGCTGGCGGCGTGCTGGGGAAGGGCTGGACACCCTCACCTGCAGGGCGGTGGAGGAAGCGGAGGTGGTGCATTCCTCGAAGTGTCGCCTGTACGACGAAATCCTCTCTGGGCTGCGGCTCATCTTTGCGGAGGCTCTGGATTTGCTTTCTCGCTCTCTGTGTCTCTCCCTCTTGGAGGTGGCTGGTTTGGATGAGGAGAGCTGGGCTGCTGAGTACTGCCTCTTGTCCCTCTCGGCACCCTTCTTATACCCCGAGCGGCAGCCCAGCCCTGAGCATGAGCCAGCGCCTCAGGAATGTCGAACCTCAGCACCACACAGTGCCCGTCCCAGCACAAAGCCACTGGCAGGGGCCCGCTAAGAGATTGATGATCTGAAAGAGCGCCAGGCATCAGGGCCCATTAACCAGTAGCTTCAGCAGTGAGGTGATGAGCTCTGATGAGTGAAGGGACACTTTAATTGTATGGAAGTCCTTGTGCGGAGGGGACACCACAGGCAGACAGAGCTAGTGGGAATCCAACAGAAGAGTTTAGAGAGAAAAAGGGGTTTCAGTGTGGGTCGGGGGTCAATGTCAGTGTGGGGAGTATGGGGGTGTGTGGGTAGGTCAGTGCTTCAGAGTTATGATACACATGGGCAGAAAGTTATGTGATAACGGAGGGCATTCACTTAGGCAGGAAAACAAAGTACTCAGCTGTGTATGTGATACGTAGAAAAAATGAAGTGTGTTGTTATCTTATGGATAGTTCATTATTAACACAAGTCTTTACACTTTGGTCAATAGCCAAGGTCTTTCAGAATTACCCCTCCCAGAATTTTTCAGTTCTTTTGTTGGTCAGTTTAGTGCTGCTGAAAGACATTAAAAAGTTTGACATTGAAAAATATTGATGGGTATTAAATTCTCTCAATAAAATTCTCTCAATTGGTTTACAATTGTTATTCAATTTATAATGACAGCTTTACAGTTAGGCCTACAACTGATACAAACAGGGCTTTACATTTAACCAGATTGTGGTAAAATTTGACCAGTTTCACCAGTACTCCATGGTCTCCAGTACTCCATGGTCTCCATTGGACATGAAGAATGAGTGGCAGTGATATTGACTAATTTATCAAATTTGTTATGTGAGATTCTTTCCAAATATCTGGGGCTCTAGCGTGCATGTGGGAGATGGTTGTGTCTCAGAGGTGTGAGCTAAGGAAAGATGAGTGCAGGCACTGAGGCGCCATTTTGCTCACCAACCCTGGTCCACGCATAATCTCATTACATTACACCGCATTACTCATCCATGTGTAGCGCCTGATGCTAGCCTCTCCACTGCGGCTATTTTTAGGCCGAAATGAAGTCATTACTCTGTAAAGCATAAATCAGCCTTTAGTGGGGCGTAGCATATTGTCACATGGCTGAGGAAAGCAAGCTGTGGCCACCACCTCTGCATCTCCTCACATCAAGTCTGTAAGATATTAAAGAGGCACACCACAGAGATCGCTCCCACACCAACACAGGTGGATGTCTTTACTGCAAAACCACATAGCACTATGATAGCAGAGTTGATCAAGGGGAGATTTGCTAGTCAGATACAAATGTACCACTGTGGGTAATTTAGATGTCTTTATGGTAATTGACAGATTAGACTTGAATAGCTTTATCTGTTGGGTATAAACTGAACACTACAGCAATGTAAGACTATCTAATGGGAGAAATTTGGATAGCCTAAAATAAATAGTAGATTTCTTCGGAGGAGAATAACAAAGATTATATTTTAGTGTAATATATAATCTATATTACACTTTATTATATTTTAGTCAGACTCACTGTAGTAGTGAATCACAATATATGCACTTTTGTAATAATCTAAATTAAAGGGACATTAGTAAAACTTTTTTTTAGAGAATTTGTGATGGTATAATCTCTAAGTTAATTTGAATGATGTATAGTCACATGAAGGATGGATAAAAGTTTTATTCCCACCAGCCATCCAGTATTTGTACTGTGTTCTGGGCAGGGGGTAGAACACCACCTCAAAATAAAAGAAAACCTAGTAGCATGACTGCTCATTTTTTGGTATCAGACATCATTAGCATGTTTTAGTAGGGCAAGAAAGACTATGAAAATGTTTGTGTGCCTTTTTTTAGCTAGTGCCTTTTGAAGCAAATTCAGTAGTTTTACAGCAAATACGGCATGATTTCCCTTTAAAATGGAACGACAAAAAGATTTGCTGTGTGCTGCCATGGTCACATGGTCATCACTTGATTCTTGAGCTCAGTGCAGATATGATTTTGTAATCTCCTTGAAAAGACATCAGCTATGGGACTGTGGGTTTAATGCATTGCATAAGAATAAACTAACTCAGTGCATTACCAAGCAGAGTGACATCTGACCCGTTGTAGATTTTAGCACAGTGCCCTGAGCCCCATGCTCATAGCCACATGCTGTCTGAACCTCCGCCACCCATCCATCAGACATGACACTGGAACGTGCTGATGGTGAGGGGGGGGGGGGAAGAGGGCAGCTTGTAGTGTTGTGGTGAAGAAATGCCGTGAGTTATTGCAATTAGGGCATAACAAATGACCCTTCATGCACGGAGCCAAGTGTTCCATTGCTAGCTGTTGGGCTGTGTTCAAGCACAAGTGCCTTTGTGCACACTCAGATTAACCTGCATGAAATTGACCTGACCTTACATTGGAACACAGCTGAGACGTGTGTTCTCAAAGATTCCTGGTTTTCAGTGGTCACTAATCTTTCATTTACATTTATGATTATTTTCCATCTCATACTTGATAAGTAAGGATTCATCCAAAGTTATGAGACAAAAAAAAAAGCGGGAACGGGTACAGGAACCACCATGATCTGGGTCAACATAATATGAATATGACCTCCTAAATTTAACACACAAAACACATTCAGGCAAATGATCTTTAAAATATCTTTATTAAGAGGAATACTGTACAAAATTATGTGAAGTTCATTCACACAACATGGTTTTAGTGCTGATGACAGCAGCGTCAGGCCTGTTGGCAAAATCTTATGTTGAATGTCTGACATTGACTGTAGAATATGAGATTAAAAAAAGAAAGAAAAGAAAAAAAAAAGAAAAAATAATTGAAATGACTGAAATCTCGTTGATAATTTATGCATATATTCAACATCAACAAACCACAAGGGTGATGTTTGCACATTGGCAATATGCCAGAAGCCCTTAAATGTTGTCATAACCTGAATTTGAAACAGCAATTTCAAAGCCTCAAAGACAACCAGCTTTAAATTCTGTGTAAATCAGTAGCCTATAGGACAAGTGTTTTGACTCCCAAACATTCGGACAGGCTGTCTTGTGGTAGCATTAATAAGCCTTGTTATTCAGTCACAGAGAACAAGTACACAGTTACTATTGTCTTTTCTCTGAAATAGGCCTGGCTGCTACATGCTGTACTGTATAAAGAATATGAAAATCAAGTAAGCAAAACATGATTTCACCTGGGTTTCGAGCACAAACTCATCCAGGGAATCATTCTTTGGTGTGTAATATTTCATGCTTTGCCCAGTCCTGCCAGCCTCCTGGGTAGTGTTGGGCACTGGAAGAGACAGGACAGAAATGGAAATTGAAATGTTACATTGTTTACAAAAATATCAGATCATTGACCCTGAAATAATCCAAATCTCTTATATTAGTAATCATGACCTACCGATGACTATTGCAAACACAAACTGGCACATGACTAGAATCAAACTGTCAATTTGGAATACTATTGATTGAGGTTATTAATTTATTTACTTGTTACCAGTAAGACCTACTTTGAATATCCCAGAGAGGCTGCTGTGTCCAAGGCCTTATGGCTCCTAACTCCAGCCAAACAGGTGAACACAATGTTCCCTGTCTGAGATGGCATGGCCCCTCCATACTTCTCCTGGAAGTCCTCAGGACTGAGCTGGAGAGCATTGCTCACCTGCCCCACTGCAAGTTAACGTTAGTAGAACAACAGGCAAAAAGTTATAAGGCACCAGATAACAAAGGAAGATGTGTATTTTAACCAATATCTGTCATTTTCACTAATACAGTACTTTTAATCCTGCCTAACAACCCAATCAATTGTCAATTATCAATTCTTATTTCTTTACATATATTTTCTCATGGAAAAGCAGGTAGTAGGCCTAAGTGATTTTCATGGCTGGGATGATGATGGCTTTTCCATAGGCAATTGACTCACTCTCAGTGTAGTACCCAGTATTGTACTTCAGACAAAGCCACACAGATGTTTTGAATAGGTCCGCTTGATCACATACTACATGCTTTTACAGTAGGCCTATGTTTGGTCCACTTGGGTGGGGTGGGGTGGTTGAGGTGTGTGCAATGTGTGGGCTATAAAATTCAGTGTAAGGCCCATTTGGCTTGTGTCAGGTTTATGGTGAGGCAGTGGTAAAGTCAATGCTCTCTTGATTTTGTTCAAGAGTCTGTCTGTGCTACTAAAATGTAGTCTAAACAGCTCTGTTCATATGACAATTGCACTACGCACTTAATCTTGCACATTCTTCAATCAAACTCCAAGTCTCCAAGTTTACTAACGTCAGCAACTTATGATAGATTTGGTAACATTTTTAAAGCCATAAAAGTGTCACGCGAACGCTGGGTTGAAATGAGTTATGAGTAGGCTACCTCAGGAGACTTACAAGGCACATTTATTGACCCCGGAATGTTTCCATATTCTCGGAGTTCCCATGGCTCACGCACGTCGATAACCGAGGCTGTTCCCGCAGCAAGCAACTGCTTCAGTTGTTCGTAAGACACATCGATCCCTTTGGAAGAACTGAAGTTACGCCATTGAACTTTTCCCCTACAGGTCACAGCGGGCGTATCTGAAAGCAAACAAAACACACTTATTCGCACACCCAAACCTTGGAATGAAACTGATAACGTCAACGTTGCAAAGTAACGTTTACAGGGTTAAAAATCAGACCCAACTCTTTATTGACGTTACAAAGTAGCATCACATTTTGCATTTGATGCCATTGACATTTCGTGACATGGAGCTTCTCAAAGCAATAACGTTATGTTAGCTGAGTTTGCCTAAACATACCCAACAACAACACTAAGGATTTCAACATGCTTCTTTGGTAACGTTACATCGCGTGCATATGGATGTCTCTCTTTTGTCTCTCTTGACCTGTTACATATCGGACTTAACTTTTTGGTTGGGTGGTGCCGAAGCAACGTTAACTCACATTGTAGAAACAGGGAATGTGTTCCGAGAGAGTTCGTCAGTGTTCTTGTGGTGCAAGCCAGAGGAATGACATTTCTGCATAAGACACGCGGAATGATTCTTGACACTTTTAAACAACCGTTCAAAGCCATGATCGAAGCAATATTGATCCCCAAATTAATGAATTTCACACAGGTTTGTGACGGACAAGTACGTCCACTAAAAACTAGCTACCTAGCTCCGCTGAAGCACTGACAGCAGGGGTCAGTTTGTGCGTCCTAGTACGTTCGCCTAGTGCTACGGAACACGATGTGGATCAAACAAGTCGGAGGGGATAAATTACAATTCGACATGTTCTTTTGCGAAACCTTTTCTAGAGTAGTCCTACCAAGTGCATTCATGTAGCTAACCAGCGAGGAATGTACCAGTGATAAAACTGAGGGTATGGAATATAGTTGTAATTAAACATTGCAGTGTTGCCCGACACTTTATTGACTGGTATGTTACAGTGCTACATAATTGTGATCGACTTAATATTGGTATAATAGCTCCACAATTAATAATGCAACTAATGTTCAAAACAATCTCTTTATTTAGTTGCATGTGCACAAATGCAAAATGTGCACACTGGACATAATGTTTAAACATCAAATAGACGGAACTGAGAAAAAAAACGCATTTTCTCGAATGGAAGCTGATCCTAAGGGGCTACCGTAGTGCGTCAAATGTTGACTTCAGCAGAGTGAACATGTGACTTACTGTGGTTATGATGGTATCGAATTGTTCTCAACTATGTTACATTAAGAATGTGTGATTAAAGGTTAAAATCATTATAACGTTAACATAAATAGTTAACATTTATCTTAATAGTTTCCTGAGTTGGACAGGGATAACAGTTAGCTTCGCACTGTGTAGTTTGCAAGTGTGGACCCATTTGCTAGCTAAGTTAGCCAGGACAGACAGCAGAACAGAAAAAGGGGTGAGTTGTCCTCTTAATGAACTCTTTCAAGCTGTCCGTTTACGAGGATTTGTCTGAAGTCAAATAAGATGCCGCAAGGTTGTAACGTTACTTCTTATTAGAGGCTTCAATGGGCTTTTCATATGGTGTGAAGTTTCTTAACGTTTATGTAATTAACGTAGCATATAAGCATCGGCAGACTGATGAGCTAATAATCCAGATGCCATTTAGTTGTAGACAGAAGTCGCACCCTTATGTCAGAAAAAAATGAGGTGTAACGTTAACGTTATTTGGGTTTCACTTCATAACGAATCGTACAGTTAACTTTCTAAAATTCACAAAGCCCCTGCATATAATTTACAGAAGGCAAAGTGAGTGCTAAATGAGCATAGGTTAATGCTTATGTTCAATGACAAGTTGCTACGACAGATTTGTAAAGATCAAAACCAAACCTGATAACGTTATGCTCTTATTGATTCAGCTCTGTTAGATTCCTTTGGTGAGCCAGACAACTCATTTTGTTTATTCTGGTTTTCATAGTTGATCATGAAGATGTTTTGAACGTGTTGTGAATATGATGTGGGAGAGTAATGTACTCTTATCTGTATTTCCACACTCTGCAGACTGGTACTTATATAATGTTTGAATAACAAAGTGCAGATGTTTTACTTGGGCTGTTAGGTTCACACTGCAGGGTGCGCGCACGGGCGCGCTCGCGTGACAGCGCAGTTTAGAGAGAGGAAGAAATGTATTGAGGCTCATAAGGTTATAGGATGTTTTCTTTAATTCCCTAATGCCTGCATACTATATTTAGGTATTGCCCTGAAGCTTTATTTAGCCTACCTATTCTAACCTCTGCAAGCTCAGTAAAGTTATCTAACCATGTTTCTAAAGTTCCTGTGAAGAACTCTAAAGCAGTTATCCATGCCCTTTGACAGACAGATGCGTCTCAAAGATCCTTTCTCTTTAAAATCCGCTGACATGACAAAGCGGAGTAGCAAGCCGAAGAAACCTCGGGATGAGGAGTCCTCGGATGAAGTTGGTGGTAAGTGGAAATGTTGGAAAGGGGGAATTTACAACACATTGCCAAAGATTGCCAGGTGCCTTTTTCTGTGGTCTATGCTGCTACTATATCCTAGCTTTTTGCCTGTGGCTCTAGCTAGAGTAGGAGTCATGTAGTGACGTTGGGGCCCTGTGTGTGTGTGTGTGTGTGTAGGGCTCATGTGTCAGCACGTGAGCAAGGCGGTGGACCTGAGTGCTGTGAAGAAGGCCGTGACTGGCAGCGTGTGGTCCGTATGCACCGATTGCTTGCGGGAGAGGAACATCATCGAGGGGGAGTCTGCCGGATCCCATGACATCCTTGTGTGCCTCAAGTGTGGCTTTCAGGTGAGTTAATGTCCTTCAATCTCTCTTTCTCTCTCTCTCATCCACACACACACACACACACACACACACACACACACACACACACACACACACACACACACACACACACACAAAACGTACACAAAACGTACACACGCACACACACATACACACATTGGCAATGTCATGATCTTTGGGGTATCATGTAGCTGTAAAGAGCAGCAAAATGTGATATGCTTTGAAAGCAGAAATATGCTCCATCCCTGAAAGTCTGTATCAACTATGCCCTGTGTGCTCTCAACCTTGCTCTCTCTCTCCCTTACCTCCTCTCCTTCCACACATCAGTGGTGATGTGTTTAATTCTTTGAATATGACTGGCCTCTGTGACCCTGACCACACACACACACACACACACACACACACACACACACACACACACACACACACACACACAGTAGAAATACAATATGGTATGACATAACTGGTCTGTTGTCTTAGCTGTAGTCCTCTCTTGGGTTTGGTCTAGGGCTGTAACCAGTCTGAGAGCCAGCACTCTACCAAGCACCAGCAGTCTCCTCACCCAGAGGCTCACTGCATCACCATCAGCCTCAGCACCTGGAAGGCCTGGTAAGAAACTGCCCACCTCGCCTCCACCTGATGGTGGACAGCACCTTCAACTAGAAAAGCGCTCAGAGAGCGCAGACCTCCGCCAAGGCAATGTGGTCACAGACACAATATAAATTCAAAATCATGTTCTGGATCACTGATCGCCACCAAAAATCAGTTCTTGCTTGTTCCAATATACACATTGTCTGAAAATTTCATCCAAATCCGCGCAGTACTTTTCAAGTTATCCTGCTGACAAACAAACAAACAGACAAATCAAGGCGACCGAAAACATAACCTCCTTGGCGGAGGTAACTAACCACTGTTGTCATGCGATATAAGCCTGGTGCCCCCCTAAGGCCTCAGCTCTAAGCCCAGGGCCCTCAAAGACTGGCATGAACCGGTTTGTTAATTGGCTGATTTGCCAGTTGAGCCCTGGGCTGAGGCGGGACATTGGGATTGCGCTATTGAGATGTGTAGTTGGAAGTTTTGTATGTGAATGTAAATCTTCTCACTACTTGAGAAAGAGATGTCAGAAAGGGTGAACCTTAACTGTACCTTCAAGTACAAAGAGCCCTCACTCCTATGCAACCAAAGAATCATTAATGACTGCGTTTACATGGACATTAATATTCCGATATTATTCGGATTATGACCTTATTCTGAATATGAAAGTGCCATGCAAACGCAATATTCTGATTACCTTAACCCGAATAAGGTCATATTCCGAATAAGCATAATCAGAATAAGGTAGGTGGAGTATACCGATCATATTCTGATTATTGAGGTGCGTTCTGGTCATGTAAACCAGAGCCATTGCATTATGATCGCATTATTCATCTTTTGGAATCCTCACAGATGAGAAGAATCGCGTATGGAACTTAAACGATAGTTGAAAAAGATTCTTCAGAACTTTGGTGAACCGTCTCTACCAAAGATTCTAGAGTGCCCTTTGGTCTCTACTCTGTTAATCAGATTATGCAATGTTGCATGTAAACGAGGAATATGAATGGAATATTCTATTAGCCGCTCATGTAAACGGCATAATCAGAATATGGTCATATTCAGAATATGATCAATAGTCGGAATATTAATGTCCATGTAAACGCAGTCAATGAATAATAATGGTATTCAAGGTAAAATGCATACATTTTAGGAACAAATACAGTAGGTGAAGTTATGCATTCAAAATCCTTGAGGAAATAAGCTCTTTCTTAGTCTTGAATGAATGGAACCGTTTTCCAGAAGGCAGCCTGTCAAAAACACTATGACTGGGATGTTGAATGTCTTCAATAACCTTAGTGTCCCTAGTCTGACATTGGCAGAAATATATACAGTAGGTCCTATAACCCTGGCAGATTGGACTTTCTTTTTCAGCAAAGTGAATAACTCTGTGGAGAGTGATTTTAACCCGAGAGGAGTATTTTCCATACCAAATAGTGATATTCACAGATATAATAGCCTATATAGTGTCAGTATAGAAAGACTACTGCAGTTCAGTAGAGATCCTCAACTTCCCTAGCCTCCTGAGATGGTAAAGACGCTGTCTTGCCTCTTTCACCACGGTGTAGATACAGTATGTGGTGACCATGACAAATCCTCAAAGATGTGAACTCCCAAGGTACCTGAAGCTGCTAACTCTTTCTACTGCACCACCATAGATTTTGAGAGGAGTGTCTAGTTGTCTTTCCAGCCACTGCTTAAATGAACTTTACTTATATTACACAATTTCCAGAATAAATGCTAGATTTTTGACTCTTGGTCTTTTGTGAGTATGAGCCCTTTCTGTGACGGATTACACCTGCCTTTGTCATTCATGCTTGGGATGTATTCCTCCTCCAGGTGTTTTGAATGTAATGAGGAGCTGTCCACCCACTGCAACAAGAAGGCCTTGGCTCAGACGTTAGACTTCCTCCAGAAACACTCTGTGAAGGCAACCACTGGTGAGGGTTTGGTATTTTATACCAGGTTTAATAGAAATATTTGGTCACTATTTGGTTACTACCAAGCACACAGTTTTGCATTTTAACAGATTCAATTATTATTCTTATATTTTCCAACTCCTCTATCCTATCCAGTCTTTAATGCATGTTTGTTTTGACTTTTTGAGAGTGTTAAGGACTTGTGTCGATGGCATTTAATTTCCTCTCAGTGGCCCGTGATATTATTTAATGACAGACAAATACCTGTATCCAAAGTTGAAAATGGAAACCTGTAATTTGACATGTTTTTTCCAGAGCCCCTCATATAGCTCACCATCACCCCCCTGTGGCCACGCCATTCAGATTTATTCACAGTACTTTGATTCCTTCCTTAAACAAACATTAATTTAATAAAGGTATTTTGAAAGTATATTTCAAGGTTATTTTGCCTCAACTTTATTAGGATTTAGTGAGGTTAGCCAGGGATTGAGTGGGAGAGATAGACAGACTGACAGAAAATAGTCATAGGTTAGAGTCAAAGAGACTCTGTATGTCTGTCTGTCTGTCCATGCACAATATTTGGCTGTCTATTGAAGGGTGTGTGTTGAAAGTTCTGCTTTCATGGCGACTAGGTTGTTTGTGTGCTTTCATGGCGACTAGGTTGTTTCTTGGTGCTTTTTTGGACATCTGTGCTTAATAACTGGTGCTGCAAAATAGTACCCCACGTATTAAAGTAATCTTAAACTAACCCTGAAGCTTCACAGGCTGGCAAAGAAACCCCAGATTTTTCTCTCTTTTTCTATTGTGTGGACTCCTATTCAGTTTTAGACACTTAAGACCCCTTGCCTTAAGATGCACTTGGCTTTAAGAAGTGTGCAGCTTTCAGTCGTTCTGGCAGAGTAGAGTTGTGTCGATCTTGGAGAGGCTGAGAAGAAGATCGAAATGCTGTTGTTGGTGTGTATTTGAGGCAGACTATATATTTATTTTTTATATAATATTTATTTTTATATCACTTTATTTTGTGAGAGGCTGTGTGTAAGTTTGAGTGAGGTCTGACACAGACTAACAGAGGTCGAGGTCACACTGTTTGGGTACCAATTTTACAGCTCAGTGGTGGCAGGCTAGCATTGTGAAAAAACAATGGCCCAGAAAGATTATTTAAAAGGTTACAGGTCACAATGTTTCAGGGAGTACCACGGCAACTTCTTGGGGACTTCTAATTTGCCTCTGAGTTTGTTTCAAAAGATGGCCAAGGACTACCTGGAAGCAGAAAAGCAAAAGCTTGAATGCTGCGCTTGCTTTGATTATTTGACACCAAACATGCTGGCATAGGCCAAGGCATACAAAAGCCCGAGCTGAAAGGAAAAGCTTGTATCTTTTATTTTTTCGTGTTTTGAGAACAGTAAATGTGTAGCCTTGTCAACAAAGAAGAGTGTTTCCTGTGGTCACGTGTTTTGATGGAACACAAGAAGTCACAACAACTTCAGCTGCATACTCCTGTCAGACTTAAGCGTAAGCAAAGAGATGGGCTTGATTGCACTTGAGCTTGCATGACCTAATCATTTCTGGGCCCTGTGTCTTCTCCAATCATTATTGTGGTTCTGCGGGTTCTAGCCCGATCTCCTATTGTGTTTCAGAAGTGTGCCCGAAACGGTCTGTGTTTGCGCACCATTCCTGACATTTCCATCTCACTTTTAGAAGTGCTTCTTATCCTGTACCTCCCTGTGTGTGTGTGTGTGTGTGTGTGTGTGTGTGTGTGTGTGTGTGGTGTGTGTGTGTGTGTGAGAGGGAGAGGGAGAGGGAGAGAGAGAGAGAGAGAGAGAGGGAGCTTGTGTGCATGTCTCTAGTGCTATGCTATCCCATGCTGCCACAGCAGTGATGCTCAGTTTGTGTTTCTGACAGCTGTGTGTGTGTGTGTGTGTGTGTGTGTGTGTGTGTGTGTGTGTGTGTGTGTGTGTGTGTGTGTGTGTGTGTGTGCGTGTGCGTGTGTGTGTATTTTGTGTGTGTCCAGTCCTGAGTCCTGTGCTGCAGCAGCAGTGACGCTCCAGTTGCGTTACTCCTGCCTGGATGCCCTCATTAATACCATTAGGCGCTTGAGTGCCGCTGTGCGACTGGGTTCCCTGAAGAATGTGAGCAGCTGTGTGCCGTACGGATCCTCCTGCGCTCAACTCCTGTGTGTGTGTGTGTGTGTGTGTGTGTGTGTGTGTGTGTGTGTGTGTGTGTGTGTGTGTGTTTGTGTGTTGGTTTGGGCAGGCTCATGCAGCTGCAACCCAGTGTCGACACGTCTTCAGAGTACAGTCCCTTATCCCTTACATACCCCCAAACACACACAGACAAACACACAGACATGCACAAAGACACTACACAACTATGGCCACACACCCTTGCACACACACAAACACAGGCACTGCTCACCTATAGCTGCATACAGGTAGACTCACTCAAATTCAAATATTCAAATATGCATAATATTCATTCATTGGATACACACATACAGTCTGTAAGCATTCTGTAAATATGTGATTAACGCATATGATACATGTATATCAAACTCACAAACTCCACTAACCTGTTGTACATACTATGCGCTCTCTCTCTCTCTCTCTCTCTCTCTCTCTCTCTCTCTCTCTCTCTCTCTCTCTCTCTCTCCTCCCCCACTCTCACACACACACACACACACACTGTTCATACATACATACACACACCATTGACTTTATTGACTTAAGGCCACACATAATGCACTCATTAACATACATATGACGCATCACTTAAAGCTCCAGAGTGAATTCAAGCTTAGCCTGTTTGAAGGAGATGCACCAGTTAGCGAGTGGAAAAAATAATTTGGTACAGCATAGGCCGAACCCGAACGCAGAAGCGAACAAGCACTTTACACTGAATCAATGGGACCTGAGTATTCGAAACCGAAAGTAAGATCTGAGGTGCCGTTGACTCAATGTAACGTGTTTCGCGTTCACGTTAGGTCTATGCTGTTCGAAATTCTTTGGTTCTGTGATTGGATACCGAAAGCAGGGGAGAAAATCGGCCATGGTCACCATGCTTCTTTGCAGAGTGAAATGAAATAACGGTGCAAAGGAGCATGGGAACTCCCAGGCTAACTTAACGCACATTCTATATGCAAACATACAGTACATATACCATTTTCCTCTGTCATCCACCGACACTTGAGTGATGGTTACCTATGGGACACACACACACACACACACACACACACACACACACACACAGTCACATATCTGGAACCAAAATCTTTTCTCTTCTGTGTCTTTCAATTACCTGTCGGCATTCTTCCTGGTAGATTGTTCGCTGCCCTGCTGCCTAAATAGGAGAAGGCTGGGAGGCCATTGTTGTGTCTATGCCAGCAGCTCTGCAGGCTCCTAGCAGGTGAAATTGGATTTCAGCTTGAAGGCCAGTGTTTTTTTTTTTTTTTTTTTTTTTTGGAGGGAGGGAGGGGGCACTCCCCACCCCACCCCACCCCACACCCACCCACACACACACACACACACACACACACACACACACACACACACACACACTACACACATCTTCTCCACCCACCTCACATCATAGGTTTGAGTACAAAGGAACCCCAGTAAGAATTTCTCCGAATGCGTAATAGTTTTGTGCAACAACAGCTCGGAGAAGAAAGGAGGTCTATTAACTGGGCTCTCGCCAAGAAGGCCTTCTGCTCGAGCACCAGCGCCAGTGAAAGACGACTTGACCTCAACCCAGGCTGGAAGCACAGCTGTAGAGCCTTTATGGAGGAAATTAAAATCTTTCCCCCTGAATAGGCATCAGGACTTCCTTTTTTTTATCAGGACTTTTTATATATCTTTTTTTTTTTTTTTTTTTTTTTTGCTTAATGTCTCTCTATCTCTTTCTTTCGCTCTCCATCGATTTGCTACATCCTTCCGAGTTGTTTATGTTTTCACTCTTAGTTTTTCTTTTATTTTTTTTATTTATTTTTTTCTTCTCCCCCCTCTCATCTTCATCCGGGAATTACTTGTGCTCCGACTCCTACAGTGCTTCCTGATAGGAGAGCAGGAATAAAGGAGGATTGGGGGAAAATGTTCCCTCTTTTTTTCCTCGGCTAGAGGACAAAAGAAAATTCTTTATGTTGGGGGGGATTATTTTTCTCCTCAAACAAAGCCCTCTCAAGGGATCTTTTTTTGTTGTTGTTGTTGTTAAGCAGAGGTACCTGAGAGAGAGGAAGCAGATTTCCGATGAGTAGAGCAAAGCAGGTGTTGCTGTCGGTTAATCATATTTCTTTCATCAAATCAGCGGGTTGAGCTTTGTTTCCTTGCTCGCCATAATGGGAAATGTACAGATTTGAAACGTTGGTGAGTTTAGGGTAGTCTGTGGTCAATGGCCATAGGGAGCATGAGTAGAGAGAGGACAAGATTGTCAGGATGTGTCTTGAGGGAGGGAAGGGGGAGATACAGCATTTCATTTGTGTGTGTGCGTGTGCGTGTGTGTGTGCGTGTGTGTGTGTGTGTGTGTGTGCGTGTGCATGCGTGCACAGTAGTTTTGGCCTCAGATGGTAAGAGGGCGTGGTGTTCATGCCTCGTGGTCCAAGCACATTAAGGAGTGAAGGAGACATTTGGTGTTGCTTGGCCTTCCCCATGACTGCCTGTTATATGCAGTATAGGGAATGCCATATCCTGGTCTGCAGGGTGTGTGTGAGAGTGCATGTGCGTGCGTGCGTCTGTGTGTGAGTGAGAGAGAGAAGTGGAAAAATAAAAATATATATACTGATGAAGCAACTGGCGAAACGCGTTGCTCAATAAAAATCACTAAAAAGTATAATAGTGTGCGGTGGCTACCTCTTCTTATATATACAGTATATTTATTTATTTATTTATTTATTTATTTTTTGACCACTATGTTTTCAACACCTTGCACCCACTTATGCATCATAATTATTGTGATGAAACTGATGGAGATTTTTGTCGTTGAAGTTTTAGTCTTGAAAGTAGATGTGTATGAATGCTTGTGTGCGTGCGTGTGTGTTAGGATTGTGCGATATCGTTATTGTTATCGTTATCGTATATCGTCAAAAAAAATTCCCACTATAGGAATTTTTGTCATGCCGGGAAATACGATAGTCAGAAAATGTTTTGTTAGCATTTATATTCCCACCGAATAGACTACTCAAACAACTCTGTCAGGTGAATATTTATTGTCAACAATTAATTTACAATTGATTACCTTTACAAAATTTTCAAGAAATGTCTTTCTAAACCTTGAAAACGCAACATTTAAAACCCAAGCATTTTCAGGCACCTGTATGAACCCTGTGTTAAACTGTAGACCTATTATACTTTTTTATCGTCAG
>JAODXP020000023.1:22371729-22381729 GCA_027497455.2 Sardinella longiceps
GCAATGTAAAGGTACGGTGTGTGTGTTTGTGTAGGTGTCTGTTTGTGTAGGTGTGTGTGTGTGTGTGTGTGTGTGTGTGTGCTTTGCCCTGGTGGATGTAGATGGTACCTTCTATTCACCTCACGCACTGGAAGTAGAGGCTGGTGAAGTGTGTGTGTGTGTGTGTGTGTGTTCGTTGGTGTGTGTGTTTGTGGTGCACCCGTGTGCATTAGCCGCCTACTGGTGCATGAGCACACGAAAAATACCACAATTCTCGAAAATTGTGTAAATAGTGTGAATAGTTGAAGACAAGGCAATGCCGTAGGGGCTGTTTTTTTTTTTTTCTTCTTCTTCTTTTTCTTTCCTCACTGCTCTCTCTCTCTCTCTCTCTCTCTCTCTCTCTCTCTCTCTCTCTCTCTCTCTCTCTCTCTCTCTCTCTCTCTCTCTCTCTCATTGCTGAGAGGCGTGGGTCCTCTCACTTGTTTTGCTCATTAGTGCCTAATGTGATGGAACACCACTTGTCTTTTTTCCCCGCTGAGGCAGCACAGCAGACAGGATGAGAAGCGACGGCACGGGCCTGACGGAGGAGAGGAAGAGGAGGGATGATGGGAGGATGGTACGGAGGAGAGGAGAGTTAAGATATGAGGAAATAACAGACTGGTATGATAGACAGGAAAGCATACTACATTAGTTAAGACAAATATAGTACACACACACAGGAGAATGTAGAGGAGAGAATAGTATAGCCTAGTGATTAGTATAGTAGACCAGAGAATAATGAATTGAATGTAGTATAGTATAGGGATGTGTAGTGCAGACAGGATAGTGAAGTGGAGAGTATAGAGCAGAGAAAAAAAAAGGTTATTCTGATTGACTGATAGACAGAATGATTTTACCCCAAAATAGGTGCCTGTGTCTTTAAGACTGCATACAGTAGCAGCAGAGGTCAGATTTTGCTTTCCATACTGTAGGTGTATGGAAGAGAGATGAACTGAATAGGGAGAGATGTGTAGAGTAGAGAGGAGAGACGCGTTGAATAGAGTGAGATGAATAGAGTAGGGACAGATGAGTAGAGTGGAGAGAAATTAGTTAAATAGAGAGAGATGAGTAGAATCTAGAAAGAAATTAATAGAGTAGAGAGAGATGAGTAGAATAGAGAGATTACAATCTAGAGAGATGAGTAGAGTAGAGAGAGATGAGTAGAGTAGAGAGAGATGAGTAGAGTAGAGAGAGATGAGTAGAGTAGAGAGATGAGTAGAGTAGAGAGATGAGAAGAGCAGAGAGATGAGTAGAGTAGAGAGAGAGGTGAGTAGAGTAGAGAGAGAGATGAGAAGAGTAGAGAGAGAGATGAGTAGAGTAGAGAGAGAGATGAGAAGAGTAGAGAGAGAGGTGAGTAGAGTAGAGAGAGAGGTGAGTAGAGTAGAGAGAGAGGTGAGTAGAGTAGAGAGAGGTGAGTAGAGTAGAGAGAGAGATGAGAAGAGTAGAGAGAGATGAGTAGAGAGAGAGATGAGAAGAGTAGAGAGAGAGATGAGAAGAGTAGAGAGAGATGAGTAGAGTAGAGAGAGAGATGAGTAGAGTAGAGAGAGATGAGAAGAGTAGAGAGAGATGAGAAGAGAGAGAGAGATGAGAAGAGTAGAGAGAGAGGTGAGTAGAGTAGAGAGAGAGTTGAGTAGAGTAGAGAGAGATGAGTAGAGAGAGAGAGGTGAGTAGAGTAGAGAGAGAGGTGAGTAGAGTAGAGAGAGATGAGTAGAGTAGAGAGAGATGAGTAGAGAGAGAGATGAGAAGAGTAGAGAGAGATGAGAAGAGTAGAGATGAGTAGAGTCTAGAGTCACCAAACCGCTGTCTCTCTTTTACTCTCACTTCCCTTCTGTCTTTTCCCACATATTGTCATTTTTGTGTCATTTTTTGTGTTGGCATTTTGTGCATCACTGCGGTATCCCCCAGGGAGGTCATGTTGGACCTGTGTGTTCTTGTGAGTGCTGCTGATAGCACAGCAGCAGTTGTGTTCTTTTTCCTCTCCAGGTGATGATGGGACTCTTTCTCTTTGTCTTCCTCACTGTCCCTCTCTAATTGTTTGTGTGTTGCAGTTTTTGTGTATTTTATGCTGGACTGTGTGTGTGTGTGTGTGTGTGTGTGTGTGTGTGTGTGTGTGTGTGTGTGTGTGTTGAGGGGTAACAGCTGTGTCCAGAACGATGCTTCCTCACCAGTGGAGTCTTCCTCTCCAGCTGCCATCTGCAGTCCCAGATGACCCAACTCCTCTCTCTCTCTCTCTCTCTCTCTCTCTCTCTCTCTCTCTCTCTCTCTCTCTCTCTCACCCACACACACACACACACACACACACACACACACACACACTCACACTCACCCCTAATCCCACTTCCAGCCCAGGCCCAGCTGCCTCCCCTGCATGTTAACCTACTTCCACCGGAAAAAGACGCCCGCTCTGCATCGGACTGCTCCCTGCTCCCCACACCAGAGCAACTCAGCAAACACCCCCATCCCACCCCCACACCCACCGTGCACACACACACACACACACACACACACACACACACACACACACACACACACACACAAACACTGCCCCATAACCACCACCTCTAAAATAATACTGACTAATAGTGCCTTTCAAAGTGATGGAGATTAAACTACTCTCATAACTTCTAATTTAGTTCTTATGAATTTGTTTGTGTGTTTGTGGGACCTTTCGTGCCTAAACTGCCGACTAATCTTCTGTCAGTTTGTACAGTAGTTCTATGAACACACGCACACACACATCTCTCACTCTAATGCTCAGCTCAAATGGCACGTGTGTGTGTGTGTGTGTTTTGACAGGAACAGCATCTAAAATCATCAAGCTTCGCGAGGAGCCTTCGGATCACTCGGACGGTCAGCGAGGGGGCAAGAGCAGCCCTAACAGCACCCTCATCCCTGTCAAGGGCATCAACAACCTGGGCAACACTTGCTTCTTCAACGCAGTCATGCAGGTACTGCTCAACACTCTTCTGACTGCACTATGGACCAATCAAAACACACTGATTAGATTGTTCAGTTAGCAAACTGCTGCCAATGTCATAGAAAATCACAAGAATCACCTTTTCTCTCTCTCTCTCTCTCTCTCTCTCTCTCTCTCTCTCTCTCTCTCTCACACACTCACACACACGCACACACACCACACACACACACACACGCTCTCTCTCTCTCTCTCTCTCTCTCTCTCTCTCTCTCTCTCTCTCTCTCTCTCTCTCCATTTGTCATGCTCTTCCTGCATTTGTCCAGCATAGTGTGCAGTGTGAGGGCGTGGGGAAGTATAGCTGTGTGGTGTGGTGTGGTGTGTGTGTGTGTGTGTGTGTGTGTGTGTGTGTGTGAGTGAAAGTTGATGAAAGGAGGCAAAGTTATCACAATGCTCACTTTAGCTTGTGTCTGACTTCACTGTTTCAAAGTAATACCCTCTACTTAGAGCTAAAGCAAGTGAGTGTGAAGTATGTTTGTGTGTGGACATGATGGGACCATTGGGTTTCATAAGACTTTTCAAAGTGTGGCGGTCACTCTCTTATATGTTAGGAATGCCCACTGTGTAATAATGTGAATGTAATGTAATGTGTGTGTGTGTGTGTGTGTGTGTGTGTGTGTGTGTGTGTGTGTGTGTGTGTGTGTGTGTGTGTGTGTGCTCTCTCTCTCTCTCTGTCTCTTGTCAGAATCTGTCACAGACACACTTGCTGAATGAGCTGATTCAGGAGGTGAAGGAGAAGGGTCACAAAATGAAGATCACCCCTCTTACAGAGTCCAACTTGGTATGTGCCATCACCTCTGTCACAGCAGCTGTAGTCCTTCCGCCGTGCTTCCTTCCCCTTCAGTATGGAAGATGGCTTTATTGACCGCTTCTTTGTGCAGTGGATCTCTCTCTCTCTCACACAGCACACACACACACACACACACACACACACACACACACACACACACACACACACACACACATTCTACCACTCACTCACATTCCTCCAGACTCTTCAGATTCTTACCTCCAAAGGGTTGATCAAAGATAGGCATCCTGTACTCAAGACTAGCAGAAGAAACCCTCTCTAGAGCTAGAGTTCTCTGCATCTTTAAAGATGAATAGAGCAATAGATCAATAGGCACTGTGGTCTCAAAGAGAGGGACTGAACAACATGTACAAGTCAGTCAAGGCTGAGAGAGAACAATCAAGACAGAAGAATGGTAGTGGTTTTGAAGAGCAGGTGAATTTGTAACTACCACAAATGTGGTGGTCCACTAATGAAAGATAGTGGATGTGCAAAAATGGCACACTATAATCACCAAACTAAAAACAGCCCACTGCATTTCATTGATCAAGCATAGGCTTTTATCCAAAATGACTTACATTTGTCAACTGTTAATTGTATCACGGCGAGGCTCCCCTAGAACAGCTTTGTATTGGGTGGCACAATGGTGGCAGCCGGGATCGAACCCACAACATTCATGCTACTAGCACACTAGCCGGATTCCTTTCCTGCTAGAACACCACCGCATCGTTCCATAGGGAAACAATTAAATTGAGTGCCTGGAGGTGAAAAAAGTGTGTCAGTGTGAACGGCCGCTAATACTGTCCATCTGAAGCACTTTATCATGAACAATTGGTCAACTGTCTACTTCATTGGGACTTTGTGTTGTATCTTAATAATCTCTAATGTGAATGAGTGTGCTGTGTTGCTGTAGTAGTGTGTTGTAATAGTGTTGTGTGCTTGTGTACCTGTAGGGGGTGCTGACTATTACTCTGCCCAGCCCGGAGCCCCTCACCTCAGCCATGTTCCTCTTCCTGCAAAGCATGAAGGAGACGGGGAAAGGACCCATCTCACCCAAAATCCTCTTCAACCAGCTCTGCCAGAAGTAAGGCATACTGCATGCAACTCCCTGTGTGTGTGTGTGTGTGTGTGTGTGTGTGTGTGTGTGTGTGTGTGTGTGTGTGTGTGTGTGTGGTGGTAAAGGGAAAAAAGAATGTGTGTGTGTGTGTGTATGTGTGTGTGTGTGAGAGACCTTCTATGCACATACAGCACATACATAAATACTCAAACAGTAAGAAAAAAAAACGGTTGACCTCAAAGGCGTCGTTTGTGTGTGGTGGTAAAGGGAAAAATCAATGTAGACAATTCTTTTCCCCAATCTTTTCTGTGTGTGTGTGTGTGTGTGTCTGTGTGTGTGTGTGTGTGTGTGTGTGAGAGAGAGAGAGAGAAAGAGAGAGAGAGGCCTTCCACTCCACCTTCAACACACATACATTACAGTACACACGTACATAAAGACTCATAAGAAAACTAGGTTGACCTCAAAGGTGTATATGTGTGTGCGTGTGGTGGTAAAAGTAAAAATCAATTTTCCCAGTCTTTTCCTTGTGTGTGTGTGTGTGCGTGTCTGTGTGTGTGCGTGAGAGAGAGAGAGCTCTGTCCTCGACACATCTACTAGATCACACATATCTAACACTCTCATACACATGCTCTCTCTCTCTCTCTCTCTCTCTCTCTCTCTCTCTCTCTCTCTCTCTCTCTCTCTCTCTCTCTCTCTCTCTCTCACACACACACACACACACACACACACACACACACACACACCCAGACAGACACAAGGTGGCCCAGGTGTTGTTAGTGCCCAGCAGGTCAGGGGCGACTCTTCTCTGAAGTGGTTGCCAAGGCAACTTGACTCGGGGCAGGTGTAAGCTGTGGCCCTTGTGCTGTGTCCACTGCCAAAGACTGTGTGTGTGTGTGTGTGTGTGTGTGTGTGTGTGTGTGTCTGTCTGTGTGTCTGTGTGTCTGTGTACGCATGAGGCAGAATTTTCACAAGGTTGTGGACTTGCTTTCCTTGCCCAGAAACAAATTCATTTTACCTGACATTCTGAACTGGTCACCTTGTGATTCTATAGCCTCAGCCTGTAAAGTCTATGCCTGAAAATCACTTTTAAGGATCGTAATTTGACTATGGATATAAAGCTAAGAAACTCAATTCAGCAGTAAGGTCCTTATCTAACCATTTACAACGTGTACCATTTACCAAGGCCATATGTCATACTTGAATGCATTTAACAACTGGCACACTGTCCTGAATAGCAACCATAGATATAAAACTAAAGAACTGTGGACTTTAAATCCACAGTTGAAGTACGGAATTGAGGATGATGAGGCTTTAAATGTATTCACTGTTGCTTGGGAGATCAAAGCTGTTGTTTTGGAGTAGCTTGCTTCTCTCTACTGTTGCTTGCTATTGTGTGAAACTGCACAAGATTATTATTACCTCCGCCAAGGAGGTTATGTTTAGCTAGGCGTGTTTGTGTCTGTCCGTCTGTGTGTGTGTGTGTGTGTGTGTGTGTGTGTGTGTGTGTGTCTGTGAGCAACATAACTCGAAAAGTACTGCACGGATTTGGATGAAATTTTTGGACAACGTGTGTATTGGGACAAGTAAGAACTGATTCGATTTTGGTGGCGATCGGCGATCCAGAACACCATCTGCGACCACATTGTCTTGGCGGAGGTCTGCACTCTCTGAGCACTTTTCTAGTTGTCAATGCAGGGGCAATGGATCAAATCTGTTGATGTAAATGTCTCGTGGAAGTATAGGTTTTTTTATTTTTGTATGAAAATGTTCAAGTTCAAGTTCATGTTTATTTGTCACATGCATAATCATAACCGTGCACAATTTGCAGTGAAATGTGGGACTGGTAGACTCCAAAGATTGTAGTTAAAGATAAATAGTAAACAATACAGCAAAATAATTCTAGCTAAAAATTTTGCTAAAAAAAGTTGTACGGAAATTGTATAAGTACATTACCAAATAGAGATTCTCAGAAAATCATGCATATCCACGTTAAATAGTCTAATAGACCGGTGGAAGAAACTCCTTCTTATCATTTTTTGTTTATTCTGATCATACAAAAATGAGCTGCTAATTATCTGGTAAAGGCTAAAGTGTGCTTGTGTGTCAGGAAAATAAATGGCTGGGAACACAGGACCAAGGATAGCACTGAAAAATCAGTCACTTAACAACAACTAGATGCTGTATGTACATCTCTGCTGTGATGAATGATTTTTTTATTAGATTGACCGGTGTTGTGTAAGTCTCATGGTCGGAGCGTTATGTTGAGTTTGAGCTCGTCCACAGCCTCTCTCTTATTTTTCTGTGTGATCTGTGCCTAGCACCCCCACCCCATTACAGACCATCAGTGCAGCTATAGCATTCAGCCATGTGACAACTGTGTAAGGGTAGAACAGGAAGAGAGAGAGAGAGAGAGAGAGAGAGAGAGAGAGAGAGAGAGAGATGGATGGATGGATGGATGGATGGATGGATGGAGAGAGAGATGGATGGATAGAAAGAGAGAGATGGATGGAGAGAGAGAGCGTCAGAGAGGAAAGAAAAACAGCGGGCAGTGCCACCCACCCCATCCGTGATCACCAGCGCGGGCACCGTCCACCCCCATCCAGTCTGCTGCCCTCCCGGCCGCACCGCTCTACTTTACGGCTGGCCGCGCCCCGGCTGGGCTGCTGGGTGGCGGGCAAGCAACGGCCTCGGCTGGTTGGCGGTGTGTGTGTGTGTGTGTGTGTGTGTGTGTGTGTGTGTGTGTGTGTGTGTGTGTGTGTGTGTGTGTGAGAGAGAGAGAGAGAGAGTTCACTCGCTTCCCTCTTTTGCTTGCACACTGCATGGTTGGCCAACGCTCATCCGTGTTGCTTTTGAACATGGTGAATGGCTGGTTGGCCTGCTGCATTCGGGTTGGTTGCGTGTGTGTATTTATGGAGCTTGTGTGTGTGTGTGTGTGTGTGCGTGTGTGTGTGTTTGTTCCCTGCCATTATGTGCACAGGCTGAATGGTTGGCTGGCTATAGAACAGAACAGAGCAGAGTAGGTGGGCTGTAGTGTGTGTGTGTGTGTGTGTGTGCAGGCTGTAGTGTGTGTGTGTGTGTGTGTGTGTGTGTCAGGTGGTGTGTCATGATGAATGGACGTTTGCGATTGTGTGTGATTGTGTGAATGTTGGGGGCAATGTTGTAGCAATGTATTTTTTCAAAAGGTGTGTATGTGTGTGTGTGTGTGTGTGTGTGTGGGTGTGTGTGTCTGCATGCTCACATGCATTTATGTGTGTTAAGCACGACTGGGTGGTTTCAGGTGAAAAGCCTGCCAGGCGGCTGGGTGTTTCTCTGGTGCATCTGATGTGAGTTCAGGTACCTAACCTTTTATCTGTGTGTGTGCGAGTGTGTGTGCGTGTGTGTGTGTGTTTGTCAGTCAGATGCTTCCTCAGCTGGCACCTACCTCTCAGCTCAATTCAAACACGCATGTACACACACACACACACACACACACACACACACACACACACACACACACACACACACACACACACACACAAACATCTCTATGAGCTCCAGGCTTTTGTATAACTCAATCTATTATATTCATATTCTTGGTACATTTGCAAAAAAAAGCAACTTTTTCACACACACTCAGTATTTGAATTCCGAGATATTCAATTAGTCCTAGCTAGGCAGTGTACTGACCCTTGATATACGCAGACAGTGTGTTCTTTTACAGATGACTGTTCTTTTACAGATGACAGAGTACAAATAAAGTCAAACAAAGACTGAGGCTCAATCCTCAGACCACCTAAATATACACAGAAATATCATATTGCGTAGCAGAGGCCTATATCAAAACATACCAAGTCTGTGTACTACTACCATTTTTCAAAATGTGTATGGCACATTATACATCACATGCAAGGTACTAACTGTGCTCAAAGAATTACTGTATGCAGACGACTGTAGCAACACATTGCTCAAAGAAATTCTGTGATCACGATCAAGTTCAATTTAGACTATTTTAGTTCTTGATGTAGATAGATAGACAACAAATGACGCCCTTATGAAAATAGATAAACACACACATTGTATTTTTACCACAGAATATAAAGTAAACACACGGAGACAGCTCTTTAGACATTGTATACTCACACACACACACACACACACACACACACACACACACACACAAACAAACTCCATTTAATTGGGCTTTAGTCAAGTGTTCTTTGCCTTGGTTACCTCTGCTACCGGTGCATCTTCGGGGTCAAGTGTTGTTCCAGCTCCCATTGAGGGACACTGGCCTTTGCGTTCAATAGACCTAGCGCTGTGGACACACATTCCTAGAAATCAGGAAGCACACACACACACACACACACACACACACACACACACACACACACACACATATTAAAGGAGATGAGGATACTCGTGAGGGTTTGGTGTTTATATATACACAGCATAGAAAGCATATTTTTCTTTTTATGTACGTGGGCGTCGTGTTGGGGCTCTTTAAGCATTTGTATATGCTTTTGAACTGCTTTTGTCTGAATGTGCATAGAGGCCTATGTGTGTCCCATGCAAGGTTTGTGTGTGTGTGTTTGTGTGTGTGTCTTGTTGACTCCTACTGGGGACCAGTGTGTGAGTTGAAGTGTGTTGTTGCCAGTGGGTCCCAGGTGCTTTTCTCCAGCTTGACCACTCAACAACCAATTCAAATCCGGGCTGCTGCATTCTGCCGGAGGTTTTCCCTGGCATAAAATAGCATGCAGCGGAAAAAAGCAGAACAGGCGAGCGGGTATCTGAACGTCAAGGCTAGGCAATGGGCAGGAGAGAGGACAAGGTGTGTGTGTGTGTGTTTGTGTGTGTGTGTGTGTGTGTGTGTGTACTTATCACTGTTGTCTGGTTTTTGCAATTGTCTGCTATGCCATAAATGGGGTACCTCAGCTGAGCACTGCTGGCGTGTGTGTGTGTGTGGGTGTGTGTGTGTGAATTGTGGTTGTTGTTGTCCGAGTCAGGTCTCCAGCTGGAGCAGTCTGAGTCATTTCGGATCAGCGCCAGGGCCAGTTGAACTCCAGTTCTTCACCACGCTTCATTCCTGGTGCCAGCCTGTAGTGCACACACACACACACACACACACACACACACACACACATACACACACACACAGCACATGCTGTATGTATTCACAAACACT
>JAODXP020000023.1:22386729-22391729 GCA_027497455.2 Sardinella longiceps
TTTCATTTTGATAAATAGGCTGAGTATGACCCACTATACTTTTATAATAGACTGTGAGCATTTACCTACAGGCGGGTTTGTCATTGAGATTGATAGATTGATTGAGCAAAGTCTAAATGAACTAGAACAAGCACACATCTATCTTCCTCAGACCGTATTTTTTTCTTTCACATAAAGCACAAAGGTTTGAGTAGGAGTAGCTTTCTTTGTATCACTAAGCATTTTAGCTATCACTTCGCGCATTAGGCTATGCAGTTTTTCAACACATGTGAAACAATGCAGACATACATCAGTGTGAAGCTGACAGTTGCGTCCTGAAAGTTCAACTACCAGGCCTGATTTAGTCGTGGATGAAGGTAGCATATCCTCATGGGTAAAGATACAAAAGAAATAGTGCAGCCTGATAAACTGTCTTTTAGAGAAAGTCAATTGTCAGAGGGCCCTGAAACCAAGGTGCATTTGTGGTGGACTGCCCTGCGGGGGTGAAACCTTGTTCTTTCTCAATGATATATAACGTTTTTATTTTTTCATTATTCATACAACAAAGGTTATAGGTGTCATACTATGTGTTAAATTGAGTATTAGGAGGGATTGGAATACGGTGTACTCTGTTGTTATACGGAATACTTTGTAAAGCATCAAAGTACTCAATTGTTCTACTCTAGTGGCTTTTCATGGTGAGGGTACATGCCTCTGTTCCCAAAATGTAGATGGATAATAGGCTAGTTACACTGATATGATGGAGTGATTTGTGATGTAAACGGGAAGCCTGTGTGCCAGTTGGTATCAGAGATGTATAAAGTACTGAAGTAGAGCAGTGGAGTAGAAGTTAAAGTACCATATCAAAAAAGTGACTTGAGTAGAAGTTGAAGTAAAGGATAATGTATTGTCGGTCGGCCATTATACTGGCGGGTGCTTTGCCAACACGACGGTATAATGTTTTAGAGAAACATCTCTTAAAATTCATTTGTTAACGTTTCATGGCTTCCGCGGATAAACAAATAGTTTGCAAAGCAACTTGAACTTGAAACATTCTATCGAATGCAGCTGATGTCCTTTCACTTTTCAACGATGTTTCATTGTTGATCTCTATGCGCGGAATGATGCGGAGACGTGAATCTCAAGCAAAAAACCTGTTGCCATCGACAGCGGTCATTAACTGACCTGTGAACGTTGAGAAGGCCCAATGAAAGTGAGTGGAGCCTAAAATAACATTCTAGAAACCCGTATAATAAGTTTTCTATAAACACCATACTTAAGTGGGAGTACTAAGCGTTTTGTACTTAAGTATTGCAAGTAGAAGTATTTTAAAAAATACCACCCAACTACTGAAATTAAAAGTGTAAGTACTGTGTATATTAAAGAAAGCAGTCAAAAGTTTGAATATTGTTTATATTATTTAGGTAAAACATGAGTTAAAGGCACCATTTCTTTGGCTGAAATAGCAGTATAAGGACATGAAAAGGCCATTCATGTGTTTATGAAAAAAAAAGTGTCTCATCAGGTGATAATCCAAGTACAGTATATGGCCAAGTGGTAAACCAGGGCAACAACGGTGATTTTTGAAGGCCACTATTTCGCAATCTTTCGGGAGGCAGAGTCATCACTTCATTAAATACGATTTGTCTTTTGATCCAACAGCAGTGCAAGAAGCTGTAGGGGAGCATGTTGTCTCTACATACAGCTTTAATCGCCCAGTAATGAGTGCTGTAGACTCTTTGCCAGCATCACCAAACCTGGTGACAGAGCCATCTAACCTACTGCTCTGGCATTGATACTATAGATTTGGTATGATTCGTTTTTATAGTACTAACAAGTAACTATTCAGCCTGTGAAAAAATGTATTGGGGTAAAATTATTAAATTCATCAAGAATAAGTAGTGAAGTAAAAGTGAAAGTGGGAGGGAAAAAAATAATACTCCAGTATAGTAAAGATACTGCATTTTAGTACTTAAGTAGGCTACTTAAGCTGTTCTACTTCGTTACTATACATCTCTGTACAGTATGCCACACACAAAACACAAACTGCCATCTCCCCACTCATGCGCTCTTATTACTTTTTTCTGCCCTGACCGGTTTGCAAGCCTGTCCTTGCGTGTGCCATCAAACGGGCTCTAAAAGAAGTGTTTTAATATTCATGTGACGACAGGAATTTGCAGTTCTCATTATTCTGAAGTTAAAAGGTCAGGGCATTTAAGCCAGTTTTCTGGGGCATAGGCATATGACGAAAATTGGTTCCAGATCAGACTGAAGGATAGCACAAATGGTGGACAAAGAGCCAAGGAAATGTTCCCAAGAAACACAAGCTGATGCAAGGTGACGAGGTCACGTCAGTATCTGATAGCTCTGTCTGTCACTTTTGAGCAACAGGGCCGCTCGGAAGAGAAACCAGATGAGAGAACATCAGCATTGAAAAGAAAGAAAAGAACGTCTAATGGAAACTTCCCAAAATGCATGTTTAATTCGTTTTTATTTGTATAGGTGTCAGAAATGTTGAGGCCGTGTCAAGGTGCTTCACAGAGAGATTGAAAAGAGCCCGTCAAGCCATGTTACCTCAAAGAGAATGGCCTTTGGAAATGTCCTATGAAACATGGTGGAGAATAAGACGTGGTTATCTTTCTGGCTGCCCCCCCCCCCTTCTCATAGTGCCCTGAATCTGCGTAGGGCAGAGAAATCTTGTTAACTAATCATTATTAGACAAAATATTCTGTTCAAGAATCAGTGGCAAAGTCTAATGGATATTCATCGCCTTTTAATGCCTGGTCCACATTAAATGATATGAACCATGTCTCGGAGACTGCCAACACCTCTGCCAACTTCTCCAGTGCTCAAATTCTGCGACTTGCAGTTTTGTGAGCTGGACTGAACTGCGACCTTAGTGTGCGTACCACAAGACCTGGCACTGGTACAGCCTCAGATTACGTGCTGGCTTGAGTGTGTCCACATTCACTTAGCTCTCTAGTCTATACTGTGTACTATACTGAGTGGCACGGCCAACCCCATGCTTAGAAAGAAGGCTACTATCTGAATCTCTGAAAACTGTTTGCAGTAGATAAACTATCATAGACTTCATGTTTGGCATTTTTTTCCCACACTACTACTATGACATGTTGCAACCTAATGTTACTGTAATGGAACAACTTTATTGTTATCTTCCTTTATCTCATGTGGTATGTAGGTATTATTTTATTTAATTTCCATCGAGATAAAATAAACTATCTCTATCTATGTTCTTATGCTACCATCCTGCCGTCTAGCATGCAGTTCTATGCCAGTGCTAAGTAAAAAGTTAAACAAAAAAATAGAATAAGCAAAGGTTGCCAGAGTACTGTCTATGATGATGATTTAAACAGTCTATACAAGTAACATGTATTCAAGGATTTTGAAAGACATTCAAAGACTCTATGTGAATTGTGTACAATTTTTCCAGATATTTGGCATGCAAGGTATTCCCTGTCCAGGCCGCAATTGTCAATAATAGCGTCAGAAAGCAATTCATGACTTTATCAACTGCCAATTGACCTAGGATTACCTGTGATTTCTAAGCCGACCTGTAGATCCTTTCTGAAGTTGTGTAGCGGTAATCTGAATAACTCTGTTACCCTGGTTTTGTTTGAAAGATCCATTAGTTTATGCTAGTTCTGGTTCTGACTAACAGTTGTGTGTGTAGTTGTGTGTGTACAGGCAACCTTGTGCTTGTGCATTGCCCTTCCGTATCTGTGTGTGTGTGTGTGTGTGTGTGTGTGTGTGTGTGTGTGTGTGTGTGCGTGCGTGCGTGCGTGCGTGCGTGTGTGTGTGTGTGCGTGTTTGTACAGTACACCCTATCAAAATTATGGATTTTTTTCTTCTCCCCCAGGGCTCCTCGTTTTAAGGGTTACCAGCAGCAAGACAGTCAGGAGCTTCTTCACTACCTGCTGGATGCCATGAGGGTGGAGGAGACCAAGGTGAGCTTTGTCCTCCTCCATATATCAGCTTTGTCCACCTCCATACACACTGTACAGTCACTGATCAATATATATCAGTCGACCTTTAGTCCTGGTTGTACGTTCGACCCCTTGTCAGGTTGTAAACTGGATTTTCCAATAATGGCAGAAAATGATCTCCCACACATTGCCTTTATTGAGAGTCCATTTTCAGACATGTTAGACATGAATGGTTCCAGGACAGCCTTTGTTTGAGGAGGAGGAAGAAATCACTTTCCGCTGCCCAGCTTGTTTATTTAGAGAATGTGGACATCCTCGAGCGCATTCACCATGGATATTACTTTCAAAATCCATTCCACTGTGGCTTGAGGATTTCAGCACCTTCTGATTGTTGCCAAGTTAATTGGCTCATAGTGCCAGTGTAACACTGCCCGTGCACACTTACACACTTCCATGCTGTGTGTGTGTGTGTGTGTGTGTGTGTGTGTGTGTGTGTGTGTGTGTGTGTGTGTTCGTTCAGTTTTCATAGTGTGTGTGTGTGTGTGTTTTCTTTTCTCTCACTGAATGTTTGTGCTCATGCACGTGCAGCAGAATAGTCTCTCAGCATGAGCTTTGGCAGGCCTTTGTTCATTAACCTTCACTGAACTCTGCGGTGTAGTGTTTGAATGGTGCAGACAGACCCCCCCCAGCCCCCCTCCTTCAACCCTTCACCCCCCTCACTCTGCTTCCCTCCCTCCCTCCATCCCTCTCCATCCCTCTCCCCCCGAAGCCCAAATATTGTCACGGGGTCAAGGCTGCAGAAAGAGTGGGGACCTGCCCCTGGCCACCCCTATTGGTCATGGATGAGTGGGGCCGCAGAGTTGGATCCATGTCTGGGGGAAGTCAAGGACCCGTCGGGCAGTTCTTACCCCACTGGTGAAGAGCAACTGTGGGCAGCGGGTGACTGGAACAGTGGTCAGCTGTAGACACCTCAAACACCCACAACCCTCCACACACACACACACATACACACTTTTAGAAAAACTACATAGTTACAACATTACCCCCAACACTCATCCAACCACATACAATCACAAA
>JAODXP020000023.1:22394229-22446729 GCA_027497455.2 Sardinella longiceps
TGCAGATAGTCACTAATCTGCTCCTCATTTAAAGGAGTTATATGAAGATTTTGACATACATAATGCCTTAAATTTCACTGTTACATCAGTTGAAATAGAAAGCATGCATGCACTAATAGGGTACTGTATGTGTCTTAAATTCATCCTCCTCAATCAGTATTGAGTATTCTGCTAATTGCTGAGTTTGAAAATCGTAGTGAGACAGTGGCCATTTTAATAATGGCATACTGCTGTATTACATGTGATGCATAATGCTTTAGCCCCAGTACACAGTGCAGCACACACTACTGCTTCCCATAATTCATTAATTTGCTGCAGGTGCTCTATCTGACTGGCTGAGCCCCATACACTACTCTCCAGTATGCAGCATGGTATGCATATGCAGGCAGCTGAAGAGGAATGACCACAAAACCAGAATCTCATTAATGAATTGTCTGCAGGTACTCCACCTGACTGAAGGTTAATAGAGCCCCATACTATTCCTGTGATCTTTATCACAGACTGTGTGCTACATGTACATACTGCTTTCTGCAGAGATCAGTATACGAGTAGTACGTAGCAGTCAAGTAGTAGGCATTCTCGTAAACGGCAAGTGACACACACCTCTCAGATGGACACAACCATTTATCGGTTCCCATTGCTGAAGCAGACGCACCAGGTGCTCCATGGTTTCACCATCTAAGCCACTCAGTGCATAAACACTGCGTTTTGAGAGGCTTTTTTATTCAGCCATAGTAATGCGGAATCAGCTGGCAATGTAATGAGAAAGTAGATTGAGGGAAAGTAAAAACACATTGCCCTTCATGTACTTTGTATTGACCTCGTAGCTGGAGACATTATGCAAAATCAGTGTATTAAACACGGTTAATAGCCAGGGAACTGTGGTACTTGTAGTTCTTAATTAGACATTAATGTAAGACACAAAAAAAACTACTTGACCTTCTGTCAGTCCTTGGACTCAAAACTCATAATGAACCTTGATATCAGACATTCACCATGTTAATGGAGCACTTAACTCATTTTCATGAAGACATGTTCCACCATGTATTCCTATTAAATGCCAGCCATTATTATTTCAAGTTTATTTTCGAGGCATAGTGTTGCATGGTACGGAATGATGTTGCTGTGCAGTTGATGTCTCCCTTCTCTTAGTCATCTTGTGTTTGTTTGTGTTTGCTTTGTCTGTCTCCACTTGACAGCGGATCAAGGCTGGCATCCTGAAAGCGTTTAACAACCCCACAGAGAAGACGGCCGACGAGGAGACCAAACGTCAAGTCAAAGGTCTGTGATGCGCGTGACTCTGCCACCCAAAAGCAGCAGCGCCATCTTGTGGCTACCCAAATTCACTACCTCTTTATCCTTTCACCAACAATATAGAAAAAAAATATTAAAAGAGAATCCCTTGAAATAATTGACATCTTTTGGCGCATGTGCACATATTATTCTGCTTAGTTGTTTAATTGCTTATTTATATTTTATATTATATTTACTATATATGTATTTTATTTTAGTAAGTTATTACTTTGATGACCACTTCTAACATATGTATTTGAGACAAGTGTTTGTTCATTGGCTGTGAAGAGCCTATTACTGTATGTATAGAATTTGCCATTGTGAGTATAGAGTCCAGTAAATGAGAAGAGAATGTATTACTCTCAGACTGTATTCCATTCCTCTACAACATGAAAGTGTTTGCTCTTTGCAGCTTATGGGAAAGATGGTGTGAGGATGAACTTTGTGGATCGCATCTTTGTGGGAGAGTTAACCAACACAATCATGTGTGAAGAGTGTGAACATGTAGGTGCACACACACACACACACACACACACACACACACACACACACACACACACACACACACACACACACACACGCTTGTGTGCATCCAGTTATAAAAGAAAAATCAAATGTTTTTTTTTTTTTTGTGATTATGACTTTGAAGTATGCTGGATGAACTTTTCTGACTTTTCTTTTCTCTGAACTTTTCTGACTTTTTCTCCCTTTCTCTCTTATCTGTTTCTCTCCTTGTTTTTTTTTTGTTTTTGTTCCCTTGCACTCTCTTTTCCACGCCCTCCCGTTTCACCTGTCTTTCACTCTCATCTGCCGACCTCCTCTCCTCTCCTCTCCTCTCTTCTCTCCTCTTTTCTCTCCTGTCCTCTGTAATTCTTCCCTCCCAGATCTCGACAGTGAAAGAGGCCTTCATTGACATCTCATTGCCAATTATAGAGGAGAGGGTAAGACCCAAACTCGCACTCTCACTCTCATACTACAGACCCAATACTCACCCAGTCCTAGTTTCATGTCAATATAACCCAATGTTCAAAGGCGTAGTTCAAACACAATGCCATTCGAAGCTCATTCAGTGCCCTTGCTATCTGTCTCTTCAGTTACATGATGTTTCCCATGACAAGACTTTGAAAAGAAAAAGTAAAGTTCAAACTGCCTTAAACTTGCATTAACTTTGAGGTGAACTCTCTTCCATGCACATACTGTACACCTACATGCACACAAATATCATGAAAGAACGGAGAAAGAAAAAAGCCTTAACCTTATGTTTGCATTCTCTTCCATTTCAACACAGTTCACCATGCACACATACAATATAGTAGATATAGTATTGGAATGCATGTATATATTCTGTACATATATATGTGTATATATATATATACATACAGTACAGTACAGTATTTGATGTATGTAAACTGTACAGGTACTAATTATACTAGCTTTATAACTTATTATAAAACAAATACTAGGGTTTTGATTTATTGGCCAGGCATATACTGTATACAGTATGTGGTAATAAAACCTACAATTGTGTACCTATGGCAGATTTAGGTGCATCAAATAGAGTTGTGTTTCAAATCTGTTGTCTTTGGGTCCACAGATCTCCAAGCCCTCCTATCCGAGCAAATCAGGGAAGAGCAGTCGGGAGCAGGACGCTCTGGGAACGCACGGGGACGAGCCCTTAGCGTCGCACACTCAGGGGAACAGAGCAGTCCGAAGGCTGAGTGGACCGGTATGTGTCGTCAACCGCTCTGGGGACCCTTTCCCAAAAACAGAACTTAGTTAACAACTTTAATGCAATTCCATTCGAGTTGCTCTCTGTGCTTTTGGGCACCTGAACTCTGAACCCTGTTTTATTTTTTTAGTTTGTTTTGTTTTTCGTTATAGGTTGGAAATGGTACTCGTATGTGTTAAATTTGTATACTGTGTTGTAGTGAATTGTGCAGTTGTTCAGTAAACTATATCGCAATCAAATTACCATGTGTAAAGAGCCATCTCTTAAGGTCTCTCCAGACCAAATATCCGCGACGAGACGTTCTAAAAACCTGCAACGTTCTAAAACTCCGAAACTGCGATTTGACATGTTAAATCTTTTGCGACGGCACGCAACTGCTTGCAAACAACACTTATTGAGTCACACCGCCGCAACTACTCTCTAAAACCGTCTCATTTTGTCGCGAATCTTCAGTCTGAGTTGAGCTTTAGAGGCCTATATGAAGCATTAAAGCCTGTTTAACATTCATCCATTGTAGGCCTTAACCAAGTGTGTGGTGTGCTCTCCTCAGAGGCAGGCTGGGCGCCGCTTGTCCAGTGGTCAGGATGAGAGGGGCGGGGCCAGCTGCAGTCTTGCCCTCCATGAGGATGATCTCTACTCATCTGGGCGGGGCTTTACCAGCTGCCAGGGAGGTGCGATAGGATCCGGCAGCCAATCAGAGGGCAGTGAGAAGGACTCGGGTGCCCAGGACAGCAGCAACGACGCAGACAGCGAAGCGTCGGAGAGCGAATGGTCGCCCCGCTCTCCCCCAGGTCCGAGCCACCGGGGAAGCATCGCGGCCCCTGCCGCCACCATCGAGCGCACTCCCAAACCCACCTCCGCCCCAGCTCCTGCCCCTACTCCCACCCCAGTGCAGCACAGCATCACTCTGCCCTCTCTCACCACCACCACCACCCATCGGCCCCAGCAGGGCGGCGCCGTGGAGCAGCTGGTGAGCGCCGTGTCCAAGCTGGGCCTCGTGCACACCTCCCCCGACACACTGCCCCCCGAGGAGCCAGCGGAGTCGGGCGTACAGGCACAAGCATCGGCGCAACAACAGCCCCCACACCATCGTCACCACCAGCAGCAGCACGGCCACCAGGGGGCGTTCCAGGCGCTGTCCCACAGCTACACCCCCAGCTCTAAGGAGTGCTCCGTGCAGTCCTGCCTCTACCAGTTCACCTCCGTGGAGCTGCTCATGGGCAACAACAAGCTCCTGTGTGAGAGCTGCACAGAACGCCGCCAGAGACAACTCAGGAAGAGCGGCACATCAGGTCAGCTCAACACTTATTTTGGACAATACTTAAAGGAGAGTTCCGGAGTGAATTCAAGCATAGCCCTGTTGAAAAAGCTTGCTAAATGCGCTAGTTAGCGAGTGGAACAAAATAATTTGGTACAGCACAGACCGAACGCGAACGCAGAAGCGAACAGGCACTTTACACTGAATCAATGGGACCTGACTGTTGGAAACCGAAAGTAAGATCTGAGGTTACATTGACTCAATGTAAAGTGTTTCGCGTTCACGTTAGGTCTGTGCTGTTCGAAAATCCTTCATTTCATGCGGAATATATTGCTGTTAGAAGGCTCGTGCAGCAGGACTATGCTTAAACTTACTCCGGTATATTGCTTTAACTAGTTCTGTTTCTAGTTCTACGAGTCTGTTTGGTTAGTTAGTTGGTTGGTTATTTAGTCAGGTAGCGTAGGAGGTCCTTGAAAACGTCCTTGAAAAAAATCGATTACTCTTCCAGCCTCCAGGGTTACAGGAAGAGTGCCGTCCATGGCACATGGGGGGAGGGGGCGGGACAAATAGTTGAGTTTGATAGACATAAATCACCATTTGGTCACATTGAACAGTATGCTCACAATGAGGAGAGTATGGGCTTGTTTCACACCTGAACATTCCGACATTCCATGGTAGTAAACTGAACATTCTATCATTGAAATGCATTGGATTTATAGTATGTCTCTTTCTGACTTGAAAAAATGGGTAATAATATATAAAACATGTCTAAATTCACTTTCTTTCAAATAATACACATTTGAAGCACACAAATTGGGAGGTCTCAAATAGATTAAAGCTTCATGCACATAAATGTAAAACCACTTCAATCTATTCGGGACTTCCAAATTTGTGTGCTTCAAATGTGTATGGTTTGAAAAAAAGTGAATTTAGACATGTTTCAAATGTTAATACCCATTTTTTTTTCAAGTCAGAAAGTGGCATAAATCCAATGTATTTCAATGATAGAATGTTCAGTTTACTACCATGGAATGCTTTTAGAATCTCGGAATGTTCAGGTGTAAAATAGGCCCATTGGCCCAAGTCAGAGGGAGGTGGCGGCAGAGATGGCGTGGTCAAATAGCAGTAGGTGGTTTCTTACTATAGTGTGCTGCATTGATCCCTATGCTACTGGCTAGCGCTGTGTGATGTCTGGTGTCTGATTCTGTGTTTGTGTGCCACAGGAAAGAAATCGGAGCGGGTTTACACCAGCGCCCGCAAACAGATGCTCATCTCCTCTCTACCGCCCGTGGTCACACTGCACCTCAAACGATTTCATCAGGTCTGCGCGCACACACACACTCTCTCTCTCTCTCTCTCTCTCTCTCTCTCTCTCTCTCTCTCTCTCTCTCTCTCTCTCTCTCACACACACACTCACACACACACACACACACACTCGATCAGTGCAAATTACTTTTCCTACACAGCGCACATGTTCTTACAGGCAGTATGAACACATGATCCAGGCATGCAATATAGGTATTGACATTCCAAAATACACCACCCAATACATAGATTAATAATAAAGTATAAATCATTGCAAACACACACAAGCACAGTCCGATCCTCTGCTGTCTTCTCTTTCTATGTGAGTAGTCCTGCTCTTGCTGCTGCTCTCATTGTTCCGATTGTGACCTTGTGACCTTTTGCCCTCTCCTCAGGCAGGGATGAATCTGCGGAAGGTCAACCGACACGTGGACTTCCCACTCATCCTAGACCTGGCGCCCTTCTGCTCCGCCTCATGCAAGGTACTTCTTACTCACCAGGGAACCATCTTTTTAGCCTGGGCGAAAGCGACTGTTGACTATGTCATACAGTCTGGCCCAACGCAATTGAAATAGGTTTCCGTTTGGATATGACGTATTCCCTCGCCTGGTTATCACGCCTACAACTTTCGCTTTCAGTATTAACAGATCTCTGGCAAGTTCTGATCTACTTTGACATCGTAGTGGCAATAAATCCTCGAGATCATGGATACTAATGTCATGTACCAATTTTGTGAATGTAATTCGAAAGTGGGGGAGAGAAGAACAAACGCGTCCCTATCCTGTAGGACTACAGAATTTTGAGACATTGCTCTAAACTGTGTGCTGATTGGCTAAACCGTAGAGTAACCGAGGGAAAGGCAGCTAGGGGGGTTTGGTCCAGACTACGTGCGGAGATAAAATGTTTAGCGGAGGTACGTAGGATGGCAATCGCCAGGGAACCATCTTTTAGCTAGAAGCACAAAATCCCCTCAAGCCTGATATACTCCCTCTTCTCATATGACAAGATGGACGAAATTAGTTTAAAGTACATGTGGAAGAATCTGTCTGTTTCTACTTGTGACATTCAGTATAACAAGCTCAGGCAGTGGAAGATGTAGACAGGCTATGTCTTTTGTACTATTGATAGAAAAATCATTCAAGTGTTTTGAATAGAAATGTAAGTGTGTGTTTATGTTTTTTGTGTGTGTGTGTGTGTGTGTGTGTGTGTGTGTGTGTGTGTGTGTGTGTGTGTGTGTTGTAGAACCTGGTGCCAGGCGAGCGGGTCTTGTATAGTCTCTACGGAATCGTGGAGCACAGCGGATCGATGCGAGGGGGCCACTACACGGCGTATGTGAAGGTCCGCAACCCGGTGAAGAGGTCAGACCAGCGGCGGAACCAGTCAGGTGAGTGGCCAGGCCTCCTCCACCTGCCAGCACTCAACACAGACAAGCTTCCTGCCTCCATAGAGCCCTGCAAGGACAGAGTAGACTACTCACTCTGTTTGTGTGTGTGTGTGTGTGTGTGTGTGTGTGTGTGTGTGTGTGTGTGTGTGTGTGTGTGTGTGTGTCTGTGTGTGTGTTTGGGCTACCTCTATGTGGGCTTTATTTCCTTATGGCCTTGAGGTCTTTGTGTATGTGTTTGTGTGTGCGTGCGTGCGTGTGCGTGTGCGTGTGCGTGTGCGTGTGTGTGTGTGTATGTTGTCAATCACACATGAAAAACCTCAATGCTCAGGTTACAGACTGCCATACTATTTGTCCTGCCTGTCATCAACAGTTTGTTGCCCATTCTTCTCCATACCTCTTATCTATAAAAAAAAGACCTTTTCTATTTAGCAGGGTCACTGTCACTGTTTTCTCCTTTTGAAGAAAGATATTCACTTTATTTTCCTTCTGCATTTATTTATTCTCTCCAGCAATTAGTTTGACAAAACTTCATTCAGTATTACAAAATAACACAACCTTCACGTGGGAAAACATCGGCAGCCAACATTGATATTGAAGAATTCAAACTGCGACGCCAATATTCAAGTATTGACCGAGATACTTTTGCGAATAAGCCCTAACACTTTAGTCTGTTATTTGTCTCTCGTGTTCCTTTTCCCACCCTTTTGTCCCCCATGTGTCTGCCAAATGGAACTGGAAGTGTTTACTTTTCTTGTGTATCTGACCAGAGGCCTCTTTAGTCTGAGGAAAATCTATATTTGGTTTTGCGTCTTTGTTTTTCCCCACCACAGCCTATTAGATTGACAACAGCGTGTGTTTTGCTATAGAAAAGCATCATGTTATAGAAACGAACTGGCCTTCACCAGCGGACAGTGTGGACAGAAAAGTCATCAGGTGTCTGACAGCATGTTCAGAGTGGGCTGTTAGCTGTTCGCCAAGGTTTAGCTGAGAAGCCTCTACACAAGAGGCCTCTTCATTTACTTCTATGATGTGTTAGCTTGCAGAAAGTCATTGTAGGTTATTACAGTATGTGTGTGTGAGAAGCTAGGGCTTTCCGATCTGGTCATTGTTTCTCTCACATCCACACGCACACAATGCAAATCCCTGTCTGAAAGCCTAGTTGATGAAAAACTCTTTTAGGAGCGTGTATTTAGAGCAGTGGTTCTCAAAGTGTGGTCCGGGGACCACTGGTGGTCCGCCAGCAAGCTCAAGTGGTCCGTGAGGGGGTTTCCAAAAAATATGTGAATTTAGTCTGTATTTCTCACTAACATTATCTGAAGGCCAGAGAGGAGTTGTTCAGTGAATACTATGTGGCAGACCTGTAATTTCTGTTAAAAACTTCAGGCTATCTATCTATCTGCCTATTGATTTGGTTAAAGGGTAGTAACACATGACTTGGAGAGGGGGCACGAGGGCAGGTGGTCCCTGAAAAACATTTTTGGGCAAAGTGGTCCTCGGTCTGAAAAAGTTTGAGAAACACTGATTTAGAGGATCATTTACAACCACACACCAAACCCAAAGCATTCTTACCTCAGGAAAGGATCCACTGTTTATGTCCATTTCTTGAGATGTGTGTGGGTCGAATGTATGAATGTATGGTACATACATGCGCACAATGTGCATACAGAATACATACAGTAGTGCAGATACACAGAATGTATACCTACTGCTGGAAGATAAACAGCTAGTGATGTAACGGCTTAATCCAGCTATTGATACTTTTTCATTCGAAGTGAAAAAAAAAAAGTAAATAGTTTTTTTCTGCTCCCTCAGGTGGGCGTGAAGCCAGCACGTCGTCCCAGGGCCAGTGGGTGTACGTCAGCGACACAAGCGTTCAGACGGTGGCGGAGTCCCGTGTTCTCAACTCTCAGGCTTACCTGCTCTTCTACGAGGAGCTGCCTTAGGGGGCGGAGGGGAGGGGGGTTGGGGGGGCGACTGCATGTGGTGTGAATGGTTGAGTCCATCTGAGGGGTGCACTGGATGTTGGGGCGTCTGCTGTAGGGGACACTTTGAATGGTATAAGCCAGCTGATGGCCTAAGGAAGACTGTTCACAAGACATATGCGTTATCTATCTGCTTGAGTGTGGGACTTTGATGTTTTGATTTCTGGTTTGTATGAGGTCTTTTGGATTGATTTTTTTGTTTTGTTTTGTTTTCTGTTTTGTTTTTTATTATTATTATTTAGCAAAAGAAGAAAATCTATATTTAATTTTAAATTATGTATAGGTATTTTATTGTACAGATCGAGGGTAAAATCTTGAGAGGGTTTTGGGGTGAAACAGATGATAAACTTGTAAAAGTGGTGAAATGCCAAAGATGGAGAAATAACTCAGACAAGACGCTAGACAGGAATGTCTGTAGGGTGCACAGGAAGCATAGGAAGGCAAACTGCACAGTAAGTGCCAAAGAAAGGAAAGTGTGTGTGTGAGTGTGTGGGTGTTATGTGTGGCAAGCGTAGTAAGCACACACGCATTGACACACACTCACACACACATACTCATACTGTACTACGCATGTTCTGTACATACAATACATACATTGGCCTCCACCTACAAACACAGACAAGGACACAAGCGTCACCTACTGAAATTCACAAGCACGGACAAACGCACACACACACACACACACACACACACATATATATAGATTAAATTGACACACTTCCTCACCCCATCCCCCCCCCACCCCCCAGACACACACACACACACACTAACCACACACACACACACAGACACAAACAAACAAAATAACAATGCAGCACAAAGTAGATTGTAGACCGTCAAACAAAGGGAAGATGCCAAACCAATCTCACTATGTTGCCATGTCTTTATGACAGTGAAAATACAGGCCTAGTTTATTTTTTTCCTGATTATCTTTTTTTTTTTTTGTCTTCTCCTTATTGCATTTTCTTTTTATTAATATATACTGCATTCTACTGATGGGCTGTGATCCACAGCTCGCTGATGGCATTGCACTGCATGCAATAATGTTTTTCCTGACTCGTTTACGTTGTCCTCGTATATATTTTTATATTTTGCTATTTATTGTTAGATAAGAGAACATGAAATGGTTTAAGAAAAAAACAATCTCCTATGTAATTCAAATATTTTTGGTGTGTTTGACATCATCTTTTTCTTATTTAGTTTTGCTGGTAAGATGGCCTCATCATCACTGAGGTTCTTGAAAAGAGACAAATCTGAAGAATTGTAAGAGAAGTGGCATTGCACTGACATTGTGTTCACTGAAGCCTCTGAATATCTACCAGTGCCTACAGTATGTCAGTGTCCAGTTAGGAACATCCTTACTTCACTGTCATGTACAGTACAGGGCAGTGATTCAGCTGTACAACATGTGGTTGAACCAGGAATTTTCCTCTTTCGCTTTTTTAAACTGAGCAATATATATATATATATAAAAAAATATATAAAATATATAATAATGTATATACTACCATTTGACACATGTATAATAACTGGCTCAAGCCAGTGGATTGCATACACAGCGATGAGGTACCTCAGACTGCAGGGTTTTCCTTTAAGGGTTTTCCTTTTGCTTGAATGTTATACAACTTTGATATACTGTATGATTATCATCATAAATCTGGAGTTATCACATTGATTAAGAAAATAAAAGCAATCTACTTGTATGATGTACAGCAGGGCTGGCTGAGTGTGCAGGATTTCTTTCTTGTTGGTGGTGGATGTTTTTCTTCTTTTTTTCTTCCTCCCCGAGTTTTCTCTCTGAGTTTTGTGTGCGTGTTGTGTGTCTCTGCGTGACGACCGAGCCGGGCGATTAGGCTGGCATGTCATAGCCCATCCCGCCCTGCCATGTTCAGTCCGTGGGTGGCACAGACGCGTGGCGACGGGTGCAGAGCAGGCCGGTTTGGTAAACATGCCATCAGCTGGTGAAGAGGAGGTGGGTGTGGGCACGGGAAAAGGCCAGCGTCCAACTGTATCACATCCAGAAGCCAGCGTGCCGTCGCTTGCTGAGCCCAAAACCACCCTCATCCCCAACCCTCCCATGCCCTCTCATTCACACCCTCACATCAAAACCCAACTGCCACGGGGCAAAGACCATGTGTGTCAAACCGGCCTTAAAAAATGACAAATGTCTTTGAAATATGTGTGTATCTGGGACATGAGGGGGGTGTGTGTGTGTGTGTGTGTGTGTGTGTGTGTGTGTGTGTGTGTGTGTGTGTGTGTGTGTGTGTGTGTGTGTGTGTGTGTCTGTGCCTGCTATAGAATTAGCATTTAAAAATAAGGTTGTAGGGTGTGCGTGTGCTTGTCTTATACAAAAGATGTGTGTATGTTTGGTAAAGACTGTATTTAAATGAAGTATGTGCATGTGTGTTTGTGTCTGTCTATTTATAAGCCAAAAGCAGTGCAGTGTGAAGCAGTGGGTGATGGCTTGTGTGGCGGGTTTGGTGCTGATCTTAATCTGAGTTAATGGGAGCCACGTTGGGCCGCCTGTCATCTTGGACTCAGAGACCTGATGCAGGGCGACGGGTGGGCATCCATGCCCGTCTTTAACAACCCGCTGAGTTAGGAGGAACACGCTCACCCTTCAGCTCTCAGCCTAAGCGCATTGAAAGAACCGACCAAAATAGATGGATGTCCCCCTCACATACCCAACACAGAGTGATGGAATGGGAGAAATACACCAAAAGAAAGAGAGAGAACATTATGACATTTCTCTTGTTCACCATGCTTGGTTTGAAGTCAAGGCAAACATTCATATCTGAGGAAACAAGTCTTTCAATATGTCAGGGAATATTTCAAGTAAATGGTGTCTTGACACATCTGCTTTAATTAGGCTGACTCTGTAATTAGTAATACCCCTAAAAGAGACCATAATTCAACTACTGTTGTAAGACAGGGGAAGTAGTTATTGTTTGTATATAAAGTCAAATTTAATACATTCAATATAAACTATTTTTCAAAAGGAATTGCGATATGGTTTCGTTGTGGGCAGACTTTTAATTTAATTGTAGAGCCGCCAGAGCCGTCTAGCTGACTTTTAAGTTGACATGGCAAAAAAAATACTCGTGACCAGGAAGTGCATTGCCACTTGCTCTCCACAGATGCGCCATCTTGATTGCGAGGCAAAGAAGACGCTTTTTCTGAAGAGGTGGGAAATAATTTAGGCCGTTTCCTCATTCATATGATTGTATCAAATACAAGCACAAATGCACGTTAAATTTTGACATATTGCAAAATGTTAGCCACTTTGCATCGTCAGGGTCGCTTCGTCAGAAGTTTACTTTCAAGACGATGTTTGTATTTCTCTGCACCGAGGCCTAGAATGGGGGAGTGGTGTCGGCTAAACAGTGACCATTTGTGGTGTAGACAGTTGATATGTGGACACGCAAGCCGTATTGAATACGCAAATTGCACCAGTTTCTGATTATGTAACTAGAAAAGAAGCTATTTTATTGCACCGTGATCTCGGCTGTTAAAACTAAACTGGTGAAAGTAAGACAATTAACCTGAAACCAACTTGCTAGTTAGCATGTATATCAAAGCTAACGTGTTAGCTGACCAAAGTAACGTCAACGTTAGCTGACTTGCTAACTCCATATCGAAGGCATTTAATTATATTGAAATTGGTAGTGAGCTATGGATTTGTTGCCAGATTTCGTTTTTATCATGTTTCCATGTTAAATATTCCCTTTTTAATGGATTTCAGTGAATGAAACGTTCCCTGGGTACTCACTATTGTGAGCGAATTGTCATCAGTCTGCTTGTCCAGTTTTCATTTAGAAATGGGACCTAAGCATCTCACTTTTTTCAGGTGGAACAAAGGCATCATTTTAGGAGTTCAGGTGTAAAAGATGTGGGATCAGGGTGGTCAACCCTGGCCACAATGGCCTCTCAGCCAGCAGCAGTGGATGCAGTCTTTCCAACATCAACAAGACCCAAGTAAGTCAATTGGAACGATGGGAATTTTCCCATCATTTCCGAAAAGTAACATCCTATCCAGAACGATTACCTGAATTCCAGAGTGGATATTTTTATTATTATTTCTGTGCAGACACCCTTCTGCAGAATAGCACCATTTTCACAAGAGGATAAGGAGAATTTGGTGTTACTGAACAGACCATTTTATTGTACACTATTTATTTGTCTGTGTTTTGGACACAGGCCAAGTGGACTGGGCAGCACTGGCACAAGCCTGGATCGCTCAGAAGGAATCCAGTGGGCCTGGGACAGAGCAGCAGCAGCAGCAGCAGCCGCAGCCGCCCCCACCGCCGATGCAGCCCAATGGCCAGGATATCCCTGGCTTGGAGCCCACAGCACACAACAACCATGGAAACTTCCAGGGAGATCCCAACTTTAACAGAATGTGGCAGCCTGGTACGCACATTTTACTTCCAGAACCATTCACACCCAAATAAGTTAAATTAGCGTAGATAAATTGTTTATGTGTACTCCTTGGGTGAGCTTTGTAGTTCCTTGTATCAGGAACAGCTTGTGAACATTTCCTAGGCAGACAGACCTAGATGATGGCATATTCATGTGTACGAACTATTGTAACTATATGTTGCTACTAATCACAGTGTTTTCCGAATTGATTTTGAGACTCAAAGATATTTATAGGTCTGCATAAGATAATCAGAGAATGAGAAACCCTTTAAATTCTTTATGAACCTCCTATGTCCCAAATTGACCCCTACCCTACCTGGCGTTGGATCAATATTAGTCTTTGATGTTGAAAATGAACTCATTGTAAATTAATGCCTGGTAACTATCGAATGTGAATATAACAGAAACTGAATAGAGGACTGACTTGACTGTGTGTTTTTCCATCAGATAGAAAGAGTTTTATTGCACTTAATCTGATTATTCAATCCAGAGTTGTCTAGGACATCTAGTTTTGGGAGCATGCTCTGGTCATGAGATGTTGATATTGTTAAGTAACAGTTTTGGCGTTGCACAGAGAACCGTTTTTCTGTCCAGTATCTTTGCCAGATGAAGCGTGTGCTTCCAAAAGACAGTTCAGATTTAGATTAAAGGTGATGCTTTCATCAACAACTATACATGCTTGCAAAGGCAGGCTCTAGGAAATGAACCTGAGTTGAGCGATGGGTATTCACAGCCCGACACGGTTGTAAACCTCACACGTCTATGTGTGTGTGTCTTTCCCTTCAGAGTGGGGAATGCACGGGCATCACCCGCCCCCTCCTCCTCCTTCCGACCAGACCTGGATCCCTCCAGGCCCTGCGCCCATGGACATGGTGACCCCCTCCGAGGACAGCAACAGCCAGGACAGCATGGAGTTCACAGGGGACCCCCACCACGGCATGTTTCCCCAAAACAGCCATGGCTACGGTGGTCAGCCCGACGGTTATGGAGTCCAGCCTATGGGCGTCGCTCAGTTTGACTATCAGGTGTGCCATATGAAAACATGCATCTAACCAATGTTATCCTTTAAATCAGTGTTATGTGTACAGTGGTCTAGCCTGCTTATCTGCTACAATTCAGCAGATGAGTTAAAAGTTTCCTAGGAGAGATCCGAAGCTGGACTTCTCAGATCTTTCAATTTCATAACATAACATAACACATTTAAACTGAGAATGAAAAACAGTAGGATCTAAGTTACTTGCAAAATCAAATGTATCAGACAGTAACAGCTGTTACCAGGTATAGGGATCGAAGTAGCTTACTCTGCTACATAACAACGAAGTAAGCAACCCTGATGTTTGGAAGTTAACCATTGGATAGTGCATGTCATGTTGTAGATTTTCTTATGTCAATGTGAATGAATGCACCATCATCCACATCTCTCTCTTCTCCTCGCTTTAATGTACCTCTCCACCCCCAGCATGGAGCAGCAGCATATGGCCCCCCAGGACCCGGCTTCCATCCCCCTTACTGGCAGCAAGGACCCCCCCAAAACAGACGGGACCGCCCGCCAGGCTTCAGGGACCGTCCACGCTCCCCTAACCAGATGGTCGCCAAGCCTGAGGCACCGACTCTAGGTGGAAATCTCTTGTCTCTCTACTACCCCCCACCCCCACCCCATCCCCCCTTCACTCTCTCTGTATCTGTCCCGACCTATCCATTCATGTCTCTGTCACTCATTCTCTCCGACTATGCCCATTTTCTTTTTGACCTTATATTGCCACATGGGGTGATGGAACATTACTGCAAAACGTTGTTAATCTCTGCTAGAGTTCTATTTTTAGGAACTAAAAATAATAATTATTTGAAGTAATTATTGAAATAGTAATTATTTTTAGGAACTAAAAATAGAATACCAGTTTATCAATCTTTATCAATCTTTCTGAATGGATAATATATGTAGTCACCTGTAGATTACAAAAGCCATTTTCTCTACTCTACTCCTCTAATGGACCTGACCTCTTCATCTCTATGGTTGCCTCTGCCTGTCCACAGATGCAGTGAAGAGGCGGACGCTTCCCGCATGGATCCGCGAGGGCCTAGAGAAAATGGACCGCGAGAAGCAGAAGAAGCTAGAGAGGGAGCGCTTGGAGAAGCAGCGTGCCGAGATGGACAACGATAGTCACCAAGACGACGACGATGACGCTGCTGATGAGGAGGGCGTTGGCCCGCGGGTCCCACGCAAAAGCAAATTTGTGAGCGTCTCCTGTGTTCTCTTTCCAAAGTGAAATTCCATTGGTATTGATTGCGTTTACAGGCACATTAAAACAACTAATGGGTGATAAACGACACTATGGCAAATGGCATAATTACAATACTAGTTATCAAAGAGTTGTGAATAGTATCAGTCTTGGGTATGTGCTACAATTCCCACTCTCATCCCTCTACTTTCCTCCTTCAGGACAGTGATGATGAAGATGGTGAGGATGAGGAAGGGGACAGAGATGGCACACATTCAAGGAAGTCGGAGTTTGCTAGCAGGAGTCCGTCCCCCTCACATGAAGACCAGAGCGAACCGGAGATGACGGAGGAAGAACGGGAGTACCAACTGGTTAGACTCTTTTCCTTTTTTTTTTTTTTTTAAACCTCACACCTCAACCTCAAACCACTTCTGCCAATGAAGAATGTGCTGTTCAGGATGTTCAATAATAATCCACTCAAAATGAATTAATTATGGAATGTGATGACTGCCAATTTCTGTCAGTGGCCACTAGTAACGTTTTTACAGAAAAGGAGTGATGTCCTTGAGTTATGTTTGAATGTGAAGTAGGGTAGCATAGAACTCTTGAGCGTGGATAGGCTCTTCAGCTGATGGGGAAAATCTCACTTCTGCCATTCTCCTCCTTAGGCTGATGTCTTCATTTAGTCTTTCATTGTCTAATCTTTAATCTTTCCCTTTTGTTCTCTTTCCACTCTTCTCCACACTTCCTCTCTTCCTTGCACGCCACACCCTCCCTCTTATTTTCTCTCTTCCTCTCCGTCTCTCCCTCTCTCCTGACTGTATGTCTAACTGCAGATGGTCCTGACCAAGACGCTGCTGACTGAGGTTCTCCTGGAGGTCACCAACGAGGAGATCCACCAGGTGGCCAAAGAGACGCACCGCAAAGCCACCAAAGGTCTGCCCCCATTCTTTGACTCCCATGTAGTCCCACTGTGCCCTCCTGCATAGGGCTAAACTCCAGCCCTATGAGTCACCCAATGGGCTTCACCCTTGGTTCAGCCCACCCATCTAGCCCCCTTAACTCTCTACTGTACTCTACTGTCTTCAGACTCACCTGTGAAAACTCACTCAGACACTTACTGTATGTGTGATGGACGCCAATGGTAATGAGACTGGCTATCTCTCTATGGTGTGTACATGTATGTTAAAAGAAAAGAGAAAAGATTGTTAAAAAAAAGAAAAGAAAAGAATAACTCCAGAGACTCATGAATTACCCTTCATGCCCCCCCCCCATTTGAGTAGCCATTTCTGTGCTAAGAAACCAGGGAGGTGGGGTAAGGCCCTCTTGGAGAGACACAAAAGCAGAAACGGAGGCAGTAAGGCTAGTAAAGTTATCAAGGCACCAAAGTCACCAAAGTTGTCTTTTGAAACTCTCTGCTCACCCCCTTGTTTGGAACTGGATGCACTGCCTGAGGCAAAATGAAGAATAATAATGATCTTTATTTATATAGCACTTTTCAAAACAAAGTTACAAAGTGCTGAGAAATAATGACAACAAGAGAGGCTAAACGTAGGCAAGAAGAAGCCCCAACCCCCACTTCCCTGACTAGCACAGGGCGTGTGTGTGTGTGTGTGTGTGTGTGTGTGTGTGTGTGTGTGTGTGTGTGTGTGTGTGTGTGTGTGTGTGTGTGTGTCCATGAGGCTGATGACCTGACAGCACAGCAACACATTGTTGCTTAAGCGCATCCACTGCTTATTCTCCACTCTTTGAGTCCCATCTTCTCTTCCACTGTTTGACTGAACTGATTTTGACTGGCAGATGATGATGTGTTAACCCATATCTCTTCTCTCCATTTTTTTCCCTTTTGTTTTGTTTTTTTATCTTTACCTTTTATTTATGATTTTTTTTATCATTTTATTTGTTTTGTTTTCTTTTTTTTTTGCCTAAGGGAGCTCTTGTGAAAAGTACATATTCTGTGCCTCCTCTCATGGCTATGAGACAATGGTGGCTGTATGTGTTTTAACATGTTGTTCCTGTTGTTGATGTGAATCAAAGCTCCTGCCAAACAGCTGGCACGGTCAAGTGCACTGGCTTCTCTGACTGGCCTCGGTGAGTGTTCCCTTCATCCCAATCCCGGGGGGGCGGGAGGGGAGGGTGGGGTGGGGGGGTGTATTGGGGAGTGGGACTTAGGGTAGAGGGTAGTTTTGCGAAACGTTTTTCTCTCCTCTTCTCTCTCTCTCTTTCTGTTCTCTCATTCCTCTCTCAGCCTGAAATAGGGCTTTTTTTTCTTAAAGGAGAAATCCGGTGTGAATCAGTCCACAGCACTGTCGCTGGAGGTCACAGGGTGCTGTAGGCAGGGAAAAGAATGAGAAATTTTGATACAACATACACTAAAAAGTGAATCTCTAGTCAACATAATTGAATGGGGGCATAGAAACTCACTCACTTTCAGTTTCATTGCCATATGATATGCCCCATTCAGTTAGCGTTAGCTGAGGCTTCACTATCTAGTCTATGTAGTATGAAAGTTTCTGGTTATTTTTTTTTTCCTACATACAGCTCTCTGTGACGACAACAACAACAGGGCTATGGATTGATTCCCTCCAGATTTCTCTTTTAAACTGACTCGCCTATTGTAAGGATATATTTGGTTGAAATATAGTAGTGTCGTTCTTAGATGCCCTAAGGATATGTGTCCGATTCTTTAACAGCATGCAATGTCTCACACAGTAAGTGAGGTTAGGTGTCTTTAACACAGACAGATCCTTTGCTTTTAAGTCTACCTTAGCCGTAGAAGTGTTGCTTGTGACATTTAGGAGTTTTGGTAGAAGCACTGAGAAAAGTGTGTGAGCAAAGCGACTATTGTGTCGCCGTTGGTGAGACTCTGCTATAAGCGAGGGGGCATCTGTCGCCGCAGGGGGTCTGGGGGACTACGGATCAGACGAGAGCTCAGACGAGGAGCGCAGCGGGCAGGGGTCGGAGTCCTCGGACACGGACGAGGAGGAGCTGCGGCACCGCATCCGGCAGAAGCAGGACGCCTTCCGGCGCAAAGAGCGCGAGATGCAGCTTCAGCAGGAGAGGGAGGCGCTGGAGGGAAGCAAACGTGGTGAGCACCAAAACAAACCTGGTTGCGTTTGTACTCTCAATATACAAATATTGATACAAGAAAAAAAACAATATTCCTTCGAAAAAATGACTGACTGTGTGCATTGCATTGATTATTAAGTGGATTTATTTCCCATACATAGAAAAAGCCCTAATCCTGTGGGACAATAAGTGATATGATTTAGTGTGTAGAATTGAAAGTGTATAATTTGTAAAGCTGTTTTTGTGTGTGTGTGTGTGTGTGTGTGTGTGTGTGTGTGGTTGCAGAAGACGCTGCAGCGGAGAGGTCTTTCAGGGAAGCCGCTAGTTACGAAGATAAGCAGCAGGCAGAGCCCAAGCACAGGGACAGGGAAGCAGAGAGGGAGTCCAGCTCAGCATCGGCAGGGAGGTCAAAGGGCAGCGAGGGAGAGGTCAGGGGGAGGTCAGGATCAGGCAGAGAGCCCAGGAGCCGCTCCAGCTCGGCCGGCCACTCCTCCAGCAAACGCTCCTCTTCGTCCTCCTCTTCTTCGTCTTCGTCCTCCTCCAGCTCCGCCTCCTCACGCTCCTCCTCCTCGCCGCGGCGGAAGCGCAGACGCAGCCGCTCATCGTCCCGGAGGCGCAGGAGCCGGAGCCACAGCTCGCGCCGGCGGCACTCACGCTCGGAAAGGGAGCGCGACCGGGAGCGCGGCGGCGACAGGAGGCGGGACGACAGCCGAGGCCACTCCTCTCACAGGAAGCGCAGCCGAAGCCGCTCGCGCTCTCGGTCACGCCACCGCAGGACCACCAGCGACAGCAGGGGGCGTAAGAGCAGATCTAAGGACAGGGGGAGCCGCAGCCGCAGCAGGGACAGACGCCGCGGCGGTGGCGGCGGCGGCAGCAAGGAGCGAAGCCGGCGTAGCCGTAGCAACAGCCGCAGCAGCCGGCGGAAACAGAAGGACGCCAGCAAGGAGAGGGAGAGCAAACGGAGGGAGAGGAGCCACAGCCGAGACAAGGACAGGAAGAAGAAAGACAAGGAGTCAGAAAAGAAGAGGGACAAGCAGAAGACTAAAGACAGGGAAAAGGAGAAAGAGAAGGAGCGAGAGAAGGATAAGGACAAGGAGAAAGGGAAGGAGAAGGAGAGGGATAGGGATAGAGAGAAGGATAGGGACACTGGCCACCAGGAGGAGGTCAACGGGAAGTCCAAGCGGAGGAGGGAGAGCGATCCTTCCGACTCTCAGAGCGACCGAGTCTCCAAGGACAGTAAGGCCGGTGGCAGCAGCAGCAGCAGGAAGAGTTCAGGCAAAGCTAGCAAGAAATACTCCGAGTCCGACTCCAGTAGGAGCAGGTCCCCTTCCCCCGAGGTTAGCAAAGAAAAGAAATCCAAAAAGTCTAAGCGTAGTCGCTCACGCTCGACGGAAAAGTCTCACAAGTCTGGTAAGAAGGCAAGCCGCAAACACAAGTCTAAGTCACGATCAAGGTAGTATTCAATTTTTTCCTCCTCCTTTACCAACTATTGATTTTAAATGTTATTGCCTGTTGTGTATAATGCATTTCGAGCACTTTCAAGTAACTATCCAAAATCAACTGTTGCTATATTATTGAACTGGTTTGACATGAAGTGAACATGAGTAGACAGAAACAAGTCAGCATTTTGGTGCAATAATGGCCAGTGGTGCTTTGTACAAGTGCCTTCATTGACTTTCATCCCTAGATAATAACGTTCTCACCAGCCTTTGTGATGTCACCTATTTGCTCATGGCGATAACCTCAAACATTCAAGCAATCTCCACGTTTGTGTGTGTGTCTGTGTGTGTAGAAATGAAACTTAAGGTGATGCACTGAAGTGGTGTGACTGCACTAATTCCCCGTCCCCGCCCGGCGGTTCTCTTTCAGGTCCTCCTCCCCGGCCCGACGCTGGCGTTGAGGGCTGGCACGGCCCTGATTTGTGCACTTATTTTAAATTCCACGAGTTTAAAGGGCTTGTCTCATTCTCGAGGCAAAGGTGTAGGTGAACTCCTCCCCTCCTAAAACCCCAGCCTCCCTGACCCCACCCCCACCCGACCCCATCCCAATTCCACCCCCCACCCCCCCATCTCTTGCAGTGTAAATAATAATAAAGTGTTGTCATTTTTTAAGTGCCCATGTCTTTATGATGTGACATTTCTAATTTGCTAGGATTTTGATTTTTCGCTTCATTTTTTTTGTTGTTGTTTTTGTTGGACCTATGTTATCCACAGTTGAAGGATGAAATAGAATATTCTGGTTGTAACATTTTAAAGATCACACAAACAGGACACAAGACAGAAATAATCACTTATTGATGTAAATTGTTGAATAAAACAAAAACGTTTTCTTCTACAACTTGTCTGTCTTTATTTACACACCTCAAACATTACTGAAAAGGAACATAATGTCAAACACTACAATATGACCGTAATATCATTGAAATGGAAGGTCTCCGATGGTGGTCAAAGCCAGGGTCAGCATGTAAGGAATTAATCTTTGATGGAGTTTGGATATCTTATGAGCATCATGGTACTCCAAGACAGAGGTCAACAAATAGTAGATGGAAAATTACACACACTAGCCCTGTATTCTGAAAAGTTAATATTTTACTTTGAAATAGGTAGTATTTAAAGTAAATCAATAAAATTCATAATCTAAGCAAATTTACTATTGTAGATTGAAATTCTGTCAAGAAAGCCTCATTGGCTGTCAAGAAAGGGCTGACAATCACTAGAGATGATCGTAGTATTTTATGTGTCTAGTTAACTGAAAGAAACCTTGTTTTACTTCACAGTGGGAGGCGCCCATGTTTGCAGTGGTAGGAACTATTCTCACATTCGTTGTTTCCACCCGAGCCCTGTGCACAGGCGTGGGTGACATTGAATCCTTAGCGTATCTGTTAGTTTTAATGGTGTTGCAAATGGTAGATTAATTAGAAACGAATTATGTACTCGAAGAAATTAGGACGTCTGGTTTACGGGCTATGCACGGAGACCAACGCACTGCGTCCAACAAATATCAAACGATCCACTCCCTCTGAAGCAAATCGTGTCTTATCCACCTGGACAGTTTGTAAACATCAGAGATACCACACTCTACTAAACAAGCCCCATGACAGGACCGTCAATCAGTCATGTGCACTATGGAGAATACGGTAGGCAATGGTAGTCGGTTTTGTCAAGCACATATCTGAAATAGCGGCGTCATCACGAGGATGTATTGCGATACTGTCCATAAATTAATATTTCAGATTCTATTTCAAGAAACATTGCAGCAGAAATCTAAGTGCATTTTAAACTGATCCCACAGGCCTCAAGCTTCGAGCATCCGTCAAGTTTCTCACGCCACGTTAGACCCCGAAGAGGTGAAAAAGTTCCAGACCTTAGCCGACAAATGGTGGGATCAACAAGGGGAGTTCGCAGCCTTGCACTCCATGAACGACCTGAGGGTGCCTTTCATCAGGTGTAGCCTATTTCTCGTATCTTAAATTTGGAAAGAGTATCTCATGTTGCAGCCGTTGTATACATTCTTGCACTGCAAACACTTATGTTGACTTGATCATGTGACAGACAGTCGACTTTTCGTGATTTCATTCGTGATGTATATTGAATAATTCAATTTCATGCTCGCCTGTATAGGCAAAGACTAGGCTAGGGGGCTCAATTTGCCATGGGCAATGTAGCAGTCCTAGTAAGAAATAAATAACGTAAACAATATGGAGACAGTGACCTGTGAATGACTACATTCCATCACATCAGATCAGTGTGTGTGTGTGGTCTGACTACAACCATGCTTAAATGTGATTTTTGATTGGCTTCAGCTACAGTGTCAGTCTATTCATCCAGACCACTTGCCATCCCCCCCAAGCCCCATTTGGAAAAACTGTAGGTCTCTATGGCAACAGAATTTGCAGAGACTGAACCAAAGCCAGTATGGGTGTGGCCTGCCCATGTCTGAAGGGTAGAGATGGAGGAGGGTGGGGGCTGCTTGGAGCTGAAGCACATTGTGCGTTGGTGTGTGTGAGGTGGAGTGGTTGTGCCCTCAGGGCCTGTTTAAATGAGGGGACATGCGTGCTGTTGCTGGTTATCACGATTAATATGAAGAATGAAGAACGCTGTTTGTTTGCGTCCAGCGCTACCACCCTCCATCCCCCAGACATAGACATACACATACACATACCAACACACACACACACACACACATCCTCCAACATCTCTCAATTTTTTTATTTATTTATTTATTTTTATTTTTTTGCTGTGGCTTTGATGCAACCAGTGCAAATCCATGTGGCGTAGCAACTAATCAGTGCCATCTTGAGTGCCTGCTGAAGAGATTGAGTGAATGAGGAGCTGAAGCGGCTACTGTACATCTATAAAAGACCCCCTTAGGCCGTCATATCTCCCAGAGAGCAGAAGACATAGGGCCAGTCCAGGTTCCTTCCTACTAAAGCCATTACCTAAGGGGCATGGGGAGGGGGGAACAGGCCCCTGCAGTCAATTGATATGATAGGCTAATGAGAGATACTCATACAGTAAGTTCAGATGCTAGGTCATGACCGTAGGGGGTGTTGGAGCTTAGGGTTCTCTGGAAGGTGTTGGTGATGAGGGGAAGGGAGGGGGGGGGGGGGTGCACTACCCCTGAAAGCCCTTCTTATCCACAGCAGCAACCCGGTGCACTCTGTAAGCCCTAGCTAGCGTCTCATTATGCCGGCTTCATTTCTTGTGAACGGCCTGTGTCCTAAATTCTCAGTGACAACGTCCAGAGGGCGAGTCGACGCACCCCTTATGAGTAGAGGGTCTGTTTGCGGGGCTGTGACCTTTCACCCCCAGTTAACCTTTGACCCCTGCTATTTCAGGGACAATATGTTGAGCATCCATGGGAGTAGAAGCCCTGGCAGCCCTTTGGCAGGCCTCAGAATCCTGGATGTTGGTTGTGGAGGAGGCCTGCTAACTGAGGTAAGTAATGCTTGTGCTGGTGAGTGTGTGTGTGAATGTGTGTGTGTGTGTGTGTGTGAGAGAGAGAGAGAGAGAGAGAGAGAGAGAGAGTTTTTTTGTGTGTAAACAAGAACAGGGTAAGAGCAATCTCTCCAACATATCATTTCTTGAGGTCTAATTTTTGCGATTGCAAGCTGTCGCATCAAACATTCTCTTTTTCTATTTTGTGGATATTATTTAGCCCCAGAGTACAAACATATCAGTTTGAGTCAAGCCTATGTGCCTGATAGGCCAACATGAGAAGGCAATGACTGCCATGTGTATTTAATTCTGCATGTGACTGGACTGGTCATGGTTTGGTGGAAAAGACAGCTTGAAGTTTGCCTCGGTTCTTCTGGCTCTGTGAGGCATCTATTTATTTCACATTTGAAAGGAGAGAGGGCTTAGGAACTGATATAATATGAAATCTGACCAGTAAAAATGCATGATCGTAGCAGACAGTGTCGTGTCCCATAACGGCCAGACATACACATATTCTCTCTCTCTCTCTCTCTCTCTCTCTCTCTCTCTCTCTCTCTCTCTCTCTCTCTCTCTCTCTGTCTCTCTCTCTCTCTCTCTCTCTCTCTCTCTCTCTCTCTCTCTCTCTCACACTCACACACACACACACACACACTCTCAGTCTCTTGGATATTTGGTATGGTCAGGAACAAATTCATGTCTTATAAAATTACATCAGGCTGTAGGTGTCCTTCACTGTGGAGCAGCTGTCCTTTTGGATGTGCTGTTGAGCCGACATAAACATCTTCCCTATCAGTTCTGGTCACTTATGCAGTACTGATGGCTTCCAGCAGGTGGCAGCAAATAGCAGAGCGCTTTGAATGTAGCAGTGTTAGTCAATGGTCTCAGACTGATATAAGCAAATAACTGCAGTAGATCTCAAATATCCTTCTTGTCAGGGAGCCAAGGTCTCATAAATGGGTTGAACCTGACACCGTCTGTTATACTTTTTATTTGTGTTTTTTTGGTTAACTTTAACCCCAAGAACAAATAATTGGAGGGTCTGCTCTGCCGGAAATATCGCGAAAAAAAGTTGTCCCTATATTAGTGTATGCACCCTTCAATATTTAGCAGAAAAATGTGAAAAACTTTTTTTCCCTTCCAATCCTCAGTGCCTGTCGAGAAATACATTCCAGATGCACAGAACATGTGTGCTGACAACATCCACTGAAAAGAAAATTCTTAAAACACATTTTAATATGATTTCTCATCAGTTATGCACAAAAAATAGCAGATTTTCTCACTTTTTCCAAATATTTTCATATGTACTTTATTGCTTGCAATTAACATATATATACATTTATAAAACATTTATACATTTATAAAATTTCAACCAAAGTTATGGGATCAGTAATGATTTCATTTCTAGTTTGTGACCAACAGGCTTAGAGTCTCAATATCATTTTAGGCTACTCTGAAATGTCTCTGAATGACATAACCTACTTGATATTTAAAATAGTTGGCAGCACAGGGAATCCACGTGGAACTGCACTCTCTCCTGCACAGTTCACTTTGAACAACACAAACCTCAAGTACAACTCTGAATCATAGCATATGTTGTTGGGTGTTTCAGAGATGGCCAGGAAAGGAGAGTACAATAGCGTTGTGGAAGACTTTGTGGGATGGTGTAGTACTAATCGCCCCAGTTCCCAAGAAACCCTCCATCACGTCATTGAATGATTATGGACCTGTGGCCTTGACTTCATTCACTATGAAGTCCTTTGAATATCTAGTACTACCTCATCTCAAAAACATCGCCATAAGTCATTAGTTGGACCCCCTGCAGTCTGTCTACAGGGAAGTGGAAGTGGATGATGCAGTGAATATGGCTGCATTTCATTCTGCAACACCTTGAACAGCCTGGGCCTGTGCTACAGTGCTGTTTGGGGACTATCATACCTTTTTTGGATTATCATACCTAAAATCGTTACAACCTAAGTCTCTCAGTTCATGTCCTGCCATCTGTCATTGGCTCTCCATCTTCCTGACTGACAGGATACTCCTAGAACAACCTAGAACTCAACACTCTATAGCTGTGCTCTCAAACTATGGGGCGTGGACACATGTCAGATGGGGCACAAGATGTCTCCTTCCTATTGACCAACAGTTACATGTAGACTCTTAAGTTTCAAGGATCCATCATCTCCCAGAATCTAAAGTGGGAGATCCAACTTCTTCAACGGTATCCTCAAAAAGGCCTAGGTTATATGATGATGATGATGATGATGATGATGATTTATTTTCATCATCTACACTGCTGTCTTCTACACTGCTGCTCATTCATCACAGTGTGGTTTGGAGCAGCCTCTAAATAGGACAAGCAGAGACTACAATACAAAATTTGGTTGAAGGAAAAGTCATTGTGCACCCCTAATGTTCCAATTGAGGATACAGTTTTATATAAATTCCTAAATCATCATCATATCACCATCATGATTAAAGTCCTTTACATATCGTTTTTCTTCTGTTTCATGTCGGACATGTGACCAGGAATAGTTACATTTTTTAATCCAACAAATAAAATAAGTAAGAAAGAAAGAGAGAAAGAAAGAAAAATAAATAAGGAAAAAGTGCTGAAACTATTCTGTTTTTTTAACAAGCTAAGGGAAGTGTCATCTGTCTATTTGTTTATTTATCTATCCAACCATCCACCCTTGACTGTCCATGACATCTTTCTCTTTCTTTTTCTGTCGTTTCACATCTCTCTCTCCTCTCCCTCCTTCAGCCACTGGGTAGATTAGGCGCAGACGTTCTGGGCATCGATCCAGTAGAGGACAGCATCCGGACTGCCGAGCTGCACGCCTCCTTTGACCCGGAGCTACGGAGGCGTGTGCGGTACCGGGCCTGCATGCTGGAGGAGCTGGCCCAGGAGGAGGAGGGCGAGACGGAGACGGGGACAGAGGGCTTCCACGCCGTGGTGGCCTCTGAGGTGGTGGAACACCTGGCCGACCTGGACATCTTTGTCAACTGCTGCCACCAGGTGCTCAAGGTGAGGTCATGCTGTGGTGTGGACGCTAAGCTCAGCAGTGCAGAGAAAGTGTGTGTGCGTGTGTGTGTGTGTGCGCGCGTGCGTGCGTGTGAGCAAAATGCTCTATTGCATTTTTAAAATGTATTAGTATTATTATTTTTTATACTAATCAAAGTTGCCACAGTATTACCAGTATTACCACATTGTCAAAGTACTCTCCCTGTGTGTGTGTGTGTGTGTGTGTGTGTGTGTGTGTGTGTGTGTGTGTGTGTGTGTGTGTGATAATTTGGGTCAAATACACTCAGTGTCACACAGATGTGTTTAATCTTCTGGGTCAGTGTGCAAGGGGCAAACATGGTGGAATAAGTGAGAGTCTAAATCCCTCTAATCTCCTTTGGAGTTCAGGCCAGTTTCTGTCCCCACTGCCTTTCTCTCCTTCTGTCCGCATCACACAAGTCACTCCTGCTCTTTTCAGCACAACTCAGAGCCAGGACAGAGACACAGGGCTAAGTGTGCATTCTAAGGGCTAAGTGTGCATTCTAAGGGACAGACACAGGGCTAAGTATTCATTCTAAGGGCTAAGTGTGCATTCTAAGGGACAGACACAGGGCTAAGTGTGCATTCTAAGGGACAGACACGGGGCTAAGTGTGCATTCTAAGGGACAGACACAGGGCTAAGTGTGCATTCAAAGGTGCCAACAGACCAAAGATCCGCGACGAGACGGGTTGCGACGTTCTAAAAACCTGGATGTTCTAAAACTCCAAAACTATGATTTGCAACTGCCTGCAACAACCTGCGAAGATTGATTCACATCGCCGCAACTACTCTCTAAAACCATTTCATCTCGCCGTGGATCTTCAGTCTGAATGGAGCTTAAAGTATAAGTCCGGAGTATGTTTAAGCATAGCCCTGCTGTACGAGCCTTCTAACAGCAATATATTTCGCATGAAATTAAAGAATTTCGAACAGCATAGACTTTACACGAACGTGAAACACTTTACATTGAGTCAATGTAACTTTCGGTTTCCAACAGTCAGGTCCCATTGATTCAATGTAAAGTGCCTGTTCGCTTCTGCGTTCACGTTCGGTCTGTGCTGTACCAAATTATTTTGTTCCACTCGCTAACTAGCGCATTTAGGCATAGCTTCTCTCACCACAGGGCTATGCATTGATATTCTACATGCCAGTTATGTGAATTCACTTGAAGGGACTAGACATCAGTGGCTAAGTGTACATTTCAAGGGACAGACACAGAGGGTGGTCACCAAAAATTTGGAGGGGCATGCTGGGACTAATAGCATGTCGGCATCCATTTACAAAGACTATTGTTAGAAAAAAACATGTTTTGCTCAGATGAAGTGAAGAGGGTTGGAAATTAAAAAGAAGCTCTTTAGCACTGAGTATCGATGGCACACATCATGTTCATCAAGGTCTTCTTGTTTTTAAAATGTGCTCTTGCTTTTTGAAAGCAACACTGAAACATAGCTACATACACACCTTAAGTGAACCATTTAATGAATGAATGAATGGAGGTGAAAATGGTCATGGTCATGATCATGAAGTACAAATGGCACTTTTCTCCTGCTTTTCTTTTGTCTGCAGCCAGGGGGCTCCCTCTTCATTACCACCATCAATAAGACCAACCTGTCATACGCACTGGGCATAGTGGCAGCCGAGCAGGTGTTACGCATTGTGCCAAGCGGCACACACGACTGGGAGAAATTCATCAGCCCAGTGGACCTGGAGCGCCTCCTGGAGGCCTGTGAGTGCATTGTCTTCACCCAAGCCCCCGTCCTCTTCCTTAGCTCTTTAGCTTCAGCATGGGTGAACTCAGACAGCACCCCAGATGAGATTGAGAGCGGTGCTGGAGTCAAGTCAGTCACATCCCATTTGTAGGAGCATAACCAGCATGAAATTGTAATTTATGTTGTAGCACAAAACTCTTCAGAAGTGTATCAAATTCATTTTCCACATTAGCAATGGTTTTACTTCATTCATTCATTTAGTCAGTAAATTCACTAATACACTAATCAGTAAATTCAGAGCTAGTCTCCTCTCAAGCAACAGAGAGGTTAGTGGGTTTTTTTATTATTATTTCTAAGACTTTGTGGTGAGTCAAAAATCAAACCCACAATTTTTCAGGCTACTAGCATCCTATCCTGGGACACATTTCCCAAGCAGCTTTGTTGGATGGAAGGCAATTTCCATTTGCATCTACTAAGTTGACAACTGATTAGCAATTGACCTTTTTCACCTACGTCACTATGAGGCACTAGAACGAGGCTTGGGTGGTAAAACTTCCCCAGAATTAGCTTCTGGGGATGGGATGCCCCTCATCTGCCCAACTTTCCACCTGACCAACAGTAAAGAGAGGGGACCAGCCATATATTTTCTGTCCAGCATCTGTGAGAAATTATTGACGTTCCGTTTAGTTTTCCACCCGAGCCTCGTTTTCGTTCGGAATGGCGACCAGGTGAAAAAGGCGAATTATGGTTTGAGGAAGCACACCCAAGACCCCTTCACCACTAAACTAGCAAAGAAGGTATTCACTCAATTCAAAGGTAAATTATATATATTTTGGTAGACAGAAATGTAGAGGCCTTCATACAAAGCCCGCCCTTATGCCAGATAAGGGTTTGTGATTGATTCTTGGCTTAGAAATGGATTGCAATGGGCTTGCTTGACCTAGGCTACTACATGTTAGTTACAGTTGCTATCAAGTCAATATCTTAGTTCTCAGCAATTAGTCATTGTCACCGCAATGAATTAAAAGCAAAGTGATAGCACCAGTGATACTTGGTTTGGTTTCCACTGCCGTGCTCCTAAACGTTATATGGCGGTATTCAGATTTCTTGCATTTCACTCTGAGGCAGTTAGGCAGGTCTCTGTTCAAATGTAAGATATATATTATAACAAAATCTCCTTTATTTTGTACCCAGCTGGCTTCCAAGTGGAGTCGATCAGGGGCATGCTGTTTAACCCTCTGTCTGGGGCTTGGTGCTGGACAGAGAGCACTGCCATCAACTACGCCTTGCATGCTGTGAAACGCTCCGAAGAACCCCAGCCAAACCGGGCCTATGCTGAGAGTGAGGAACCAGAGCAGGAAGCCATGTCACGAGCAGCTGCCTCTGGACAGAACTGAGTGTGTGTGTGTGAGTGTGCGTCTGTGTGTGTGCGTCTCTGTGTAATATGAATAAAAGTACATCATATCTATAAGAAGAGAAATCTCTGAGATTGTCACTTGCAAGCATACATGGAAAAAAAATGAATCAAATCAGTGGAAGCTCAATGGCGTGGTTAATTGTGAAAGAAATAAGAACATGGAGTGTCATTGTATTATAGGCTTGCTTTTGTGCAACTGCATTTTTAACTAGGAAGTTTTAGTTCAAAGAAATAGTCATTCAATTAATATTTTGTTTGGCAAAGGCTATTGTTATTCACACTTCATTGGGCCTACTGTTTACTAATTTTATAACTCTGTCTTTTTGTTTTGTGTTAATATCAGCTGCTAGTTATGGACTGATTTTAATTCCTCATGTCCTTCAATAGAGCAAAAAGCACCTACATGAGTCTCTTCTGTTATAGTCAGGGCAGGTAAAATAAGGTGCTTCACTCTTCCCATTCATAGCATTTGTGTTAGTTTTCACACTTTCCTGTGTTAAAGCAGTAATGTAGTAGCTGTTGGTATTTCATGCAAATTTAATGGTTTAGTTCTATTGTATTCTATCTTGCAGACCTTGTAGGAGTGTACCTTCATGTGCTTGCGCAAACCCTGATAATGGAGCCATGCACTTTTGCAATTCCAGATAAATTGTGTCCATCTCGGAATAGACCATGACATGAGCTGATTGGTTACATTTGTTGTTCGCCCGCCATCTGAGGTTCCTTCCACTGAATCTATGTCTGTGATTGGCAAGCAAACTTTTGACTTAATGGTTAACTGAAATTCTTTGTGAGAATAGCCTTTGAAACATTTAAGACGAAACGCAACAGCGTTGCCACAAAAAAAAGGTTGCAGAGCATTTGCAAGTATTGTTTTTCGATACAAAATAAATGGTTGGCGGAACTACCGGTAATCACATGACATAGGCTATTTGACCATAGCCTACAATAACAAAGCTATCAGTCCCCATCCGACTATGCTGAGGTTACAATTTAAAATATTTAAAATTATACTGGTATCAAACACCGGTTGTTTTTGTTCTCGCCTACGTATAGATCATTTCTACTCTATAATGGAAAAACAGGAGATTCGTGACGTAACCGCCCTAAGGAAGCCTTATGAAACTGTTTCCTAAACAAAGTTTTGTAATTTAATGACCGATGCTGCACAAAGGCAAGTGCGCACAAGACACAGTCGGTGGGACATCGGGACACCAGGATGAGCGCTCTTTACTATATCCGAAGTTATTGCCGTGTAAGTAGCCAATAGACTATAGCCTATTACATTTCTATTACAATTCACTTTATGTTCGTTAAGGATAGCAGGCGAGTATACAGCCGCATTAATAGCCGAAGGCATTATATCGTAGGTGATCAGTTGTGGGATATGGCTTATGTTGGCTAATGTCAAATTGTAGTTGTATATGTTTGTCAAGTTTGATAGGCTATAGGCTACAGTTTGTAGCTATCTAAGAAATATTAGACTTGGGTTAGTTAGGCTAATAATTTTGGTTACTTTGCGCAATTTCACTGTGCCATTCCCTATTCTGATGTTCGTTCTTAACCAAATTTCACAGCAGTCAATTATAAAAACTGAATATTTCCTGTTCAGTTCATGGTCTAGACATCCATTGAACCTCCCACACTGTAGGAGTGCTAAGTAGTACGAACTAGGCGTGGTGACATCACCGCTCTAGGTTGTAACTGATTGGAACAGACAAAGGCACTCAGCATCCTTCGCGGAGGCAGGCAGTGAGCGGCTGAAGGGACCAGTCTCCGTCAGGATGCCCTTTTCGCCATTTAATGGCTCGACCAACACAACCATGAGGGAACACCGGCAGAGCATTTAGATGAGGCCGTGTAGGGTGAACAGAAAGAAACGGGAAGAGGTCCTGAGAGATAATGTTCTGGGGAACCTGTTTCGCCTCTTCCCGGTCTTACGTTGTGGAGCTTGGGCGGAATCAGAGCCTGCCCCTCGGACTTAGTGGCTCTGATGAGCGCCACTCCTTTTATGGATACATCATTGCCTTTCCTCTACAGGACTACGGCGGGATCATGTCCGCTTTGGGCTCCGAGTCTTGGTGGAGGAAAACACTGTATATCACGGGAGGTGCGCTCCTTGCGGCCGCTGCCTACCTTCTACACGAGCTGCTGTCCATCAGGTAATGTAAGGTTGTCACAACCATAGGCTTACACGATGGACCTCAGAGGGCCGTTGATTGTCGGCTATGACTTATAGCCTTTAGCGTTACCGTTATAACATTCATGTTGTAGGCCTATACCTAGGCTATTTTTGAGGTTCCGACAGTAGCCTACTCCAGCGAAGGTACCCAGATGCACGTGAAAATATGCCCTCAATTCCCTGATCTAGCCTACGTGTGGATTTGGTTAAGCGTCAGAACACACACTTCCCATCTGTGCAATATTTGCACATTTTGTCTGCACATAAATGCAGAAATTTAGTTTGTTTACGTGCCGCGCCGCACGAACAGGCTAATCCCCCTCCACATCCTCCCTTCATTCCAGATGATATAGAAAAAAATGTCCACAACTGTGTCGGTACGTCACGTGTCGGTTTATGCCAAGCTGCGTGCCCGCAAGTTTCCCTTGCTTGATGTCCTTTAACGGCACACTGCTACCCGGACGTCCTCTACAGTACATCGACTCCTCACGTGAGCAACTGAGGTCTTTTTAGGGAAAATATTATTATGTACGTTCGCGTGAGGAGAAGGATGTGCTCGTGCCCTTTGCTAACAGTGCCTAATCTGTCCGAATTTGAGGATTAGGTGTGGTCTATTGTTAATGTGATGAGTGCTTTACTCTTGGGGTTTCACGTTAAGCTTACTTTCACTGCAGCAATGGTCTAATAACATTGCGCCGGCCTATATTTTCATTCCAGGTTGAGGCTTTTTGTTAGGATCCCTGTGATTCAGATTGGAAATAGAAGACTAGGATAGCGAACATATTTCGTATCAAGAACTGCTCGCCAATATAAACATTGCGTTGAGCAGTGTTAGCCTTGAAAACCTACAGTTTAAGCTACTTCCAGGTTTAGCACCTTGGTACCATGGACAGCGACCACCGCAGACGAAAACACGCCATAATATTCTAGAAAGAGTTAGATCGTGTAGGTAATTTCAAAAGGCAAACATTACACTATTCCACGGTGTAGTTTATTGCCAAATGTCACAAAATAATTGTGAAATGTAATGAATTCACCAGCTCTTTCATTTGATGTTTTGCTATCCCAGTTGAAACATAATCATGACAATTGTGATGCACCCTATAGTCTCAGTTTGTAGTGGAAGCTTAGATCAGAATGTTTTCTTCTTTGAGCTGAATTATTGATGAGGGACCCAGATGTCCTCAGAGTGTCCTACTGCACTTGAGGAAATATGCCAATGTGCTGAAAGCATTGCATGTAAAATGTAGCAGGATCAAAATAATTACACTGTACATGTTTTATCACTTTTTTAAAATATTAGGCAAGTTGTTAATCTTGTCTGATTGTGTGTGTGTGTGTGTGTGTGTGTGTGTGTGTGTGTGTGTGTGTGTGTGTGTGTGCGCGCGCGCGCGTGCATTCTGTGAAATTGGTGTTACTTATTAGGGAATCAAAAGGGTATGTTGACCCTGTAGCTGACCATTGCTAAGATCATGTGATGTAGATGCTTTCTGTGTGTGTGTGTGTGTGTGTGTGTGTGTGTGTGTGTGTGTGTGTGTGTGTGTGTGTTTGTGCATGCTGTGTGAGAGAAAGAGAGAGATGCTTGAAGAATACAATACTATTCTAAAATTAACCAGCTGATGTTATGATGTATGCATGTTGTAACTTAGGGCTATTTCAGCTCTATCTCTCTCTTTCTCCACTCTCTCTCTCTCTCTCTCTCTCTCTCTCTCTCTCTCTCTCTCTCTCTCTCTCTCGCACTCTCTCCATCCGGTCTGTCTCTTTCTTTCTCTGTTTGCCTCTAAGTGTGTGTGTGTGTTTGTGTTTGTCTAACTGCTGATTTATAAAGTCTCATAAATGTACTAAAATAAGAAAGATAAATACTTAAGTAGAAAATACAAAAAAATAAATAAAGAACATCTGAAGATGGCTTACCGTTTGTCAGAGTTGTATCTTGTATCAGAGGGAGACACTGTCCCTTATGGGGCCCCAGTGCAGATAAAGACTATGCCAGACATGTGTCCTGTTGATCAGGTAGAGTTTTTTTTCCCCCAGATCCAACACAGCATCCAGCTGCATTCTCCTGAGCTTCTCCTTCAGAACAAAAGGCTGTTTGGAGCCTAGACTCTACTCTGATGTGTTCCTGATAGGCAAACTATAGTAAAAAGGCGTCAAATGCAGCATCATAATTTTCAATTGCCTAATTTTCATATTCAAAGGATTATTTTTTTGTTGTTTCAAAACATGTCCTCCCTCTGCCATTTTTCACTTCTGTGTTTTTTCCCACACTGGCGATCATCAAACACAGTAACTCGTCCCCTTTCACTTTACTGCTGCTTGACAGTGAGTGACAGTCAGAGGGGCTGCATTGAATGCTTTGGGAGAGGGACTGAATCGCAGTTGCTCTTCTCTTTAAAAAAATAAAGAAAGAAATAAATTATCCAGGCCTACTGTACAAAATTAAAAATGCTTTTAATCAATTAATCATTATCATCATTTGACTGGAAAATCGAAATCACCATCAAAATTTGATTAATTGCACAGCCACAGCTGCTTGTCAATTAAGTTTTCTGGTTGTACTTCTTAGGCTTTGGGACAAGGTATGACGGTCTCCAAATGGTAGGACCCCATCCTAGCCTCAGGATTGAAATACTTTACATAGCTATTTTGTAGCCTCAAAACAGACCCTCAGAACCTTAGTTGTATCATGACCTGAATGTCCTGATGGCTGATTTTGCCTTAAGTAAGATTTCAAAGGTTGACCAGGTTGCTATCTGATCCAGTACACTAAGTATAGTTTTAGTGAACAGCTGTTAATATTGGCTTTGACAGTATATTGACATAGAGTTATTATACTGTAGGATTGTGTTTCAATAATGACACCCCTGATAAATATCCTTCTTTTAGTTTTTAATTTCCTGGGCTTCTGAAGCAGCGACCTCATTTTTAAATTGGTTGTGACAGAATGGAATCAATTGACACAATGCACTGTGCCTCATGAAAGCAACAGACAAAGCTCGGGCACCACAATGGAATAATCACTATAATACTGAGTAGAGTTGAAATAATAGCCTTATAGCCACCAGGAAGTATATTAATTCTGCAGGTGTTAATGGCTATTCATCCTTACAAAGTGTCTCTAGATTAGGTCAGGTTTGATGCCAGCTGAACATAATCAGGTGGAATCTACGCATCCCTTACCTTCATCCCTAAACCGAATGTTGAGAATATGCATGTAAGTTAGTGTAAGTGTCTTGTGTTTAGATTGTTGTTTTGTTTATCCGCAGGAAAGAGGAGGAGATGGACTCCAAGGATGCCATCATCTTGCACCAGTTCTCCCGGCCAAAGAGTGGAGTGCCCAGCCTCTCTCCCTTCTGTCTCAAGATGGAGACCTTCCTGCGGATGGTGGACCTTCCCTATCAGGTAACACACACACACACACACACACACACACACACACACACTCATTATCAGAATCAAGCTTGGGGAACATGTGTGCTATGCTACTGTATGTAGCCCAGAATGTAGCTGTGCCCAACAGAGACCTGTGCAGAGAATAGGACAGTAGGACAGGTGGATGAGATCACCTAGCAGCCCCTAGAGATGAAGATCTCAGTGTTACTGGAGGGAATGTGTTGGGAATCTGGCGGGGAATGGTTGATAAGGGTTCAGTCTTTGTGTATAACACATACTGTGTTAAGTGACCAAGCATACTATAAAAACAGAGCTTCACCAGAGAGATAGCAGAGCAGATGGGTTGGTTTAGAGAACTCCTGTTAAAAACATGTAAATTTGTTCTAATGAAAGAATAATGTGAGGACTATGTAAATCCTCTGATATCATTTGGATAATCCCTGCCAACATGTGGGCAGGCTTTGGGCTGGGATAGAAAGAGTGAAGCCACATGCTCTTTCTGTTGGTACTACACGTGTGAAGTCACCTCTGGTCCCATGTTCACACTGGTTTGATTAATCCATTATTGGACATTATAATGAACATTGAATCCCTGATTGTAACAGTCACTGTAGTTTATGTCAGACAAAGTATCCTCCTGTCCCACCCACTCCTGTCTCTCAACCATACTAATTCATCTTTTGACTGCTGTGCAAGAGATTACGACAGTTCCTGTGTGATCTATGGACAAGGTTAGACTGATTGAACAGAGGTAGGCTATTTTCTACCAGATGGGGGGTTGTTAACGTTAGCTGTTGTGTGAGGCTTAAATGTGAAGCAAACCCAATAGGGTTGCTATTTGAGACAGTAATAATAGACCTGTTTGATGTGCAAATAGCCCCTTGTACCCTCACTGGTCCAATCCAAGTGTGCTCTGCACAAAGGATGTCGGAAAAGTGACCTGATAGAGGCGTGTGATATCCAGGGCTTAAATTAGGAGTCTGCTTCCACTGGGGTGTTATGATAACAGACTTTCATTACAAAATAATTGACAGATCAAATAGTCAGACCAATCAGAATTTTGACATTCAAAAAAACAAGTATGGATGAAGTGAATTTGTCACCATCACAACAGTATGTGATGAACAAGTAGACTGCTAAATGTAAAGGACAAGCAGATAGACAACCAGGTGAATTGATATAAATAGGCTATGTTGCTTATCATCAATCTTGTTATGCTACAGTGCTCTGGTGTGCTTGTTGTATGATACAAAACCAGGAAGGCAATGATGTAGAGACCAAGTGTTCCTAAGTAATATTTCTAAATAGAAGTGTGTAAAGGATCTGGGTCTGTAAACAATGGCAATGGAGAGCAAGTGCGAGGGCAGTTCTAGATGCACATGCACCATCCCAGCTTGCAGCTTGGTTTATGAAATGCAGCATAAACTTTACACAGAGGTCTCAGTTTTTTTAAAAAAGTTTAATCGGGACCATAGAGATCTGGATTTGAAAATGCGGGATCTGGGACCCTCATCTCAAATGAGATGGGACTTTCAATTGTGGGATCACTTTGATCCAGATTAAACAGTTCCTGAAACACTGGGCCCTGATGACAGACATTTGTAATAGATCAGAGCCGGTTCATTGGTAGTACTCAATATCAGAAGGACAAGGCATTCAGGCAGGCAACAACGGTAACGTTGTTATGTGAGTAAGGAAAACTATAATTGAGCTATTTCTTTGCCTTGTATTAATCTTTACTGTCTGTTTTAGACTACCATTGTAGCCTACATATTTAGGCCTCACATTTAATCTACCATAGTCACAAACAGACAGCAAACAGTTCATTTTTATTATTATTATTATTATTATTATTATTATTATGTTCAAGCTTGAAGAAAGCAAAAAGTCTGTAATACTACATGGAGTTCTGCTAGGGCCTCTTCATGGATCTCAACTCAATCAGCTGCATTTACAGCTAAATTTGCTGCAGCTATACATATATCTATATAGTGATTTGTGTGCACTAATGTTTCTTGACCAGCTTTCATCATCCGCGTGGTTGCTTAAAGGAATTATCAAGAGTGAATCAACTCATAGCCCTGTTGTTCCATATCACTAAGTGCTGTCAATACTGAAGGTATGAGAGTGACCGAATTTTGTGCAACATAAACCATAGAAACGGCAGCCAAGGCTAACTGATAAGGGCATGATCGTTTCATTTTCTTATGTCCGCATCTGTATGCTTTGCTCTTAGCAAATTTGTATATTTGGGCTACATTGTACCAAACGCTGCCGTTCTGATACCTATCAATAGCACTCAGTAGCCTCAGAGACCAGGTATATGGACTGTTTGGCTCTGGATTTTTCCTTTAATGTTATCCCAGTAAAACCTTGAGTGGTTTTTCCTTTACTGTTATCTCAGTAATACTTATAGTGGCTTTCTCCAATTCTCTCCAGAACTACTTTGATGGGAAGCTCTCCCCCCAAGGGAAGATGCCCTGGATTGAGTACAACCGACAGCAGGTGTCCGGAACGGAGTTCATTATCGACTTCCTGGAGGACAACCTGGGAGTGAACCTCAACAAGGGTCTGAGCGAGCAGGAGAAGGCTGTGTCTCGTGCCATCACCAAGATGGTGGAGGAGCATCTGTACTGGTGAGTCAGTCAGCCTGACTGTAGTAGCGCCAATCATGATGATGAAGATGACTCACCATGGTGGCCAGGAATCAGAGACCTTAATCTGTTTGACTGGAAAGTGATCCTCTAATGCAGAGATACTGTATATATATGAAGAGTTCAGATGCAAACCCTAACTTGACCACTTTTAAGAAAAAGGCCATTTTTATCAGGCGTTTACAGTGTTTTGATTGTAAACAGATATTTTAGACACGGCGGGGAGCAGGTTTTATTTTCTTTTCACAAAAACATTTCATTTACATATTCTAGATTTATACAGGATTCACACAATATCATTAACTCAGTTTCGCAAAAATGGTGTTTAGGGGTTTGCATCTGAACTCTTCATATAGATATATCTTCATGAGTTGGTAGATTTTGAACTGTGGCAGTTGAGTGTCTGTTGAGGGTTGCAGTTATTTTCGAGGTGATTAGATTGGGTTCATGGTATTGTGGTTTGATGGGTAATATTTGGTAAGAAGGCAGAAGAAGAAGTCCTTTAGCTTAAATTTGGGTGTAGGACATACAGTACAATATACTGTAATTGAAAGGTTAGAAATTGTCTTTGCTTTTAAACCTGTATGATTTCATGGGTTTACTTTACAGATTTTCCTCAAATGGAAATGTGATATATTTAAAGTAAAAGTAACTGCATAGTCAATTTAACTTTTCTTTCACTGTGAATTATCATCATATTTACTACTCTCTTACACACACAACTCTCTCTCTCTCTCTCTCTCTCTCTCTCTCTCTCTCTCTCTCTCTCTCTCTCTCTCTCTCTCTCTCTCTCATCGACCCCTCCCCTGAAGACAGTGCTATATTTAGCTTCACATATGGCTATTGACTGAATAATTTATGGGATTGCAGGGCAGTAGAGGGGCTAGTTGTTCTTAGGGAGGCTAGGTGTTGCTTTCCCCCCTCCTTGGTCTGAGGGCCGCCGGTGAAATACTGAGCACTTAAGCGGCTCCATAAATAAAGGTGACTGAGACTAGTAGGATTCACACACCGTCCCTGGAGAATTCCCAAGCTCACTCAACAATAAAAGCCATTTAATTCAATTTAATTTCCTTGTGTTTGCCCCGACAAACCATAAGAAATCAATCCATTAGCCTTATAGTCAGGATTATATGTTTCCGCTTCACGTTATTTTAAAAAGTAAAATTTCAAAGTTTTGTTTTTAGTGTTGTTGATGTTGATGGTAACATTTTAATGAATAGATTTGCCATTGTTGACAGTGGTCCGCCTTGATGCATTAGCTGTGAATACAGATATTGCATAAGCAGCCATATTTTTTTTTCAAATGAATTCTGTATATCATCTCTCAGAGCTGGACAGGACAGAGGGTAAAAAGTAACAGTGTCTTTTTTTACTGAAATGGCCAACAGCCATCATGGTGATTAAGTGGTTAGTGTCTGCTCTTCGGAAGCAGTCGGCCAGATGACAATTCTGTGAGCTGCATCTGTTCTGTTAAAGCCCTTTCTGCCCGACCATCCACACTGCACAGGCACTAATATGAACTAGCATTCGTATTCTTCACCATATGAAGAGAGGTTAGCACTAATTACTATGAAGAAGACTACAGCTGAGCATATGGGTGTCCTACAGACCAGCTGAATACAGATGGCACGTAAATGTACTATATTCTTATATGCTAACAAGATCCCTTAGGGGTGTTGTTCTGCTTTAGAGGGAGCCTGACTCACACAACTCAAATTATATAACTACAGAGTGTAGTTTGTTGTGATTGGCAGGACTTGTCTGTCACCATCAATATCATACAGTAATGTCTGCATGTCTTTGTCTACAAATCTTACCAGAAGTGGCAGACAGTGACCATCAGTAAACATTGCATTAATACAACAATAATAAGTAAAGATTGTATATGTATATAGTATGCATAAATGAAGCATACCTGTAATAAACTAAACTAAAGGATGTTATAAAATATAGATTCGATTTTAATTGAATAATAACGGTATTATCTTACCACTGTGAGGACTCTAATGTACCACCACTGGAACACAAAGCATTGTGATCTTTTACTGAATCTGAATCGGTTTTGAATATGGGCCAACCCTGTACAGTATACTCTGAAGAACAAACACTACCCTACACATTCGCTGAGTAAGGTTCCACCTCCATTCATTTATAGTGAAAGCTGATAGCAGGCCTACGGAAATAGCCGGAGCAGTATTGACAAGCTGAAGGAGAAGGGCCACAGGGCCCATCTGTCCTGGCTGTGCCCGTATCGTATCATCTACTACTGACATGGCACCAATTCACTTGTAGGCTACAAGAGTGTGTGCTGTAGGAGACAGACTGCAGGTTTGAAGCCATGACTGAGTTGAGGAGTTTTACATTTTTGAACCTTACATGCTTCCAAGTGTAGCTACCAGTATGTTTTAAGGAGGGGGGGCGCTAGTCACCTAGTCAGCTAGTATGCTACAAATGTTTTCACGAGTGTCATCGTGTCTATAGTAGCTTCTTATGATCGATGTTGGTATAATACCAGCAGTCTCCGCATTGTATTGTGCAGTTCTATTGCTATTGGATCAGCAAGTGGTTAAGCCGTCTGTGCTTCTGTTTCAGAATGTGTCAAGTAGAATCATCCATTATTACTGTGCAGACGCAAGAGCATGGTCATGATAAAACATATGGCAAATAAAACATATCCCAATCAGCAAGTAGTTGTACTTAAACGAATGAATATTTCACGAGATGTCTTGTGAATATGCCACTCTATGTAGTCAAGTTCATTGTCTGAGATGTTCCAGTATTTAATTCATAAGGAGACTGCTATATACTAGCCAGTGTGGTTGGTGGCAGGATCTCAGCAGTCCCTCTTCTTCACTGCAGCACGCAGAGTCACAGTGAATTTAATTAATGTCTGCAGTCTGTCTGATGAAGTAATTGTCCAAGACAATGTTAATCCAGTTTCCATAATCCATAAGAGTGCAGATCTTCATCCTCTTCTTTCTTCTTCCTCCTCCTCCTCCTTGGGAGTCCATTCAGGATATTATGGCTTCCTCTATTGTTCTTAGCCATCATGTAGGCTATTGTAAGGTTTAGTGTCTCTATGGCCTCCCATGCTACAGTATTATAGTTTTATTGTGTCTGCTGCCCTATGCTGTGTTAAAGCTGTAGACATGTAGCCCATTACACAAGCAGTAAGTGAACTGTTCCAGGCTCTTCTGGGCCTTTCTATGAAATCACCAGTCAAGTGTTTGGCCATCTTTTGTGTCATTACTGCCGTGCTCTGTTGCTCTCTCCATCTCCTCTGGGTCTGAGACCGTTAGAGGCTCAGATTGTATTACAGTGGAGTGAACAGAGCCACTGCCTCCCTCCTGTCTCCTTAGAGCCTCCACAGAGACAGAGTGTGACAGTTATTATGATCTGTGTGTGTGTGTGTGTGTGTGTGTGTGTGTGTGTGTGTGTGTGTGTGTGTGTGTGTGTGTGTGTGTGTGTGTGTTTCCTGTATCTGGTTCAGAGCGGGGGTCGTGAGCCTAATGGTGGCAAGTGTTAGTTTGTATTTGGGTGTTCCCTTCTCCTTGTCCTTACAGTCCTTAGCTGTTATAAGGCAGCAATGCTGGACATAGAGAGGACAGCTTCCCTCTCTACAGTGTTTTGTATGTGTATGTTTTTTTTTTATTTCCACACATTTTGTATTTCCACACATTAATTCATGCTTTATGTTTGTCATGTCTGTATGTGTGTGTGTGTGTGTGTGTGTGTGTGTGCAGGGCTATTGCATACTGCCAGTGGGTGGACAACCTGGAGGAGACTCAGAAGATGCTGGCCATCACGGGTCCCCTGAGCGACGTGCACAAGTGGATCCTGAGTCACGTGACCGGCAGCATCGTCAAGAAGGAGATGTACGGCCACGGCATCGGACGCTTCTCCAAGGAGGAGGTCTACGCTCTCATGGAGAAAGACATGAGGACGCTGGCCACGCTGCTCGGTCTGGACTATAGTCATTCTCTGTTTGTGTGTGTGTGTGCGTGCGTGGTCGTCTGTGTGGTTGTGTGTAATTGTGATCACTTTTTAGATAGAGATCTAGTCATTTTGATTTGTTAGTTTGTCTCACAGCAAAACTGTGCTGAGAGAGGAGTTGGACATAGTGGTGTTACTGAGTTAGGGCTTTGCTGGCTCTCAGCTGTATTGTTCAGTATTGGAGTGCAGTGTAATGGGTGTGATGCCCTCTTCTGGTGAGACGTTGTAACTCCTCATTATGAAATATCATCCCTCTACTCAATTCCAAAACCCATTGCCTGCCCTGCCCTGCCCTGTGAATATTTCTCTTATAGGTTTATTTGCTAACAGTAATAAACATATGGTAGAGATTTATCAACAGACTTAAATTGAAACTGTTCCAGCATAGTATTACATGAACAAAGTGTTAGTGTCTGTGTGTGTAAGTGTGTGTACGTGTGTGTGTGTGTGTGTGTGTGTGTGTGTGTGTGTGTGTGTGTGTGTGTGTGTGTGTGCAAGAGAGAGAGAGAGAGAGAGAGAGAGAGAGAGAGAGAGAGAGAGAGAGAGCGAGAGAGAGAGAGCCTAGGAGTTAAATGATTTGTCTTGGTGCCCTGCAGGAGATAAGAAGTACATCATGGGGCCCAAGCTGACCACGGTGGACGCCACAGTTTTTGGGCACCTTGCCCAGGCTATGTGGAGCCTGCCTGGCACACGCCCAGAGCAGCTCATCAAAGGTAAGCAGTACGAGCGTGCAGACTATCAGTGTCCCTTATTGGCATTATTGACCAGAGCTCTGAGTCCTCAACACTCCCCTCTGCCTACACTTTAAACAATCTGTCACCCACCTCCCTGCCTACACTTTATACAGTCTGCCGCCCACTTCTCTGCCTAGACTTTATACAGTCTGCCACCCACTTCTCTGCCTAGACTTTTTGCAGTCTGTTACACATACAAAGGAGTAACTGTGACTTTATAGGAAACTGAATTGTGGTTATACTAAAACAAGCCAAAATAAAACCAGAATAGAAGCCCCATTTTGTAAACAAGGCAACAACCACGTAATAGTTTTATGTAGTTTTTACATGTTTTACTGTAATTGAGTAAGGACAACATAAATAGCAGTGAACACAACGTCACACACTGAAAATCAAATAAATTTAAAATAAATGTGTTTTGGTAAAAGAGCACACAACTGTTTTATAGTAGATAAAACACGTTTTTGATCAGCTCTTTTGGAACAGCATATTCCTTTGATGACATCATGCTCATTGGTGACATGTACTGTAGGAACAGACAGAGGGGGGAGGGTGTTTCCCAACTGAACTAGAAAATCACCTTGAAGAACAGCATGGCTCTAGGTTGGCCTGAGGCTGTTACGTGATGTACTGTATGCTAGTTGCTTTGCTCACCAGTGGGTTGCTGTAGCCTTCTGATGCCGATGTTTATTAATTTATAAGGCTATTTTCTTTCATAACCTGTAATGGAGCACTATGACATAGTATGGGACATTTGTGTGTTTGATAACAAGGCTGTTTGGTAACCTTGGATGTTACAAAATGACCTGATTTGACCAGCAGAGGGTGCAATTGCTACAGCGTTGAGACACTGAAATCAACAAAAAAAGAAATTTACATGTACAGTATATCCAGGCAACTGCTATTTCATATGGACAGTTCCACTAAAAATAAACTATTTGTAAAAGTAAATAAAATATAAATAGAATAAAACACATTGATATTTACTCAAAGTGATCATGAATATTAGCACATTGATATTTACTCAAAGTGATCATGAATATTAGCACATTGATATTTACTCAAAGTGATCATGAATATTAGCTGAGCTGTGGTGCATACTGTATCTGTCTGTCTACTACAGTTAAAAATATCTCATCATATCTATTATATCTGTGTGAATGATGTCATCTGTAGAATCATTTATTCCTTTGCCTCTCTCTGTCACACACACTCTCTCTCTATCTCTCTTCTCTCTTCCCATCTGTCATCTTCCTTTCAGGAGAGCTTATCAACTTGGCCATGTACTGTGAGCGGATGCGGCGGCGGTTCTGGCCCGAGTGGTTTGTGGACCCGGAGGACTGGTGTTACACAGGGGAGGAGAGTGAGAGTGGGCGCTCGTCCCCGGGGGGCTTGCTGGACTTTGGGCTTTTCTCAAGGACAGACACCCTGGAGGAGAGCGACTCCAGTAGTGGCAGCGGCCGATCTGACCGTCACTCACACACATGCTCAAACACACATGCCCAGGCAGGTGCAGATCCACACACACACTCTCCAAACTCTGATCGCTCAGGGCGCTCGCTCTTTGATTCGGACATCGACACGGATGGTGGGTCGGATTTAGAGCAGAAACAGGAAATGACAAGCCCTGACCTTTGAACTTTGGGGCAGATGTGACAGTCATTATTCAGACAAAGACTCAGTTCTCCGCCTTACTTCTCACCTGGGTTGATGGCAAAAGCTTCACTTTGGATCCTCACTACAGTCCAAACCAGGGACTTTCCAGAACTCTGAAACAAAATGTAAACATGAGCATACAGTATGTTGTGTGAGTGCCCAAATATTCTTTTAAGACCTTGGGCTGAACTTGGAGGTCAGTAACATGGTGATAATATACTAGTACTAACCATTTGTTTCTTAACTTTCTCTGCCTGCATCCTAAACCAGAAGGTTAAAGTGGACCAGAAGCCTAGCTAGCTAGCTAACTTAACTCACGCTCATCCAACTGCAGCCATTTCTAGTATGAACCTTGAGATAAATAATAAACACATGTGAATGTAAACTTGGTCCACTTTTACTTGAAAAATATTGGGATGGACCTGGGCAGTGCTTGCATGTTAACTCCATGTTATTGCCTCTCCACCAGAGCCCTTGGTTTGTTTCTCAGGCTGTAAAAGATACAGTGTGGAGCTGGGAGCTGACACTGATTATTAGGTTATAGGATCAGACACGGACCATTACTTGCATTGGCTTATGGGATCATGCTGCACACTCTCACCCCAGGATCTTCCTTCTAGACTTTGGACATTTTGGGCTCCCTGTTGGTAGCTATTGTACATTATACTGTACTGTTCAATTTGGCTCCTGGTTGTCTTCTGTGTCTCCAGAGTAAAAAGGGTAAGAGTGGTCAAAAACTTTTAAAATAGTTTAACACTGTATGTGAGATTTGGTTTTAGACAGAAGAGAGTTAGCAGAACACTTTTGATTTTTACTTTGACTGAGGAAAGAGCTTTAATAAGCCTGACAACCTCTCTCCCCTGGTTGGTTGAACCTGTGTGAGTCTGCTCTACTGGCTCCCGTTTCTCTGTCTTTTGCTACCTAGTGTGTCAGGTGCTTCAGTAGGCACCAGAGGACCAGCTGTCTTCTCTGACAGCCTATCGAAGTAGTCAGGCATTCTCTCTGGCATCCTGTTCATTTTGTTGATTTATTTACCATCCATTGACTTCAGAATTGATAGAAATATGTGGGATTTGAAGACAGCAGATACTGTACATGAATGGACTGAGATGGACTATACACTGTAAAAACTTATTTGGAGAGGCCCAAATGCCTGCAAAAGGACTTAGAGGGCAGGGTTTTCTTTTTAATTTCCAAGAGGTCTTGTGTATTCCCATAGATTTGGGAAGAGCAAAATACAAACAAACTGCTCATTGCCTAAAACAGTGTGAGTATTTACATTTGAAATCTATGGTTTGTGTATTAATGGAATGCATTGAATTGTGGTTAATTTAATGGTTCAACCTCCTGTCTTACTGGCTCACAGGCTCACAGCTAATCAGCCCTAATACAATCCCATGCAGTGACAGCATGTTAAATTAAAAATGCTCAACAAGTCTGGCAACCTCCCTTGGCCTCTACAGCAGCTACAGCTAGCCTACTGTAACAGGAGCATGCTCTGCTTGTGCTAACATAATTACAGTATCTGTCCTGAAGCCCTCTCTACTTGTGGAGCTCTCTCCACCATCACTCACCACACTTCACTGCCTTGGCCACCTGGTGGCGCTATTTAGCTGTACTCAATCCTTCTCCCTCCTGCCACTGTGAGCAGTAGTTACTGTTCTCCTCTGAACCGCCCCACCATCACCTGCCCTCATATGCAGTACAGTATCTGTCCATTGAGATGAGCGTCAATGCCGTTGTGTTGTCAGAAGAGGGCGCCATATCTCTTTACATGGTGTTAGAGAAGAGGGATGTGGAGCCTTATGTGCAGTCCTGTCTGTTTTTGGCCTTAAGTGAAGATGCAGCACCATGTTACCAGTTATCACTGTAGTCTTAGCAAGCCAGGAGTGGTCGGGCAGTAGGGTGTCTATGGATGGTTGCACCAGTTGACCCTTTAAATGTTTGCTATGGTTTTGTGAAAGTGAGAATACAGTAACATAGTCGGTGACCATAGTGTGTGTGTGTGTGTGTGTGTGTGTGTGTGTGTGTGTGTGTGTGTGTGAGAGAGAGAGAGAGAGAGAGAGAGAGAGAGAGAGAAAGAGAGAGAGAGATGTGCCTGTGAATCAATGTGTGTGTGTGTGTGTGTGTGTGTGTGTGTGTGTGTGTGTGTGTGTGTGTGTGTGTGTGTGTGTGTGTGTGTGTGTGTGTGTGTGTGTGTGTGTGTGCATGCAGATTGCAGAGCAGGGGAACTGGCGCAAACAGAGAGTTATAAATAACACGACTAGCCCGAGGCCAAGTGACAGTGTACAAGGAATCACTCTGAAGACAGTTTGCCTTAGTCCTGGTGGAGATCATTTGATTGACAGCTTGTTTTGACATTTGTGTTCTTTTTTTCTGTCAGCCTACTTGAAACCAGAGCCATTACTTTCTTTTATGTATTGACACCTGTCTCTTTGGTTTGATTATATGATGTATATTTTTTATTGATGTATATAAGATTATTATTTTGAACAAGCAAATGATTACATTCTATCGTTTAGTGCACAAAAAGCAAAGCATACCAGTGATCTTGTGAGAATGACATGTAGAGATTTCAATTCTTAACCCTAGAAGATTTTTATTCAGCTGTGCATAAATGAGTCCACACAGCCATTGTAGTCATTGTGGGAGAGTCTTCATAACGTTTTGACTTGACAGAAAAGAGAGAAATGTGACCGCTAAAAGCAGGGTATATACAAACATTTTGCCATGATGGTGAGGTCCAGTGTAAATCACCGCAGCTGTGAAGCTGTTATAGCAACATATTAAATGATGTGAAGCTTAAAGGAGAAATCCTTATTAATCAATAGCCCTGTTGGTCAAGGTCATCGAGTTCTGTCAGTAGGTAGAAAGAACAAGAAAATTGGCAATTGGAATTGGCAGCTAAAACAAACCAAACAGGACACATATTCAGATTCATTTTCATTTTTCTATGCCCCATACAGGTAACACTAACTGCTGGTTTGCTATTCGATATATTCAATTCGATTAGATTATTTGATTTGTATGAAATATTCTTGTGCTTTTACCTACAGACAACACTTAGTGACATCAGACAAAAGGATGAATTGCTTCACACCTGCTTTTGTACTTAGACACTGCAGAGACATTGACGTGAACTTTGTTTGCCAATTCAAAGAGATGGCAATCACTTGAAAATCAGGAACCAAACATAAGATGGCCTTGGACTTGGACTCTCAGAGAAAGTAAATACCAATACTCTCACTTCAGCCTCAAGTCAGTGTTATATGAAGATGATCTAATCCAAATTGATTTTGTAGTAGAGTTTTAGGTCCAAAAGCATCGGGAGACATTCCAAAGGTTTGTGACATAGTCCTTCACAGAAGATTCTCTGTGTGATGTGCCAGGCAGGCCACCTTCCAATGATCACATGACAAGCTTTCAAAAGCCATAATGAACATAGAGTGTAGAGATACCTTTTTCAGTGTCAAAAATGATCACTGGTCCATAATGTACATATGTGTGTGTGTGTGTGAGAGAGTGTGTGTGTGAGGGTGTGTTTCCCTGTAAAATTCTACAGTAGGCCTATGTACTAATAATCCTTGAATGTACAGTGGTAATATAGAAATAACTACTGTATGTGTATGACAATGAACACTCCAACTGACCCCATTAAAAATAGCTGTGACAATTTTAAAAACACTTCATTGCATTTGTTAATTCTCAAGGTTTTTGTTATTTTGTCATTAGTTTGTTTCTAAATGGCCTCTCTATGCTGGTGTGTGTGTGTATGTGCATGTTTGCTATGCCCTGTCCGTGTGTGTGTGTGTGTGTGTGTGTAGGTGCATGTTTGCTGTGCCCTGTTTGTGTGTGCGTGTGTGTGTGTGTGTGTATGTGTGTGTGTGTTTGCTGTGCCCTGTGTGTGTGTGTGTGTGTGTGTGTGTGTGTGTGTGTGTGTGTGTGTGTGTGTGTGTGTGTGTGCTCTGTGTGTGGGTGTGCATTTTCAATCTCCCTAACAAGTGGCAGGCATCCAGCCGCAGAGGCTGCTGATTAAAGAGATGCCATGTGGTGTCGGCAGAGAGGAAGAGAGCGAGGGAGAGAGAGAGAGAGAGATGGAGAGGGAAAGAGAGTGTGAGTGAATGAGGGAGGGAGAGAGAGAGAGAGATGGAGAGGGAAAGAGAGTGAGAGAGAAAATACGGAAGATGCAGAGGGTTGGAAATGTGGGGAGAGAAACGAGACAGAGGTGATATGAAAGAGGAGAATTATGGGAATGAGAATTAGAAGGAAAAGAGAAAGAGAGGGAAAAGACAGGAAACAGATGTGCAAAAGACTGGAGAAGACAGGAGTGAAAGGAAGAGAGAAAGATAGAAAGAGAGAGAGAGGGAGGAAAGCAGAGTGATCAAGGGATAGAGACCAGTTTGAAACCAGGAGGAGTTCACCTGAAGGGGAGAGTAAGGAAGAGATGAAAAGAAAAGAGGGGATGCAGAAGAGAGAAGTAAGAATGAAAGAGCTAATGAACGAGACCAGGGGGAGAAGCAGAGTTTCATCAAGAGAGAGACCGAGTAGAGATGAAGGTGTGTGTGTGTGTGTGTGTGTGTGTGGGGGGGGGGGGGGGTTGAGGAGGTGGCCTCAGGGGACAGAGCAGGTGCAGTGTGTGAGCAAAGCCCTGAGGCCTGAAGGGGCCACCAGAGCTCAACGCAATCTGCACCAACCAACTCCACTGCACATTTCCATTCTCTCTCTCTCGCTCTCTCTCTCTCTCTCTCTCACTCACTCTCTCTCTCTCTCTCTCTCACTCACTCACTCTCTCTCTCTCTCTCTCTCTCTCTCTCTCTCTCTCCCCTCAGAGCTCCATGCAATCTGCAATCACCACACATTTTCATTTCATCTCTCTCTCTTTCTCGCTCTCCTCTCCAGAAGTCTGTGCCACTCTTACTTTTGGGCTCCACCCTATCTCTGTCAATCAATGATCTGCATTATGCTATTTCCTCCCTCCCTCTCTCTCTCTCTCTCTCTCTCTCTCTCATTTGTTTTAGTGCTCAGTACAATCTGCAGTGCACTTCTCTCTAATTTGAGTTTCTTTTCACCTCCCCTCTCTCTCCCTCCCTCCTTCCATCATCCCCTCAATCCCTCTCTCTCTCTCTCTCTCTCTCTCTCTCTCTCTCTCTCTCTCTCTCTCTCTCTCCATCCTCCAGTGCTCCACTGCCACTTAACAGATCAGCGCTCCACAAAGAGAGGTAAACAGGGGCAGGGAAATTAAAAAGGGAACTCCCTAAGCTCACCCAAACAAATTAGAGCAAACAAATTACACAGAGTCAACACGCACGCACACACACACACACACACACACACACACACACACACACACACACACACACACACACATACAGGGAAGCATCTGCCTGCCTGGACCACAGAAGCTGGTGGTAGCCTCATCCTCACAGGCTTGCACACACACACACACACACACACACACACACACACACACACACACACACACACACACACACACACACTCACACTCACACACACACTTATTCTTTTGTGCTTGAAACTGCAGTTTTCCCAGTTCTTTATGACAAAGTATACCAAAAGTTAAAGGAGCAATATGTAAAAATCCCAAGTCCTGTTTTTGTTTTGTGTGTTTGGTTTGGTTTGTTGTGCCACCTACCAATCCCACCACTAGAGAATGGGTTGGCAGTAATAGCAAATGTGCCAGAGGAGCCTGGAATAGAAGACAGCCAGGGATCACTGAGAAGTTGGCTATGTGCAGTAGTTCACATTAGTAGATCTGTCACGCATCTGATCAATCAAGAACTGATTTGCAAATTATTCACAACATTTATCTGCACAGCATATAAATCATATTTAGGACTTTTAGGACATATTTAGCCCCTTTTCTGGTGTTTCTTAGTCGGCTTACGATGAACAATTTCTTGGAAATGGGTGTTTTGTTTTTGTGTGACGATAACGGCACCTTTCCCAACTAAGCCTACCTCTCGTATTCGTCCATACTGAAACATATATGCCTTAGACTGCCACTGACAGCTGTTGGCTCACTATCTAATTATATATAGTGATCACTTTGGGATTGGTTACAATTTATTTTCAATATTTCTTACATATCGGACTTCTACTGTAACACAACATGCTCATACCAGTACATCATTTAAATCATAATAACATCCTTGGTATATTTAAGATGTTTACTGTCAAACAACAAAGCCAAACAACAAGTTTTCATCTCAGACAAAAGTATCTAAAGTGTACTGTGTCACATGGGACAATCTTCCACTCCACACACACAAACATACAAATTTTCAGTCCGTTTTTTTTTATTCAGTAGATGTGCTGCGTTCCCATGACCACTCCAACACACCACCTGGAGGAAACAATAGCATAGTCTGTTACTGTTATAACCGTTTTAGCCGTCACACCTGGTGTACAGAATTCACATGAACTTCGCATTGAACTGTACTCAGATACAACATAGTATGGTTAAGTATATTTATTTAAATACTTTCTTTATCCTGGTTGTGGTCAATGCTGTAATGCTTTCAGATGTAGACTTGTGTCTCTCTCTCTGTGTGTGTGTGTGTGTGTGTGTGTGTGTGTGTGTGTGTGTGTGTGTGTGTGTGTGTGTGTGTGTGTGTGTGTTTGCACACACTGTCTTTCTCTTCTCCTCTGGCTGTGTCTCTGAGCTCCTCTGGCCACCTGGCAGCCCTGCTGACCTCTCCATCTGCCTCCTGCTGTCTGGAGCTCCAGGGGGATCTGGGGGGGAGCGGCCTCAGCAGGCCCATGGGCCAGACCCACTACACCACTGCCAGGTGGGCTCTAGGCTCCTGCCTGCCTGCCTGCCTGCTTGCCTGCCGCAGAACCCAGTGCCAGAGTCATCCGCTCAAATGCTCTGACACACACACACACACACACATACACAGATGCATTTGTATGCACGCAGTACCACGCACACACACACATTCATATGCACACACACACACACACACACACACACACACACACACACACACACACTCACACTCACACACACACACACACACACACACTAATACACTTATACATACACATGCACATATACACACACACACACACACACACACACCTCCTTCTCTTGGCATACACTTTGCACCTATAGTCCCTTTGGTAGTATGTGCTCTTGCACATGGGACAGGGAAAGGTGAACCAACAGGTGTCGCTGTTTTCTTACCTAATTACTTCTCTCCCTCTCCAATGACACAATTCAATGGACAAAAGCCACCGTTGTGTGTGTGTGTGTGTGTGTGTGTGTGTGTGTGTGTGTGTGTGTGTGTGTGTGTGTCTGTGTGGGCCCATGCACCTTCACACAAGAGATCCCTCTTGTCTGTAAATGTGTCATCGTGCTTGTTAACAATGGGCCTGTGTTAGTGAACACCTGTGCAGCAAAATGAGTTTCCTCTCTATCTATCTCTCACTTTATCTCTCTGTGTCTCCATCTCACACACTAAAGTAGTGAATCACTCTTACCAGGTAACACACAGGTCCAATGTCCAATGAAAAAAGACTGGCTAACACTGCTATGGTTCCTATCCAGACTCTGTTCTAGTCTTTGGAAAGCCTGCTGCAGAAGGTAAGAGTTCCAGGATGGAGGAGGGAGTTGTGGAATCAAAGCCCAGGATCAGAGCTGTGTGCTGGGCCTGCTCCAGTAGCTGTTGATCTCTCTGGAAGTCTGAAGACTGAACACTGCCTTTCGCTTCCTGCTCTTAGCTCCACATGGTCAGGGTGGATCACAAACACTCCCATCTCCTCTCCTCTCCTCTCTTCTCCTCTCCTCTCCTCTGCTCCTTGAGGTGTCTGATAAACTTTCATCCTGTTCTCTCTCTCCCTCTCTCCTCCCTTCTCTTCTTTTCTCTTCTTTTCTTTCGTCCTCTCACCAGTCTGAATTATTTCAGGTGCACTACCAGAAAAAAGCAAAACCGAGTTTTGTTTTGAGTGAAAGATTGAGAGACTTTTTGATATACAGCCTCAAACACACAGGCACACACACACACACACACACACGCACACACACACATGCACACACTCCCTAGTTGTCGCCTTCATGCCCCCCTTCCCCATTATCTCTGTCCCCATGCTGCTCTCGTCTTTCC
>JAODXP020000023.1:22449229-22491729 GCA_027497455.2 Sardinella longiceps
CCTGCGAACAGCAAACTTTTGTTCTTGCAGATGACACATTTGGCTCAGAGACAAACTCTCTCCAAACTCTCTCCAAACTAAAATTAATTTCTTGCTGGAAGTCACGTTAAACTTTTTTGTGTTGTTTTTCAGCTGTTTGTTCACAAAACAAAATGTTAGGATATTTATTTGCATTTTTCTCATCTTTTTAATTTGAACCGACGGCACACACACAGGTTTCACGGCGCTTGTCAAACCTCTCACCTCTGTCCTTTGAGAGCGCGCTAGGAATGCCTTGAGCTCTGCGTGCCGCCCCTGCGTGATATACAAACCGCTGCCACGCTCTCACAGCAAAACGAGTGAAACCATCCCCTTCGAGAGAGACCCTAAAAAAAATCATTAATCTAATTAAAGATGTGGTGTGGCGCGAACGAGACGCTGGGGCGGCTTAGCTGTAGGATAAGCATGAGGCAAAGCTCTGTCCCAGCAGAGACACAGTCAAGGAGCACTAACGGTAGCACACTTCATTACTCTCTCAATTACTTATTGTTTCCCTCCAGTTTGAGCTGTTTTAATGAGAATCTACAGGCAGTTGAATGTAATCTAAATTTTCTAATCTACTGGTCCATTAACAGGAAGTCAAAATGTTATTGGTTTATTAGCTAATCATACTTTTAAATGGTGGCTCTGTCGCTTCCCCACGGGCCGAGAGCTTGGTTCGCGAGGAGTGAGTAATTGAATTCGGAGCTTATGGAGACTTATGCGTGTGTGTGTGTGTGTGTGTGTGTGTGTGTGTGTGTCCTTCTGTCTGTCTGTGTGTCTTGCTCTTGAGATGGGTACAATGCACACTCAGTCAAAGCGTTACATCTCCTCAGTTCCAGCCTCGCGCCTCAGATCAAGCCTGCTCCGCTCCACTTCCCTCCCTGTGCCGGGGTCTCCATGGCGACCTATTCAAATCTGCCATCACCATGAAATATGGAAGACCAGTAAAAAGCTGGGATGTCTCGGGAGACTGGCAACCAGCACCAGTAACGAGAGAGCTTTGCTTGGTAGTTAAGAGTTTCCTTAGTGTTGTTCACCGGTATGAAATATGTATCTGAAAATCAAATATGTCCCTATCACAGGAGCTCACCTGGACGTCATGCCTGTCATTCAAGATGCCCCTGATGCTGTAGTGATTATTTTAGAGACAGAGACTACCTGTTAACTTAGCAATTCTAATGTTCAAAGCAATCGTCTTGTGTCATTGTTTGACTTTTTGAATACAATTTTAATAATCAGGAAACAGAAACAGTCATGAATAGCTTTAAATGTAAAAGCCTCACAAATACAGTAAGCAATACATGTAGGCCTATTTGTTTAATAAATGCAGTGTATATTAGCCAGGTGTTGTGAGATTGGAAAGAGGTCAATGCACACAGTCAAAGGATGGAAAAGAATGGGAAGAGATGGAGCGAGAGAAAGCAAGAAAAAACAATAACATCAAAAAAATGAAGATGAGGCCTCTAAGAAAGGAACATCAATCAAAACATCCGCACACACCATGCTGCATTGTTTTGGCTATAGAAACCATAAGTCAGAATTTGCTATATCTCACTGTATTTGCTACTTTTCTCTGTAGACCTAAAATACATAATTAATTAATGTAAGATACTTTCTCACTTTACATCTGCTAATATAAACCCATGATCCTTCAACACCTATCAAAGATGCTGTGTCGTTCTACTTTATGATATGCCTGGAGTGTGAGAGGGGAATTTATCATGTTCTGAATTGCCTTTGAGAGGAGCACTGAAATGACTGCAATACATTCTCATATGAAAATGCTGCGAGGTTAATGAGTGCCAATTGCACAGTGAGGACTAAATCTATTAGAGTTCCCCGGCGAAAGGAATCAATCAGCACGGCCGGGCCAGCTTGCCTCTGATTTGTCATTCTGAAGCATGGCCTGTCTGAGCTCCCCGGCACAATCCCTCATAACAACTAATCCACTCGGATTTCAGCGCTCCTCCTTCATTAAGGTGACAGCGATTAATAGCGTGTGTTTGTGTGTGTGTGTGTGTGTGTGATTGCATTTTCACACACACACACACACACACACACACACACACACACACACACACACACACACACACACACACACAACCAACTACTGCTTTGAGAAAACAGTCTAGTTTTAACATACTGTACCTGAGACAGGCCCAGTGATAACCAGAAAACATACAGGATGTTTAAATCCTAGTGTAGTACTAATTCTTTTTTTTTTATGTTTTTCTATAAACTTCTATAAAATTGTTTTCTAGACTATAAACTCCCTACAGATACTCAAAATATAAAAACTGTTATGCATGGGAGTGTATGTTAAAGGAGGTTATCCAAGTGGAGAGATGATATGGCAGCACCTTGTTATTAATGTAGTAAAGTGTTTAAGACTGTATGTGTGTATTTACACATTATACATGTCTGCTTACCCATAGCAAGACTAAACATTAGCTTACATCATTACAGTAATAGAATTACTTCTTCCATTTGTTTTCACAGTGTTTGGGTTTTTTCATATTTTAAAAGTAATTTTTTACTGATGTATCAGGTGTTTCTATCAGAGCATGGGCTTGTAATGGCTAGCCCACCATCTCCACATATAATAATTTGAAAAAAAGATGTATACAAGTTCTGTATTTCAAAGCTACTCTTGAGAGCATGAAATGAAAAGCCCAGTGACTGCTGACTGCCAGGTACATTTGTCCCTGATCTGTCCCAGAGTCTGCAGCGGTAGAAGCTGTCTGTGTGACTACACTGCATCCGCTTATGGGGACATGGGAGAGTATGGGGGTGTTTGCTGACACAAGACTTGAGTTGACTCAAGAAAATAATATAAGCAGAGGGTGTGGGATTTTAGAGAGCAGGAGAGATGAACATGCAGAAAAGAGAGGGAGTAGAGAGTGAAAGAAAGAAAGAAAGAAAGAGAAAGAGAGATGGTGGAAGAGATTGAGTGGTGATGGAGTGCTCTGTGCTGAGTCCTTGTTGACCAGAAATATCCTGTTATCACAACTGCTCAGGCTGGCCTTCTCCTGCCTCTTATTTACCATTCCTGCCTTTGATTGATGCTCCGTGTTTGTGTGTGTGTGTGTGTGTGTGTGTGTGTGTGTGTGTGTGTGTGTGTGTGTGTGTGTGTGTGTGTGTGTGTGTGTGTGTGTGTGTGTGTTTGTGTGTTTGTATGTGTGTGTGTGTACCATCCCCATGGGCTGGAAGATGAGAATACAGCGGAGCACATGCACATACAGTACAAAAACACACATTCATGTACAAACTCACATAACACACAGTTGTACACACACATATACAGACTTCATATTCAAAGAGGATGCCCACTGCCCCAGACTGCTGAATGCAGTGATGAATGATGTTTTGTATGAGTTGGCTCCCCTCATATCCTAGTGCAGTCCTCTCGTACACACAGACACACACACACACACACACACACACACACACACACACACACACACACACACACACACAGATGATGCTCTGCAGCCCCCAGTCATCAGTGATTGATTAAGTCCTGACTGGTCAACGTTCAGGTCACTGAAAGTAGTAACCTGTGCTGCTACAACAGAGGAGACAGAGAGAGTGAGAGAAAAAAGAGAGAGATACAGAGTAAAAAGAAAAAGAAACAGAGAAAGAAAAAGAAGAGGTAGACACTTTAAACATCACAGTCAGGTTATGAGTACGAGAAGCGACTCCTTTGCCAGTCGCTAGACTCCCCGATTTTTTTCTTTCTTTTTTTTCTTTTTGGTTTTGATTGATGGCAACCTTCACACCGAGGCAACATGTTTTTCTATCGGCGTGGAGCAAAGTGACCAGGGACAGAAGCAGACAGAAAAGCTGCCTCTCTCACCCTAATGAGACCCATTATTCACACGCCGGCTCCTCTGTCAGTCCACTGTAGCCTACTCTCTGAGACACTCCTGCCACCATAGCCATGATTCATGACACAAAACACACTTTCTTTAGCACCTCATTTGTTTACGTATTGCATCGTCCACACTGCAGGAGGAGGGGAGTCATATTTAAATGTGCTGCATTAAGGTTTACAGCGCAAGGCATGATCCCATAATTGCAGCGCTCAAAATGCAACGCAAATAAAGCTAGCATCATCACTGTTAATGCTTCATGCATAAATGGATTACAAGTGTGCTGCTGCCTATAGTCTTGCAGAGTCATGGGGGCCATGTTACTCAATGGAGAACTGAGAGTCAGGGTGCTTTCACATAGTCCCCTTTAAGTGAACCAGGCCCAGTCCTCTGAAAGGGAACCATAACGAATATTACCCAGTTCTGTTTGTGTTAACATTGTCTATTTGAAAGAGAACCGTAGCGTCTTTTTGGTCTGCTGATTAGACCTCATTTTGGTTTTGTTCTCCCTTCTTTGTGTTATTCTGGATGTCTCAGGCTTCTTATTACTTTGCATTGTGGGGGTTGTAGTTACACTGGGCTGTATATTTCCATTAGACTATCCATTGCCAGTTTCATGAGATAATGATAATGGTGTTTGGTGTGCTGTTTTGCAGATATGACATAACAAGCATAGTATATAATATATAAAAAACAAGCATAGTACTGTATCAGGCTATAGATGAATAGGCCTGCAGCTAATTCTCAAAATAAATGTATTAATTTAGAGCAAAAAATCATTATAACTCAGTTATGGTTGTTGAACTATTGTTATGGTTATGGGTGCGACAAAAATCCACTGCACTAAAATAAATATCCATATCAGGATTCTGAGTGGATTTGATCTGTCACTCAACACAGGCCTACCAACCAATCACACCCACTCCTAGTATTAGGTCCACCAGCCAGCTAAAGTACTGTAGATTACATCCTAAGTGATAGTGGCAATCATGTGGTTCTCAGTAATTCTCTTAAGAATAAAATAAAAGTGAAATATAAAATCAGCTGTTGATGTGGGTATGAGATTTGGGGTAGGTTGGTGATTGAGGTCATCAGGTGGTCACTGAATCCATCTTTTTTTCTTTGTCAAAGCTGAACTATAACTGGATGAGGTGGACCATAACACTGCAAGACTCTCCAGCATCTTCCTCCAGGTCAGCAGCCAGCTGGCCTCTGTCATTAGCACCACTTCACCCAAACTCATTTTGCTGTCATTGTTTACAGTAGTTGCAATTGTAGTTGGCTCCTCAAATGAAAGGAAGATTAGATGTTCTGCCCAGGGGCGCTGCTAGAAATTTTGGGCCCCTCAAATATTGATTTTAATATTAACATTTTCTCTGGGCCCCCCTGTCTGTGCTGGGCCCTTAGAATCATTCTAACTTTTCTCCCCCCTAGCGGCACCCCTGGTTCTGCCTGTTGCAATTGGTAGAAAAAAGTTCCTTCAGTTGGGCAGCTAAGATGTAGACAGGGGTCAGGAAGAAGAGAATAGAGAGAGAGGAGAGGAGAGGAGAACACAGGAGTGGTGCAAGGAGTGGAGCCCGGAGAGAGGAGGGGAGAGGAGAGGAGAGGAGAGAGAAAGAAAGGGTCTGTGTTGGTGTTTAAAGACACAGAGGTGAGAGAAGGAGAGGAACGGAGAAAAGATGAGATGGTGTCTGTGGTCCAACTGGAGGAGGATAGGAGAAGTAGATGTCGAGGAAAGGAAAGGAAAGGAAAGAACAGAATGTGTCCATAGTTGTGTTGCGGGAGAGGAGGGGAGAAAAGAGGAGAGAGAATGTGTGGTGGTCAGGCAGGAGGACTGGACTGGACTGGAGAGGAAAGGACAGAAATGGTGTGTGTGTGTGTGTGTGTGTGTGTGTGTGTGTGTGTGTGTGTGTGTGTGTGTGTGTGTGTGTGTGTGTGTGTGTGTGTGATGGTGATGTGAGGAGAGAAACTGTGCCTGGTGTGGTGGTGGAGGAGAAGAGAGGAGCAGAGAAGAGGGGAGAGAGAGAGACAGTGACTGTGCTGGAGGAGGAGGAGGAGGAGGAGGCTCGTCAGACAGAGCCTTTCCCCATCTGTCACAAATCATTTCGGCTCAGGAAGAGAGGGGAGGCGAAATGTCAAAATATTTGAATAAATTCCACAGAAGGTGGTTGAGATGGGAATAGGGAGGGGGGAAGGGTTTGAGTTTGGGTTTGTGTGTGTGTGTGTGTGTGTGTGTGTGTGTGTGTGTGTGTGTGTGTGTGTGTGTGTGTGTGTGCGTGCGAGTGTGTGTATGTTTGAATATGTGTGTGTGTGTGTGTGTGTGTGTGTGTGCGTGGGTCCTAGTGTGTAATGTTGTACAGTATGTATACCTCTCTCTCTCTCTCTCTCTCTCTCTCTCTCTCTCTCTCTCTCTCTCTCTCTCTCTCGCTGTCTTTTTCGGTGTCCCTTTGAATGTTTTTATGTGTGTGTGTGTGTGTGTGTGTGTGTGTGTGTGTGTGTGTGTGTGTGTGTGCAAGAGAGAGAGAGAGAGAGTGTGTAATAGGGTGGGTGGGGGGGCTGCTGTCCACAGCAATGGGGCAGTGAAGCAGAATAGTCAGATGTGCATTTGAATTAGACCTCTCCTCTCCCAGCCAGCTGCCATGGGGCCCGATGGAACTCAACAGGAATGAGCGGAAATCTCTCATCTCGCCTGTCTATCAGCTTTGTCCCTTTGGTACTACACACACACACACACACACACACACACACACACACACACACACACACACACACAGACTCACACACACTAACAATCTGGCCCAAAGTGTTACACCTTCAACACCTTTTCCCTCAGAGAAATCTGCACCTCTACTTCCTACTCCACCTCTCATTTGTAGTTCCTGTCGAGGACAAACAGTCACAGTTACGGTTACGCTATCCTGAGCCCATGTTAAGATGCATTCAATCGCACACTGGCGCAACAGTGTCAAGCAAACAGTGAACTGATCTCTTGAAAGAAGGAAACCTTCATGCCGGTTGTGATCCCTTACACTACACACACTCTTTCAGGTTCTTGTTGTGACGGCATGAGGTGCTTAGATGCGTCCCATAGACCTTGAGGAGTGGCGGGGTAAAAGCCTAGACGCTGGGCGTATTGTGATCACCCCGAGAGAGCTGGCGAGGCGATAGCATAGCGGGGAACCCGCGGAACGGGAACAATGCCGAGCGGATGAATGGAAGCCCACAAGCATGAAGGGCACATGGGGTTGACCTTCATGCCAACAGGGAATCGGGCAGGAGAGATAAACCTGGAGTCACAGAGGCTGGCACACACACAAAAGACCTCAGCGGGCAAACCAAGATGGAGGGGGGGGGGGGGGGGTAAGGTTTGATGTGCTCTCCAGGAACTAATATTTTGTCTCTTCCTTGCAGGTGATACACTGTGTGGAACTACTTTTGCCTCAGGGCTGTTGAAAATGAATTTCAAAATAATACCAGCTACAAGGGCACAGTGCCTTTCCTGATCAGTGGTGAGAGAATCTAACTCAACTTACCAGCTTACATGGTTATTAGATGAATTGAGCAATACTTTTTGCAAAAAAAAAATGTGTGTGTGTGTGTGTGTGTGTGTGTGTGTGTGTGTGTGTGTGTGTGTGTGTGTGTGTTTGTGTGTCATTGTGTCACAAAAAACACGACCTCTGTATTCATTATCACTGAATTAAGTATTAATAAATTGCTGTAGGCTATGTGCAAATATCTTACACTGATAGCACAGCTGAAGGTAAGTGTTGCATCAGAACTGTATTGGACAAAAAAACACACTCAAATCAACCCTGTATCCACAACATAACGGCCTACCAAACATTGTTAGAACGCCATCTTGTACCCCCATGTCCAATGCTCACTACTCCCCTGTGTATTACCACCTATTGACAGACAAAACTGAAGAAATTGTGACATTTTCTCTCTCTTCTTCTTTTTCTTTCCTCACTGCTCTCTCTCTCTCTCTCTCTCTCTCTCTCTCTTTTTTTTTTTTTTTACAAAGTTTTTGACTTTTCGAATTTTTGATGATTCCAGAGACACTGAAACACCAGGGACCTTTTAGGGCCAATAAAGTTTTGTCCTGCTCCTTCCCTGTGTAGCCACTCTGAACACAGTTTTCATGGAATAAGTTGAGAACCTGAGCACCTGAGCCAACAAAATTTCAGTTTCTATCGAGCCCACATACACTCATGTGTGGTATAGCGCCATCTATTGACAGGCACAAAATGGCATAATCGCTCATTTCTGTCAAACTTGACATGTGTCATGAGCATGAATGAACATTAATTTTCTTCAGATGGCACATATAATGTAGAATAAGTATCATTTACCTCTAACTATGTTGTGGTGGAGGTCTTTAATGAAGTGAGAACATGTTTGTTGTATTCAAAGATGTCTGAAGACATTGATAAAAGACTGTGGGGTAATTTTCACCTCTCAAAATATTCTAAATTGTTTTCTCATAAATAGAAACAAATAAGGAGAAGGTAAACTCATGTTGATCTGTTTATTCATCCTGCAGGTGTGGATGTGAATTGAATTAGCATATTCTTCCAACAGAGATGCATCTATCCAGGGGAAAGATCAAGGTTGCGACTTCCTTGCCACAGATTTTGCGAAACCAATTAAACTGAGCACGGTGAAGTTCAGCTGGAGGACAAATGCTGGGAGACAATAGCAAGAGCAGGACGCAGGCTTTGCCGCTATCTCACTGCCTCTCTGCCCAGCCTAATTACACATGCAGATTCTGTCATTTAGACAAAAGGCACGAGAACTTTGGTAATCAACATGAAATATTTAAATGACTCTTTTGGATGGCAAGCCTCATCAACCTTTAGAAGATGAACTGGAAAGCAAGATATGTGAGGTAATCAAATATCATTCTGATTGAAGAAATTCAGGCATGAATTATGAATTATTTTCTGAATAAAAAAGTGTAGTCAACATAGGTGATTATATCTTAAGAAAGGGTAGGTTATGACAATGATAGACTTTTAAAGGCCTTGTTTGGAGCTTGGCACTGAAAGAAATTTGATAGGCCTGCAAATGCAATGTCTTCATGACACCTTGATTATCAGAATGGAAGGAAAGTATCACCCAACACAACTTAGAAAATGTTAAAATAAGTTCAAGTATAATTTGACACATGCGTTTTGGTGCAATAAGAAAACAATTGGTAGCAATTCTTCAGCTGATTTAAGTGGATGCTATGGATGGGGCTTGTTTTAGAGAATTATTGAATTAAAGTTTTAAGAGTCAGATGAGCCACAGCTGTAATTACTGAATAGATATGATATCATTGCTTGTTCTACTCCTCCACTGAATGCCTGAACACATAACACAATAAAAGTTCAGATTATCATTTATACACTATTTGTTACATATAACAGGTATCCTTTCAACTGACAAAGCATGTGATTAATCCAAAAAATTTAACTCAGATTTTAAAAATGAACTCAGATTAATCCTGATGGATATGGTTCCACTTTCATGGCATGTATTATGTTCAATGTCAGATAGGAAATGACTCGGCTATCAAGTCAAACTATACAAAGATTATGGCCTAGCTCCTGACTGTCCAACAACATATTTGGGGAAATCCTTGGGGGTAGGGACAGGTGTGAATTGACCCATTTGAGAAGAACAAAGTCAACTATTAAATTATCAAGGCCTTTACAGGGCAAAATAAGGATCCAACATACCCTAGCATTCAATGGATCCAACAAAAATAAGGATCCAACATACCCTAGCATCCAAATTCTTACTGAAGAAAAAAGTGATTAATCACAATTAATCATTGCAAAATTTTGTGATTAATCAGATTTTTTTAATCGTTTGACAGCACTAATGCATAGACCTTGATCCTATGCTGTTTTTCAGGTAAAGTGGATTACATTAAATGAATATACCTGTACATAAAAGAGAGAGAGAGAGAGAGAGAGAGAGAGAGAGAGAGAGAGAGAGAGAGAGAGAGAGAGAGAGCCTCTTTATAGCAAGTCTATTTATTATTTGGACTAAATGCCATTCTGTTGGTTATTTCAGGAACAGTATCACTTCTTTGCTCACAGTAATCTCTTCCTGCTGAAATACTTCGTAAACACAGTAATGACTAATATCATTGGCGATCTGTATGATGTTTGCCCATAATTGACACTTTAATGGAGTATATAAAATATTTAACTCTGCAAATGATTTGATGATCATCCTGAGGGAATGGATTTCTGTTTTTTGGCTTTGCACTGTATGTGCATCCATGTATGTGTGAGTGTGTGTGCGTGTGTGTGTGTGTGTGTGTGTGTCTTTGCATATGTGCAGTGCAGGCACACTGAAGTGGAACAGAGGACAGCCACGGGCATGAGACTCGGCAGCAATGCCTGGAGGAGCTGACAGACGCTGGAGCTGTCACTCACAGAGCTGGCCGTACTCACACCCAACTGGCTCTGCACCATCAGGCTCACTCGTTATGTCTGTGTCTCATTGATCTTAGCCTTTGCCTCCACCGCCCTTGTAGCCAAATGCCTTCCAACACCACAATCCAGGCGTCTATGGCATATTCAGGTTTCGTTGTAGGTGGGTGGCCACCTTCTGCAATACTTGTTTTCCATTTTTTAGTGTGTTTGCATGTGTGTGTGTGTGTGTGTGTGTGTTGCAGTCCATATGTTGACTAACATTAAGTAAACTTAATAACACTTAATACAAAATATTATTTTGGCTCATTCAATTCCAGGCAAAACTGGAGTCATTTTATTTTGGAGCAGGTTCAGTTTCGAGAAACACCTCTATTCACACAGACAACAACAGAAAACCTCAATGGCAGTCCACAAATATTAGTCATTCATTCAGTGCAGTAAAAAAGGAGCTGTGTATGTGAATTGTACATCCAAACAAAGCTCTGTTATATGCAGAGGTAATTATCTCCTCTCTGGTTGTATGCACAAGCTATCCGCTCTTGACAGCTGGGCTTGTGATTGGCTGGGGAAGGTTCTCCGTGGAGACCCCCGACGCTCTTTGTGTTGACAATGGAGCCCTGATCCACCGGAGAGACAAAGTGGCTGGACAAGTCATTCATGGATGCAAATGCCAGCCAAAGCTGGGCTCCTGTGCATCTGTCTCCATCTTCATTACGGAACTACGGTGGCTGCGTGCCGCCGGTCTAGCCTGACGGACAACCCTTTGGTGGCGGCAGAGCTGGCCACCCCAAGCAGCGCTGCGGGGGCAAAGAGGGCAGGTCACCCGGGAGCATGGCCGTTTACGCCAGAGTAAATGTCACATTGCTGCATTCTCGGCCCAGCCAGATTGATAAATGTTTTATTCAGCATATCAAACAATGCCAACCATGCATGCCGTGATGGGTCTTTGCTTCTCCTGAAAGCCAGAGAGGAATGGAAAGGCTCTGATATATTCATGCAGTTTATCACCACTGTATGACTGTTTGTTTTCTGTCCCCTCTCCCTTTGTTACTGATTTAGTAGTGAATATCCCTTTAATGATTTAATCAGAGTGGCCTATAATAGGCTATATGTAATGACTGTTCCTAGGGTATTTCATTTTAAAACCAGTATGGAATATTTACAAACATTTCTCAACAGTGTAATATTATTGCTCAAAGGTGTAAAGCATCAGAAGTGCTCTAACTAGAGCTGCAGTGTAGGCTAAGCCTTACTTTTAGAATTATTTTTTTTCTCTGGAACAGCCTAACTCCACACTCTTATGAGGTTGTTTTTTTTTTTTTTTTTTTTTTTTTAAGCAATTGTGTGACTGTTAATAATGTCTATTTAAAGAAGATCTACAGGCTACTTATCACAATCTTGGGAAAAGATAGCAATTGCCAAGACTAGGCCTACAAAAGGTATTTGGCCAATAAAGCAAAATCAAAAAAGCAAAAGCCAATAAAGCCAACAATAGAGTTGACTGATTGAAACAGAGACGTTTAAATAGCCTAAATTAATAACAACACACCTGTGCCCTTTATCCAACTGCAAGTAGCCTATAGCGACGTCCATACGTAAAAGAAAAAGATAGTGATAGTGAGCCGCAATAACTACATTACCCAGAATGCAGTGTTGGCTATGTTACCGGATGTTGATAAACCAGAGGTAAACAGACTTCTGAGAATGAGGATGTCTACATTAGCTCGATAGCTAGCTAGTCTTTGGCCAAGTCCATGTTTATTTTCTTTGAAGTGGAAACATAACATAAAAGAAGAGTGATGAATGGATATTGTGGTGCAACGTAAGTAGGTTTTACATAGCTGTTAAAGCTTTTAAAATGTTATGGCTGGGCTTCAATGGATGTCTGACGCCCACCCTGAGAAGCACAAAGCTACCTTATCAATGCTTAATGTCAGCTGTCCAGTCCAGTGCTAGGGTTACGGTGGGCTAACTTAAGCCTTCGTGAAATATGAGTAACGTTGTTCCTTTCTTTAAATGTTAGCGACAAACTGCGTGTCATAGAAAGGATTCTATTTTAGTGTAGTCTTATAGTTCAAGATATTTTTTACAGCCTCAAGATTTTCCAGATGCTGTGCAGCGACTGAAAGTGTTGTAACGCCAAACACCCCATCAATCCGTTAAGCTAACATATCTGTCAAGCTAGGAAAACGGCATATTGCATCAACATTATCCTGTAACGACGGCAACACTTCGCCAACAGCGACAGTTGATCTAGTTACATTCCAAACATCTAGTTGTACCATAATTTCCGATGATATTTAGATAGTCCGGCACAATCATTGACGTTAACAAAGTACAAGCTAATGCTACCTCAGACCTCTTAACGTTCGATTTCCTGTTTTTAAAGGTCTCTGACGTTGTTTTTCAGCATGTAGCCTAGCGTACACATTTAGTTATAAGCCCCCTTGCGTTTGTCTTGAAACCTAAACATGTTTTTGTCATGCTCCCCCTGGGTGGCTAAACTCTTAAGGCCTGGGTTATTGTGAATCTATTAATCTGTTATGATGTGTGATGTGATATCAACTTAACCAAAGCATCAAATCATTTCCTTTGGGCACTAAATCTTTTTTTTCTTTGGACTTTCAACCCATTGTTTGAGTAGGCCTAAATGTATGCATCGTTTCAAAATATAGGCCTAACCACAAGCACTGGAGTGAGACAAAGATAATTGGCCTGAAGCAGTTTTGACCTCACGTAAAATGTGGAGTGACCTGCATTGTACTAGATCTATGCATTTACTGACTACTCTGCAAAGCTTACAGAGTAGGCTCTCACTCTCTTTGTTTGTGCGTTTGTGTTTCTCTGGTGTGTGTTGGTGTGTGTGTCTCTCTCTCTCTGTGTGTGCGTGTGTGTGTGTGTGTGCTGTGCGTGTTTCTTTTTCTCTAAAACCCCACAGGTTTTGCATGCAGCCCGGCCTGTGAGCTTGCACAGCATAAAGCGATACCAAGAGCCTTCTTGTCTACTGCTGCCACTGTAGCCCCTGTGTTAGCACACACCATAGCATTATACACAACAAAAGAGGTGGGAGGGGGACCAGGTAGGACAGGGGAGGTGAAGAAGGAGGTGTGGAGTGCAGGTGGTTGTGGATGTGGATGGAGGTGGGATTGGTGGTCTCTTCCTGACCCGGCTTTGTAAACTGCCTTGTTTGGCCCCCCTTCTCCCCCCGTCCCCCCACCCCCTCTACTCGGATTCTGTCATTCCATGTTCCCTATGCTAACCCTGCTGAGCATGTTCTACTACATCTGTCTGCGACGCCGCTGTAGGAGTGGGTCTCGGAGCGAGTCGCTGGGCAGCAGGAGAGCAGTGGAGTTGGCGCAGAGGGCCTCAGGCCCAGCAGGGGGCAGTAGCGTTGGCAGCATCACCAGCGGCGGTGAGCTGGCGCAGTATGCCAAAGAAGTTCTGGACTTCAGCTCCCACTATGGCAGCGAGAACAGCATGTCGTACACCATGTGGAACCTGGCGGGGGCGCCCAACGTCTACCCGAGCTCGGGCGACTTCACACAAACGGCTGTGTTCAGGACGTATGGGCGCTGGTGGGAACGCTGCCCCAGTGCGGCCGCTCCGTACCGCCGCACCCCCAGGTCGTTCCACAGTAGGGACTACCTGGAGCTGGCCTTCGAGGAACCGGTGTATCCCACGGCTGTGGAGGTGCTGGAGACTTATCACCCTGGAGCTGTGGTGCAGATCCTGGCCTGCTCACTCAACCCCTTCTCCCAGAACCCGCCCACGGACGTCCGGTATGTAGGGACCACACAGATTGTTATGAACCTCATTATATTTCTTGCCTTAGCATTTTGTAATTCAGTTTCTGACATTTTAGGTTTTAAAGCATGTGTGGTATTGGGGGAGGTCAGGTATTAAAATTGATATCCAGCCCAATTACTGTTTTTTTTTTTGTTGTTGTTGTTGTTGTTGTTGTTGTTGTTCAGTTTACCAAATGTGCCACACCCAGTTCATTTTTTAGAGGCTGCAATATTTGTGCATTTTGCCTACAGTATCGACTATGCTGACACACTTGCGACACCATAGATGATGCAAAAAGTCATTAGAGTTGTGCAAAGGGTCAGAAAGGCTTGTGATGAAACTGTGGTGAAGATAGATCTAGATACTGTAGATCTTTCAAAGAGACATTTCTTGCTAGAAATGGTCTCAAAATTAAATCAGAATGTAACCATGTAACATGCTGCTTATAGATTGTTCATCTGTCAAGCATGAGTCTGATTGTAGATGGTGTTTTTTTTTTTTCAATTTGTAAATGCTCCTTTTTGTGATTGTCCTGTGTCTTGGCTGGTTGTTTTAGAGTGTCTTTATCTCTTTTTGTCAGACAGCTGCAGATCATTTTCTGATTGAATTGTCTCACAAAATTCACCATCTTATTATTAGCTTATCTGCTAATTAACTCCAAAAAAAGAATACTTCTTGTGCATAGTCACAAGAAAAATATATTTACAGATAAGGGTGCAAATGCATTATGTTCCAGTACACACCGTTTTGCTTGAAGTCCTTTGGTTTCCAGACTATGCTAGCAGACAGCCTTTCCCAACTGTGGTGGCACAGAGAAGAATTGGAAGATTGCCAGTGATAGTCACTTGACTTGAAATTGTGCACAAGTTTTTTATATTGTCTTTACAAATGATTTTTAAATATATTTTCTAAAAACGGTGGCAACATCACTCGGGTATCCTTCAGTTGTAGTGAAATAGTAGTCCGGCCTTGCCTTCCTATGTACTTCCGATCAATAGTCATCTCCCTCCAGGCCTTTGTCTGGGATCCCACCCATTGGCATAGTTTGCAGCGAACAATTCAATACCGTGCTAAAACAGCGAGCAGGATCGGGAGTTGTGAGAGATTAGGTCGGATTTCTGCTGTTGTAGCTTTCAGGTCTTCTAGTACTCAGGCGCCGTGCCTGATTTCAGGCATACCAACATGACTGGGAAAAAAATGCTTGTTTTGATATACACAGAGGTGGGATTAAAGTAGGATTAAACTAAAATTTTTGTTTTTGTCCCATTGTACCCTCATAGAAGTGATGAGAATTGATAAATGTCATGTTCTGAGTTTAATGTGCATCCCTGCACGGCCATCACTGCCTACTAGCTGAAGATATGGAATTTGCTTATACCCAAGTAGAGTTCTAAAAGTGCGACACAAATATAACACCCCCCACCCGTTCCTACCTCCCCGCAATGGAAGAAAAATTCAGGCCCAGGATTTTTTTCACTATTAACCCTGCACGTTGCTTACATGTAATTAACGATCATGCTGGCGCATAATGTTACAGATTAGGTGAAATCAGATTTAATTGTTTCTAACTTCTACAGTTCACACCTCCAGCTTGCAATCATTTGTCAATGGATGAGATCCCAGACCCTTGTACAAAGCGAAGCATAGACCAAGGGTGTAGCCATGGCCAAGCTAGTAAAATAGAGAAATAGAAATAAACAAAACATAGACTAGACTTTGGACCAGTATATTTTCTCATCTACTAAGTCTACATGATATCCATCCATCCATCCATCTACCCATCCGTCCATCCCTTGTGTGCAGGTGGGAGGTGTTGTGGTCAGGGGAGCCCAGTAAGCCCATGGCGCCCCAGTCACGCCAGTTCTCCCCCAGCATCCGCCAGCTGAGCTTCCCCACCAACCTGCTGCGGGTGGAGGTGAACAGCAGCCTGCTGGAGTACTACACAGAGCTGGACGCCGTCATCCTGCGCGGCGTGCGCGAGCGGCCCATGCTGGCCCTCTACAAGATCCCCCTCATCGACATGAACGACGTGAGCGACGGAGAGGACGAGGCCGCCATGGGCATCGGCAGCCAGCGCCACCCGCAGGCCGGAGATGGCAAGCACACTGGCAACGGGTACTTTGACAAGCTGCCCTATGAGGTGAGAGAAGAGGACACACACACACACACACACACACACATACATACATACTCACATGCACTCACTTAAAGAAACAACAACATGGATTGTGGAGGGATGCCTTTACAAGGTGCTGGTAAGCCCATGCGTGCACAGACTGCACACACACACACACACACACACACACACACACACACACACACACACACACACACACACACAGCTTTCTGAACTGCAGACAAACCTATAACTCCCAAGTATGTTATGATATCACACACACACACACACACACACACATACACCTGTGCATGCAGACACACTTCTTAGTGAGGCTGACTCAGGGGCCCCACAGCTCCAACCCTGACTGTCAGAATGATTAATCCAGTTTACCTCTTCAGTGGCCCTCATGCATGCGCCGACCTGCCTGCTCCTAATTGGCCTTTTACACTCATTTTACACTCATTAAAAGTGAAACCTAATCAGTTGATACCTTTGCTTGGCTCAGCTTGGGCCTCCTTAGATCTGTCCTCCAAGCATTCAGCAGGCACACACACCTGTGTGTGTGTGTGTGTGTGTGTGTGTGTTTGTTTGGATCTTGGTTCCAAGTGGCGTGTGTGTCTGCAATGCAATATGCCATTATGCGCCAGCTGATACTTAGTCTAACACAGAGTCTATTGTTTGCTCTTCCCGCACCTCAGAATTTACTTACAAGCACACACTCACACACTTACGGACACACACACACACACACACACACACACACACACACACACACACACACACACACACACACACACACACACACACACACACACACAAGCCATCTCAGTGGCCACAAGACTTTCTGGAACGCTGCTGTGTTCTCCTTAGATTGATGACTCTGTATGGCCCAAATACTTCTGCATGTTTACTTCTACTTCACTTTTCCTCCCTCTTTATGTTCTCTATGCTCTCTCTCTCTCTCTCTCTCTCTCTCTCTCTCTCTCTCTCTCTCTCTCTCTCTCTCTCTCTTTCTCTCTCACTCCTTTAATCATTACTTTTTCTTTGTCCTTTCCCCCCTTCCCTCTATCCTTCTCTGTCCACCTATTTTAGCCTCTCCTCTGCTCATCTCTTTCTCTGTATCTTCCTCAATCTCTTCCCCCTCCTGTGTCAATATCAATACTAATATAGCATGAATTCTTATGTTGCCAAGGTGATCATATTATGTCTGTCCGGTAATATAAACAGTGGACTAATAGAATAAGCAAGGCATAAAGGACATCACTGCCTTTGAATATCAAATACTAATGTTTGTTTGAGGTGGTAATACAGCCATGCAATTTACTGTAGAACAGTAGAGCTAATATAATAGTGTAACAGAGGAAAAAAAAGATGAGCCCTCTCTCTCTCTCTCTTTCTTTCTCTTACTCTTAGATCAATTTATTCTAATAGGGCTTTATTGGCATGACGCCAATACACACATTGTATTCCCAAAGCATTTGTAGTTGTATGTTATTAGTAGTGTTTGAAGTAAACTAATCTCTCTCTCTCTCTCTCTCTCTCTCTCTCTCTCTCTCTCTCTCTCTCTCTATGTCTCTCGCTCTCTCTCTCTCCTGGCAGCTGATCCAGTTGATAGTGAGTCACCTGTCGGTGCCGGACCTGTGTCGTCTGGCCCAGAGCTGCAAGCTGCTGCAGCAGCACTGCTGTGACCCACTCCAGTACCTGCAGCTGAGCCTGCAGCCCTACTGGGCGGCTCTGACCGACGCCTCGCTCGTCCACCTGCAGCCCCGCTGCGTCCTGCTGCAGCGCCTCAACATGTCCTGGACGGGCAACCGCGGCGCGCTCACCTCAAACGGCTTCTGCAGGTCAGACATGGAAACACACACACACACACACACACACACACATGTGTCTTACACAATTCCTCTTATCCTCCTGTAACTTCTTCTTATCCTCCTGAAATAATTTCTTTCTCTCTCTCTCTCTCTCACTCTTTCTCAAATTCAGAGGTGCTTTATTAGCATTACAGTATGTAGACTAATACAATAACATAACATACTGAACAACTCTCTCTCTCTCTATCTATTTCTTTGGCCTGTCTTCCTCTCTGTTTTCTCTCTCTCTGTCTATCTGCCCGTGTGTAGTTTCCTGAAGGCGTGCGGCGGTAGCCTGGTGAGCCTGGAGCTGTCGTGTTGTCACTTCCTGAACGAGGCGAGCCTGGAGATCATCTCTCAGACGTGCCCGAGCCTCCAGGAGCTCAACCTGGCCTCCTGCGACCGCCTGCAGCCACAGGCCTTCACACACGTCGCCAAGATCAGCGGCCTGCGCCGCCTCGTGCTCTACCGCACCAAGATCGAGGTGAACTCACACACACACACACACCAGACACCACACACCACCTTCTAGAAGAAGTCCAGCCTGCAGGCCTTGTTGCTGAGAATAAGGATGACTTATTTTTGATTGCTTTGGAGCTGGATGTCGCCCATTCAAACAAAAGCTGTGCAAGTCTTGGCCTGTTGCAGAAGTGTGTGTGTGTGTGTGTGTGTGTGTGTGTGTTTCTGTGTCTCGTGGCTACATCTCTGTGAGTTACTGTGTTGATGACTCAGCATCTGTGGGTGGCTCGGGTCTGGTTGTAGTTGTTTGCGGTCAAGGAGAGCTGAGACTTACTCTCTCTCTCTGCTGTGTGTGTGTGTGTGTGTGTGTGTGTGTGTGTCTGTGTGTGCGGTACCAGACAAACCTGTCAGCCAGCTGTCATCTTGATCATATATTTTTTTTTATTTTTTTTCATACTCAATTTAGTGGTAAAGTGAGAAGGAGGATACCTTATGCACATGTCTCCTGCATTCTGTGCGTTACACACACACACACACACACACACACACACACACACACACACACACACATACATACACACATGCATACTAGAAGTTTGTGATAGCTCATGCCCAATAATCTGATTTGATTGGAAAGAAACCAGGAACCCTGACTAAAACAATATAGAGCTAGTAACCACATACACACACACACACACACACACACACACACACACACACACACACACACACACACACACACACACACACACACACACACACACACACACCCCTCTTTCTCTCCCCCTTCTCTCTTTCCCTCTCTTTGTGTGTCTGTCACTCTCCCTTTCATAGTTGTAAACCACAGCGCTCACACACACACACACACACACCCTAGTGAGTTCAGAGGCTGGTATCTGTGTCCAGGTATTCATGAACAGTAACTTGATGCGTCTCCATCATTGCTGGCTCTGTGTGTGTGTATGTTTGTAAGAGCGTGTGTGTGTGTGAGTGTTTGTATGTATGTGTGTGTGTGTATGGGGTGCCAGAGTGTGGAGTAGAGTTATTTAATAGCTGTATTTTGGCACGTCCTCTCTTGCAGCCCTACAGCAGGATCAGATGATGCGGTTTAATCGCCTCATATCTTTGATATGCACCTTTCATTAGAGAGAAAAGAAACATTCCGCCGTCTAGATTTACTCTAACCAGGCCCACGCTGCCTGTTGATTTATGACATGTTCTTTTCTGATTTCTTTTTTTGTCTGATGACATAATCTAAGGGTGATATAACATCAACCATTTGTTCTCTGTCTCTGTCTTCCCTCTATACTTTCTTCACTTTTTTTCTTCACATATTTACTTTTTCTTTGTTCTAAAAGAACTCTGTTGTAAAATACATGCACACACAAAGACTCTCTCTCTCCCTCTCTCTCTCTGTCTTACACACACACACACACACACACAGAGACACACACACACACACACAAACACACACTTTATCCCTTATTGATTTCTGTGTGTTTTCCTCCTGCAGAATACGGCATTGCTGAGCATCCTGACCTTCTGTGCGGAGCTGCAGCACCTGAGCCTGGGCAGCTGTGTGAGGGTGAGTGGAGTCCAGCTGCAGCAGCAGCAGTGGTCCTCATGGGCCCACACAACACAACACACACTCAGTTGGATTTGAACTTAGTAGAACAGTACTGTTACTTTGTGTGTGTGTGTGTGTGTGTGTGTGAGGAGTACAATAAGATGTTACATTTCTATGGTATCCAAAAGCTCTTTTCAGCTGAGGATGGAGTTGAATAGAAATGTACATGCGTACAATGTACAATACACATGAAATTGTGTACGTGTGTGTGTGTGTGTGTACTGTATGTATGTGTGTGTGCGACGTGTGTGTGTGTGTGTGTGTGTGTGTGTGTGTGTGTGTGTGTGTGTGTGTGTGTGTGTGTGTGTCATTCTGATCATGGACTAAGACGTGGTAGTGAGTGTGTGTGTTTGTGTGTGTGTTGTTCAGATCCTGGACTAAGACGTGTGTGTACCTGAATGACTTTTTGTGTGTGTGTGTGTGTGTGTGTGTGTGTGCACGCGACACCTATGTGTGTGTGTCGTTCAGATCCTGGACTAAGATGTGGTGGCGAGCATGTGTGTGTACTTTAATGACTGTGTGTGTGTGTGTGCACGCGTACACCTGAGCATGTGTGTGTGTGTGTCGTTCAGATCCTGGACTAAGATGTGGTGGCGAGCATGTGTGTGTACTTTAATGACTGTGTGTGTGTGTGTGTGTGTGTGTGTGTGTGTGTGTGTGTGTGTGTGTGTGTGGTTCAGATCCTGGACTATGACGTGGTGGCGAGCATGTGTGTGTACCTTAATGACTGTGTGTGTGTGTGTGTGTGTGTGTGTGTGTGTGTGTGTGTGTGTGTGTCCTTCAGATCCTGGACTATGACGTGGTGGCGAGCATGCTGTCGGTGCGGTGCCGTGGCCTGCGCTCTCTGGACCTGTGGCGCTGCGGCAGCCTGACGGAGCGGGGCCTGGCGGAGCTGTCCCAAGGGTGCCCCCTGCTGGAGGAGCTGGACCTGGGCTGGTGCTCCACGCTGCAGAGCAGCTCGGGCTGCTTCCAGAGGCTGGCCCGCCGCCTGCCCCGCCTGCGCAAGCTCTTCCTCACCGCCAACCGCACCGTCTGCGACGCCGACCTCGAGGAGATGGCCGCCTGCTGCCCCGCGCTGCAGCACGTCGATATACTGGGTGAGCTCTCGTCAGGGATGTGTGTGTGTGTGTGTGTGTGTGTGTGTGTGTGTGTGTGTGTGAGGAGTATAATATGATGTTGCATTTCTGTGGCATACAAAGGTTTTCAGTGGAGGATGGAATAGAAATGACCTGAGCTGTGTGGATATTGCAGATTTGTGTGTGTGTGTGTGTGTGTGTGTGTGTGTGAGTGTGTTTGTGTGTTTGTGTGTTTGGTGTGGCTACTCTATATCCTATGTTCACTGTTGGATATTGACTCATTGCTTGAGAGAGAGCAGGAGCATATGTGTGCATTCTGTATATGATGTTTACATATTGCCTGATGGGATGCAATGTGTTCTGATGTATTCTGTTTGATTGACAGGTACACGGATGGTGAGCCCCGCCTCGTTGAGGAAACTCCTCCAATCATGTCCGGAGCTGAAGCTGGTGGACGTGTCCTTCTGTTCGCAGATTGACACTCGAGCGGTACAGGAGCTCTCCACTCTCTTTCCAAACGTGGCCATCAAGAAGAGCTTTACACAGTGACGTTGTGACACACACGCACACACACACAAACATTTTGTCAACGTAAATACTCACCGGCTTTCTTAAACCACAGGCCAAAGTAAACGGATATCAACCACTCCTCAGCGTGTGTGTGGGTGAATGTGTGTGATTGAGTGTGAGTGTGTGTGTGTGTGTGAGAGTGGGACAACGGTTGCTTTAGTTGTTGATTGCTGGCTGAAAGCACATGCTGAGTGCAGCTGGCCACGGCACTTCCGGAAGACATTTTTGGTGGCGTCACAGGTAGCTGCTATTGATACCCATCCACAGATTACAGTAAGACGTTGGCACCTCATATTGGCACCATGTGATGGTCCGCCAGGATGCCCTTCCTGCGCCTACAGAGGTGGAACTACTCCCCACCCCCCACCCCCCATCTCTTCCGTCTGCCATGTCTGTAGACGAACCTGAGGCTGACCTTGCGGGATATGCCAAATCTCAGGGTTTTATTTCTTTTACTTTGTCTTCTGTTGTGCTTGGATGGACATTTCTGACTCCCTTCGCTGACAGGTGAGTGTTGGTGAAGGACAGTGGTACTTGTGTCACACAGCCAACACTGGCACAAGTCCCACCCACTGCCACTGATTGGTTTGTTTTTTAAGTTTTTTTTATTTTTTATTTCATTTCAAAATGGACAAGTAATGTACTCCGTTGTTGCAAGAGCCTTTTAGATAATGTATTGGTATTTAATGTTTGGAAGGAAAAACAAAACTGAAAAGAGGAGAAACATGCAACTGATTGTGCATTTGTCATGCCATGTTTAATATTATATAAAAAAACAAAAAAAAAACAAATTGTCAACAGAACCAATGTATGTATGCTGTGGTGCGCAACATTCTTTTTTTTTTTTTTGGTCAAACTTGAAGTTTTCCTTTGATTCTGCTCTGACTAATAGGTGACGTCTCCCAGTGCCTTATTTTATTGACATGTGGTATGCCTCTTAATGCCTACATGCGTGAATGTGTGTGTGCATGTGTGTGTGCAACTTAGATATGTAAGAAAAAAAGAATCGATTTTTTTTGTTTGCCCTCATCAGGAACTCAGGGCATATAAGTTGGTTAGTGTCCTGTTTTTTATACATTTCTTTAGATACGGCTCTTTAAATATGCAATGGTTTACTTTCTCTGTTGGAGGTACCGTCGGGCCTCCGGAAACCACTGTCATGGTGCTTGTGGATTCCAAGTGCACACACAAACACAGACGCTCACACACACACACACACACAAATACAATCCAACCTTGCTGTCCAAATGTATATTCTCTTAAGTTTTAATATATTTATGTGTGGGGGGAGGGATGTGTATGAAGGGGGCAGAAGTGATATTTGTTTAATTTATTGATATTTTTCTGTTGTTGACATGGTGTGATTTCCTGTGAGTGTTGGTCATGTGATCGGCACCAGGCCATCTGATTGGCTGGTTTAGGTGGTCAGAAAGATCAGTAGCCTACATCTCGGTTGAATAAATTGAGAGTTGATGATCAGTGCTTTTTGTCTGTGTCAGTCTTTCAGTTCTGTCTGTCTGTGATGTCTTTGTGGGATATATGCTATTGTTAGTTTGATTCTACTAAGATATTTGGGCAATTCCAAATTGAAACAAATGGCACTAGTGCCAATAAAATGCTTTGTTATCTGTATGATGAGAATGAGTGTGAAATGTTTTTCATGTCAGCTCTACAGTCATATTTCATGTAGTCACTCACATCATAGCATAACGTATTAAGATATTCTATATATGATTTTATTGGCAATATAGATGTGACGAAAAGTAAATTTTCCCATGGAATTTCCTGTGAGTGTGTGTCTATATACAAGCTCATGTCAAAAAAGCTATATCTTAATTTTCAAAAATGTGTTTGTTTTTTTTTTTGTTATTTGTTTTTTTGTAGGCCCACTTCTCAGTAAATAGCCTTAAAAACACATTTTTGCCATTCGAATTGGGTAAGGACAAATCAGATTAACATTAGCCCAATTGCAACTGGCTCAAGGTTACCTAGGAATCAAATAAATAAATGAAAAAGATTCATGAAAATTGCCAAATTGCCCCTCACTGCCAATTTTTTCTTCCAGTGACGGCCTCCCCCAAAATTTCCAACAAAACCTCTCCCTCACTGAAATACATAAGCTTAGTTCAGTGAGGCATACAGGCCATAATTTCACCATGAAAGTTTTAAATGTGTAATATTCAAAAGAGCTGATACAAAGGGGTGTATCATACAATTCGATAGTCATTAAAATATATGGATTGTCTCATGTTCCAAATACTGGATATATCACAGTAAATAATCAGCAAGATGTGATGTTAAAAATGTTAGACTAATTGTAGGCGCACTCTAGCTCTGAATACAGACTTAGCATTTGCAAAGATGAGGCTTGTTACCTTTGTATGGTCCCACTGAAAGTGGTTAGGAAGTGGAATGAAGTCTTATCGGCAGCACTGTGAACAATTAGCCCCTGTAATATGCATTGAGTGTGGAGACGATGGGAGTCATGCGGATAATTGTTTAGGTTCGTACGGTCTTGTAATTAGACAATAACTTTACAAATGAACGCACATACTCATCAGTGTTTTTTTTTTCTTCTTCTTCTTCTTCTTCTTTCTGCCAGTGCTGAATGTAATTACCATGACTGTGGCTGGCTCTTAAAAACAATATCTGGATTGTAATTTTGAGGCTATGGTACAATACTCTCTCTCTCTCTCTCTGTCTCTCTCTCTCTGTGTGTGTGTGTGTATGTGTGTGTGTTACAGCATGTGTATATTATGAACAAGACAGGGAAGTAGGAACGAGAACAACTCTTGCACACAGGCACATACTGTAGGTCTTCTGAGGTAACCAGGACACTAATGATTTCTTCAGTTCCTCCCAAATCTAATGGGATAAGTTGTGCAACTTAGTCATGACCAGTCAGCTTCTCACTGTGTCACAGTTGGACAAGCTAACAGTGCACAAATCATGCAAGATAGGGTGGTTGGACCAGTGCTGTTTAAGTTATTTAACGTATAATTTAGAATCTTTATATTTAATTATATTTAGTATTTGCCTGTGACGCACACACACACACACACACACACACACACACACACACACACACACACACACACACACACATGTACAGATATAAACGCACACACACATAGCCATGCTTTGCTTTGTTATTTATCAGTTGGCCTGTCACTAGATGGCGCTGGAGGACTATGCTGCCTGACTGTGCCTGGGGATGAGTCTCAGTCTCCTACATGCAGAGACCCAGGAGAGAGAGGAGCCGCAGCTCACCCAGCGGACGGAGAGGTCATGGGCATGCCAGGTCACACTGGGTCAGGAACCACAGCTGCTCACACCAACAAGTGCAAGTGCAACACAGGTGAGCTATTTCTTTCAGCAGGTTCAGCTTTGTGACTGATTTCTATTATCAAATTGAAGCCAATGCCTCTGGGTACATGACTTCAAAGGGGGTCTGCACTGTGCACACACACACACACACACACACACACACACACACACACACACACACACACACACACAAACTTTGTTTGCATCAAGGCCACTTAAGATCCTTTGAGACAGTATGTCCTCTCTGCACAAATATGTTTATACATTTTTGTTATTACTCTTAATTTTTCTTCATGTGAATAAGGCCACAAATAATGATGCAATTTAGTACAGAAAGGGATGGACCTGTATTTACATTTAAAACTATTCTGTATTAAAAGGAAGTTGAGAAGAAAAAATCCAAGTGAAATCCTGTTGAGTTGGAGCCTTGAAATGGCCTCACAAAAGCCCAGGTTTCACTGCGAGTCCTACAGCTCTTTTGTTCACATTTCTCCTTTCTATAAAAGCAGCTTTTAAAAATAAGTTGAGCGGAATTTTGCACACGCAATTGTCTCCTCCTGCTCTCAGACACACCTTAACCAGACACTGCTTCAGTGACACAGCAACATGCGGCTGGCTCAGCGGTGAGACACCACTTTCAGGTCGGTCTAAAAATACGTCTGACTTGAGATCAGTAATGTGTCGTCTGTGAGTGATAACTACACAGAAGGGGGGGGGGGGGAGCTGTCAAACGCAACACCGCTGACAAAATGACAACACTGTGAGGTGTGGAACTGGAACCCTGCGCTGACAACACTGCATAGTGAAAAATCACTTACATAAAAAAATTTAAATGTTACATTTCAAAAAGTCTTTCAAACTTTAAGAGTTTAAATGGTGTGTTAAATGATCCTCTTTTGGATTTGAAGAGAGTAGCAAGCTCTACCTGTTCTACTTCTGTCAGAATAGTTTACCCAAGGATCCATCTCAACCTTGTCTAGTGTTACCTCTTAATCATATTCTTAATCATATAGGATCAGAATTTCAGCAAAATGTAAAAAAAAACAAAAAAAACAGCTCTTAATAATTTTACTATTTGTAAACCTCCCTAGCCTGGCGAATGCCAAACTAAAAATCACAAGTGATATTTAGTCTGGAGACCTACCTATTGCATCTCTCGTAGCGGGTGCATCGTTAACGATTGTCCAGAGCCGTTTATTGGGCGCTACGAATGTCTATCATATCGTCTGTACATAGCTCAGAGCCAATACCAGAGCCACCACGTGGCGTAAAATGCAATCGAGGGCCGTACTAGTCCCTTTTTGTTCTGTGGTTGGATACCGAAAGTAAGTGAGAAAAACGGGCATGGTCACCATGCTGCTTTGCAGAGTGAAATGAAATAAACGTGCAAAGGAGCATGGGAACTCCCAGGCTAAAACCTCCCATCAATCAATTACAATGTAAAATTTATAGTTTACATCCTCCGACCTGTGAGCATCTGAATCTATCTTGAGGTGTAAAGAATTCACCCACCCCAGGTATCAGAGATGAGAGCTTGTGCACACACAGACACAGACGCAGACACACACACACACATACACAGACGTGAGAGACGTAAGGGAACACACATACACATATGCACACATTCTTGTGTATGAAGCATGTGTGCACACAAGTTCAATTTACACAAATTCACACAGTTACACACACACACACACACACACACACACACACACACACACACACGAGAGACGTAAGGGAACACCCACATACACATATGCACACATTCTTGTGTATGAAGCATGTGTGCACACAAGTTCAATTTACACAAATTCACACACACACACACACGTGAGAGACGTAAGGGAACACACACATACACATATGCACACATTCTTTTGTATGAAGCATGTGTGCACACAAATTCAATTTACACAAATTCACACAGTTACACACACACACACACACACACTCAACCTTCACAAGCACACTTGCCGAACATTGACTGTTTGTTTACTATCCAACTCATCTGAAATGATGAGACCGCCTGTATTTCTCATCAACCGAATTGCTCCTGATTTCTAGGTAAATCGATTGTACTATAAACATGGCAGAGTAAAGTCCTCTGTTGACCTTCGCCAATCCCACCATTGATTTTCTCACTCATTAAGGCTGTTGCATTGATAGAGATGACATGGCTGTTTCATCTTGGGGGACGCTGATGGCTGAGGAGGTGTGCTGATCAGTCCAAATGGACTGGAGCAGTCATAACCTCATATCAATCCTCCCCAAATGACTTCCACAGCTAACAGCAATGCCTGTTGCCTCTCACAGGATATGACAGGGGCTATGCACTCACGGATGGGAACAAGAGCCTGTCCAAAAATTCTCCACAATTTCGTCTTAAGAAAGACTTTTCTTGTATTTCTGCTCTTCTACACAGGAGACTTTTTAGGTTTTTAGAGCATGTTTTCTTGTACATGTTTTTTTTTTTTTTTTTTTTTTTTAAACAACAGGAATTTATGCTTGCCATTTCTAATTGATAAGCTTTTCCTAAAAGCGTCATGGTTTTACTGCATCGTGTCCAATGTGCCCAAACCTTTTAGAGAGACCTGACCATATTGTATAAGCAAGATTAAGAAAGAGAGATGTTGGGAGATACAGAATACTACTACATTATTTTACCTTCTTTTTTTCATTCAGCCTAAACCTTTATAACTGGAGAGGTAAAACTTCACAGCATATTTTCTACTAGGCGAACAGTCAGTAACGTTTGATGTTGTTCAATATGGGTAATTAAGATAATAGCCTACCAATAATATCTGAAGTTTCTTACACAAATTTAAAAATTAAAAAAAAAAAAAAAAAACTAAGTAGATTAGGCTACTTATTCAACACTATTGCCATATACCACCTTTGATTTAGAGAATTTTGAGACATCACAGAGCTCTCTGTACATTGAATTTATAATATTGAATTTATCATTTCAAAGCATAGGCCTACCTTTTTGGTATGTCCAAAACCTTTCATAAAACAGGTACAGTATACAGTTAAGCCATAGGCCTACTAAATAATAACAATCATTAAAATGATTTCTGCCCATTCTGCCTCGAAAGGGATTTGCTTGTGGCAGTGTAACGGCTTCTTAGGATGAAGTAGGCTATGCAGTAAAAGCTCAATCGATGAGCCTAGGAGGCCTATTTCACACACACATCCGCCAGGGCCTTACTGACATGTCTGTGAAGGTGTACTTGTCTATCACTTGCTAAACAAATGTGCATATCTGTTATGTTGGTAGATTATTTCTTTACCTATTTGATTGTGTTTCCAACAACAGAGAGCTGTCATCTTCCAACTAATCTCTTCATCTGAGTACAGACAAAACCCAAAATATCATCACAACGATGTTGGATATAATAAATACTGTTAAGTTTGACAGAAGATGCGAATGGCCGTTAGAGGGCACTTTAGTCTCGCTTTCACCTAAACAGTTGCAATGAATTGATTAGTCGATTGGACCCTCTTCCACACTCGAGTTCTGTTGGCTATCAATACTATTACCTAACTGACCTGTTGAGCACGCTAAACACGAGACACAACTTAAACAACTGAACTAACCTAGGCCTACTCTTAAAACACACTGCGTAAGGTCAACAACAAGCACAAACACGCAAAATGCACCAAATACTGTTCATATTCCTGTGAGCAAATTTTTGCCTGAGAAAGGGAGACTTCTTAATACTGGCCACGTTGTTTGGGATCATTTGCCACGACCCACAATTGTCACTCAAATATGACTGAAAAACCAAGGGCGGCTTACAGAGAGCCCCAATGCGGGCAAGAGTGAAAGGCCTAGAGTCTTTTGTTGCGGTACAAAGTAGGCAAATCACCATCTTGAAATCTTGCACGCCACTATGCTGGAATCTTATCTTCTTGATTTTGTAACTGATACCCCGATGAATAGAACACGTGGTACACGTAAATCAAGTTCAAAATAATGAATTAGACGTCCGGTATCATGAAAAGAAGGTTATTTAATAATTCAAATATTTTCAAATGTGCAAGTATTTTGTTCACTTATTATCCAGTGATGAAATATTACTTGAACATATTTCTATCACATCCTCTTTTTTATTTTACCCACCACACAGGTTCATCCAGACCAGAGCTTGATAGACTATGACAAAAAAGCAAACATAACAAATAAATACATCCCACAATTTGTTCCAAATTCATAATAGGCTTGATTGATTAAAGCTACTGAGAAAATAATCTGCGTTTACGTCCACCTTTTGTTTTCTTTTAAAGAAAAGAGTAGCACTCGGCAGACCACTGAAAATAAAGATGCAACCAAACAAATTAAAGGCATAGAATGAAACATCCCTGGGTATCGCCTCAATAAAAGCACAACATAATAATAATAAAAACGGTAAAATGAGGGGAAATAATATTTGAGGGCTGTGAAAGGCATATATATTTATAAATAGGCCTATAATGGTGACTGCAGGGCTATAGCCTACAGAGTGTGATGAAAGGGATAAGCCCTGGCCTCTCTCTCTCTCTCCCATATCAATCAGCGCGTAGGCAGACTGTAGAATGTTTATGTAAATACACCTTATTCTGCATTCATACTGTAGCTCACCTCCATCACAGCGCTAAGAAAAATAAAAATTAGCCTGAACCTCTTCTTACTGAAAATGGTAGACCTATACATGGCTTTGAATGGTATAATAATAATAATAATAATAATAATAATAATAATAATAATAATAATAATAATAATAATTGGTTGTGCCAACATTTGATATAAAATGCTTTCTAGTTTAGGCGTGAATGTTTTAAATATCTTTCCATTTGAAAAGAGAAAGAATAAAAACATAGCCTATAACATTATATATCAAAATCTAGCCTATTGCAGGGGAAAAAAGGTCTGCAACTCAGAGGTTGAAGTACATTTCGCCAATTAATTTTGAAGGAGATAATAATAATAGTTAAAAGATAAACTGAGTTGGTTTGACAAGATAGTTTTGAGTTTGTGGCTACTGAAGCCACTGAAAAAAAGGAAATTAAAGCAAATGTAGCCAAGAAGCAACTGTAACACACTACGAATAACGAGCTTATTGTCGCTACAAATTACTATAAATAAAAAATAGAATGTACTAGAGCCCAATACAAAAATTGTGTCAAATCAATTTGAATAAAAAAATAATCGAACAGCTAAAACCTGTTTTGTTTTTAAATCATTTAAAGAAAAAAAGTGCCCCAGTGAGAAATAACGAAGCCATGTCTGTTTAAATTATACAATATTTACAAACTTGATCTATGTTCTGCTGTTCTGGAACATCTATGCGATCATATTTTTCGCTTGAGGGAAGTGTCAGATCGTCACGTAGCCCTTCCGTGACCTGTCCACGAACCGCTGGCGCATGGCGCAAAGCTTGGCGGTGGCAGCCTTTGTTTTAAGAAGGGCGTGAACTGATAGCAGACAACTAAAAAAAATGTTTGACTTATTCAATGGCATGACTTATATGATTCCATCTCATCTGCATCGAATTTAGGCATCTGCAAATCATATAATTATGATCAGCTGAGTGACCTGATGGGCCTGTGTCCTGCAGCTGATAATAATTATGATAATATAACAATAATAATAATTATAATAATAATACATTTATATCTCCAAACTCCTCCTAACTGAGCGTGTGTAGGCCTACTCAAGATCACTAATGTTGACTGACTGAGTGAAAACCTATGCCCGATGCTCAACTCCAGTTCCTCACAGCAGCTGTCAAAATGGCGTTCTGATATCGAATGCAGCAGCTCTTGACACTTTTCACGTAGGACAAGCTGTCCTGTACAAAACAATGCAATAATAATGCAGTCGTATGCATACACTACAAAAGTCAAATGTGTAAACAGTATAGGCAGTATAAGATGGACCACAATGCACGCTCTAAAAATGACATTTTTTTTCCACCTTGACGTCTCTTTCCATCACAAAAAAGGTTTACACCTAGAAACTGCGATGTCACAGTGCTGGGTATATCTTTACAAAAACATTCGCTCCCTTGCTCTTGAGGAAAATCCACCTTCCCTCTCGCTAACGCTATGCGCGCTGTTGATGTTGTTTAGGGCTGATAGGCTAATGTGTGCTCCCTCCTAAACACCTGCTATCCTCTGGATAGTTCCGTGTTGGACTAGACATTTTCGGGTATAAATAAAAATCGACACAGTCAGAAAAAAGAGAGTGAGCCTTTGTTCATTGTACCGGTGTCTGGACCCCACGGTGTGGTGGCGTGTCCCCGTACACATCCTCGGTTCCCGGGATCTGTCCTCCAGGAGGAGTCATCCTCTTCTCTTTCTGTCTTCTGTTACAAAACCAAACCCTTACTACCTCCTTCTCCAACTGCAGACTGTCCGCTAACGAAACTATTTCAGACGCTGCTGGTTTGGGGCACTTCAAGAAATGACTCTCCAGAGCGCCCTTGACCGTTACTTCGATCGAGGTTCGCTTTTTCCTCTTCCTTCCCTGTGCTGCGATTTTGTCTAAGCTCGTGGGGCTCCCCGAGGTGGAATCGGCCTCCTCCAACCACTTGTTCAACAAAGGCTTGAGCTTACACATGTTTTTGAAGCTGAGTTGCAGGGCCTCGAACCGACATATCGTGGTCTGGGAAAACACATTTCCATAGAGCGTTCCCAAAGCGAGTCCGACGTCTGCCTGCGTGAAGCCCAGCTTGATCCTCCTCTGTTTGAACTGCTTGGCGAACTGCTCCAAGTCGTCGGAGGTCGGCGTATCCTCGTCCGAATGGTCGTGGTGGCTCTGGTGCTGGTGCTGCTGGTGCTGGGACGGCTGGTGGCCGTGGTCGCTGAGATGCGGGCTGTGGTGGTCCTCATGTGCGTCGCGCATGTTGTGATGATGCATCCCCTGCCCGCTCCCCGGGATTAGTCCATTGACGTTGAATCCTGGCTGCGAGTAGATAAGGCTCTGTCCGTTAGATGTTGCCATGCTCGGTATGTGCGCCGCCGTAGTCGTTCTCCATGCTCTGGCGTCGTGGTGATTCCCGTGCGTCTGGTGGACCAGATGGGGCGGCCGCGACTGGTGCTGAAGGTTGCTAGAGTTGTGCATCTCGTCCCTTGTGGGCTGCACCGCAGGTTTAATGTCCTGCTCGCCGAGCGGGCTGGTCGACCACGGAGCCCCTTCTCCGTGCGACAGCGCCGTGATCCACTGGTGCGCGTGGCTGAGCGGGTGACTGTTGCTCTGCAGTGAGTAGTCAGTTTGCAACAGGGTCTGCGCGTCCCTGTACGCCGTGGCTTGCTGCATGCTCCCGGACTCCGAGTGCACAATGGAGGCGCTGGAGGTGAGAATGTTGTAATGATTGGATGCTGTGGTCGCCATGACTCGCGGAGCCGGACTGATCGCTCTTATTACAGAAACCTTGCATTTGACAGTTACTCTTTTGCCACAGGCGGCTCCCAGGCGCTCTGCCAAGTGGACACAGCGGCGCGCACCTGAGCTCCGCCCCCAGGCGACCTCCATTGGGTGAAAGGGGTTGACGGACGTGTTCTCTTCTCACGGCAGTGCGTTCATTGGCCAGCTGTGGGTCTTAACAAACACTACCCCCTTCTTCCAACGGAGCTATGAGTTCTGCGGCACCTCTGAAACGTGAGACTGAAAGGGGCACGGCAGCGGAGCAAGGACCAGCACAGGTTATATTCTCAGACAAACTGTGAGAAAAGAGGCTTATTTCTAAAGGCTTTTGAAACATTTGATTAATAGTGCAGATATTGGTACGTAAGCAAATAAGCGTCGTTCTTTTTATAGGCTAATTATCGTTATAAATTATGATGTGTTATAAATGTAAATAAATATTTAGATATATTTGCTTAAGCGGAAACTTTATTTATTTTCTAAGACAATCGTATTCAAGTTCCATGTCTAATGCAACGTGTCAAGATTTGTTTCAAACTACTTTGTATTTAATTCACTTGGTGGTAATAAGTTGAAATATGTTGTTTCCAGATTGAGCAGTTGCTTGTAGCCTATAAGGTTTGCAAATCAGGGAAGTCAGTGGATACGTGTAATCTTCATAGATAATAACTTCCCAAACACCAGTGTTGCTGTCCTGCTAAATATGAGTATTTCAGGAATTTCAATTATTTCAGTTCAGCTAAACGCATTTTACTTCATATAAACCAATTATAGTATTACAGTGCAAGTAATTATGACTGATCATTAGGCTAGGCTACATCAAACAAAAAAGAAAAGAAAATATCTATTAAAATAATGCGAACTAATTCTTTTTTTTTTCAAATCATAAAATAGTTCAGATTTTTTATGCACTGAAGCTCAGTTTGAAGTGGACAGTACTACTGAACCATTTGAACACCACAGACCCCATTCAGCAAATGTAGGTGATGATGTCATTACTAATGTTGAAGAGAGAGAGAGAGAGAGAGAGAGAGAGAGAGAGAGAGAGAGAGAGAGAGAGAGAGTGTGTGAGTATGTGATGCAGATGGATACAGAGTAAGAAGTGTGAGTCTGCTTGGATTGCTGCTATCTCTAGACCTATTTTCTAATACTGCATTTAAAAGCTAGGCTACAATAGCTGATGATTACATGTTTAGATGCTCAAATTGATAATCCATGGTGACCCCTTATAATTCTGTGTTTGTTAATATAACCTTGATAAAAATGTTAGTTAGCTGTAAGTGTGAAATGAAATTCCACGCATGTGTGATTTAATTCTACCCATGCGTAAATATGGGGCCTACTGGATTACTTCATATTGCCTTTACGGTGCAAAAACATGTTAGGCTACTTAAGTTTGAAACTATTGCTTTGCCTTCATGTCAGTGGTTTCTTTTCTGACGTGATAGTCTAGCAGGTATTTTTGATAATGACTTGTATTTTCGTCTTTTAACTTATAACAATAATTTACCCATAGAGTAATATTAGGTTCTGCATCAGTCTTGGCCACAGTAAGACTTATATCGGCCTACTTACATTCTGATTGGCATGAAGTGAGTGGGATGTGAGCGCGAGCGGCTCATTGCCCAAAGCGCCAAACCCATTGTGGAGTGCGCAGGTGTCAGAATCGGCCCAGCTGTCCCCTCCCTCTGAGTGTGCAAAGGATCTGACATTGTCCAAAGGGAGGACATTTTCCCTCGTCGCCGACCGTTGCCATAGAGAAGAGTAAAGGAAACAACAGGGCTCACGTCACAGCTACTTTCGCCCCCACTTCTAGTGTCTAAAGGCCCATTTAGAGCCGCTCACTGACGGGACAAAAGAGAAACTGAGTGGGTGAAAGAGACTGAACTGGAGAGAGAAAGGACTGTCCTCTTTGACACGATAACGGAGCAGCACATAGCGCAGGCTACTATAGGCAATCTAATAGTCTATAGAATAATAGGACAAAGTCTGACAAAAATAGAAGAATAGCCTAATGCTTAACCTGTAGAATAGTTTTGCATTCTTTCCACGTCTTACCCTCGGCAGTTCGATTGCAAACTCAGGGCAACGGTGCTGAATCTACCTTGTGAACTTAAATTATCCATACAAGCAAATGTGGCATTTATCACATGGCCCACAAGTAGACTAGGCCTACTCCTCAATCAACAACAGTTTTAAACTTGTCAGAGCTAAACATGTGCTAGTGGTATGAAGATTTCAGATGGAAATCCTTTAAGTCCATTTGTGATTAATTTACACTACGAATATACATTTAGGCTATATAATTTTGAAACTCCAATTTCAGTTTTGGGTTGATTTTTTTCGTCTTGACAATAACCATCAAATTGCACTTTCATAGAGATTAGACAGGCTAGCCTAATGGAAATTAATGGAAATTATTAGTGTATACAAACAAAACTACTTCTTTTTTGCATATATATATATATTTTTAACATCTTCTTTCAAGATGGACGGTGGAGGTTTTGCATCTGAACTTTTCGTATTCTAAAATCTTTCAAAATCGGGACAGCAAGCTTAGCCTATTTGGAGCGAGAGCCTAATCAACCTGAGGAAACACTAATATATCCTATCTTGGTAGGCTATTATCATCCTTTCTGTCAACAACCTAGCACCACAAACTGAAAGTCTCCTTCCAAATCCATGAAGAACCTGTAGGCTGTTGCCGTTGTAGTCAAGAATCCAGACAGTGCGAGTCAGTGAAAAAATAGGCAAAGAAAAAAAAATCAAACCACGTGGTTGTCTTGTATGTAGTCTGGACGCTCACATTAAACTAGGACAGAAAAAAAGTTTGAAGACATGGTTAGGACCAGGAAATGTATTCATCTAATGATGATCATCATTGTGGTGTAACAGTGAAATCATCCAAATCAAAAGAACATTTATGGCAATTAGGGTGGTAATTCGGAGAATTACCACATTGCCACAGAGGCTTAAATAGTCGTGTTGGGAGAAACCCAAAGCACATTACTTTAATGGTGTAATATGCAAACTATGGGTCGTTCAATTACATGGCTTAACAACGCATAAATGATGCGAGGCTTGTTATTTGGACGGTCGGCTCTGTGATAATTCGTTCGGAGGGGCCAGTGCGCTTCCTCATACAGTAAAATCTATTTCTAAGCTCCAGGAAGCGCTGCCAAACTACGTTTAAGGGAATAAAAATTAATGACGGAGAATCTGAGCGTTAAATTAACAGTAATTATATGACCCGCATGCTGTAAAGATTCCATTTTTTATGGTCTAATTAGGTAACTGTCTCTTCATACATCAACGTGTTTCCCTCTGCGGATATAGCCTACTCGCGAGAACCCGGTCATGTTCAAATACTGATGAAAATAATTAATTACATTTTATAAAGGCATGGTTTAACTGCTGACAAAACCGTGGGATGCCATGCAAGTGTATGTCTAATCCTACACAGCTTTATATTAGAGAGATGGATGCCTATCTAGATGCCTAGACTTTACAAAGACTTAGTTCGTGGATACAGTTTTGAGGTGGAGCTGCAATCTTCCTTACCACTTGATCCAATGTTACATGAGGGTATCTAAATGGGAAAAAAATGTGTGGAAAAACCTGCAGCATTTTACATATCCATATGTGTGTGTATGAGAGAGAGAGAGAGAGAGAGAGAGAGAGAGAGAGAGAGAGAGAGAGAGATGGGGGGTGGGGATGTAGTGTGTGAGTTGAGAGAGTGGGAGAGAGGGGCTCTTTTGAAGGGGCTATCCCCTTAGACCGAGCCAAAGAGGCCTCTCACTCCGAATGGTATTCCAATGCAATTAGTCGCTACAAAGACTTCGTTAAATTTGCACTCCTCTGAATCTTGGCGGCTGATTGTTTGTGTCCATTGTACTGGCTGGTGTATTCTCCCTCTGTGTGAGGAGAAGATGAAAAGACCACCCAGATGAAAAAAGGGGAGACTTACCAAGCTTCCCTTTAAATTACACCCCCCCTCCCATTGGTTCTACCACTATTGCCAAGACAAATAACCCTGGCCACATTCACCTCTTGGTTGGCCATGGACACCCTACACTGGCATGGGCAAGGTTTGACCCACTGACCTCCCGGACCCTTGGAAGTAGACATGAAGTAGGCCTTGGCAAGCCCTCGCCATTGAAACCCCCCCAAAACAACAAGTCGCTCACAGAGCAAGTGATTATGTTTTCAAAGACCATGTTTTGGCTTTCTTTCCAGCCGTTTCACTCCTGATTCCCCCAGAAGCATTTAATGCAGATTACTTCAACACTGGCACACAAACACCTGCACTGACGCTTAATGGCATCAGCAGATTAACGCCTTAATCCAAAGGACTATGGCTCCGATTCTATGTTTAGCGGCCAATAATGCCAAACATAATGCGAGGTATTATTTTCACATCACATCGCCCTAGCGTGCAAACCTGGCAGACGCCATTTATATATGTTTTTTATATATATAAAAATCTTTCTTCTTTGATGGCTAAGTCAGAATTTTCATACATATGTTTGGATGGCAAGCAGAGGCCTTACTGCATTAGCTGGCTGACGCGTGTCTTCGCAAACCTAACGGCTGTGTGTGATGTGTGTACTGAAATCACAGGATGAAAATGCCATCCCCCCTCTCTTCTGCATGGAGACGAGTGTGTGTGTGTGCGCGTATGTGTGTGTGTGTGTGTGTGTGAATGAATGTGTGTGTAAGGCAGCGGGCCCATCGCTCATGTGCGGCTCCATTAGCCCCACGTGCCTCGTTGCTCAAACGCGGAAGCCAAGCAGATGGCTGGAGACGCGGCGACTTACGAGGCTGCCGCGGTATGTAACGGTGTTCTAATTGAAACATCAATATTGTAGCACCAATATGGCAGAGGTATACCCCACCTCCGCAGTGGCAAACGGTGGCAGAAACACAGCAGAGAATGCAAACTTATGCCTTCATCTAGTGAATCACTCGAAATCTGATGTTACTGAGACAGATCCAGATAGATCATCCACCTTAAGGACAGCATATTTCACATTATACTATTATATGATTTGGGTAGGCACCCTATGATGGCAGTTGTAAGGGAGGGGGAATGGAGACACATTTTCACATTACAACATGCATTTGGAATGGTTGAATACTCCAGTATAAATGTAGGTACACACATCTAAATGAATCTTTCTGGCCCGGTGAATTCCATTCCCATTTTAATAATTCAGTTAGAAATAATGTTTTGGCACTTCCAGTGGATAAGACATTTGAAAAGACTGTCCTTTCATTAGTATTGTGGAATGGAGAGAGGGGTGAGGGGGGTACAGAATGATGAAGGGAGAGTTAAAAAGGAAGAGGTGGGAGAAAGGGAGAGAGAGAGAGAGGAGGCAGGAGAGAGAGCAAATGGAAGAAAAAAAGAAAGAAAGATCCGGAAGAACCAGGAGTGTTTCCAGAGTCACCAGTGCCCAGTCCGATGTTGACTGCCGCCGCTGCCCAACTTAGACCAGCCATGATTGAGGTTACTGAGATGACCCAGGAGACTGAGCTCTTTCAGGTGCAGTGCAGCTCCATGGAAAGTGGTGGCGCTGTGATGAACTTGCCCCTGCACTGGGGCAATGGTGACCTGGGAGGGACATCTCTGGACATCTCTGCTCCTTATTCATCACCCCCCTGTAACTATCTCTTTCTTTAACACCCCCCCCCCTCTCTCTCTCTCTCTCTCTCTCTCTCTCTCTCTCTCTCTCTCTCTCTCTCTCTCTCTTCCAGTCCTCAGGAACCTGGGCTCTGTGTCCTCTTCTGTCTACTTCAGGAAAAAAGAGGGGATGGGGGTGGAGAAAGGAAAAGAGGGAACAAGTGAAAAGGAGTCACGATAATGAAAAAAGAGCGAGAGTGTGAACAAGAGGACACTCTAAACACACTTACACCTCATCTAGCAAGTCTAAAATTGGGCCCTAAGACACCTATAAAATAAAAGATGTACTTGATCACTGTGCTTATCCTCTATTTACAGGTAGATAACTGTTTATAAACACCTACAGTTTCTTTAACTTGCATTCAACACTCAACAGACAGGAAGGAGAGCGAGGATCAGTTTGCTGGATTTGATCCAAAGTGTTTTTATTTAAATCTTCTGACTACCTGTTAGTTAAACTTGACATGTTTTTTTCTGTAGCTCAGGTGAGAGAGAAGGGCTTCAGTACCTGACAGTCACCTGATTAATTAGCAGCTTTCACCCCTCATGGCAACACTGCAAAGTCCTCGGAGGCTTCAGATTTCATTTAATATTTCCATAACCAACCACAGATGGAAAGCCCAGAAACATTTTTTTTTCTAATTCCTTAGCAATGTTTCACATCTCCAAACACACTAATTGAAGCAGGCCTGCAAACCCAAAAAGTAGCAATTCAAATTTCACACACTCTCTCACCCTAAGGGTATTCTTCAGAAATTCTTCTGGTTTGTCAGTGAGCGGAGAGAGACTGGAGGTGAACACTGCTCCCCGGAGAAATCAACTCAAGGTCTGGCAGCATCACGAACCATCACACCACCACCACCACCATCACACACACACACACACACACACACACACACACACACACACACACACACACACACACACACGTGTGCTACCACTCGCGCTTCCACACCACATGTTTGACTTACAAGGGCAACATAATCAATAACATCTAGAGAAACCATATCTCTACACTTATGTGTCCTTTTATTTAATTTACAGCCAAGGTAGATTTTTTATTAGCGTGTACGCTCACTGTGAAGTCACCCTGGGACCTTCTAGACACTTCTATTTAATATAAATTTACCTTTCATTCATCCATCCATCCATCCATCCATTCATTCACGCACTCACTCATTAATTAATTAATTTATCCATTCATTCATTCGTTCTTTCCTTCCTGCTTGCTTGTATCTGTCCATAGTAATTCACACAGAGTTGCCTATTTATTGAACACCCCAGTGTAGAGGTGGAGCTGAAGACTTGAAAGTAAAAAGCGAGAGAGAGAGAAAGAGAGAGAGAGAGAGACAGAGAGAGAGAGAGAGTATCCCACCTGAGAGGCTTCTGCAGTGGGTAGGGTGGTGAGGGTGGGGTGCGCTTGATGGAGGTGCTGCTGAGGCTGTTCCACATCATCTCACGGTAGTCTGAGGCCCACCCATCAGGGTCCTGGAGGAAAAGAAAATGAAAGCAGTGAGTGTGTGTGTGTGTGTGTGTGTGTGTGTGTGTGTGTGTGTGTGTGTGTGTGTTTGGACTTACAAACAAAGCATGCAAAACACATACACACATACACAAACCCTTTTATTTACGGGGAAAGATGAAAGATAAGTACACTTTCTTCTGGACAGGTTTCACAGACAGTGAAATGTGCACACACACACACACACACACACACACACACACACACACACACACACACACACACACACACACACACACACACACCTCTATCTCCTCCAAGAACATTAAATATTTCCCCACTTCAGTCCATCAGAGGAGCTGATTCCCCTCTGGAACTCTCCCCACTCCTGTGTGTTGTCCCCCCTTCCCCTTCACACACACACACACACACACACACACACACACACACACACACACACACACACACACACACACACAGAGCATGCCTCCCCCACCCCAGCCTTGTCCTCAGCCCCTGTCCCCCAGCGCTCGCCACTAGGACGGCCAAAGACTGACCCCTCATCCCCCCCTCCTTTCCCTTCCCTTCCCTTCCCCACTCCAGCCCCTCATAATGGACCAGACAAAGGACATCATTTGTAGGCCAAGCCTTTTCTGAGCCTGTGTTCTCACACCCGCATACTAAAACCAACAGAGCCTGCGGAGGGGGAAAAAAAAAAAACAACAACTAAAAACTAAAGCTCCACGTTTGGACTGGGGTTGGGAGGTCTGCCTGCTTTCTCCGTCAGCCATCGATTTATCCTTCCTTCCAATTTATTTCTTCGCCGTGCCGGCACGATCCATACTCCTCTGCCTCCGGGGAACATCCCGGGGAGAGGGAGACGCCATCTCAGCCAAGCGGCGGGGCCGCTAACACAGCGCTGAACACCAATAAACCTCCAGTTATGACACCAGTGTCATGTGGACCCGGCAAACGGCGCGAGCAGAAACAACTTAAAGTGCTTCTGCTGGGCTGTGTTAACAAATAACAGATGCTTGTGTGAGCAGAGAGGGGGAAGTGACAGAAAAAAATAACAAATCTTTTTTTTCTCTTCATGAATCAACTGGGTATTTTAGGATATGTCACATAAATAAATAAAAAAAGAAAACAAACAATACAGGTGTTCTGATAAAAATGTACATGTACACTTTTATTTTAAAGTTTGATTGCAAGTGGACATGCTCCAGTCTTATGTGAACTGTTCATCTCTGAACTGTTTTTGTTTTCCTATGGGATGAATAAAGTACTATCTTGTCTTACCTAATCTTTTTTCATAGATATATTTTTACATCCAATACACTACTTGTTGGGGTGACATGAGCACTGCAACAGGGAAAGGGAAAACAGAAATTCAGCTTTTGGGTGAAGTGTTAAAATACTACCTAAAAAATTCCAAACAAAGTATAATGAGTATAAATATTCTTTGTAAACTCTCTCTATGCTCCAGAAAGTGTGTGTCTGCTGACTTGTGAATGTTGCATGTGTCTGCAAGTGTAAAACCACCTGCTCAGGGCTCAGAATAAAGAAAATCTATTTATGTTATGTATTGAATTATCAGAAGGGTTTTACTCACACAGCAACTTACAGTCCCATCTTCATTGGTGGGTTTACACACGGGGGAATAAAACTACCCAAGAGCCGGCAGTGACTAAATGAGTTTTGTTGATATCATGTTTGGGGAATCAGAGTAATGCAGTTTTAAAGTGGATATCTATCAATATTTAAGGTGGGTCTATAGTCACAAGTAGACTGAAGAAACAATAGACTTATACAAAAAAGTTTGACACTATGGAGAAACTTTACCTCAAACACAGTGAGTCTGTGTTTTTTTCATGAGAAGGGTCATGTTATCAACAGTTTAACCCGAACATAGTCTTGCATATGTACAGTACGTGCACACTAGACATATATAATATGCCACACTAGTGCAGATGTTTTACAATATACTCAGTCCTTAAATGTTATAATCTGGTTTCTCCACACTTGTGAATGTCTATAATGCTTCCTAACAAGGAATGTAGGGCATAGAGGAAATGTAGGGTGTAAAACTTGATGAAATCCAGAATTCTAATTTGTTTCAATTCAATTCCGTCCTGGTCCAAAGACACTACAATATCTCTCCCAAGAGATTTCACTGTTATTTATTTATTCAGACACCTTGGCTGGTTATTAACAAATCCCATCTTTATCATATCCTTTCCTTCACAAGTTCATGCTTCTCTGTTTTTTTTTTATTATTATTATTATGATCTGTATGTGTGAGTCTGTGGGAGTTGCCGGTGCTCTCCTGGGGAATAGCCTCTGTGTGAGCGGTGACTGCAGGATTGCTAGTGTAAGTGCGGAGGGGCCAAAGAGGAGCCCTCGGAGGGATTGAGCTAGAAATCCCTGTGGAGCAATACATGGAGACATGCAGGTAGAAATACACACACACCCACACACATACAGAGAGAGAGAGAGAGAGAGAGAGAGAGAGAGAGAGAGAGAGAGAGAGAGAGAGCGAGAGAGAGACAGAGACACTTACTCACTCACACACACACACACACACACAGAAACACACATGCATACAAACACACAGAGACAGAGTCACAAACTGATACACATAAGAACGGAGCATTGACACAAACACACACACACACACACACACACACACAATATACTGTACTCACATACACATACACACATACTGTAAACACACACGTGCACAAGGAAGTCCCAAACACAAACCGTAACATACATTACACACATAAGCACAGGCCAATCAACACACACACAC
>JAODXP020000023.1:22504229-22516729 GCA_027497455.2 Sardinella longiceps
AATATTTAAATCACCCTGCCTTTGACAACACACATTTCATGACATGATTATCTGTGCACTGCTAATGATGTGTGTAATGCTGTCCTGGAGTTGTGTGTAAAATGTACGCCGTGTGGTCTTGATGTATTTCCAAGCTAGCAGTATGTTTCCAGTGTGGCCGTGTGATCCAGGCTAGTATGTGTTAGCGACGGCAGCATGCATGCATGCACACTCTGCCAGAAACACACTGAGATGCTGTAATTGGTCACGAAGGAGGAAGTAAATCTGTGGGAGGGGGTAGGGAGGTGGCAGGTGGGAGGGAGTAGGGAGCAGGGAGGATGGGGTGTGTGTGTGGGGGGTGGGGGGGGGGGGTGAGAGAGGAGGGGAAAAGGGGGGGGGGATACAACCCTTTCATCTCTTTAGCACAGAGACCTTATGCACCACAGACTGTTTTCCGTTTTCACTTATCTTTCCACTGTGCCCAGAGTCACACACACACACACACACACACACACACACACACACACACACACACACACACACACACACACACACACAATCATAAACACAGTCACTCACACCTACACAGCTATGCCTCCTCCTTCCAACACATGCATAGTGCCTATGGACACGTGCAATCTATGTATGCACAAATAAAACACATCTATCTTTTAAAAGCAAACAAACAAACCAACGACAACAACAACAACAACACAAAGAGACATGTAAATGCACACACACCCACGCATAGAAATAAAGAGAGGCTTAAATTGCCCCTAAACAATATATAACGTGATTATTCTACACTATACACACAAACAAACACACACACACACACACACACACACACACACACACACACACACACACACACACACACACACACACACACACACACACACTATAAAGGACTACCCCCTGAGCAGGTGCTCTTGTTATCTGTCAGGTTGTTTCCCACTGGGCGGTGAGTGGCAGCCATCCAGTAGGCATTGAGGTAATTGAATCAAAGCTATTTGATCACACACACACACACACACACACACACACACACACACACACACACACACACACACACACACACACACACACACACACACACAAACACAAACACACACATCTGATCGGGATGAAGTGATGAAACAAGTGAAAATACAAGCTGGAATGGAAAGGAAAAATGACTGAAAAATGAGTGAGTGTGTGTGTGTGTGCGTGTGTGTGTGTGTGTGTGTGTGTGATTGTATGTTTACCTGTTTGTGTGTGTATGTGTGTCACTCTTTAATGTACTGTAAAGTACAGTGGTCTCCACGTCACTATACTAGGTTCAGTGAGACAACCCAAATACAAAACCAAGCATTGCATAAATAAAAACACAAACACATGCATAAAACACAAACACACACACACACACACACACACACACACACACACACACACACACACACACACACACACACAGCAGCTGTCCACACCATGGCGTATATTCAGTGCCCTGAAGCGCTATCTTTCAGAGAGGTGGGAAGGCCAGTAGGCCCAGCTCTAGTTATTCCCATTCCACTCAACCTGCCTCCCCACAGGTGTGACACAAACCATCACACAAACACTCTACATTTAAGACTAGAGAACAGGCAAAAACAAAAAAAAAGATGACAAAAGAATAAAAAAGACAGAAATTGAGGGATAAGTGGAAGGAGGGAGAGAAATGGAGGGAAGAGGGGATGGAGGGAAGAGTGGAGGGAGGTAGGGAAATGGAGTGAAGGGGGGATGGCAGGAGAGGAAGTGGAAAGGATGAGTGGTGGAAAGAAGAGAAATGGAGGGATGAGAGGAAGGAGGGAGAGAAATGGACGGATGAGTGGAGGGAGGTAGAGAAATGGAGGGATGAGAGGAAGGAGGGAGAGGAATGGACAGATGAGTGGAAGGAGGGAGAGAAATGGAGGGATGAGTGGTGGAAAGAAGAGAAATGGAGGGATGTGTGCCATCAGACCTTCAGGGTCCAGTTTCCACGGGCCGTCTCTCCCCAGAACTGCACGCTCATCATGGTCCAGTCCACCAGGCCGGCCTCAGAGGCGTCGTTAGGACGACTGCCCAGCAGGAGGGAGCGCGTGCCGGACGGAGAGGTCATCTCCACGGAGAGGTCACCTCGGCATACGCAAGTGAGGTTCAATGTTACCTGAGACATGAAGGGTGTGTGTGTGTGTGTGTGTGTGTGTGTGTGTGTTAAAAATGAGGGGGATGGATTCCCAAAGGGAAAAAAAGATTTATCATGAGCATAGGGAAAACTTCATATACAACTTCATCAGATCTGCTTAAATCCAAATAAATGTCTGTTTTATTAAAGAAATGCGGTCCATGACGGGAGTGTTTTTAGTGTCTAACACCTGTGTTGTCACATCTGATGCGTGTCATTGGCTCTTGTTGGGGAGACGTCTCGTGTGGGTGTGAATTTTTGCACACTCTGCATATACACTTTATGTGTAGTCTTTAATGACTGCACAGATGGCAGTTACGTCACTGAGGGAAGGATTCATGTGAAACATGTGTGTGTGTGTGTGTGTGTGTGTGTGTGTGTGTGTGTGTGTGTCTTAGTCTGTGTGTGTATAACGTGTGCAGGGCATATGCATACAGGCTTTGTGAGATGGGAAAAACGCACCTGTTTGCAAGTGGGTGTGTGTGTGTTCATACATGCGTGATTGCGTGTCTCTCTCTCTCTCTGTGTGTGTGTGTGTGTGTGTGTGTGTGTGTGTGTGTGCGCGTGCTTGCGCGCGTGTGTGTGTGTGTATGCGTGTGTACCTGGACATGCTCCAGAGTGTTGATCTGATTGGTTGCCCCACTGCAGGCCTCTGATTGGATAACAATGCTCACCTCTCCCCCCTCAGGCAGAAGCCTGAAAGAGGGAATATTCACACAGACAGACCAATGTCTAACCACATCCACCTGGCATGAATGATCAGTCCTGAGTTCCTACTAAAAACTGCTTGGCTGCCACAGAACTACTGCTGTCCGATGCAGCTTTCACTCAAACGATGACCTACACACACCCATGTCTAAAAAGCATGGTTGTTCAGGCGAAATAGCAAATTTTGGATACTTAAAACAGTCAAATATCAATGAATAGAGCATGCTATCTATCATATAGACTGGTCAAAAATGAACAATTGACATATACAGTAGAAGGACAGGCTCCTTCCAGCAATTTACTATGAGATTCCACCCACTTGACTTATCAATGCGACACTGATGTTGTGAGTCATCTCTATGCTTTGAGTTAGAAGAGCTGATCCTACCTGACGGGGTCAAGGGTCATGTCAAAGGAGCACTGCCTCTGAGCCGGGACAGATTGGACCAGTAGGGCCTGTTGGACCATCAGACCAGCATCTAGAAGTCCAAAGCCATACCTGAGAAAGAGAGATAGAGAGAGAACGAGAGAGAGAGAGAGAGAGAGAGAGAGAGAGAGAGAGAGAGAGGTAAAGATTTTCAGCAGATTGAGTCTAAGCACCAAGACTTTGGTCCATCTGCTGGTGCGAGTTGGCTTAGGCGTAGCCATATCTTCTGCTTATACAAGTATACTGTTAATAAACCTTACCTTAACCAGGCAGGCAGCTTATGACTAATGTACTGTATGTGTGCATAATGTAAATGGGTGCATATACAGCTGTGTGTGTGTGTGTGTGTGTGTGTGTGTGTGTGTGTGTGTGTGTGTGTGTGTGTAAGACAACAGGGGGCGATTTAGTGGCCATGTTAATGGCTCTATAAGAAGAGGCAACAAGCCAGGGATGGTGGTGTCCTCTGACACAATCACCTCCTATTATACCAAGCTGAAAAAGGGTCTGTGTGTGTGTGTGTGTGTGTGTGTGTGTGTGTGTGTGTGTGTGTGTGTGCGTGTGTGTGTGTGTTAGAGTGTGTGTGTGTCTGTGTGTGGCGGCAGCGTTGGCCTGCTCTTGGTAATTGCTCAGAGAATTGATTTTAAGCAATGTGCCGTCTCATAGACTGTAATCAAGTCCCATTATTCACTCTTAAGCAAAGCGCAGCCATGGAAGGCAAAACACAGTGACTCTTATGCCGTCTGAGAGGGGGGTCTGCTTTCATAACGCCGCCGCTAAGCTGCTCCACTGCTGGGATAACACCCTAACAATCCACTCTTACTGCCCAGCCTGAGCCTGGCCCATATCACAAGCACGCGCTATTAACAATCAGCGCTAATGAGCTCATTCACATCCAATGAGAAGGGTGTGGGGAGAGTAGGGGAGGGGAGGGCTTAGGAGAGTTGTGTGTTTGAAGAAGAGTAGGAGTTCATTTAGATGCAATTCAACACACAAAACGCAGAAAAGTCGCTATGCAATTTTTCTTGGGAAATAGTGGCTGGATTCTCATCGAAGATTAAGATAAGGAATCCTCAGTTGGACACCTGCAAACACCTGCAAATTCACATCAATTCCATCAAGGAAATATAAATTTAATTTGCTTTAAGGGGTGGATTGACTCATGATGCAAGTAAGGTACAAAATGATAAAAGTTGACTATTATTGGAATATTGACCTTTACCAAATTGAATGGAACACATGCACCTGTGTGTAATTCTTCAGGTGAATTTTGGTACTGTGATTATGGGATGTGAATAATGTGGAATATGTGGAACCTAGCTAGTGTTCTAATCTCCTATCCTGTCCTTTCCTCTACAATCCTCTTCTTCTTTCTCTTTTCATTTCCTGCCTTCTCCAATCCTTACCCTCACCTTGTCCTCTTCCTCTCTTCTCCCTCTCTTTTCTCGTTCTCTCTCTTTTCCTCCTCCTCTCCTCCTCTGTCTTCCTCATCTGTTCCAATGATAATGGCCATAGCAAGGGCAGAGGACAATTTTACTGGGACAATGTTGTTTTTGGCTTGGCCATCATTTCCTTACCACACACACACACACACACACACACACACACACACACACACACACACACACACACACACACACTTTCCCCAGCTCCTCAACCTCCAACCCTCCCCTCCCCCCTCTGACAGTGACATGGAGTTTTACAGTGCATTGTGGAGCGAGTGGCAATAAAACGGTGAGCGTCGGAGAGCAGACCTTGTCACCTTCATCTCTTTAGTGATTAAATATAGCAGCGGCGCTCACAGCAGCAGCAGCAGCAGCAGCAGCAGTCTCCCCGCTAAGGCAAGGCAGCTCACCGGCCCATTAAAGCCACAGCTCCAGCAGATCGATACAGCTGGACCCCCGCTCCACCGCAGTAAATCTGCATGGCTATCTGATGGAGGGTGTGTGTGTGTGTGTGTGTGTGTGTGTGTGTGTGTGTGTGTGTGTGTGTGTGTGTGTGTGCTTGTGTGGAGGACACTGAATAAAATAAGATTGGTCTCCGCTTGCTTTGCAGATGATGAAAATAGTGTTTTATATGTCCCATCCTGATAGGGTACAGCACTGCACTGCAACAACAACCTCTTCTCCTCACCATCACACACACACACACACACACACACACACACACATATATATATATATACACACACACACACACACACACACACACAGTAGTGTGTGTAACCTCCAGTCCTCTTCACTATCACATACATAGTGTTTAATAAATTGTGTGTGATATTTGTGTGTGATTGTGCGTGTGAGCATGTGTGAGTGTAATTTTGTGTGGGACGGTTCTGTGTGCATCTGTGAATTTGTATGTGTGTGTGTGTGTGTGTGTGTGTTTTCAGCACCGGCAGATAGCACACACACACACACACACACACACACACACACCCTGACACTTCTCCCCACTAACAAAGTGTGTAAAGTGGTTTTTGCTACCGATCAATCAGCAAATTACAGAGCCGTGGTGTGCCTCTGCTGAACGTGTGAAAAACAAATGATTGAAAAGCATGTTAGGACTTTAACACAAGGACGAGAAGTAAACAAGTCACTTTCAAAAACACAAACTAAAACAGAAGCAGCAAGCAGTGTGAATGACACTTCAAATTCATGATTTAATAAATTCATATTTTCTGCTATTTCTAAATATTTGTGTGGAATAACACATTGCATAAAAAGATGCAAGTGATCACACACATGTGCACGTGCACACACACACACTCACACATACACACACATACACACACACACACACACACACACACACACACACACACACACAATTACACTTTTTCACACGAGCAAACAGATGCACTCAAGTGTGCGACTGTGCATGCATACACACACACACACACACACACACACACACACACACACACACACACACACACACACACACACACACACACACACACACACACACACACACACACACACACACACACACACTCACATAAAATGACAAAAACAGAAAAGAGATAAAAAGATCAAAAAGACTCATGTCCCATAAGAGTGTATGAGTGTGAGCAAGGGGCAAGATCAGAGAAAACAGTTGCAGAAAATAAGAGGTCACTAAATAGAGTAGTGCTAAGTAGAGTAGTGCACAGAAGGGCTTAATAGAGTAGTGTCCAGTTGAGTAGAGTAGAGCACAGAAGGATTTAGTACAGTACTGTACAGTTGAGTAGAGTAGTGCACAGAAGGATTTAGTAGAGTAGTGTCCAGTTGAGTAGAGTAGAGCACAGAAGGATTTATCAGAGTACTGGAGAGTGGTGTAGTGAGTAGTAGAGAACATAATAGAGTAGAGTTTACTAGAACAGAGTAGAACACAGCAGAGAAGGATGGCAGACTATAGTACCGTGAAGTAGTGTTTAGTAGTTAGAGTAGTGTAGTATAGTTGAGAGAGCAGCTGACAGCAGGGGGCAGTCAATCAAACTAGACACATGACTCAGAGAACAGGAAGCAAAAACAGAGGTGAGAGATGAGCGAAGACCAGCAACAGAGATCAGGGACCAGAAACGAAAACAATCGACAGACAGAACAGAAGCAACAGTATGCATCAGTGTCCTCAGCAGAGAGGTGTTGTGGGGATTTTTTTGGTACGCAATATCATGTAAAAAAATGGAATGCCCAATATAAAATTGTTACAAATAGCCTACATAAATGATCTGCTTACAGAAGTGGGGGTACTCCGTACCCCCGCGTGCAACGCCCACTACACCCCTGGTCCTCAGCAGCACTGGCACTCACAGTAGAGCCCTGCTGCAGAGGGGAGAGACTGGCCAACTTGGTTAGAGAGCAGTTTGCTAGGGAGGGGAGACCAACAGCAGAGAGTATCAGCAAACAGGAGAGGTCAGTAGCACCATGATCTCTGTACTTTAGACTGAGTGACTCACTGCACAGAGGAGAGAGGGAAGAGGAGGAGAGTGGGAGAGAGACAGAGAGAGAGTGGGAGAGAGGAAAAGTGGAAAGGTGGAGGTGGGGATGGGGTTAGATATGCTACAAAGGCCACCAGACTGACCAATAGGGAGAGAGAGAGAGAGGGAGAGAGAGACAGTGAGAAGTGAGAGGCAGTGGCCCCACAGTTTTTCAGTAGCACACACACACACACACACACACACGCACGCACACACAGAGTGTGCAAGCTCTTCCCTTTTTATCACCCTCGCCCCCACCCATCACCTTCCCATGTCGACCTCTCTCTGCATTCTCAAATACACCCCCCTACACACACACACACCCCATTCTCAGAGAACTTCTTTTCAGAGTTCTGCCAAACCAGTGCTGAGAGAGAGAGAGGGAGAGAGAGAAAGCGTGAAGAAAGTGCATAAAAGAAAAAAAAAATGACTCACTCACTCATTCACTCACTCTCCACAACCCCTTTTTTTTCTTTTATTTGATCAGCATAGGCTCACCCCCCTCCCCTCCTCCTCTCTCTCACTTTCTTTCTTTTTCTTCCCTCCCTCCCTCCCTCCCTCTCTCTTTCTCTCTCTCCCAGGGCCTTTTTTTTGTAACTGTCTGGGGACCCTTTCACTTTTTGTCCCCCGGTGACCTCCTGGGGCCCAGTATTGGGCAGCTCTCTCTGCACCATCTGTCTGAGGCAGCTAGGGGCCGGACACTCTCTCACCCTCTCTCCAGCTCTTCACCCCAGTCCGAGTGGACACACCGGACGCTCCTCACACACACACACACACAAACACAAACACACACACACATGCACGCACACACACACAGACACACACACACACATAAACACACACCGCCACACATGGCCTCCGCCGGCCGCCGGACTGCACCCTCACCTGCAGGGTCGCATCTGAGGGGACAGTGGGAGGATGTCAGTGAAGAACCAACACACACATACACACACACACGCACACACACACACACACACACACACACACACTCAGATACGCAATCACAGCCGTAAGAAGGTGATCAGAGCAGCGTCACCTCTTTCCCCCCCTGTGCCCTGCTTGCAATGGTACGTCCTGCTAATTCCTTGATGGAGGTGCCTCTAAAGAAGCACTCAAGCCTCACTAAGCGGCTACCCGAGAGTTAGGTCATTTTCCCAGGAGCGGCCCAGAGTGGGCATTGGCAGGGAGCTCAAAGAGGGGACACCATCTGTTTGCCCCGCTCAAAAGGCTCGCTGACACCTTCTGTGGCACCAACAGCCCCTAATTAAGAAGAGAGGAATGCACGAGCGGAGAGGCCGTCCTATTGGCTGACCCCCCCCCACACACACACACACATCCCCCCACCCCCAACACACACACACACACACACACACACACACACACACACACACACACACACACACACACACACACACACACACACACACACACACACACCAAAGCCCTCTGCTTCGCCGTGGTGACCATTTTTCATCTCCGGCCCCACGCCACATCTGTGCAAATTGCAGGTAGCGGCATGAGGGAACGGGAGCCTGTCTCCATTGATCTCTTTCTCTCCAACACTACATGCACATCAGGAAACTTACATGCAGCCTCCAAATAAAGATTATAGAAGGATTTAAAAATTGTGAATAAATAGGGTGATTACCATTTCATATCATAATGGTGAATGTAAAGGTTATTGTTCTTCATAGTGTTTGGGATCAAATGGCTGAAATGCAGAAGTGCACATATAAATCCTATACACATAATCCCTCTTAATTTAATTTTATAAGGATTATTTGACCCCCCCCCCCTCACTATATGTTCTGTTTTGGATATTTTCTCAGTTCAGTTAGTTTAGTTTTCGATTAATTTCATTTTTTACATTTTTTTGACATTATTAGGAGAGCCTAGAGCTTAGGATAAAACAATATATGACACCTAAATCCAATTTTAACAAAATTAATTCAAGACTGTCTTGAATGATCAGAGCAGGGAAAACTAACCAGGGTAACCAAGGTGAAAATTAAGAGACAATTTTGTTTTTGTCTACAATTCCATTAAATTTTTCTAGGTGTTAGTTTCCTTTCTTCTTTATCTTAGTTCAGTTTTTGTTCAAAATAACCCTGGCGTGTATGTGTGTGTGAGATCTGAATAAGTGTATGTTTGTGTGGATGTTTGTGAGTGGGTGGCTGATGATCGTGACAATTGATAACAATGCCTCCAACTACTCCACCAGCCCCTCCAGAAAACCTCCCTCTCCAGTAATGCTATAGATATAAGACTTTAGCATCATATCTCCAGCAATGCTATACATAAAGGCTGTGGTATCATATCTGGTGCTTGTTGCTGTTGAGCCTTTAAGCCCCTGTCCTTAGTAATAATACAACAGTCAGATCCAACATGTGATGGCATCAATATCCTCTCTGACCAAAGAAACACAATGTCTGAAACCATTAGGGATACTCCATACTGTGATATAGAGACAGAGATTCCAAACAACAACAACCTATCACTAATTAGAGACAATTAAGTAATTAAGACAAGATCTTAATTATAAACATTAAAGGCAAGGTCTTAATTAACTCTCTAACACACACACCCATAGAGACATTCGAGGCTTTGGCACGTTTCCCTTTGTTAGTTGAAATCGCCCATGTAAGGCGCAAAGCTGAGAGACGACGGATATATTAAAACCACGCTCAAATATTTATCTTTTTAGCCAGGGTTGATAAAACCTGCTCCTGTTTGGTTACGAGGGACACACTTAAAGAGGCTAATCGTGCTTAAAACCACCTAGGCTCCTCTGAACCTGGCTGTTCATAGGGGATTGCACTGCGTTTGACAAATCACCATCAGGACTTCAAACAGCGCCATGGAAACATAAGTAGTACTAAAAACATCCCCAAAATGTCAAAGCACATTAGACAGTGCAGAGTTTAACCAAAAAAAAAAAAAAAAGGAAAGAGAGAGAGAGAAAAAAAAAGCTTAATGAAAAGGCGTCTGGGGATGGAAATGACAGGTTTGGCACGAACAGTGATATACTGTACGGAGGGCCTCTCGCTCACACCTCGGCGGCTAGGAGGACGAGGCTGGAAATGCCTCTCCATTAGAGTGGCTGTCACTCAGTGGCGGTGTGGCTAAATTAGCCGCAGGTTCACGCCAGAGAGAGATAAAAGATCTTCACAGTTGATAGTCTTTGTGTTACCGTGTCTGAAAAGAGTATTATTTTCTCACTCTCTCTCTCTCTCACTCACTCTCTCTCTCTCTGTGGGTTTGATTTTGTTCGAGGAGGTTGAATATTATTTCGCAGCCTCAGAGGGGTTATGTTTTGTTTTTCTTTTCTTTTTTTTTTTTTGGGGGGGGGGGGGGGGGTTGTGATGAGTATACCTACTTGTTTGGGCTCTTTGAATGTGATCGGCTTCACAAATAATTGTTAAAAGATACACACACACACACACACACACACACACACACACACACACACACACATACGCGATGACAAAAAAACCTGGAAGGGTGTTTCTGACAGAAAAAGCAAGTATGAACCATGTTTTTCTTGGCACGAGTCCAAAGCAGCCTTGTTGTTGTTGACGTTGCACCCCCACCCCCTCCCCACATAATCAGTATTCTTTGTGGCAAGCCGCTCTAATTCGGCACACGCGACGCAGCGTCCACAAGGATGGCAACTTGCCACGCCGCCTCTATCACTGGCCCATGATCGCATCGATTCAAACGCACAGATAATGTCAAGGGCAAGCTAAAGCCCTCCAACACACACAATGACAACAAAAACAACAACAACAACAACAACAACAACAACAACAACAACATCAACAAGCAACGACAGCTTCAAGAGCCTATAATGGATTTAATTTGATAAGGCAAAAAAAAAAAAAAAAGATAGCATTATTTATTTATTTCTTTGTCAATTATCTTTCCATTGTAATTCAAGACCAGATTGTGTAAACAATTTTCTCCCACATGTTTCTTGCATAGAGACAGTTACTTTAGAGAGAGAGCGAGAGAGAGAGAGAGAGAGAGAGAGAGAGAGAGAGAGAGAGAGAGAGAGAGAGAGAATGAGCGAGTGAACAAGGCCTCAGATGTTTGGCCACATTCTAAATTAGTCACCACCTCTGGCAAATAGTGGTCGTGCAGGGTTAATAACCGGATTTCATTGGACGCCACGACTTCTTCTCTACTTCCCAAGAGCCACTTTGCTTTTATTTCGTGCTTTTATTTCGTGCTTTGCGATTCCCTAATACACCCCCCACCCGAGTCCTCCTGCATGGTCCTGCTTGGTGCGGGGCCAGGCCACTGTTATTGGGTCATCTCTCAGAGCATCAATGCATTATTACTGAGCACTTCTCCAGGGCGCCCATACATCGCCAGATTCTGTGTCAGCTAATTGTGTGGTAACATAAATTAACTGGGGATGAAAAAAAAGAAGAAGAAGAAGAAGAAAAAGAAGAAGAAGAGGAAGAATCAGAGGGAACTTTATTTATGAATTTTCTTGGATTTCTTTATCCCCCTAGCAAAACATCAAAATTGCTACTTAGCATGAATTATACATTAGTGGAGGCTGGGAACACACTCTCCCTTACTCACTCCCTCTCTCCTTTTCTCTCTCTCTCTCTCTCTCTCTCTTTCTCACTGACTCGCTTCACTCGTTCTTCATCCCCTGCGGCAGAGGGAGGTGGAGCGGCGTCCACGCATTTGTGCGCCTACTCGGGTACACCCCAGCCCCCCCACACCTCTCAACCACTACCACGCACACACACACTCTGTCTCTCTCTCTCACACACACACACACACACACACACACACACACACACACACACACACACACACACACACACACACACACACACACACACAGACAGTCCTGCTCCCGCTGGGTGGCCCCGCCTGTGCAGGAAGTGCAGCGCTCCACTTCTCCTGTCCCTCTGGGCAATGTGGGGTGTCACACAGACGCAGCCAGCCAGCTCACTTTGTCCTGCTGTCTGTCACTCAAACACACACACACACACACACACACACACACACACACACACACACACATATGCACACACACAGAAAGTACATGCAAAAACATCACACTCTCACACACACAGACACATACACATGCTTGCACGCACACACACACACACACAAAGAAAAGTATATGCAAAGACAGGCACACACAGGCAACTATGTGCAAAGAAAGAAAGAGAGAGAAAGACAGACAGACAGACAGACACACTCACACACACACACACACTCAC
>JAODXP020000023.1:22544229-22549229 GCA_027497455.2 Sardinella longiceps
GGCGTTACGTACAGTAGCCTCTGATAGGCGTGACGCGCGTGCGGCGTTGGCCAAACATCATTAGGAGGCTCTTCCTCTCCTGGCGTGGTTAAAAACAAAAGGCGAGGAGCAGCTGTCTGTTTGTTGGGGCCGATCAATAGCCGGGGCCCTTCACCAGAGGCTTAACACGCCGCACAACAATGGCCTCGGCAGATGTCAAAATAAGAGCGAGCGAAGCCAGCCAGCCAAACAGCCAGCCGGGCGCTGAACGGGCTAACGTATACAGACACAGCCATCGTGTAAACAGAAGAGCACAAAGTGACATGTGGAAGGGACACAGCACACACACACACACACACACACACACACACACACTCCATGAAAGGAAAGGGAGAGTGCAAATGACACCACTATTGAGAAACCGCTACAGATCATGCATATGGCTCCTATAGATGACTGCAGGAAGAGAGAGAGTAAGAGAAAGAGAGAGAAAAAGACAGAGAGAAAGAGAGAGAGCCCCTTAAGCTACGTACATTAGCATCGTCAGCAACACAGAGATAAAACACACAAGTGTGTGTGTGTGTGTGTGTGTGTGTGTGTGTGTGTGTGTGTGTGTGTGTGTGTGTAGTGTAGTGTGTGTGTGTGTGTGTGTGTGTGTGTGTGTGTGTGTGTGTGTGTGTGTGTGTGTGTGTGTGTGCTGAGACTGAGATCACTGAGTGCAGAGTTGTGTGTAGCTGTGAATAGTTGTTGGGTCTTTGTGAGGGGTGAGAAGTTGTGTAGAGCTGTGCTGAATAATGGATAAGGCAGAGTTGTAGAAGACTACAGTACTTGTGTGTACAACTTGTGTAGTGATGGGGAGAGACAAGAGTTGTGAGAGGCCTGAATCTTAAAGTCATACCTTGGATGCCCAAGTCAAATCATAACTCGAGTCAAGTGTGTGTGTGTGTGTGTGTGTGTGTAAGAGAGAGGGATAGATACTCACTTAGCCTCTAGAACGAGAGCAATGACTCCAGCAGCAATAGGTGCTGCACTAGATGTGCCGGCAAACTCTGTGATGCAGCCGTCATCTAGGTTAGACACCGTCACCTACACACACACACACACACACACACACACACACACACACACACACACACCAAACAGATCCAACAAGTTCATATTTAATTCTTAAAACTTGGTGCATTTTTTCAACTTTAAAAGATTATCATCATCAATGTGTTACAGCTACAGTACATCACTGCGCACATTGAGAACATCTTCCCTAATATTTCCCCACCCATCTTATCTTTTCTCCTTTCTTTCATTTTTCTGCCCCCCCCCATCCCTGCAGTCTTCCCTTCCTTTTCTCCCTCCCTCCCCTTTGTGCTTCCTCTCACTCCCCTCATCCTCATTCCTCTTCATCTCCTTTCCTTTAATTGTGTCCACTCATCAATCTCTTCTCTCTCTCTCTCTCTCTGCACACTCACTCTTCTCTCTCTCTCTCTGTCTCTTCTCGCTTTTTCTCTTCCTTAGTCTTTCTAGGTTTACACTCTTGCCTTTGTTTCCTCAATTCCTTCTTTCATTCTCTCACCCTCTGTTATTCACCCTCTGTCTCTCTACTTCAACCCCTCTCCTAAATTATTTTTTTCTGATTCTTAAAAATCTTTCGCTTTCTCTACTTGATTTTGATTCATATTCAATCAGGGATCAATCCTCCTAAATCTTTTCAGAGTGTATATTTCTAATATTGTCATATTTTGTGCACTGAGTCAGAAAGTGTATTGTGTTGCCTGTGCCTTCTCACCTCTATAGCTAGGCTATGTTCACTCTTCTCTGTTCTCTCTCTCTCTCTCTCTCTCTCTCTCTCTCTCTCTCTCTCTCTCTCTCTCTCTCTCTCTCTCCTTTCCTGAAGTGCACATCAACACCTCTCTTATCGTTCTCCGGCTCCTGGTTCACCCCTAATTAACACCTGTGTCTGTGCATCAGCTGCCTGGAGCCTTCTGGTCCTCCTTCTCCTCCTCCCTGCTCTCCTGACTAGCTGCTCTCCTTCCTTGTGCCGCAGCCACCACCACACAGGGTCAACTGCCAGGGCGCTATAAATATCACGCCACCCTGTGCGCTCACACCACAGTCAAACGACGGCTAAATACAAAAGGTGAGCACACACATACACACACACACACACACACACACACACACACACACACACACACACACATATTTTCACAGTCTCAGAGATAGCTAAACAGACACACGTGCACATGGACATATCACTTTCATACACATAGTCACACCACACACATACACAGACTATAACAAGTAGCCTACTGCATCCTTTTACAAGGTGTGACATGGAAACAGGAGGATATTTAACGAATCCATCTATCAGCCAAAGCAAGGGATCTCTTTCCCACTGGGCCCTGCCTCACCACTGCCTCCTACTGGGAGGTCAGAAGGTTAACCACAAGGGCTTTTAGCTAGCCACTCAACCCCACATGCTACTAGACTACACACAATGCTGCTACTATAGCTTTATAAATATCAGCAGACTGTAGGGGGGCAGTGCCCATGGATCCTGAAAGAAACACCCTCATGTTATTTTGTATTTTGTCTGATGTCTAATTTCAATAAGTGGAATTGGGTTTAGTGCATTATATCTGATGTATTTGTTTCTAATCTATTCATCTTTAATGCATTTTATCTATACATTGCTTTACATTTCCTCTCATTGATGGAGACAACGCTGAGTTGAGACTTTAGTATGTTATGTGCTATTTAAAAACATACCCACCTAAATTTAGAACTTACAGATGACAATTTGAAATTATCAGATCATTTTTCTTTTCAAGCATTAAACTAAAAAGTGACAGAAATAACAGTACTGCCTAGCATGACTCTAATTACGAATACATATAGTAAGTGGATTTATGGAAAATCAATAGTATGTCTTCTGATGGCTTTGCTTTTTTAGGCACTTATACCATTTTTTTTATTTAATTTTATTTTACCAGGGATTAAAAAAGATCTCTTTTGTAAGTGTGCCCTGGCCAAGATGGCAGAATACATAGTTTCAACACTTAAAACAACAACAGGTACCTCAATGAGCATAAAATAAGAGAGAAACAGCATCAACCAATAGTCTCATGTTCTAGTCTGATGGCATGCTTTTTAAAATTAATCTACGGAAATGTGATAATACTTGGTCATGATATCAGACCATATATCACATACTGTACCTAGTAATTAGTATTTAAGAGTCTATACAGACCAATACAAGGGGTGCCATCCAGGGGGCCTTACCAAGGGCATTGAGCCTGGGTTGCCACTGGTGATGGTTACGGCCATGGTGGCCGGGCAGGGTTCGCTGTAGAAGGCCGAGTTGCCGGTGTGTGTGACTGCTCCGATGGCGATGGTGTAGATGCTGTTGACGTAGCCGTCAGCTCCGCAGTGGTCACTGTGGGCCCCGCCGTTTCCAGATGCCCAGACAAAGACGTTCCCTTTTCCAACTCGCCCCTGGGGATGGGTGTGTGCATGTGTGTGTGTGTGTGAGAGTGTGTGTATTCGGGAGGGGGAGGTGACGGGGACAAAGATGGGGATGTGAATGGAGAGAGTTGTCCTTCTCATCAAGAAAGTACTGTGTTTATTGGATGACATGGCTCCCTACACACACACACACACACACACACACACACACACACACACACACACACACACACACACACACACTCCTTACCTTCTGGGTCCCGAGACGTAAGGCCTTCTCTGCCAGCTGTGCAGGCCCCCCCATTTCAGCCCCATCATCCCGAGGGCCCCAGCTGCAGACATAGATGTCAATGAAGCTACTATTAAAGCTGAGGGACGACGCCTCCATAACGTCTGTCACTGCACCATCCAGCATACGGATACCTGCAGAGGTCACAAAGGGGGGTCAAAGGGCAAGACAACGGCAAAAGGTCAAAGGGCAAGATGATGACGGGTTTGGAATGCAGTAGGCATACAGTACACAGGGAATGCATTTTGTCTTTTTTCCACAATTGAAAATCTTGATTTGGCTTTGTCATTCTATTAATTTTCCTTCTGGTGGGCCAAAATGATTTCCCCAAATTACATTGAGTAAAGGATAATGAAAAAAATCAGATATATGAGTCAGTGTATAAAGACACAATATATGGATTATTATGTATTAGATATTAGGGTGACACATTATTTTACAGCTTTTTTTCCATTCTTTTTCTTAATGGTGGACCAAAAATATTTCACTTTATTACATTAAATAAAGAATATATGAAAAAGGTCAAATGTCAAATGTTTATTCAACATGGAAGTCTGGAAGGAGCCGTTGAGGGGAAAAAAAAAAACACCATTAAGCCAAGTAAACATCATGGCTACATGGGCTGCCCTAAACAGCCAACACTAGAAAATCATGCGCTGACATTGTAATAGGCAGTGTTAGCCTCTTTCCTAGCACGTCTACCTCCTAGTCGGAGGGTGTTAAAATATTCCAGATCAGGACAGGTGTAGAACCGAGTCTCCGCAGGCGAAGCGCAACACAGCTCAGGACTCCGCTCTGCTGCAGGGACGCTCCTGTGGGTGTCATTTCTAGTCTCAGTTCTTGCGTCATCCCTGCCATCAGCTTCCTTTATTAGGCGACTCGCTTCCATCTGAAATTCTGTTGTCCTTGCAGTGGAGTCTATTAGAGCTCAATCAGTGGGCAATCACACAGGCCTCGCTCATGCCCCGCTAGACTGCTCAATCACACACACACACACACACACACACACACACACACACACACACACACACACACACACACACACACACAGACAGACAGACACACACACACACACACACACACACACACAAGCTTGGCTTGAGCCCTGCAAGACTGCTCAGTCACACACATGCCACTTGTGGTCCGCCAGACTGCTCAATCGCATACAGTACACACACACACACACACACACACACACACACACACACACACACACACACACACACACACACACACACACACACAGACAGACACAGGCCCATACTTAGTG
>JAODXP020000023.1:22551729-22566460 GCA_027497455.2 Sardinella longiceps
TTTTGGGCAATTATAAAATTTGGGCAAATTTGTTACATTCATAACATCACTTATTCATAACGTCACCTATGTTTACCATGAAAAAAAAAAGCTTGATAAAAATAACTTGATAAATAAATTGATAGTCTCTGAAAATAAAATAAATAAATTGATAGTCTCTGGGTAATCCTAAACACTGACATATCAGACCAAAAAACACAACTTCCTTGGTGGATGATTTTTAAAAAAGAAAGAAAGGGGGGGAAAAAAACATAAAAATAAAAATAATAATAATATTCCATTATTATTTTTATATATATCCTATATCTATATGGGTATATCACTGACTGAAGTCGTTACCCATTCTCTTCGTCCCGCTGGGGCATGGGATCGTGGGATAGCCCATGTGCTCCTCTGAGGTCATAGCTGGCAAAGGGTTCCTGAGGATTTGTGACAAGCAGTATAATCATCATTTATCTATTGTTGAACACCATCACCAAACCATGCCATTCACATAACATAACATAACATAACATAACATAACATAACATAACATAACATAACATAACATATCAATCAGAAATCACGGTGATGACAAAATAACTGACTGACTTTAGGCTCTTTAGTGGCTTCAAATCAGCCATGAAATACTATATTATATTTTAGGTTAGGAAATAAAATGCAATGCGAGTGAAAAGGAGGAGGAGGGGACCTTGCAAAATAAATGGCAAACATTACATGAGGCTGCAAAAAACGATTTCAGACACTGGCGCGTTTTCACAGACATCATTGAAAAAAAAAAAAAAAAAAAGATAGAGGATATTCTTGATTTCTTGCTGACAAGCTTTCATGTACAAACAAGAACAGAGTAGCACCCATCCGCCCTATAGAAAGACTGACAATCTACTCTGCTTCTCACCCACGAGGAGACACTGTTTACTTGCACAATCAATTGAACTCTTTTTTTTTGTGTACACTCCTTTCTCTGTCTGTGTGTGTGTGTGTGTGTGTGTGTGTGTGTGTGTGACTGAAAAACTGAAAGTGTCTCCGACAGGCTCTTTGATGGGCGCGACGGCAGTCTGGATTATAAATGGCAGATATGAGAAAGCGTCTGCTGCATGTCTGGCAGCTTGATGCAGTGCCCTGAGATTGAACACAGTCGCGTTTGTGTGTACAAAATGCCTCAATCACTTGTGCTCCCTTCTGTGTGTGTGTGTGTGTGCGTGTATGTGTGTGTGGGATCGTGCCTGTGAGTATAATGCTTGTCTCTGTGTGTGTATGTGTGTGTATGTGTCTGTCCAAATGTATGTATATGCTTATGCACATCCGTGCTTGCGTTTCTGAATGTGTGTATCGTTTTGTGCACTGCACATCCATGCATGTGTGTGTGTCTGTGTGTGTGTGAGTGTGTGTCTGTACGTATGTTACTCAATCATGCTGACAGGCATCCTTATCATTAGCTCACTGATAGATGATTGGTAAGGAGCGGCTGGTAAGTGGTGGCTGAGTGTTTGGGTGCGTCTCTCTCTCTCTCTCTCTCTCTCTCTCTCTATTTATTGATGCCTGTTCAGGGCCTCTTCTACATTTCACACACTCTGTCTGCAAACTTGGCTCTGTGACATACATGCATAAAATTCCCATTCCACTCCCATACCCACCCCACTCCCGCCCACACACACACACACACACACACACACACAGAAACACACACACACGCACACGCACACACACACACACACACACACAGAAACACACACACACACACACACACACACAAACACACACGCACTTCTGCCTGATTAATAAGAAGCGATGGGGGGGGGGACTTACAAAGTTCCTCTGCAGGTCTGTGTTGGAGTGATCTACACCTATGACAAACAAGAGAACAAGGCAGAGAAGATTGATACAGCGTAAAATCATCTTTTCAGTGGCTGCTTCCTTTTAATCTCCCGGCGTTCCATAATCATATCAATGAGCTTTCTGCATGATGCATTGTGTGTGATTAAAATAACGTGCCTGACAGAAGATGCAACACATCTTTATCTTCCTACAGCTCCCCGATATGGGAATCCCATCAATTGCACCATAACAACATCTAGACACCTCTATATCTCACCTGATCTTTCTCCTCTCCTCTTCTTCAACCCCTGCCAGCCCCACCCCTCTCCCTTGCCACTTCCTCATCTGGACTATCTGCATTCCTACAGCTGTGTGCTTTTCTCTTGGGAAACTTGAGAGAATGCAGACTGAACTGAATAATGAAGATAGAACCGCACTTACATCAGCTGTGCAAGCTATTCTCTTTCTCCCTAACAGAAGCAAATACCCCCTCTCCTCCACCCCACTCCCTAAAGAGACTTATGGCTGAAGCATTTCTGGATTTGATTTCAGTAAATGAACATGGTACAACTGCAATACTTTACTCAAAGTAGAGCAAAACAATATGCATACATACAGTGCATTGACACCCTTTTACTCTGTGCGTATGTGGGGATATGTGGGTATAGATTATTTATAGACAGTGTGCAAAAATGTGTGGATCTGACTGCAAATTAAGGACCCACAGTGGTATGATTAGTAAGAATGTAGCACATAAAACACATAGCTCATAAAATATGACATACTCATCCAAACTCGCTCTCAGTTCCTGTCCTTGTGAGCTGATTTATGAGTGTTGTTGAGGTACTGACAGGAGCGGATGGGACAACCGCACAAGCTTTGTCCCTCTTTACTGTAACCCTGTTGCAGCCTCCATTCCTCTCTCTCTCTCTCTCTCTCTCTCTCTCTCTCTCTCTCTCTCTTGCACTCTGTAATTCATCCATAGAAAAATAAACTTCTTCGATGATCTAGTTCTCAAACCAAATGTTACAGATTTTTTAGTCAATGGGGAGATAATATCACTCTGTTTGGGACTTCTGTTTTATGCCATAATGATGCCAGCTTTGTGAGTTTTTATTATAATCATGACAATGGTTTAAAGGCCCAGTCCTGTAGCGCTAAGCTGCAAGCAAACACAGATTCAACGATCATCCCTAACTACACCTTTAATTACAGAAAGAGGGCTTGGCCATCTTTACCCCTCTATCTAACTTTTATTCCTCTCTCTCCATTCTGCTGATACATTGGATATGAATTATAGCCTTTATCATCCCTTCTTCCCTCTCTCTCTTATCGCCTTCCCCTCCCTCCCCCCCTCTCTCTCTCTTTCTCTCTCCACCTCCTGCTCTCTGCTGTGATGTAGTAACACGGTGTGAAACAGGTTTATCTAAATGACCTGCACCTCACACTGGGGATAGCCCATATTCTCACTCTGAGGTGGCCCGCTTGGCACCACCGGACCCGTCTGCCCGTATCGCCTGCTGGTCCATGTTCACATCGCCCGCTAGCCCGTGTTCACTCACACCTCAGTGCCTCCATGCCGGAGACTACAAATTGCATGGGCTCATGAAAAGAAGACCCCTGCAAGCAGGCAGTTCAGACACGACCCTCTCTGCATTCCGCTCACTGGGTCACCGTGGTGATGCCCGTGGTTCTAGTCAGAAAATGCCTGTGACCAGCGTGTCACCTGGGAATGTGGATTACAAATCTAGAGTAGAGTGTACTACGAGTAGAATCATTTAGTGAAGCCAGTTTATCTGTATGTGTGTTGTGAATGTGTGAGTAGGTGTTACTGAGAGGAAAAGCATTTGTAAGTGTGTATGTGTGTGTGATCGGTGTGAATGTGTGTGACTGTGGGTGTGTATGTGTGTGTGTGTGTGTGTGTGTGTGTGTGTGTGTGTGTGTGTGTTTTGTGCAAAATCATTCAAAGTTGTACATGGATTTGGATGAATTTTCAAATTCCAAGTAGATGATGTTGACCTCCTCTTTAGTCATATTTCACACAGAGTGGAAGGAATTGTGGAGTGAGTGCGTGTGTGTGTTTAGGCTGATACAGACATCTAATCCAGCAGATATCTGGCCAGGCTGTCATCTCTGATCATCATGTGCCCAGTGAAGAGGAAGAAACACACATACGCACGCACGCACACAGACACGCACACGCACACGCACCACTCACCTTGCCTCGTCTCCTCAACCTGAGCACAGGACACACACACACACACAGACACACACAGCTCTGTGATGACTGCCCATGGCAACGGTTACCGTGTGTGGCCACCTCACGTGCTGGGTTAATCTGTCCTACTCACATGGTGCCTCAGCAAGGGGTTGATGAAGTGCTCAACACCTCAGAGTTTTTTTTCTCTCTCTCTCTCTGCAAATGTCTTTGTCTCTTCAAGGGAGACTGGATAAGTCCATCGTCGTGCAGTTAAGTACTGTACATGTGTATATGTTGCATATGTGTAAATCAAATTATTACATCACACATTGCTGCACTAAATTGTCAACCAATAATGGCCAAGTTTACTTTTCAGGTAATTCTCTCACTTATGTCTACATCATGATATGTGGAAAACACACTCATGGAAAACGCAGAGTTTCCTTGAGATCTCTGCTTCTGTACAAACCCTGCAACTCCAAGTGATTTGGCTTGGCTTTGATACCTGAGGTGAGTTCAAATTCACCCAACATAAGCGAACACTCACCGTAAACATGTTTGATTCCAATGCCATTTAAACAATTTTGTGTAATGTTCTAAATAGAGTGTTTTAAACTGTAAAACTGTAAACTGTAAACATTTATTTCCAAATGGGCGAATATCCCTTCCTATGCAACATACAGTACTCTTAGTGGAGCACTACCTCCGAAGACCGTTCGCCTTTGTTCGCTAACATTAGCCGCTAACTTCCAAGGATTGAAAACTGTTTGCCTATGTTCATGAACGTTCACCTATTTCAGCGCATGAATGAATGAAACACCTGAGAAGCGTGTGTGTGTGCAATGAATGCAGAGTTGGATAATGTTTTTAGATATATAAGGTATCCTTGGTACTGGTACAATCAGAGTTATTTTTCTGGCATTGGAATATTCCGATTGTGTTGATCATCATGTGGAAGCAGTGTGTGTGACCAGAACCGAGCTGAATGATAATCAGGTAAATTCTGGTTAATCAGGTTCTCTTTGCTTAACCTACATTGAGATGTTGATTTCAAGTATTTAGCTGAACCAAAGGTGCTTTCACACCAGCAGCACTTGGTGCGCACCAAACTGTACATTTGTACCAAAAGTCCTTAGTTCGGTTTGTTTTTGTTGGCTGTCTCTGGTAACAATATGACTGAGGTGTCATAGAAGACTGAACCGCATATGTTGTCAATGTCAAGGGGTTAAGAAGAAGTTTTTGAAAGGGAACATGGGAACACCTAATGATCATCATCCATTGTTTATTCAGGGAAAAATGGCAATTACAATAAAAAAGATACAAGCAATTAAAAGTACAAAAGGAAAACTAAATGTAGACAAAGAAGTGGGGAAAACACTTAAAAATATAAAATGAAAAATAGAAACACTTACTGTATGTACAGTAGTCATATCAGCAATTAAAGCCTTAATTTTTTCTCCAGACACAAGTTCGTTCAATTATAGCACTTCTTGTAGCTGGTTCCACTTATTTGGTGCAAAAAAACTGAAAAGCCAATTCACCAACCTCAGATTTTAGGTGTTCGGGTGTTTTTATGGTTATAAAACCTTGTGTGAACTGTGTCTAAATTTTAAAAGTGAAGAAAGGTAAGGAGGTAATTTACCTTGCAATGCCTTGTAAATAAACGGGAGGCAGTGTCTTTCCTTCCTTTCAGTGAGAGACCATCCTACACCCTCATAATTTTTTCATAAAGTTTATGATGAGTTATAAAACTATCACCAGTTATACAACAAAGAGCACTGTGGTAAACTTTGTCAAGAGCTATTAAATAAGGAGGAGCTGAGTGCACATAAAGAATATCACCATAGTCTAGAACTGACAATATGGTGGAAAGGCATGACCTAATCCTATAGAGAACACCTAGCTTAATTAATCAAAAGAAAGCTTATTATCAAGCCATATACCAAGATATTTATATTGAACATACAGTAAAAGCATTAAGATCACACATTTTGGCAATCTAGCAAATAGCATGAATTTAGTCTTAGTTTCATTCAGAACAAGTCTAAGGCTTTTAAAGGCATTCTGAACATAGTCAAATGCACGCTGAAGGTATGATACACCTTTCTCTATGGATTCTGCACAAGCATAAAGGATTGTATCATCAGCATGACAATGAAACTTACAGTGTTCTAGTGAACCACATATATCATTAGTTTAGTTTAGTTTAGTTTATTTTTTTGCACAGTTAAAAGAAACAAAAACTAATAAGGAGAAGAGAAAAAAAAACAAAGTATAGTGCAGGAAGAGGCAAAAAGCCCAAAAGGCTTATCTTTAAGCCCCCACCTTAATCAAAATAAACACATTACGCATTTAAGCCATAAAACAAAAGAATACAACTAATATAACATAATTATGAAACACATACATACATACATACATACATACATACATACACCTTTAACAATCATAAAGTGTTTTCAGTAACTAAGTACTCTTTCAAATGTTTTTTAAAAGTTGTTATGGTAGGAAAGTTTTTTATGGCATGGGACAAGTTGTTCCATAACTTGACACCCCTATATCTTAGGGAAAATTGTCCTCTACTAGTTACACATTTAATTTGATGTAAATTTGTGGACTGCCTAGTAGAGTAAACATGAACTTGTGAATTTGCCATAAAATATGACTTAAAATGATCAGGAATATTTCCTTTGCTTGAATGAATTTGATAAATAAAAATGCAAGTTTGAAGAATATTAATGTTATATATATTAAGAACCTGTAGTTTTTTGAATAAAGGAAGAGATGTTGTGTATGATTCAGACCTGGTTGCGACTCTAACAAAACGTTTCTGGAGAACCAGAATTTTGTGGAGTGTTGTAGGAAAAGTACTAGCCCAAACTATATTACAGTATGAAAGATACGGATAAATTAAACTATAATAAAGAGTAAGAAGGGCATCTAAGGAGACTAGATGACTGATCTTCCTTATTATCCCAATTGATTTGTTGACTTTTTTACTAACCCAATTGACTTGTTCTTTCCAACTCAAGTGTTCATCAACAATGACTCCTAAAAATCTTGTGGATGACACTTGAGGCATCTCAGTTGAGTCAATAATAATTTTAAAGGAATCCTTTGGATATAGCTTTCTACCTCTGAACATCATAAAGTTTGACTTCTTGACATTCAAAGATAATTTATTTAATTTAAACCATGTGGCATAGGCAGCTAGGCCAATGTTTGCTTCTTTTATAAGAGTGTTATAGTTCGAATGTGTAATTATTAGGGTAGTATCATCTGCAAACATAATTGGAGAAAGTGTTTTTGAAACATTACATAAATCATTAATATAAATAAGAAATAATAATGGTCCAAGAATAGAACCTTGTGGAACTCCACATTGTATTCTAGCTTTATTTGAGTCACAACCTTTAATACTAACATACTGACTTCTGCCTGAGATGTAATTACTTAGCCATTTGTAAATGACATTATGAAAACCATATTTATACATTTTTTTTAATAAAATATGATGGTCTACAGTATCGAATGCCTTTGACAAATCGATAAATATACTACAAGTAAATTCATTTTGGTCTAATGCAGAGGTTACCTTGTCGATCATATAAAGTAATGCCATATACGTAGAGTGATTTTTTCGAAATCCATATTGATGATCGAAAAGAATTCCATTAGAGTCCAAGTGAGAAAGAACTCTTTTATAAACAAGTTTTTCTAAGATTTTTGAAAAACATGGCAAAATCGATATGGGTCTGTAATTGTTAAAGCAGCATCGATCATCTGATTTAAACAAAGGAATGACTTTAGCAATCTTTAAAGCATTAGGGACAACCCCTGATTTCAAAGACAAAGTAAAAACATGGAAAAGAGGTTGCAATATGGATGATTTAACCTCCTTGACTAGAAACGCTGGAATGTTATCGTGGCCAGCAGAAGAAAATTTCAAATCATCAATGATGGTACTTATTTCTTCCATGTCAATGGGCTTAAAAGATGGCATTGTAGGGTAAGGCCTAGGTATAAAATCCAAAGGACTACCACTACAAGGAGGAATTTTTTCTGCTAATGTATGTCCAATATTAACAAAGAAATGATTAAATTTCTCTGCTATTGCAGGTAGATCATTGAAATATGTTTCACCATCAAAAAGCTCAGTTGGCACTTCTAGCGTGGTACTATCTCTTTGTAACAATTGATTGATTGCTTTCCATGTATTTGAAGTATCATTAGAACACCTCTTAAATTGTTCACTGTAGTAATACTTTTTTGTAGACCTAATGGAGTGATTGTATTTATTTCTACATGATTTATACACTCCTAGATTTAAAGGAGTAGGGTTTGAAATGAACTTTCTATATAGTTTATTTTTTTTCCTCAATTGCTTCTTCAACTCAGAGGTAAACCAAGGCTTTTTAAAATCTTTACTAGATTTCCCAGAACTCCCAATTGGAAAACATTCATTAAAACTAGTATTTATGACTTTCATTAACTTTTCATATGCAATGTCTGTATTATTTTCTTCATATAAATCGTCCCAGGACATTTCAGCAAGTTCCTTTTTAAATTTAGAAATATTGACCTTATTGAAAACCCTTTTATGTTCAATTTTCTTAACTTGAGTTTTCACTACTTTGACAGAAGAAAACTGAAAAATGGGAAAATGATCAGACAAGTCTACAAGCAAAACACCAGATTTAGACCATTCGCTCATAGAGTTGGTTAAGATGTTATCAATCAAAGTTGCTGAGCTATCTTTGACCCTTGTAGGTGTATGAATAAGAGGGAAAAAGTAGCTAGAATAGAGCATGTTGAGAAATTCCCCAATAACACTATCAGTTTTATGTTTCAAAAGGTTAATGTTGAAGTCTCCCAGTATATAGCATTGTTTGACCTCCTTGCTTATTATACCAAGATAACTTGACAGACTTTCACTAAAATCTCTGATAACTGAATCAGGAGTACAGAGTAAACAATAATGGGTCCAAAATTGAGCATTGAGCTAATGTAATAAATTTGCATGTATTTTGTTCAGGTTTACCCACAAAACTGAATTACAAGACATCCAAAATTACTCCATTCATACTTTACTCAACATAGTAAACATTACTAATCTGTAAACCAATTTACAGTGTTACAACGGAAAAAAAAAAAAAAAAAAATCTCAGACAAATTTTTACAAAAAGGGTACAAAATGTTTGTCCTGGACAAGCGATACAGTCATGTTTTGAAGCTCCTCTGCAGACTTGGCACTTTTGTAGCCAAGAATGTTGAGAGTATCCTTGCACTTGTCCTGCATGTATTCCACCATGTCAAAGGGCAACTTAAGTCTCCATGTCTGAGTAACATTAGCAGAGTCCCTCACTGTACTATATGGGTCTCCAGAACCTTTACCCCCTTTGGTGTTTGCCTCTATCCAGTCCACCACTTTCTTGTCCATCGGAAAGCCCAAGAAGTCATACAGCTCTTTAGTCTTCTGCAGAGGGTTCAGTGCCATGTCCTCATATCGTAATAGCATATACTTTCCTCTCAACCAGGGCGGGTTGCTAAGGCCTGTGGACACAGACCGGAGAAAGTTGTTGCACACCAGAGTCAAATGCTGCAACTCCGAGCCTTTGGGTTGTTTTCCTGTAGCTCTCCAGGTCCTCCACAGAGGTACGAAGTCTGGGAATGTGTCCATGCAAGAGGACATAATCCCTCTGGGGTCCCTGACCAGCTGGATCACTTTTAAGTTGAGCCGGGGGTCCTCAATCAGAGCCTGGAGGTCACCAATCTCTGGCACACTAATGAGTTTGAGGGCTACGTGTCGTTGCTGGCAGGACTCCGCAGCCAGGGTTAGGTTAATGTCCACGCATTTTTTGGCCGCACACACTGGTGGTGATAGGAGTGCCTTGCTCATCTCTGGGCGCCACAAATATCTTGTGATGTGGTTGACTGGGGGAGGCTTGAGGTAGCTCTCCAGGGCATAGAGTTCACAACTGTATAGGCTACGCAGCAAATCACGGCTTGCCCCAAGCTGTATCTTCTTGTTCACCCCACTGAGTGCGTTGCAGACATGAGTGAGGGGCTCATAGAGATAAAAGATGTCGGAGTGATAATTAAGCAACTCACCCACAAAAGAGGAACCAGTGCGCATGGTAGCCAACACAAGGATGTGAGTTTTGCAAGAGGAGTTGTTGATGAGATGGGGGCACTCCTTACCCCCACGCCTATGTAAGGAATCTGTGCTCTTGGGATCCACACTACAATTCTGGGGGCTTAGCACTGGACAGAGATGAGAGATGGAAGTCTTGATATCTGTGTACTGGACAGCAAAGAGGGCTAAGGCTAGCAGGACCACAATAATCCAGGAATATTTTGTGGCTAGAAATGGTAATTTATTACATGTAAACATTGTTGGTTGGGCCTAGTCCAATTAAAAGTCTGGAAAATATATCTATTTAGTCAACCCTCTTCTCACAAACAGAACTGTATTTTGTAGGTCCCTCCCAACTTGTTAAGTGTCGAAATTATGATGATGTCCTTACCAATTTTAGCAAGTCTTCTAGCAAAAATTCCAGCTTATTTCTTTTGTTGTAGGCAATGAAAAAAAATAAGATATTTTCCACAGGATATAGTCCATATTATGTATGAGACTGAAAATAGACTCACTGCATTCTGTTTTGTTCCTCTGCCATTTGACTAGATGAATGAGGGAACAACACAGGGAAACACAGAGAGAGAGAGAGAGAGAGAGAGAGAGAGAGAGAGAGAGAGAGAGAGAGAGAGAGAGAGAGGTGGAGTTGAAGCAACATCATCTGAGCACAGCCACTCCCTAAATCAATACATTCAAACTCAACTGAGGTTTTCTGTGTTGTGTATTAAGGCTTGCTATTTAATATTAAGATATTTGAGTGAAAATTGTGAAATAGTGGAATTTTGACACTTTGCAATAACAGCAACATTGTAGTTCAAACCAATACCAATAGTTATGTTATTCTTAATAAATGCATAGGTAGGCATAGGCATAGAGTTAAAGTTTAAACCCCCATTCCATTAATGTGTAGACTAGAGCCATACAGTAGAACGTCTGTTTGTTTACTCATTAACGGTTTCTAGCACTGATGAAGGAGTGTTACTAAAATGTCTGTTTGTTTGTACTTGCCAGAGATGTGAAAACCTTTCCATGCAGCTATTTAGTTGTTTTTTTACTGTATATGGCTAAATGGTGACTTTTATAGCTAGTTATTAACTAACTTAGGCAAGTGGTTTGTCCCCCCTTCTAGAGCATCTAAGAAATGTCAGGTGGAAAGTCTGCATTTTAATCCAGCCAGACTGTGGCCAGACTGTCCACATTCTTGCTTTCCTGCATCATTAGAATGTGATGCTTACCTGCATCATTACTCATCAGTAGACTACAGAAAAAAAACAGAGGTGAAAGAATGAAGGAGGAAAACAAAGATAAGTTAAAGGTGCAGTTGAAAAAAGGGAGAGTACTTCAGGGGCAGGGAGGGGAGGTGGGTGTCAGAAGATGATGGTGGAAAAGTAATACTGGTAAAGTGGGACATTAATATTAAGTTGGACTGGTGCACCAAACGAAGCACCAGCCACTTTACTGCCCTTCTTTACCAACGCCAGGGGGTATTTAGGAACCAAAAGCCTGCCAGTACCAAACTACTACTCTCTCACACACACATACACACACACACACACACACACACACACACACACACACACACACACACACACACACACACACACACACACACACAAACCGTTACGGCTCTTCCGTTTTGGTGGCCTGGTTGGTTGTACTAACTCCATGGCGCTTGTTTCCTCTGTCTGTCTGTCCAGGTGTGCTTAATTGGCAGCGTTTTAAGAGGCCTCCACTCCCTACCCACAGGGCTGCTTCCTCCTCCTTGGCTTTTGCTTAGTTTCTTTGTTTTCCCCTTGACTAATTTTTTCAACACTTTTATTTGTCTTTCACCACACTGACCTACACTACACTTAATCCTGATCTTTATGTTTAATTATACTTTATATACCTTGTTAATATCTTTATTTAATACTTTTTGTCATGTATGAAGAGATTAAAAAATAAAAAAATAAAAATAAAAATCTGAGAACACATACTGGACATGGTGATCTTTAAACATTTTAGTGCCAATAAAATATTTTATTTTCTATTATCTATTTTTTACTTATTGTGGGACCTGACCTTCTTACAATTTTGCTTTTGAGACTTTCAGAAGGTTTAATAGGCTAATCAGGGAGTCGAATCCCCCCAAACCTCCCTGTATTTTGCACACTGTGCTGTCATCCCATTCATTCCATTGGAGTGATTTAGTAAGTAATGTGTCTCCTCCTACAAAGTCTCAAAATAAATGCATTCAAATACTTTTAAAGTTTTCTGTCTTTTGTATTCATATTCAGGCTGGCTAATCTTTTCGATTTATGACACTAGAAATTCGGGAGAATTTTAGAGGCAACTTTGAAAACATGCTGTGGTTGTAAAGTGGAACATTTTACATGTCACAATACCAGCAACATTGTAGTTCAAAACAATACTAACAGTATTATGTTATTCTTAATAGATGCATAGGCTCAGAGGTGAAAGTAGTTTCAATTTCTTACCGGTACTACAACTTTATTGACACTCCTTCAAAATTGTGCAATATGCTATGTAGGCCCAGTGGAATGTATGCATGTATGGAACATGGTTAGCAGCAGGCTCCACTCCCCGGAGGCTGCAATAAAAAATGCTGCAGAGTAAATTTTGGCTTGACTTACTGTAGGTGTTCAATGAGCAGAACATCATTCATTTCCAATGCCATATTGTTGGTAGATGTGTTTTTACTTAATCAGAGCATGTGACTTATTTTTAATATGGGATTTGTGTATAGGCTTACTTCCACCCCTGCATAGGCCCTAATTAATGTGCAACTTTAAAGTAAAAAAAAAAAAAAAAAAACCTTTTCATTCATGTGAAGACCAATTTTTCAGAGCCATTTCCAATAATAGCCAAAACTGAAAATTGAAAAAAGCTCAAAATTAGAAGCAGTAACTAAGCATTTTTAAGGAGAAATACATAAAGTGGGCCTATTGATTTTATATGACTTTTAGGTGTTGAATCCATTTCTGCTGTATAACAAACTGTTAAAGTCATTATTTAGCCATAAACAGTAAAACAAGCAAATTGGCTGGTAAAAACATGTTGACACTGAAAACTTTGGAATGCACCGCCTATCTAGTCCCATGCATGGCTGCCTTTGAAAATCAATGTGCTTCAGTGTGATGCACTGGGTAAATCTGCAAAGTCAGTGGTAGTGAATTTCTCTACAAATTAATCAAAGGCAGTTGTTAACCTGAGGGACAGACTTTAAATTAAACACATTTGAGAGCAACATACAGTAGCTTAAAAGCTTTTTAAGAGGTAATGAAAAACATTTAATGATATAGCATTATACTTTAAAGGCCAATTATATTGTGCCTAAAAGTTGCCTGATAAATACTTTGACAGCCTGCCCTTGAGTTTTCACCCTTGTGCTTTACCAGAAGTTGCATGAAGCCCAGGGTTCCATTTTTTTTATTGTTGAGTGATTGATAAGGGGCTGCCCTCAGTCTTTGTCTCAGACTTCTCCTAACTCGATAAAACCTTTATCAGACTCATTCATAACCCAGAGCTTCCCATGGAAGTAAACATATCCACTCACAGTAGACTGCAGTAGACTTTTCTTAAACAGAATAGTTTATTTTTATACCACAAAACTCGAGCTAGCATGGTAACAGCATTCAACAAACTCCACATTTTGTTAAAGAGAACCTATGCAGGATCCGGTGGCGTCATCCAGTAAGCTAACAACCAAACAAAGCAGTTATTTAGTGTTTCTGCCAATAATCCTCCATTTAGAATTGCATAGTCAATGGTGATCGCCGCTAACAAAATGTATCGACAGTTGAATGCGCTGAGAAGTCACAAATCGCGTTGTAATTCAAACAGTAAACTCTGGCTAAGTCACGTGACCTAGCTTGCTTGCTAACCAAAACTTACGATAGCCGGGACGCGCTGCCTGATCTTGCATAGGCGGTATCTGCCTCTAGGAGGGTCGGACAATCTCGTGAAGGGGCTCGTTTTACTCCGGAACATGTCATTTATCAAGTCTAGTGAGTTCTAGGCAATTTACATAAAGGTGTAATGAATAGGAAACGTCGAAATTTTACCTAAAAGTTGCATGTGGTGGCTTTAAGTGTTGTATTACTTGTATTACTTTTAAGTGTGTGTATACTTTGCTAACGTTCACGTTAGTTCGACAAGAGGGTGAAAATGAACATATTTGTCAAGATAATGCAAAATGTGGTCTCATTAATGTGACATGATACAATACAGACCTTGCATACTAAGTTAAACAAGTAAATTTGTCACAAAGTTGTTGTGTATTTAATTAGTGAGCTGGCAGCAGGCTAACGGTGCTAGCTAAGGAGCTGTTAACATTGACACGCTTTTTTCACCTCCAGGTGAATGAAATAGTTTCCCTATGGAATGATACAACTTTACCGTTCATACGTGCCTCGCGTGGATATGCACTAGGTGAAAAAAGGGCAACAAATTAGCTTAACTTTTGAGGTTGGGTTTTCTTCAACAATCGCCCGTTGCCTAGCAGCCAGTCATAACTAAGGCAGGGAGTTGACGGTTTAGCCAAATCCATGCTGTCATAAAGTAGCAAACAAGTCATT
>JAODXP020000023.1:22581560-22601560 GCA_027497455.2 Sardinella longiceps
TAGTCACTGCACTGGTGTTCGGCTCCCACAGCATGGCCAAACTTAGGCAGCAATGCACATGCATCCTGATCTGTTCCTCCTGATTATTACCCTACAGAACACACACACACACACACACACACACACACACACACACACACACGCGCACAGGCACGCACACAGGCACAGACACACACACACACACACACACACACACACAGGCACGCACACACAGGCACGCACACACACACATTACACATTCTCAAGACATTCAATATAACTGTTGAATGAGGATATGGATATGGAGGAGGACAAATCAGTGCAACTTACCTTTGGATCGCAGGTAGACTTGAGTAACTCACACACAAAACTCCAGTTGTGTTCCAGCTGGAGCGGTTTCTGAAAGACAGCATCACAAAGACCAGCGACCGTATTAGTGACTAACTGCTGATAACAAGGCTAGTTTCGAAGACGCTTTCAAAGGTATAGTGTGTGTCACAGGTTGTGTGTAGCGTACCTCGGTGTGAAGCGAGCCGTTTCGGCTGTATTGGCCCACCTGAGCCAGGTGAGTGACCAGCCACCAGGTGAAGCCCAGTGGGTCTTTGCAGGCGCTGGGAAGGCGCTGCTCCCCTGCTGGCGCCCCCTTCAGGAGACTCTGCAGAAGCGGGGTCACATAGCCCCAGAACGACTAACCAGAGGGAAGAAGAAGGTAAGGAAGACAAGGTTACTGGAGTATAGAAATAGTACAGGTAAAGTGAACGCAACAGTGTAAATATACTGGGACACTGTGGATGTACATGGGCAATGTGTGTGTGTGTGTGTGTATTCCCAGTACTGTGTGTGTGTGCTTCTATATTACCTAACCCATAGAACTGTGTGTGCACTAGGGCTGCACGATTCAGGGAAAAATATGAATCACGATTTTTTAGCTTAGAATTGATATCACGATTCACTGGCACGATTTTTCCCCCTCACTAAGTGTTAAGTTAATTGCACACATGACAAAACAAATTGACAGTATTGTATTGGCACAAGCCTGTAAACAAAGGCTTCAAAGAACATAAAATAAAATGCATAGGCTACTGGCCATGATGCAGTATCAAAATTTTTTATCATCTTTAAATTGCTGGTCTTTTTTTAAACTAGTTTAATGTTTCTTGAGCCAACTCTACATGCCTGCCAATGAAGGCTTCAATGGAAAAAAAAAAAAAACATTCAATTGACCAGTCAAGTAGGCTCTAAAATACAGTATAATAAAACACAAATTACTACTAAGGTGTCAGTGAGAAAAGAATATTAATATTAATTTGGCGTTTACAAAATAGTATAAATTATATTATCTTTGGGACAGCTGCCTCTCACATGATCTTATATTGTGACCCTGATTATGGCATGAAGTCTGTCAATGGACTTCAGCTCACTTGTAGCCTACATAGATGGCAGTTCAACATTATGAAAAACAGTTACGGGAGGGTAACGTTTAATTGGGTGGCGTTTGTCCAATGTATGGATTATTTTACGAAATCACGTGTTTATTGGAACCATATATTTTTGTTCGATAGTAGCCTAAAAGCCCTGTGGTCTAAGCTAGGTTATTTCCTTACTCCTACTGGAATTTTCGGGGTATACTATGGCTTCGCATTGCGCAAGGTGTCTGTAATAGTGTCTGCGTTGTTGGACCACTTTCGGATCTCTTGCCTTTTTCGGCTTCATCATACCGCACTTTGTAACGTTAGTGACGTTTGAGGTGCTGGCAAAGACTTGTAGGCTACCTTGCGGTGCTGTAAAGACGGCAAAGAATTGTAAATCACATTAGACTGACCCTTGTCGTCTCGCTTGAAACCAAAGTAGCCTACTCCACACCACCGAATGCGACCCTACTGACTTTCCCAACTCCCGCCCTCACCACACGAGTGAAACACGTGTCTTAAAGGCGCTTGTCATTGGCTGAGGGTGAGACCATCTCTACCGCTCTGCCTGATAACAAGGGCCAGAGCCATAGAGAGAGATGCATGTTTTCTATACCGCTCTGACAAGGGCTAACCGGCAGCGCTTTGGAGTGCTCATTTCAGAACGAGTTGGTGATGCAGTCGGCTCGTAAAATTAAAGGCGAATCGAAGTCATTTCAAAATGAAATCGTGCACATGAGTGAATCGAGATCGCAATTTTTTAACGATTAATCGTGCAGGCCTAGTTTGTACAGTATGTTTGTGTGTTTGTTTTCCATATTCCCCTGACCCACAGCTTTGTGTGTGTGTGTGTGTGTGTGTGTGTGTGTGTGTGTGTGCTCCATGTTCCCCTGACTCACAGGTGTGTGTGTGGTCTTGCTCCTGTGCTCCAGGAGGTGGATGAGGAGGACCCAGAGCTCTTTGGTGCAGAGGCACAGGTAGTGGTGGCTGGATAGCGCCTCCGTGGGCCTCACCTAAACAGCATGGCCGCCAACACACACAAGGAACAACACCACAAAAAAACATGGACCACATCAACACACATTCACACAGCTGCATTATCCATCACAGCAGACATAACATAACAACCGCATACTAATAGCACAGGTATAAAATTCAACAACAGGTACAAAATATCCACAATCATAGTAATAGTGTAATTAAAAATGCTCCCATTCACTCTTTTCTTTATACTGCTTAATTTAACTGTTCACGCATACACAAACAAATAAACAAACAAACACTATTCACACTAACTGCAATTTATCCATAAACCATGTATGTAGGCAAACAAACACAGGCACACAAACACACACACACACACCTTGCTGTATTTATTCATAGCGAGGCCGATGAGGTCACAGAGGAGGCTGTTCAGGTGCTCCTCAAATAGGCTGACATTGGTAAGGTTCTCCCCAGTTAGGTTCACAAACTGATGAGCATACACCACCTGGCCTGCTCACACACACACACACACACACACACACACACACACACACACACACACACACACACACACACACACACACAAAAACAATGTAAGGCAGCCATGGTCTTTGTTATTTTCTTGCCCTCAACGGTGGCCTCAACTACTTGCCTCAGTTTAGGGTTAGGATGAGGGTTTAAGGGGTTAGGATTAGGAATAGGGTTGAGGTAGTGCCTTTTAGGCTGTGCTGCCAAGAAGGTGCCATTGGGGGCAAAAAACACCATTGAGCGGTAGCCATATAGCACACACCAAACAGGACACCACTGGGTGCCAGGTTACACCAACAACAATCATTACTTTACCAGTAATACAAAGCATTCACATAGCAAAGCATTCACGTGGCTATGACTATTGTCTAGAGTACATGTAGTTTGGTGTTCTTTTAAACTGAACAAAAAAACAAAGAAAACTGAGCACCTCACATCAGACGGGACTAGAGTCAAAGAGCTATGGATGGGTTTAACACAATTTCAATCAACCACCTGGGGACACATTTCAGTGTATTTCAGGCAGCCCTGGTAACCAAGTGATGTCAGTTGAGAAAAAAAAGAACAATACAATTTAGAGCAGCGTAACTAATATAAATATTAGCTAATAACTTAATAAATATCTAAAAAAAACAGCTAAAAGAGCAGCTAATGCTAAGTGTCAGGAGCAAGGAGGCTGCCGGTGTCGGTGTCTGTGATCTTACCCATAGTCTTCTGGGACAGCAGGTGCAGAATCTCCAGCACACACCAGTGGATGTCCAGGTGGAGGTGCAGCAGGTGCCAAGATGGAGGAAACAGCTGTGGAGCAGAGCAGATGTAGGCCCAAACATATGGAATGGGTCAGAGGCTCCTCCTTTATCTCTTTCTCTTTATCTCTCTCTCTCTCTCTGCTATCATTACTCACATTGGGACAGAGCCAATGCCCTTATATTACGTGTTTGAGGACCTAGGGCTTCAGATTAGGGAAGACATCAGGATTCAGCCATTGACCCACACTAGAGCTCTTCCATGCATCTCACCCCGGGTCACACACACACTCATACTCACATACCACCACACACACATGCGCGCGCACACACACACACACACACACACACACACACACACCCAACACACAAAAACGCAGATAGAATATATTGAAACCCACACAAACCCCAATTCAACCATATAGTGTTCACACATACAAATGCAACAAAGAAGCACTCAGACACAAGTGACATGCATGCAACAATGGCTCTGCTGTACCTTGCCATGGTGTTGTATGGTAAAAGCACTCTGGACATTTGCTGGAAGGTCCTTGAGACGGCCAATCAAGAGAGAGATTCCAAACAGCTCTTCAACCAATGAGGATGGGAGCTGGGCCTCTAGTTCTTCATATGGGTGAAGAGGCTCCTCGTCCAGACTCCGTGGGGGCTCCAGGAATCTGCAGGAAACACGCATTAAACATGACTAACATATTCCCAAGCATTAACATTCATGGTAGGCACACATTCGCAGCACCTTGGATTGGGAGGTGAGAGTTAAACCAAGATGGCTTAAACACACGGGTGCCGGCAACTGAAACTTGTAGCCAGCTAAACAATAGCTGTGCTGTAGGTATGTTTGTGAACCTTTCCTCTGAAGCTTTAATAGATGTGTTGTCAGCTAGTAAGTGAAACGGGCATCCATGGGTTTTAGCTGACTAGCGAGCACACTCAACTCGCTACACGGTGCAGGTTTGAGTTCAGGCAAGTGCTGGGCAGAACCGTGAAGATTGATGCAGTTTGCACATTTCTCTTATGATGTATGGAAGGGTGTTTATTCACAACACAACACTACCTGGCTTGCTACTAGTACAATAGAATTATTTAATGAGTTGTTTACCTGCTTATGAATATTTTGACATAGTGAAGGAACAGGACACACTGTTGTCTTAGGTCTTCTGCCTCATAATGCAGACCACTGGCTTGGCCTGCAATACAGTAAACAACATATGGAGCATAAGACAACTATATAAACAGCTACCTGAACGTGTAAATCATAAAGATTCAAATGTACAGTAAATGATGCCAAGTGATTAGGGAACACATAAAACACCTTTAGTAATGTTCAACAGATATATGCTCATGATTCAATGATGAAAATAAGTCAGTCTTACCGTAGTGCCAATAAGAACAACAAACTGTTAGAGCTGATATGAGCATAACTATTGAAAACATATTATTTCTATGTTTGCACCATGTCTTAACATTTAGTCAGTAAATAACGCTCACCAAAGTCGTGGGAGCTGGATTGGACCAGACTTTCCAGCCTAAGAACTTTCTGCCTGAAAGAGAGAGATATTCCACTGTATTAATCAAGCAATAAGATAGCAGTTGTGAACAACCCTATGAAAACGAGTTATCATTACCTAAATAGACCAAACAGTAGCTTTGTTGATTCCACCAGAGCTGTCTCGGTCACCCAGGTGAAACCAAATATGTCAATTGTGTCTGTCTCAAAGTCGCCAGGAGCAGGATCGAGTTTGAGGAGGAGCCTGAGGATCAGAAAACAATGGAATATAGAGAGAGTGAGCCAAATGTGTGGTATACTGTAGCTGCATGTTCTGTTATGGTTTTGCATTATACCAAAACCATGGAGTGACATGCAGAATTCTGTGTTATGGTTTTACATATAGTTCACATCATCAACATGGGGTGTCCTACGGTGTTGTGCATCATGGTTTTCGCTTTATAACGTTACCATCATCATACAGTATTTTGTGTTATGGCTTTAAGTACCATAACCATCATCATGGGGTGTTATGCTACATTTTGTGTTTTGGTTTTGCATAAGGTGTGCCCTACCTCTTCAGGGCACCCCGACTGATGTAACCCTCTGAGGAAAGTGTTTTTGTCTCGTCTCGGTTCACATCCGACACTACCGCACAGGAGAAGCATGGAGGCTGGTCGGGGATTGAAGCACAGTGGCTCTCTCCGGCAAAAGGCGACACTGGCGGGGTCAGGGACTGACTGAAATCATCTTCCATTTCAGTGACAAGTCGGACTGTAAAACACATCGCATTTGTAATTATCCACTTATTAACTGTGTACACAATCGGGATTTTTGTGGGAATCAGTGATATGTGACTTTAATTCACTACAGATCCAATGCATAGCAATAATAGCTAATATGGCTAGCTAACATAGCTAACTTATTTGTTACAGAACCACCACGTCTTTCAGGAACTGTGCTGCTAAATTAAACTACAAAGTATGTCTCAAAGACATTCACAGAGCCGGCGCAGTAACACATACTTTTGAATAGTTCATCGTCAAATATTAAACATGCAGACAAATACTGAACATTACATGAAAACAACCTTTACGTACGAGCTTGGCCACTGTTTATATTTCTTTTCGTCTGATTTCAGTTTCTCCCGCGCGACTGGCTGACAATACTACGCATGCGTAGAAATGTGACATTTAACTGGTATGAATATGTGATTGGCCAGAAGTTATCCAGAGAGGCGTGACAACATCGAAAACCTTTATTTCTGCCTTTAATCATATTGGTAGATAAATACGTTTGGACTATTATTTCTGTCTGCTTAATAAGTATTATCCTATCTAAACCGCAGCATTTCATGACACACATTAGCCATTTAAAATGTGTCCCTTTCATTAAGAACTGTGAATCGATGCACTGGTCGTAGGTACTGATGACAGGTAAGCGCTCAAGGAATGCAAGTGACAGCATGTGGTTTATGATAACCAGTGTAGTATGCTAACTAATATGGTGGTGATTATGAACGGCAAGTAGACCAGCTGTTTAAAAGAGAATGTATGGCAAGCACGTTTCCTCGCCCTTGGTCCGGCTCGCACTCCCATCTAATTAAAAACCAGCACATCGCAGTTAAATAAAATTGGACCCGGGCTAACCCTGATTTCCATATGCAGATCTGTCTGCGCCGGCTGCCTCTCGCTATCACACTATGCATTCAAAAGCATCTTCCCCGCTTTTTCAGAATATCATTGGAAACGAAGAGAAGCATACTGTCGCGGCTGTAGACTGCATGCAGTTGCAGTTGCGGCTTGCATTTAGGAATGGGTCTTCTTGATGTTAACCATGTGTTCTTAAACATAAGCTATTCTGTCGGAAAGGAGTGGAATTTCGAGGTATACATGCAAGTGTCTGGTTAACGGTTTGCCGATGAAGGCTAAAACCTTCTTGCTTTAAGATGTTCAGGATGGTGTCCGGCGAGGAAACGCCAGATTGCTGTTATGCAAGAAACGCCATCAGCAAATTAACGCCAAATATAAGGTAAGACAGTTATTCACAGTAATTGCTCATTCGAGCCTAACCTTTGTTTTATGGAAGGGGGGTGGGATCAACACTGCACATCTCAGCCTCAATCCCTCCCTCTTTAGGCTACTTCAGACGACATCCACAGTTTAGGTTCGGTGAACTTGAAGTTGAACATTCAGTAAAGGCAACGTTTAACGTAGGTCTGTTCTGTCTGCTTTTTGACAGATTTCAAGAAGTGGTCTCGTTAAAATTAATTTTTAACATTTGCTGCCCATTTATTTTTGACGTTGATGTGGCAAGGACACTGTCATACCCTGTTTATAACACCGGCCATGCATTCAGTTAGTATTGTGAAAAAAAAAAAAAAAAATTACTTCCATTATCTGCAAGGACATGAACGTGACAATATATCTGATGTTATAGCAGCAGGGGTGTAACAGCCTCTACAAATAATCAACTGTTAGTTGTGTCAGAGTGCCAATGACAATAACACAGCAAAAGTGTCTGCTGAAGGTACTGTAACAGGAGCAGGTGTGATTGTTGGGAAAGAGAGACATTTGTCTACTAATACCCACTTTCCCATTCCTAAAGGATATGTAATTTGGTGGAAGGTTCTGCCAAATTAACAGTCATTTTGCTCAGGTATTTTTTTCAAGCATGGATTAAGGAGGCTTCATAATATGAAAAGCAAAATATGTGTGCAATAGGCTACCTACACTACTCCTGTCCACATTAGGATGAATGAAAGATGGCCTGCACAAAGTCTTCTGACAAGCTATACTATTTGACCCACTGTCTGACCTCAGAGGACTGATGGAAATGCTTAATGACCGTCTTTTAAATAGCAGGCAAGTGTTAATGCTACGTGATGAATCTACATAATGAGTTACATTTTTACTCTTTATTGGGCTTCGGCCCCAAAGAAAGATTTCCCCATTGTGCAGGAAATCATTCAAGTCCCTCTTTTATCAGAGGATGGGCTCAGGGCTTCAGTCTGATCAATTAAAGTCTTGAAAGGCCTTTCCCCCGGACGCTTCTTCACCACTGTGCCTCAGAGGAATATAAAGTTATCAGTCTTTTCCAAGGCGATATGAGGACAGAAATAAGTAGTTTGTCTATAAAAATGTCCAGGTGCTTTATCAGCGTCCCCAAAGGGCCTGGGGCCCCGTTTGCGTTGCTGTTCCTGCGGAACAAATCATCTGGCCTCTCTCTCCTCCTTCCCTTCCTCATACTGCCCTGGGGCTGGTTAACACACTGGCACACATCTCTCTCTCTCTCTCTCTCTCTCTCTCTCTCTCTCTCTCTCTCTCTCTCTCTCTCTCTCTCTCTCTCCTTGTCTCTCTGAGAAACTTCTGAGTGGGTGGCGAGGGGAGGGGTATGGGCCAGTTGAACATTCCAGAATTTCATGTGAATTAGGCTAAGTCTCAGTTGGGCTGGGATGGTAGACAGCATATGTAATTGCGGGGAATTGTGGGTTACTTTGAGGTTTTATGGATTTGATGAATTATTTTTATGACTCTGTTAATAAGAATTTCATGTGTTAGTGACCTTCTGTCTCGAGTTCAAACCTAAGGACTTTTCTGTTGTTTTAACTCTGTATAATAACTATGTAGAAAACTACACAAAGTCATCTGAGAAACATGCTTCTACGTCCAATATTGTCTGTAACAGCCATGTTACAACCATTTAACTGAACATACAGTACTGTATGGCTACAGCCAGTTTTGTGTACACAGTGGTTGTCAAACTGGGGTACGAGTACCCCTGGGGGTACTTGGATGGGTTCTTGGGGGTACACAAAATTAATCTGTGAATGGGCTCTCAGCCTTCACCAGCATAAAGATAATATAAAATAATAAAGTAATTTGGGTTCACATAGTGAAAATTACATAAAAATCTTAATTCTTAAGGCAAGATGTCTGTGGTGCAGGGGTATTCGGTAGGATCAGATTGTTTCAGGGGGTACGCAACAGATACAAGTCACATACAACAGCCACTGGTGTACAGTGTTCAAAGTACTGTATAGTAATGTAATAGTTGCAGTCGGCCTGCATGTGTAGACCACTTCACATAGAACTTTTTAATGACTCTATTTAGCCCCTCAGTTGTGGCATATGCTGTGGCCATTCCTGCCATCACTATGGCCATATGTCAGATCATGAGTGGGAGGCAGGCCGATCATATTGAGAGAGCCTAGAGTGAGATGTGCCCTGCACGGGGGTTAGATAAACAACCCTGGCGCTTTGCATGCTGATAGCGGCGAGTGCCGGTGCCCTGTGTGCCAAGAGCAGTCGGAGGGCATCATTTGCATGGCGCTCCGGAGTCATATACACTACAGCGGCGTGTGTGTGAGAGTAGAGTGTGTGGGAGCGGAGAGGAGAGGAGCACAAAGAAAGGGAGAGAGAGAGAGTGAGGGAGAGAGTGAAGGAGAGAGTGAGAGAGCGCGGGTCGCAGCTGGGTGAGCACTGTGGAGAGAGGGACTGACCAGCACCTGAGTGGGAGAGAGGAGAGTGTCCGGGAGGTGAAGCCCTCTCCCCTCCTCCGTACGTCTGTCTGTGCCTACCAAGACAAAGCAGGTGACTTGTGACCTGACTAGTGCTTAGGGTGACTAACTTTCAGATGGAGAGAAGGTGACCATATGTCAGAGGCCTGAGAGGACTTTGTTTCTTTTCAGGAGGAGGCCGGGTTGGAGGGTTTGTTTTGTGATGTATTTATTTATGTATTTTGAGAAGTGGATGATGGACTGGACAAACAGTGACCTGTTAGAGAAAGTATGTCTTATGAAAAGAAAGCAGGAAAGTGCAGACTTGTGTTTTAGATGTCATTTTATTGTTGTTTTTTGAAAACCTGTTTTCATGTTTTCTTCATCTCTAACCCATGTAAGACCTAACCTGGGCTGTATTGCTAATGAATTGAAATGAATTGTCTGACCTACTGGCTGTTCACTGTTCAAGTGAAGTGATCAGGACACTGATTACTAAAGTGATATTTGCATGAAATATGCATAGAGTACAAATGGACCTGTAGTATCGCTTATCTCTGCACTACATACCCCAGAAACGTCATTACAGTTAGCCTTAGCACTGTAGCTCAATAATCATAAGATAATTATTAAGTACATCCTAGAAATGGCAGGTTTGTGGGTTTATCACAAAAAAACATTGAATCATCATTGACAGGATCATTTGTGGGAGTGTTCAGAGAGAATGAAAGTTACTGAAAATTTTGAAGATCAAGGATTACCTTTTCACATGCTCTGACCTTGCTATGTGGTTGTACAGTAAATTAATCTTTCATATTTAGTGGTTAAACTAGAACGTCAGGATATAGGCTCATCTCTCTAAACACTGTGTAATTGTTGTGTCCAAGGTTTGGAATGGGACGGCCAGCTGTTTTGACACTACTCTGGATGCTGCAGTGGAGCTATGCGACCACAGGGGGGCAGCGCGGCACTGAAGCCAATGTGTTCTACGCGTTGGAGATGGAGGGAGGCATCCACGCCGTCCGCGCCCTGGCCATGCAGCACGGACTGCAGTTCATCTCACGGGTCAGCGCATATTTTAAACAGCCTTTATTGCTTCCACCTATAGACCCCCAATTTTCATTCTTTAAATCCGTTTACTCAGAGTCTTTTATAGGCAGAAATTTGAAAGTGCTGACTTCCATTTCCATTTGAGGATATCTAGCTTTCATCAAATTACAGTGGCGGCGTTTCTGAATATTTCATATCAGATCAAAGACCGTCAAAGACATGCGCACTTGTGCGCTCCGCTATATAAACCCTGACATTATCAAAACTTTATGAAAAGTATAGTTAATATCAAGGTCATTTCAATCCAGTTTTTGAGTGCGCCTCTCGAGGCTGTCTATAGCCTCATGCTATCATTCAAAAGCCATTGTAGCAGTGTCATTGTTGTGCTTCATTGTTGTTTAAAAACTGTGCCTTTTTATGTCTGTTTATAAATGGTGATCTTGCGAGAGACTTGTGATGTAAACAGTTTGCAGATCGCTCAGTAAATACCCAGGGTGCAGTAGAGAGTTTATGTAAAGCAGTGTTTCTCTGCTGAATAAAAAACTGGTCGGTCAGGACTGCACTGTAGGAGTCCCTGAGCAGAGGCTCTTAAAACACTTGCCCCGAGGATGAAGGCCCGTCTTGGCCTTGGCGCTGGCTCTCTTTGTGAATAATGCATCGCTTTGACCTTTATCAGCAGTTTACTGAAGGGTGAATCCCACCCGCTGATATGCCTGCTGCCTGGTCCTGAGTGACTTTTGCTGCTTCTCTTGCCCCCCACCACCACTCCCCCCCTCCTCCTAAAAAAAAAGAAAGAAAGCAAGAAAAAAAAAACCTTGCCTTTCCAGCATGTCAGCTAACATGATGCCACCACCACCGAAAAAAAGTAGGGGGAAAAAAAAACATCCTTCTTTCTCCTTGTCAGTTACCATGCCAGGACGAGCCGTATCTTTCGACTCCCTGCCAACTCGATCTCACCGTGGCCTTGTCGCAAGATGTCTCATGTCTAACATCAGGGCTATCATAACCTCCCCATCACATCCGACCCTTTTACAGAGACACACACACACACACACACACACACACATGCACAGTTGCACACATGCATAAACACACAGAGTTACACACAAGTACAAACACTTGCACACACACATGGAAACTTTCTTGCTGTCTGCATATATGACTTTCTGCATTCTGTCACAAACCGTGCTCACACACACACACACACACACACACACACACACACACACACACACACACACACACACACACACACACACAGGCAGACACTATCACACAAACCCTTTATAAACTTTGCTTTATGTCAGACGTCTTCCTGAAACTTAAGTTCTCTGATGTATTGGCTGTAAGTGCATCATCCAAACTGCCTGACTTGTTCAGCTCAGCAGAGTTAAGTTAATATAGGTGAACATGGGAACTGTAGTTCCCGTTGTAGCGGCCCTTATTGCGTTTGATTAATTCTCCTCCCAGAGCCTCCTGCTCTCGATAAGTGAAGCGCTCCCTCTCCCGACGCTCCATCCTGCTGCTCCAGTCTCCGGGCATGGAAACGGCTGACTGGTCTATTTTACCTGTCGCCTGCGGCATCCACTGAATGTCATCGCCATTAAATCCTCTTTGTTAAGTTAAGTCCAATTTAATTGTGTCACTGGTGATTTTCACTGCCTCTCCAGTTGACTACATTTGGTCAAACTTGCACTTTATATTGTGTAGCATTTGTTTTTTGTTTAGAGGAGGCAATTTGTGCAAAGTAAAAAAAAAAAAAAAAACGAGATAGGTTTAAGCTTGAGCTGAAGAGGGAGATGTAATGATATCTACTGGATACATATATGTGCCCCCCCCCCCCAATTTGGCTTGAATCACTTGGAAGAGTTTTTCTCTCTCTCTCGCTCTCTGTTTGTGTGTGTGTGTGTGTGTGTGTGTGTGTGTGTCTATGTGTGTGTTTGTGTGTGTGTGTGTTTGTTGTGCTATCTTTGTCTGCCTCACATTCTTTTGGGGGTGCACCATGCTTTTGAGTAAAATCCTCTGCGTTTCCTCTTTGAATACGTGGATTTTACGTGGAGAAGGTCACAGACTTTTTCTTTGTTTTAGCTTCCTATTATCATCATTATACTGTATATTCTTTGGCCTCTCTGTGCTGGATCCCAGAGCTATCGTATGTTATTAGTGCCATTTTTAAACTCCCCCTGCTCGACTGCTCTGCTGCGTTTAGCATCTTTGCTTATGCCATTTCCAATAGCGCTGGGCCCATTACATTATGTTTGTTTTCGCAGTCAGAACAATTACAGGCACGGCACGTCTGTCACCGCGTATGGGTTTGTTTTAGTCGTGACAGCGTTTTTGTGTCACAGCTCCTTGCTCTTTGCCGCTGCATTATGAAAGCTTGTTAAAGGGGGCCTTCAACGTCGTCATGCTGATATTAACATCCTGGAGCATCTTGTGCATTTTTAGAAGTCTGTTGGAAAGCAAGTTTTTTTTTGTGTCACTTGTTCGTTTTCTTCTACTTATTCTTCTTCTCCTTTTTCTTCTTTTTGTTGTTTTTGATCTTCCTCTTCTTTTTGTTCTTCTTCTTCTACTTATCTTTCTTCTTCTTCTGCTTCTTCTTCTTCTTTTTGTTCGTCTTCCTCTTTGTTGTTCTGTTTTTGTTTCCTAGAAAGAGAGGCTTGGTAAAGTCTCAGAGTAGAACAGAGGCTAAGACACTAATGCACTTAAAGATTCAGATGGGTGCAAAAATGTGGACTAATGTCTTGAAACCTACTTAGTAATACTGTAATGTATTATAAATAAGTCTGATGACACAGGCTTTTACTGGTATCCACTTTCAACCAGGGAAATAAAGATTCTGTTCTTTTTTACAGTTAAAAAGCAAAAACTAGATGCATCTGTGTGTTTTTTTTTTTTTGCCCGAGTCTCTCAGCATCACACTGAGGGGAAAATAGCCTTTAAATGTGATGCATATCTTTGAGGGGGAAAAAAAACAGTCGGGTAATTATGTGTTTTTTAAGTCACTCATTGTTCATTGTTTTTGAGTGAAATGCTATCCAGGTGTGTGTGTGTGTGTGTGTGTGTGTGTGTGTGTGTGTGTGTGTGTGTGTGTGTGTGTACCTGAGTTGCCAATGTTAAAATGTTTGAGAGCAGGCACAGGCAGAGCAGGTATAATGGCTGCAATTAGGGGTGTGAGGTTTCACACATGCTCGTGTGTGTGTGTGTGTGTGTGTGTGTGTGTGTGTGTGTGTGTGTGTGTCAAGTAGTGTGAGTGTGTGTGTGTGTGTGGTGGGTGAGAGAGAGAGAGAGAGAGAGAGAGAGAGAGAGAGAGAGAGAGAGAGAGAGAGAGAGAGAGACTTGTCTCTCTTTCCTTGTATCTCTGTCTCTCACCACAGCATAGCTTTTGCCCCATCATCCTCTCTCTTTTTCCATTTCATACTGAATAGGTGGTCCAAGTCAGGTGTGTATGTGTGTGTGTGTGTGTGTGTGTGTGTGTGTGTGTGTGTGTGTGTGTGTGTGTAAGTAAGGGTGGGCGGCCGCTTCTATTTGTGTATTCTCACACTTTTTCTTCTCGTGACCCCACCCTCCACACCCCTCCACAGCTTGTCCTCTCTATCCTGCTCTTTCACTGCCAAACAAGGTGTCAGTTTCTGCATGGCTCTGGGTAGGAGTTAAATTAGTCCTGAAGTCTTCTAGTGTGTTAGTTAGTGTTTTGGTGTGTGTGTGTGTGTGTGTGTGTGTGTGTGTGTGTGGGTGTGGGTGGGTGTGTCTCACAGTGTTTTTTGGGGTGTATCACATTTTCGGATGAAGTGTTGTGAGATTAAGCAAGGATTGAAAGTGCAATTCTGCTGAGATGTGAGATTTGTGCTTTTGCCTAGCATTTCATTGGGGAATGGTGTGTGTGTATGTGTGTGTGTGTGTGTGTGTGTGTGTGTGTGTGTGTGTGCTGTGTGTGTGTGTGTGTGTGTGTGTGTGTGTGTGTGTGTGTGTGTGTGTTGGGGGGGGGGGGGTGTCTGCATTTTGCTTTATTTGGAGCACTCAAGGACCCTGAAAGTCCTGTCTCTTCAGCCAGTGGTGAAAGACCCCCCCCCCCCCCCTCTCTCTCTCTCTCTCTCTCTCTCTCTCTCTCTCTCTGGTGATGTGGAATACTGCTGCCAGATTAGCATAGCATTACCATCTCATTACCATCTCATTACTGTGCCACAGCTTGTGTTGGTGTCGGTGGACACGCTATCAGCTCATCTGGAGACACCCCCACCCCCACCTCCCTGCACCCCCCCCCCCCCCACACACACACACACACACATACACACCACACAACCCTTCACTGCTCTTTCACTTTAACTCTGTCTGTCCCTCACATTCACCCCCCCCCTCCCCCAAACATACACACACACAACACACACAACACACACACACACATGCATACACTCTCATACATATACGCGCACACACACACACACACACACACTCTCATACATACGCACAAACACAACACACACGCACGCACGCACACACACACGTACACACTATCATACATCTACGCACAAACACAACACACACACACGCACGCACGCACGCACACACACACACACACACGTACACACTATCATACATCTACACACATACACAACACACACACAGACATACACGGCCTCATCTGTCTTTCTCGCTCACTCTCTGCACTTCCTCCAGTTCAATCTGTCTAGCACTCCTTCTCCAAGAAAGCCTTCTCTCACTTCTCTCCTCTTCAACTCCTTCCCTTACTCAGTATTCTATCCCCTCCAGAGTTTTTTATTATTATTATATCAGGTATTATTGGTGATGGTGATGACGACGATCAATCAATTCAATCAATTCAATCAATCATTGGTTAATTGATTGATATTAGGTATTAGGCCTATTGGTGATGATGATGATGATGATGATGATGACATTGATTGTTCCAAAGTCATTGGTTGTGATGAAGGGAACCTTTTCCCATGCGAACCTCATTCTTACAATATTTACACTTTTTATTGCAAGTAGTTTCCAGTCTCTCTTCCTCTTAGTCAACTGTAAGCAGCTCCACAGTGGAAGATGGAAGTGTTTTTATTCTGGCTATTTTACGTTCTTAAGGACATGACAGCGTTCTCATTTCATGCTTCTGCGGGAGTGGACAGGACTCAAGTTTTTTTTTTTTTTTTTAACCTCTCCTCCTTTTTTGTCTTGTCATTTTGATCATTTGGTCTGTTTTCTTGCTGTTAGAGCATTTAGCTCAGAAAGTCTCTCTGTTTTCTAAATCGCTTCGCCTCTTTCATCTTCTTCACATCCACCATCCCTCTCTCCTCATCTTCTGAAGTCCCCAGTAGGTGGGTTTAATGTATTTATTTTTTTCAGAAAAAAATCTTTGTGAAATCAGACCAGCGCTTGCCTCTGCCAGAGCAGTTGTCCGACATGTTTAGTTGAGTTTCCGTTTCATTCAAGCACCCGTTTAAACTGGCTGACTCCCCACAAATAGCACCCAGACACCCAGTCTGAGGTGCTCTAGACTGCAGGTGAACACATTAGGCTTTAAAGGGATGAAGAGAAACACTAAATGATTCCTTTGTTTTTTTGTTATTAATCATACAAATCTTTTTTCATGTTTCAGTCGCAAAATCCACATAAATTTAAATGAGACGCAATAACTCACACAGATTAACAGCCTGACTGTCAGACATATACTATTTTCAGTGTGTGGCTGATTTGTTCCTTTGTTAATTAGTTAATTCTTTAATGATATTGTATTGGTTTTGATTATTAACCGATTAGCAAAAGAAGGTATTCGCATTGGGTTGAAATCTGAAAAAAAAAGATAAATAAAATTGGTGCATCCCTAATCACAATTCAATTCAAGCATAGCCCTGTTGCTCAAGCCTGCTGACTGCACTACATAGTGAATGGGATGAAAGAATTTTGAGCATCATAGGTCGAATGCAGACGGGAATGAGCACTTTACATGGAGTCAATGGAACATAAATCATTCAAAAGCCGAAAGTAAGATTGCATGTAGTTTAATTGACTCAATGTAAAGTGTTTGCTCGCTTTTGTGTTTGCGTTTGGTCTTTATTGCTCCAAATTCTTTAAGTCCACTCACTATCTACTGCAGTTAGCAGTCTTGTGTAACAGGACTATGCTTGAATTACACCAAACTTTTGCTTTTAATAAGTGGAAATCAAAATAGTCTGAAAAGGATTCTGAAGAAGTCGAAACGTGCCTGTATATTGAAATTATTTTTTGGTGAAAATAACTAGCATGTTGAAATGTTGTAGCAATATATTTGTGATAGTGTTCCTTTTTTGGCTGTTACGTTACACTGGTGAAGAAGAATTGGGAAGCGGGCAAACATACTGAATCAGGTGTCTTGTTTATTTTTAGAAAAAAAGCACTTTTCATTTTAGAGTGTTATTTTCTTATCCTTTCTTGTGCATTGTTTACTATTGGCACAACTTGGGCATTGTTTGTAGAGTCAAAACTACTGTCTCTGGTGTTTATATGGGAGGCCTACAGAAAGCGTGACGAGAAAAATGTGGTTGTTGCCTGGTAGACTTTCAGGACATTGGCAGTTGAGTTTCAGTCGCTGATATATGTGTCAAAATGTTTGTGTGCATACAATGCAAACTGTGACTAGAAGGACAGTGTAATGACGACAGGCCAGTCTGTAAATCACTTTGTGTGTAAGTGTGTATGTGTAAGACTGGGGAAAAAGTAAAACCAACAGGAAAAAGGCACCTGATTGACTGCCAGGCCTGGGGAGCTCAGGGAGCCACTGTAGATGTGTCCCCTTGGCCAGGCAAGGATGATAAGTGGGGGAGAGTTACACTGGATACCCTCTCGTTATCTCTGACAAGTGTCATCGTCTCTGACACGGCCACTAGCCAGGCCTCAAATCCCTCTTTCTCCCGGGGACAAAAATAAATAAATAAAAAATAACTGTCCTTCTACCCATGGAAGGCTTTGTCAGTGGCACTCTCCAGACACCACTTTGCCTCAGCACACAGTAGCCTTTGCTTGGGCTCATTTGCTTTGGGTGGGCAGTGGAGTGGGGTGGGATTTTCCCCATTTTGGGCCCAGAAGTTATGGAATAGAATAGAACTTTATTCACTTTATTGTCACGTCCAGCATGAAAATTCTCTTTCACCATTTTTTTTGTGTGTGTGTGTGTCTGTGTGTGTGTGATGCCGTATGCATAATACCGTAGCATACTTCACTGGATGTGGATGAGACCAATAACAATAATGATAACAACAACAACAAAGATATTACCCTATCAGAGTTCATCTGTATGTCTGCATTGTGGATACTTTATGTAGGTAGATAGAGATGCAGAAGAAGCAAACTCAAAGGTACAGGTTACACACACACACACACACACACACACACACACACACACACACACACACACACACACACACACACACACACGGTGAAATAGATAAGAGTGGGCTGAAACAGAAATAAGACGTTAAGAAATGTACAAGGTTACACAACTCATGCACACTCATGGATTAAAGATCTGTCACTATGACTTATTTCCGTCCATCGCCTCTAGAATTAACTGTCACTTGTATTTTAAAATGTACATTATCATCAGTCCTCAGCAGAGTGCATAATATTTTTAGGAAAATAATTGTCATTTTTTCAGGTGTAGCCTATGTTTCCAAGTTATGGTAGCCCAATGACACAGAGTTTGATTTATTTAATGAAGAATAGCATTATCCACCACTTAGACTAACAGTAAATGGCACGGCAAACATTCAGTGTAAACTTAACTTTGAGGTGATAGCGGACATTATAGTCACTATTAAGTTCTGTAAGATTTAAGCGAAACATGTAACCTATTTAGGTAGTCTTCTCCGAGACCGGGAAATATAAAATATAAAAAAAAAAAATATAAGGCATCAGTGCATGATGTGTAAAAAATGTACATTGGAGAGGAAGGATTCAGTTGCCAAGATCTCTACATGGATTTAAATAGTGTCAATTTGGTGTCAGATAGGCAAAGGAAAGCTCAAAAGTGCAACGTGGCAGACAACATTTATATAAATGAGCAGGTTTTTATGCTGTATCACACATTTGATATCAGATATTGAGATCAGATATTTAGGCATTTTTGAAACCATTGATATTCTTCACCAATCACAATTTTAAGACAGCCAATTGGGAATGCTCTGAAAAACAATCCAAATTTTAGAGGTATTATTTTGAGGTATTGTATCTTCCAATCATTTTGCAAAGCTCAGGCTCGGAGTAACATTTTCTTCTATCTCTTTAGGTAGTTAACTTATTGGTAACGAAAATATAGTATAGTATATACACATACACAAAGAAAGACAGTTAAAAGATTTTTTTTTTGCTTTTATGTGTACATATGTGTACATACACACACACTCACACTCACATGCAGAGAGAGAGAGAGAGAGAGAGAGAGAGAGAGTTCAGGCCGATCTGAAACAAGCAAGGTGGTGTGTAAATATAGGCGGTATAGCGGAAACGGTAGCAGCAGCAGTAGCAGCAGCAGGCGGAGGTGGTGTTGGGGGTGAGGGGGGGTGGAGAAGGAGGAGATGGAGGAGATGGAGAGGGGTGGAATGATGCTGGATGTCGGTGCTCCAGTGCTGCAGCAGCAGCGGCGGTGGCGTTGGCGGCTGCAGTGATGTATGGCTGTGGTGGCTACGTGTTGGCCTGGTGATGGATTAAAGCACTTTGTAGGAAAATTACCGGCGGCCCCCCTCGCCACTCCTCACCAGCTCTGGGCTTTAATAAAACTCTCTTCAATATTGAGTGTGTGTGTGTGTGTGTGTGTGTGTGTGTGTGTGTGTGTGTGTGTGTGTGTGTGTGTGTGTGTGTGTGTGTGTGTGTGTGTGTGTGTGTGTGTGTGTGTGTGTGTGTGTAAGTGAATGCGTACGTCTGTGTGTGTGTGTGTGTGTGTGTGTGTGCATTTGTGTGTGTATGTGTATCTGAATGTGCAAATGTGTGGGTGCATGTGCATGTGTGTGACAGAGAGCAAGAGAGAGCAAGAGTTTGTGTGTGTGTGTCTGTGTGTGTTTGTGTGTGTGTTGTGTTGGGGGTAGGGGCCATGCTTGAAGGGGACCAGGCAGGTGTGAGCAAGAAAAGTATTTACATACATGGGTTAAATGGGACTTATTAAACCAGTTCTAGACTATACCTGTACTTCCACTCTCACTCTCAACAGATACTGTAGAGATACTTACTTGCCAGTATTGGCATAATTTTGTTATTTTGTTACAACATTAGCTCAATAAAGGAGAACAAGAATCGCAAAGACTGACAAGGAAATG
>JAODXP020000023.1:22614060-22619060 GCA_027497455.2 Sardinella longiceps
TAAGAGAACATTCAATAGAACAAGGTTAGCAACCACAACAGGTGAAAACATTCTTTGGACAGCAATTAAATTGAATGCAAAGCTATGGTCATTTTATTGATTCTTCAGTAAATACCGGTAAGACTTGAAACTTTTTTTCCATATCTATCTTACTTCCTACCCTCTCTGCTATCTAGCTATCATGCTACAGAAGTTATTCATGATAATCTTGGATGTAAACAAGACAGGTTTTCATATCTGAAATATGTATGTAATCCCTGTAATCTCATCTTTAAATATTTTCACATTTTTCCAAAACTTTTTAGGACTGGAGAAACTTCACAAAAACTTAACAAATTTCACTGCACGTTAATGAATTCCATTAGGTGTTTGATTAATATTTTCACCTCCTTATCGTTGCTAGCGGAGAAGTGCCCGGATGTGAACAGTTATCAATAGAAAATAAAACACCAACCAAATGGAATGCGAAATGGAATACAGCAACACTGAGTAAGCAGGGGTGTTGTGATGATGTAGTGAGAAAGATTCCAGCAGACCGCGTTTAGCGCTCTCATTCATGTTGCTCAATTTGATTATGTGTTTTCACAGACACACAGGTAATCTGTTTTTGTTTTAGATTGTGTTGTGTGTTCAGCTGAGTGTGTCAGTGCTTTGAGCGCTTACGGTTTTATGGTCCATTCTGGGCCTTCTAATGAAAGCTCAGAGTCACATTATAACATATCCTCCGACCCCCAAGGCTCCTGAGCTTGCACGGAGGTGTATCAGTATAATAGAATTCATTTAATTGGCCTGGTTAGTGTGTGTGTGTGTGTGTGTGTGTGTGTGTGTGTGTGTGTGTGTGTGTGTGTGTGTGCGCTTGTGACTGAGTGACTGTGTGTATGTGCTTGAGCGTTTCTGCCTTTAAGAGAGTCAATATTGTAATAGGGTTAGGGAACACTTTCTCAGGAGCTGTGTTTGGGACAAACACAATTAGCGTGTTACCTGGCGTGCTGCCAAGACAAGCGCGTGTAAACACCCACAGAGCTCAGGCTGTCTCCCTAGCGCTCCCTAAACACTATTGATGGGTGTCCATTACATCGTGTGTCAGACGCTCTCTGTCGGCCCAAGTTATTTTCAGGTGTCCTATAAAAATGAGTGCATTTGTCCTCACTTAAATGGCACATATGACTCATATTCACTTTGATAGACTGATAGTGGTCTATAGTGTTTTATTATTGATATGTAGTTTTCCTGGTAGTTGGATTGCAAAAAAACCAAAACCATCAGACCCAAACTTGAAACCCAGCCAGCAGTTAGCATTAATGTGTATGATTTGGCTTAAGGCTTATGGTACTTTTGATAGCTCATTTTGCTTACAATACTACGGGCAAGATCCAAAGTGTAAACATTAGTGCTCGGGATGTACAATGTAGCAATGCATTGGTACCAGCAGCATTATGGGCTTAACTATTGGCTTCTTTGATTGGTATCAGCTACCAGCAAATAAAGACATTGCAGATCCGAAAAAGAACTCAGGTCACCTGATTGTTACAGTAGTTGGCCAACATAGCCGCTGCTCTACCAGGCCTGCATTATTAGGGCCAGCAGTGTTTTCCTTCATTGGTATTTACTGGATGTGAGTTAGCTTCATTGACTGGTTGAGTTCCTAGCTGTTGTTCATGACTGATTGTTTTGTTTGTTATTCGACTAAATGTGGCTGGAAGCACAGGCTAGCACAAGCACAAACAGCTGTGCATGCTATACTGTTGGCTGGTCTATGTTGTTCAGTTGTATTATTTAGTGCTATGTTTATGTGACTGACTGTACATATGCTGATTGTGTTCATGCTTTTTACATTAATAAATACTTTGTCCATATAGTGACATAGCCACATGGTCCATTGCCAATTACAAGTAATAGCCTACTTTTACATTGCTATGAAGTGCATCAGTTGAATGAATTGAAAGCTCTGAGGGTTTAGATGGAAATTGTTATTAACATAAATGTTACTAATTAGTTAAATTAATCAAATTAAATCATTCCAATTTTGCACTGTGTGGGCTATAGAAATGCTTTAGTTTTCAGTTGTTGCAGGGGAGTAAAGTGCTTTTGTTGTTCTGCAATGTAACGGCTTGAGTGAGTGTGATAGATAGACAGACAGACAGACAGCCACCTGATATGTGAGAGTATATGGAGCACACACAATGGAACATGCATATACATTCACATATAAATGTATTGACTGTGATGTGCAAAATGTGCAATATTCATATACAAAATTATACTTTAAATTCACTTAAAGTATAATTTTGATAAGATACAATTTTATAACCTCCACTGAAACATTATTTCTGAACTAATGTTAGAACTGGTCACCCCGAAGGTCGTTATCCTGCTTATCTCCAGTTTGTATTTATCGCTCGTATACATAAACATAAAATAAACACTCAACCCACATTTAAAATAAGTTAACCTGTTTGGTTGGGGTACTATTTTTGTGTGAAAGTAGATCTAAAGTAAAGGCTGCTTACTGTTGTTATAGTTACCATTCTAAAAAGCATTGATATGGAACAACTTCTCAGGTAGCTTGCTATCCACAAGTTTCCTGAGTCTGTCATTGGGGATACTGATGTCGGCCGTACTTCCGGTCAATCAGCTGCAAAGGTACTAACCGCTTTACACAATGGGAGCACACTGAAATGTAACCGTGTCTGGTAAGAATATCACTATCCTCCTCCAAATTGCATGTCCAAATGCGGTCAGTCAACATCATATGTTGAGATATGGGATACAAGAGGCATTGGGAATTAAATAATGTGCCTCTGTGTGACGGAGTGCCGTCACTACGGTTGAGTATGCGCTCTAACTGCCATACCAACGAGCCTGGCTCTTTGGCGTTGCGGTCAAGTTGCACGTTTAGCACCCTGGAGTCCCGGGTTCGAGACCGGGTGGGGTCACTGTTCTCTCCCTTCGCTACACTCTGTAATAAACCGGAAAGAGATACGTGACATGGTTGCTACTTCAATGGTCCGTTTGCTTACTAAACTTAAAAAGAACTCTAGCAAATTTTTCTGATTCACCAAGCGAAATTTACTGTAGTGTCCAAGAATATTAGTAGAAAAAGACCACGACTTGCGATCGATTTATAAAGTAATGGAGGCCCAAATCCCACCAGCAAACATTAGCTAAATTAGCTCAGATCCCATCAGCAAACATTAGCCAACGTAGCTAATAGTAATTTTCCGAGTACAAGCAACACCATATATAGACCATTGTTTCATGCAAAAAAAAAACATGTATTAGCCCTCACCCATGTATTAACATCATAATTATATTCTGTTAAATCAATGTATTAACCTTTGTTTATATTCAGGAAATTGTAGCTGGACACTATCACAAGTGATATTTAGTCTGGAGACCCACCTATTCCTTTTCTTGTAGTGGAATTTATTTGGCGCTACGAATGTCTATCATACCGTCTGTACATAGCTCAGAGCCAATACCAGAGCCACCATGTGATGTAAAATGCAATCAAGCGCCGTGCTAGTCCCTTATTCTTCTGTGATTGGATCCCTAAAACAGACAAGAAAACCAGCCATGGTCACCATGCTGCTTTGCAGAGTGAAATGATATGGAGTGTACAAAGGAGCATGGGTACGCCCAGGCTAGCTGGACACTGTATCATTTGATCACTGTTTACTGTGTCATGCTCATGTGACCCATTCTGCAGACTCATGCTGATACTGCATGATAACAGCTGCGAATAAGCCAATTGTTAAGCATGCGAGATGATTCTAAACACCACTGCATATTCAAACACCTAACTGGTATTAATCAGCCAATCATAAAATCGCCTTCTGATGCCTCAGAGTTTAGGACATAGAAGAGGCGGGGCATTGAGATTCAGACCATATCTTACATAATTCACAGCTAAAGCATAAAAAGAGACTAGACAGAACTGCTACGTCTGCTGTCGAGTGTTAAGACAGATTTGGTTGAATATGATTGTTGCGATCGTTGTGCTGGTGCTGCTGGTGCCTCCTTCTGAAGGTCAGTTTCAATGCACCCAGAGTGAACAGGAGATTGAGAAGCAACTAATGGAGCTCAAAGATGAGCTTCTCCGACAGAAGACCGAAGTGGAGGCACTGAAGAGGGAAAATTCAGTGCAAGCAGGAGAGATGGTTACGTTGAAGAATGGACTGGCAAACACTCTATCTAAAGTTTCGAATTGGGAGAAGGGGGTCCAAGGAACAGCAAAAGTGGCATTCACTGCAGGCATGAGTAAGTCTGAAGAATACAAGACTGGCGTAAGAGACTTGGTCTTCGATCAAGTCCTTGTCAATGCTGGACAGGGCTACAACAGTTTCACTGGCGTATTCACAGCTCCAGTCCGTGGAGTGTACTACTTTAGATTTACGATTGGGTCTTTAGGCCTTTGGGAGATTGAGATGCGGAAGAATGGACAGAAGGTCATGCTTTCAGGAGGTATAGGTTCAAACCTACACACCGCCTCTGGTGGTTTGAACTTACTGCTGATGGTCGGAGATCGAGTGAACATGCACACGTCTATAGGGACTAAAGTTTTGGCCAATGGACACTACTTAAGTACCTTCAGTGGCTTCTTTCTTTTTTCTATGTAATGGGATAAATCCTGCTACACTTATCAAACATTTTTGTGAGATGATTAAAATGTTCCATAACATAAGTAGTAAATAAAAGACTTTTTGTACCAAGTACTACTACTACTACTACTTCTTTTTTCTTCTTCTTTCTTCTATTAATATTATTATTATTCATTATTTTATTAATTAATTTAATATTTAAATCATCATCATCATCATCATCATCATAATCATCACTATCATCATAACCATCCCTCCAATGATAAATGTTACTAATTAGTTGAGGTAATCAAATGACATTATTCCAATATTTCATTATGTGTGGGCTATATAAAATGCTTTAGTTGTCACAGTTGCAGCATAAAAGCTGTTAGCTGCACAGGAGCAAAATGTTTATTC
>JAODXP020000023.1:22636560-22644060 GCA_027497455.2 Sardinella longiceps
GTCTTGATGTAAATATTCAACTGAGCAAGTTTCGAAAGGATATCTGTTTGTTAAAATTTTTACCCTATTCAGCTATAATGTAAGTCTATGGAGGGGCTTATAATGGGCATAAGTGGGTGATAACACACACAAAGCTGCAATGCTATCAGTTATTTTTTATTGTTATATTACTTTTTCTGTCGTTACAGGTTAAAATCCACCATTCACAATTGTTTTGTATCGTTTTGGAAGGTTTTTCCAGACGTCACGTCCATAACGTCACATCCATAACGCCATTTCTCCCAATGAAAACCAACTTTTTTACATTTACATTTGAAATTAAGTCTTTCTCTGTCTTTACTGAGGTGTCCTGTTTGGTATGAATGTAGTAATATTTACCTTTCTATAGAAATTTCACACACTTCACAGCAAAAACTACGCTCTCTCAAAAGTTTGTCCGTTTTTCGTCACGTCCATAACGCAAATTGAACGGCTCATATTCTTATAATGTAAATCATGATATAAATTTTTTGTGTTTGCCTATATTCAGCCATGGAGTTTGGATATGTATATACAGTAGTAGAAATATGGTGAAAAAGTATTATTTTGTTTTCATTTGTACTTTGATACTGAGAGAATACTATCCTTAACAATTGACAAACATCAGGAAAGTAAGTGTTTCTGGTGTAAATAAACTTTTCCTGTCACCACTGATATTATCAGTTTGATCGTCCAAATTTCCAATTGACAGTTTACTGTTGGTTTTCAAAGTAAATCTGGATCCTATGTGTCTTTTCTTTCTTTTTAGTTTAATCGTCACCGGTTCAGCCAAGCCCACTTTGACCTGAATGTCATGCCTGTCTGGCAAAGAAACATCACTGGACGTGGAGTTGTTGTGACCATCATAGATGACGGTAAGACATGTTTTTGTGTTGAAGCTGCTGTGAGTAGTTGTACTTGTGGAAATGAATTTGTACGTATTTGAATGCAGCTTTGCATTCCCTTGCACCGAGCCTGGTAGAGCATGTTACAGTGTGATGTCATAGCTTGTCTATGCCACCTGCTGACGATACTGTATGGGGTAAGGCAGTGCTGTCAGTATACAGTAGTTGTTTCTAGGTCACTTTTAGATGTTACAACCTACAGGTACTACATACAGTATAGCCCCTTTACTGGTTGAGCATATAGTCCTGAGTTTGTACTGTATAGTGTGTGGAGGAGTGTTTCTTACATCTTACATATAGGCCTACCATCATACCTTTATCCTTTTTCTGCTCAGTCTATGATGCCCCACTCTCTCTCTCTCTCTCTCTCTCTCTCTCTCTCTCTCTCTCTCTCTCTCTCTCTCTCTCTCTCTCTGTCCGCTCTTCTCATCATCCCACTCTGTCTCCTCTGTTCATGTTGGCAATTTTTATCAGCACTTGAGTGTACTGCAGCCTCAATTAGTTCTTGATGAATGAGCCCAGAAGATGTCTCTCGTCCATATCCTCTGTCACTGGGTATTCTAGTGATCATTAGAGGGTACGTCTCTCATAGTGGATCACACACACACACACACACAACACACACACACACACACACACACACACACACACACACACACACACACACACACAAACACACACACACACACGCACACACATACTCACTCCTCCAGAGAGAGAGAGAGAGAGAGAGAGAGAGAGAGAGAGAGAGGCTAAGGGTTACAGATTGTCAGTGTTGGGAGTAACGAGTTACAAAATTAACTAATTACTGTAATGCATTGCTTTTTGAGGTAATTGGTAATGTAAGGCATTACAGAAAAAAATAGTAATATTTTACTCGGTACAATTGTCTGTAACCCAAGTTACAATGCATTTTTAACTTGGAATGAAATAGTGTTTTTTCCTTCATACAGATTTGCCAAAAATCACTGAGAGATCAGCTAGGGTAAAATGTCTGCTTTGCCGGAATTAATATAAAACTTCTCTACAGTCTCCGCTTGTCATTCTCAACATTCACACCAAATTAGTGAAGGTCATAGACTACGAGAGGACCCAAAAGCGCAAACAAGATGCTCCCCCTCTGTCTAACAAATGTGAGAATTTCACAATATATTTTCAAGTCATGTTCTTGTTAGAAATGTGGTGCCGTAATTAGGTCTATATGTACATAAATGGCCTGTTGATTGGCCAGTGGTCAAGACCATTTCATATAGGCCCTGCATGCCAAAATGTTTGCCAACCTCCCTAATACTCTATATTCATATGCTGCTTATTCTATATTTTACTGTTTTTATATAAGCCCATTTTAGTTATCTTCCACTGCATGTTTGATGTGTTGCCTCTTGAGCTGCATTTAGATTGCCAAATCCATACTTCAGTTATATCGTGGAGAGTAACTTAAGTTAAAAGTAATGCAACAGTAGTGTACCACCTTACATTTTCAAAACAATATTATAATGTAAGGGATTACTTTAAAATGTCAGTAAGAAGTAATAAATAACGCGTAAAAGCCTGGGTTTTGATCTTGAGCCTTGTTTGTGGATATTTATTTTACACCACTACAGATACTGTGGATTCCAGGTGTGTGTGTGTGTGTGTGTGTGTGTGTGTGTGTGTGTGTGTGTGTGTGTTTGTGTGTGTGTGTCTTTGACAGTGTGTTGTTTTGGGAATTTAGTTTCCTATGCACATTTTTCTACTATTTTGATTGTGTGTTATGCTGCAGTTCATGTATTGTAGCATTTTAACAGCAGTAATTAAGTTTATTTCAGCAATGCTGATGAGGAGATTGTTTATCAAGGAAAAATCCTGATTTTTGGCATTTGGACTTTCCACCACACAGGAGTATGCACATGCACACACACACACACACACACACACACACACACACACACACACACACACACACACACACACAGTAGAACACACAGTAGAACATTCACAGTACGCAGTGTTCCATCTTTCAGTTCCTCCTTCATTGCCTGGCAGTGTTTTACATGAAGAAGACTGTCGGTAGAGCTGAATTAAGTTCTACTCTCTCTCTCTCTCTGTGTGTGTGTGTGTGTGTGTGTGTGTGTGTGTGTGTGTGTGTGTGTGTGTGTGTGTGTGTGTATGTGTGTGTGTGTTTGTCATGGGTAAAACACAGAGGCTGAATTTTCCCAAAGGTCTTAAAATAGTACTATGGTACTTGGAGGTTTGAAACAACTTTGTGTTGATGTCACAGTATCTCTGATAATGACCAATGTTGTTGGTCTGATCAACATTCCAACTTCTTCTGGAATATTCTTTTGTCATCATCATGATATGTTCTTTTGATATCCACACCTGGCCACACCTCTCGCTATGCACAGTCTGCCAACGTAAAGACAAAGTTGGTATGTGTGTGATGAGGTGGTTCTTCTGGAATGTTCTGCCACTCTTGTTGCTCTAATCACCCAGCTAGCAACCATTGTCATTACTCTGCTCTGACCTTGGCCAAGAGTTTATGCAAGTGCTGCTCCTATGTGGTATGTTGGCTCAAGGCTCACACTTTTTCAAACCTCACCCTCAAATGAAAGTCACATTAGTCGAGTCTTACTCGCTCTCTTCTTCTTCTTCTTGTTCTTGTTCTTGTTCTTCTTCTTCTTCTTCTTCTTCTTCTTCTTCTTCTTCTTCTTCTTCTTCTTCTTCTTCTTCTTCTTCCCATGGCTACAATCAGGCTCAGTTATATATTGTGCAATGTCCCTGTTCAATAAACATATAAATAAATAAATAAATAAAATATAATGTTGTAGGCCTGTAGTATATAAAGTGGATATGGCATTATTGTTGCATTTCGTTCACAAATATAGCAACTACCTCAGTTAATTCTACTTCTACAGCCAATAGGGCTTTCAATATTAGAAGGAACAATGTTATCGTTGCCAGATGAGATATTTTAATCAGCTAATGGTGGAATAGACTGAAGGAGGAGGTGCAAAGAGTCACTCTCAGACACCCTGCTGACATGCAGTCATCCAGAGAGCATCTCTCTCTCTCTCTCTCTCTCTCTCTCTCTCTCTCTCTCTCTCTCTCTCTCTCTCTCTCTCTCTCTCTCTCTCTCGTGCTCTATTGATCATTGCACAGCCCCGTCACCATGTGTCACAGCAACCCAGAAGCACCCGTTCCACAAATCACCTGATTCGGGGGAAGGGGAGGTTGGAGAGACTGTGTGTGTGTGTGTGTGTGTGTGTGTGTGTGTGTGTGTGTGTGTGTGTGTGTGTGTGTGTGTGTGTGTGTGTGTGTGTGTGTGTGTGTGTGTGTTTGCGTGTGTTTGTTGGGGTGTGGAGGGTGGGTACACACTCCAGAGGAGACAGAATGGTGTCAGGCAGTGATGTGTCGCTAAGATTACGAGAAGTCCTCAAAATTCTCCTCAGCTTCACCTCGTCCTGTGTGTGTGTGTGTGTGTGTGTGTGTGTGTGTGTGTGTGTGTGTGTGTGTGTGTGTGTGTGCTTATGTGTGTTTGTCTGTGTGTCTGTGTGTTTGTACTTGGCTGAGAGGTAAAATTGTATACATTAGTATCTCATCCTTTCACTGATACTTGCCAGTGATTAAATTAATTGTATATATTACAGTGTCTGTTATTCATGGTACAGAATATTTTTAACAAAAGGTTTTTAACAACATAGCATCATGAACCTGTCATAAGCATGACATGACATGTATCACGGACATTTAATGACTCTTCACAATTTTTATGACCGTGCCATTAAGTGCCAGAGATCTTAAAGATCAAAAATAGTCATTGGCAGGCCAAGTCTGCGGTTCATAAACACAACATTGTAATGTAAACACTTTTGACACACAATTTCATGTGTAGGAACTCTAATAATACTATGACTGAAGTATTGTGCCATGTGGAGCTTTTTTAGAAGGCTATTTTAAAAAGAGGTTTTGATGTCTCCGGCCAAATGGCATCACTATGCTCATTTGACGTGGCAGTGAAACTTCAAAACACAAAAAACTTCCCATTGCTTAGTATTGTTAGAACCAGTGTTTAGTATAACATGCAGTTTAATGTGGAGAGCAGGGTACAATGACGTAATTGTGGTCACACAAAGGTTGTGTGTGTGTGCATGTGTAAGTATGCAGCAAAAAGTCAGAGCTTGAAAATGTATGTTCTATATGGTCTTGTTTATGTGTGAGCAGTCAAGTGTGTTTGTGTGTACTGTATATGTGCGTATTGGGTTGGTTGGTTGAGCACAGTGGAGATTGTGGGATTGTTTTTAGGGTGGGGTTATTTGGTTGGATATGGCTGTTAAAGCAGAGATGACACCAATGCTGGCCATGTAAAACCTGCATGACAAGGGATGGCTACTGACAGAGTCAGCGCTTTTCTGCCACCATCCCCTCCCCACATACACACACACACACACACACACACACACACACACACACCCCAACACAACCCCCCCCCCCCATGCCCCTAGTACCCACCCGCTCCACCCAGGCGCCCCCCACCCCCCATTAGTGCACATCCCTCCTCCCTCCTGCTGTTCAATCCATCCAGAGGCTGTCACGGCGGGGGAGCAGACAATCTATCACGGCATCGGGACGCATTCTCCTCACCTGCGCCGGGCGCGCCTTTAATGAACAGCCAACATGATCCCGCCTGACAAGCAGGAAATGGATGTAATAAAGATTGTTTCTGCATGCTCTTTGCATCCCTGATAAATCACCGTGCCGTGCCACGCCACTGTGCCGAGCCCATCGGAGCTGAGCTGAGCTGAGCTGAGATCTCTGTGCCATGGATATCCCAGTCGCATGGAAATTTGATCTCACATGGAGATAGTGGGAGAGAGAGATAGACAGACAGACAGAAAGAGAGAGAGATAGACAGACAGACAAATGTAGGGAGAGAGAGAAAGAGAAAAAAAGCAGAGAGTTATGGATTGAAGGGAAAAAAAACAGCCAGAGAAGGACAGGGAAGTGGATACGCCCTTACTCCAATTTTGAAGTACTGAGTAAATTGGTCTGACTACCCCCTACATACAGCACACACACACACACACACACACACACACACTCACATCCTACCCGCCATCTTAGCAATACAGCCTTTAAACACACCGGAGTGGCCTGACCTCACTGAAGTACAGGTAGACAACACCTGATCTCACATTTACCTGAGAGAGAGAGAGAGAGAGAGAGAGAGAGAGAGAGAGAGAGAGAGAGAGAGAGAGAGAGAGAGGGGGGGGGCTACTCTTAAATCTTCTTAGTAACAATTGACCACAGACAAAGGGATAGAAAGATAGAGGGGAGGAGGATAAGAGAAGAGAATAGAAGGGAACTGAGAGACAGAGGTTAGGGCAAGGGATAGAGAGAAAGAGACTGGGATAGAGAGATAGATGGTAGAGAGAGGGGGATGGAGGGATAGAGAGGCAAATGGAATGGGGATGGGGATGTGAGTGACCCATATGGAGAGAGAGGTAAATGAAATAGGTGGAGCAGAGGGAGAGAGAGAGAGAGAGAGAGAGAGAGAGAGAGAGAGAGAGAGAGAGAGAGAGAGAGAGAGAGAGAGGGTGGACAGGAGGGATACCACATGTAAAGGGGCATAGTAAGAGGCGGGGGGAGAGAGAGAGAGGGAGAGAGATGCAGATCTTGGGGTGGTAATTTATGGTTTAATCTAATGCAGGCCAGGCATGTTGTAACTCTAGAGAAGGAGAGAGCAAGAGAGGGTGAGGTAGAGGGCAGGGAAGGCAAGAGGGGGCAGACAAAGAAAGGGGGGAGAGAGAGAGAGAGAGAGAGAGAGAGAGAGAGAGAGAGAGAGAGAGATAAAGGCTAGAGAGGTGAGAGAGAGAGAGATGGAAAGCGAGTAAGATGGTAAAATGGACAGAGAAGGAGGGAGAGAGATGGCAATGGAGGAAGAGGGAGAGAGAGGGAGGGTGAGGCATTAACCCTCTGGTAGGGAGATGGGGAGTGGAATGGTGTTTTATTACCCTGTTGTCTGGCCTTGTAAAGCTCTCATCCATTCTTTAGAGGTGGAGGACCAGTAGATGCAGCAGAGCTTCAGCCGAGCATGCTAACCACGCTAGATACACCACCTTGTGATTTCTACCCTCCATGATTTTATTCATATTATTTATACAAAATAGATATAAGTATATAAATTACACGGACTAGGCTAACTAAGCTAGCTTTGTTGGTTGTTAACCACTACTAACGTATATGCAGGGGATAATTCAGTTTTAAATGGAACCTTGGCAATATTCAGTTTGCACCAGTTGGGGGAATATAGCCAAATTGATTGATGTCAATCAGAATGGTTTGCATGACTTACATAATTTGCACACAAACAAATTTTAAGTTTACAATGGGAATATTCTGTGGACCTAAGTGTGGTACCTAATTGTTTAGAGGGCAGAGGGGCAGAAACTAAGGATTGGCAGAATGGCAGCATTAACTTACTAAAAGTGTGTGTGTGTGTGTGTGTGTGTGTGTGTGTGTGTGTGTGTGTGTGTGTGTGTGTATGTGTGTTTTAGCTTGTGTTTATGTTAAATTACAGGGATATGCATGCATCATT
>JAODXP020000023.1:22646560-22649060 GCA_027497455.2 Sardinella longiceps
AAAGGCACGTAAACAGTTATATAGACCGATGCATATAGTCCATGCACACACATGCATTGCACACAGATACATGTTCATGTAATGTGTGTTTCATCTTGTGTGCATGTAGATTTTTACATGAGTGTGTGAGTGAGTATGATATCTTTTCTGACTGTGTTTGTGTGTGTCTGTGTCTCTCTCACTGTGTTTGTGTGTGTGTGTGTGTGTGTGTTATGAATGGAGGCTAGGCAGTGTTTACCTAGCCCATGATTTCCGTGGCGCGTGGGTAACAAGTGGAGTTTGGCTGGATTGATGAGCGTGCCAGTGCATCATGAATGCCTGGGTACTCCATCACCGGGCGGTGCCACCCGTCGCCCCCCAGAGGCCGGCGGCCGCCGCTGCGGCTAATGTGCTCTTTAATTACAGCGCATACACACACGTACACACACACACACACACACACATACACAAAAGCAGTAGCCGTACAGCCACACACACCAAAGGCACACTGGCCTCATGGTCATTTGTCAGCATTTCAGGGACGGTACGTTTGTGTGTGTGTTACTGAGTGTGTGTGTGTGTGTGTGTGTGTGTGTGTGTGTGTGTGTGTGTGTGTGTGTGTGTGTGTGTGTGTGTGTGTGTGTGTGTGTGTGTGTGTGTGTGTGACAGCAAAGGGTTGTGGGTTTGGGATTACATAGATGTGTGTGTGTGTGTGTGTGTGTGTGTGTGTGTGTGTGTGTGTGTGTGTGTGTGTGTGTGTGTGTGTGTGTGTGGGTGTGTGACTAAGGATGGCTTGCTGTGCAAGGTCAAAAATGGTCAAACACAGTTTGACCTGGTCATCCCTCACTGATAGGTTGATGACACCTCACAGCAAGAACATTCCATCTTGACCAATAAGAGGGATTATGTATGTCTTCTGATTTTGTGTGTGTGTGTGTGTGTGTGTGTGTGTGTGTGTGTGTGTGTCCATTCTTGAATCCTACTGTAGCCTATACTAATAGTAATACTATAGTAACTAGAGCAGAGTAAATATTTTTGTCATTGTTAGGAGTAGGGAGTCAGTTGGAGTTATAAACATGTGATTTTTGTGGGCATGACAAGTGTGTGTGTGTGTGTGTGTGCTTGTGTGTGTGTTTCCTTGGGTGTGGCCCCTGGATTATATTTTTGATTAAAATATGCAGTTTTTAAATGGCAAATCTCTCTAATGATTTAAGTGTGTGTCTCTCCTCGTGTGGAACCCCCCTTTGTGCATGTGTGTGCGTGTGTGTGGGCCTTCATGTACAGGAAGAGAGAGGGAATAGAGAGAAAGAGAGACAGAGAGAGAGAGAGAGAGAGAGAGAGAGAGAGAGAAGAGAGAGAGAAGACAGAGAGATATGTAGAGAGAAAAGGGGGGAGGGCAGTGCAGAAATCAAATCACTTAATTGCAGCATTTTTCATCTCCATCTTTTGTTTTATGGCGCTCCCAGGCCCGGGAGTCGCCAGCCTGGTGATTCATGGTTGTCACGGCGCCCGCGAGCAGCGTCATCCCTCATCGCTGGCTGCGGCCACGGCAGCAGAGCCCGCACAATTACCCTGATGAATCTGACTTGTTTGTTTTTTTAAAAGCGTGCCTAGCAGAGGTTGGCTGTGCTTAATGTATACACACACATACACACACACACACACACACACACACACACACACACACACACACACACACACACACACACACACACACACACACACACACATACACACACACACACACACACACATACACACATACACACACACACACACACACACACACACACACACACACACACACACACACACACACACACACACACACACACATACACAAACACACATCCAAAGCACAATTCTCCATCTCTTGTTCGTCCTGGTTCTTATTTTTGCTACCTCTTTAGTATTTCCTCTCTCTCTCTCTCTCTCTCTCTCTCTCTCTCTCTCTCTCTCTCTCTCTCTCTCTCTCTCTCTCTCTCTCTCTCTCTCTCTCTCTCTCTGTCTCTCTCTCTCTCTCTCTCTCTCTCTCTCTTTCTCCTCTGTCTTTCTGGCTACTTTGCTTTTTCCTTTCATTCCTCATCAGTCAAAGAGGAGAGAAGGAGAAATTCAGAGTGAGTGAAGTGAGTGAGAGTGAATATTTAGACATTGGGATTAGAGATCAACCGACAGTTTGGTTTTTCTCATGACCGATGCCGATACTGGTATATGGAAGTCAGGGTCAGCCGATGGCCGATTCATGCTGCCATGAATTCTTTGGACCGATTTTTAGAGCCGATAATCGCAAGTTTCTGCAAATGGTCTTCTGTTTATTTGAATAGCTGCATAAATCATTGCATAAAAAGCATACTAGCAACTCAAGCATACTTTTGAACCACTGCTCTGGCTCCGGTACTGTCTGCATGGCTCTCTCTGTGGGGCAGCGCTGACACAAGTAGCAGGCTACACTACAGCTGAAGTGCGCTCACTAATGTTGTTTTAATATACAGTAATCGGCAAAATATTGAATATCGGCCAA
>JAODXP020000023.1:22669060-22678882 GCA_027497455.2 Sardinella longiceps
ACAAGACAGTGTGTATAATATGGAATATTGTGGGGGATGGGTATGTGGGTTCATGTTAGTGCACCTGCATTTGCTGTGTGTGTGTGTGTGTGTGTGTGTGTGTGTGTGTGTGTGTGTGTGTGTGTGTGCACATGTGTGTGTGTGTGTGTGTGTGTGTGTGTGTGTGTGTGTGTGTGTGTGTGTGTGTGTGTGTGTTTTGTCTGTGTTAAGTGTGTGTAGGTTGGCCCCCTGCAGATGTTCCCTGGCCACCTCCACCTCCTACCAGCTGCTCCCACCCCCAACCTTGCTTAATTAAGAGAATACACAGTGCCCCATGGAGGCGTAATCACACCACACACACACACACACACACACACACACACACACACACACACAGATATGTATGCACTCTGCCACACTGTCACCTTAACTCTCTACAGCCAACGCAGTTCCATGGCTGTGTATGTGCGCCTTTGTTTGTGAGTGTGTGTGTGTGTGTGTGAGAGAGAGAGAGAGAGAGAGAGAGAGAGAGAGAGAGAGAGAGAGAGAGAGAGAGAGAGACTGGATGCTCAGTTTGATATCAGTGTGTGTGTCTTGGGGCTATTACAAAAATAAACTAAATGTTCAGTAAGTGTTTTTTGGAGACCAACTATGCATTCTTTTTTGGAGTTCCACCTTTTTTGTGTGTGTAATTTACACTGTTGTCCTCATACGGGGCGCCACTAGACATTTTGGGCCCTATGGCAAACTCACTTTGGGTCCCCCAAACCATTGCCTACGGAAAACCCTCAGTACAACAAAGTTGCAAGTCTGAATCCTTCACACTGAATCAGCATACTGGAGCAAATAATGAGTCATTCTTACAGTATGCTATAAGTTTATCCACTATCTAAACAACTTGAAAGATATTACTTAGATGTTACTGTAAAAAAAAAAAACAAAAAGGAACAAGGAGTTTACCCTAGAACAACAACAGCAAAATCTTTCCATATGTAAAGTAAGGTCATTGGTGCCGTTGACTCAATGTTTTCAGCACACTATGCTGTGGGCCAGTATCAGCATAAAATACACAGCAGAAAAACCCCAGCCCAGCAGAAAAACGGGTCCTACTCAGGCTCTGGCGTCCTTTTTCCAAAAGCACATGGTTACTAACCAGTTAGCAACTAAGGCTATGTTCAGACTGCACTCCAAATCTGATTTTTAGCATATCTGATCAACATCAGATCTCTCTATCGACCGCGTTCACATTGCTTGTCATATCGGATCTCCATGTCCGCTAATCACCTGCCATATCCACGTGGGTTACTATGGTACCCCAACGCATCATGCCCACAAATAATAAACAAACCCGCGGAGGGTAGAATGCTGGTTGTTTCTCTCTCAGATGGTTAAGTGGGGCCGTAGCACACAGCTTCAAGTAACAAGGAAGTATCAGAGATGGAAGAATAAAGTTACTCATCTTTATTTCAGTGCATCAATGCAGTCCAGCACAGCTGTTAGTTGCCTTTCTGATGCGTGGTTGAAAACTTTCACTGACGTTGCTTTCCACACGCGTGGTAAACCTTGCTTTCCACACGCGAGGTAAACTCCAACTTGCGGCAAATCCATAACGCGCACTGACACGTTGTTATAGCAAACGACACTGTTTTTTAAAAGGAGAATTAACATTGATCTCTCACTTCCGTCCATCTGCATTCCACGTGTTGATGTTTGTGTCACGTGACAAATGACGCAAGTGACACGGTGAAATCTTATCCCATGTGGAAAAGCTGTTCAGATCGCAGCATATCCGATATGAATCGCAATTGACACCACATGGGTATGTAGGGCGTAACAGATTCGGAAAAATCGGAATTCATGTGGTTTTCTGCTGTTCAGACCACCCGAAATCAATTCTAGATACAATCTGGATATGAAAAAATCGGATTTGGGATGCCAATCTGAACGAGGCCTAAGTTAGTTGTCTATGGAAAATTGCATTGCAACCAACAAAGTTGCTACCTTACTGTGCATACAGACCGAGACCGAGACCGATTCAGGCGACATGGGCGACGGAAGTAATTGACTTTGTATTGGGACCGGCGATTTGGGCGACAAAAGCAGCAGGCGACTTGGGCGACGAAACTTGGGCGATAAAATCAAGTTAAACTTCGGTTAACTTTATGTAATGAGCTATGATGCGGTTGGGCGATTACCAATCAGAATGTCGATTTACTGGTGAGATGCCAATAGAGAAGCAGGATTAACGTCTGGATGCTAACGTCATAGGCAAATTTGCCGTTTTGGTTGCTGTGCTCAAGCAATGTTTCTTGGGAGTCTTCGGCGACTCTTGGCAATTTATCGCTGGCGGTCTGAACGTACAGTTAGTTAGCAACTTTCCTTTGGGGAAACAGATCCCTGGTCTCTGGTGAACAAAGCACTACCTTATGGGGACCAAGACCTCTGGAATGAAAATAGGGGACATCATTTCCCTGAATTTTCCATGGGAACAGGGAGCATTCTTATTTCTACAGCAATAACATTAAAATCTCTCATTTTTTAGCTTTAAAAATGGGAAATGGGGGTTTTCTTGTATTTTAGCAAAAATGTGGGGCCGTCTGATCATCCTACACTAGTATCCCCCATTTGTCTTGTGATGTACTGTATGTAATAATTTATTTGTTTATTGTTACTCCTCGAGGTTGAATGTAGGTCCATAACCATAGATCTCTTTGGATTAAAGTATCAGATAAAATAAAGAGAAATTAGAAATCATTAGTTTCCAAAGAAATCAATAGTCACTAAGAAGTACAGTGTTAGTCAAGGAGGAAGTTACTCTGGCTGTTGACTGTTTGATTGACAGGCTTTCTCTCAATAGTTCTATGTGCTATCATCCACACAGGCACAGGAAGAAAGGAAAAACACTTGTTCAACCAGTTGAACTAAGTCACAGTTTGATTAAAAGCCTTTGTGTGTGTGTGTGTGTGTGTGTGTGTTGTTAGTTTTATCCTTCTTAGACGTTTTTCTTCCTTCTTGCTCCCCCTCTCTTCCTTTCTCTCTCTTTCCTCCTTGTCTTTTTCCTTTCTCACCCTCTCTTTTCCTCTTCCTCTTTCTAGCTCTCTTCTTCTGTCTCTGGCTTTGTCTGTTTCTCAATCCATCATCTTCATTCTCTCCCTCACTGTCTCACCCACATAAACACAATTTCTCTCTCTCTCTCTCTCTCTCTCTCTCTCTCTCTCTCTCTCTCTCACACACACACACACACACACACACACACACAGAGAGAGAGAGTGAGAGAGAGAATGAGAGCACATAGTGTCAGTGAGATAGTTAATAATTCCCTAATTTCCGCTCTTCACGGCACGTGGCCTGTGCCGCAGATAAACTGATTTATCAGACTGGTATTAGAATGTGAATCAGGCATATTAAAGCGGCGGACAGTAATGGCCGCGTCGTTTAAGCAGTGCGGCGAGCCTAATGGATTTCCAAATGAATTTGTCAACACCATTCACCGTGAATACAATTAGCCCAATAAACAGCAGCACACGGATGCTGACCTGGGTAGTGGTGAAGAGCCAGAGTTGCCATGGAGCTGAACCCATGGAATTATGGGTAACTCAGTCACAGTCTTTTGAGGAGTGGAGAGGCGTTTGACCTGGATGCTCTAAGGGAAGCCTGAAAAGCAGCTGAGTGTGTGTGTGTGTGTGTGTGTGTGTGTGTGTGTGTGTGTGTGTGTGTGTGTGTACGTGAATGTGTGTGTGTGTGTGTGTGTGTGTGTGTGTACGTGAATGTGTGTGTGTGTGTGTGTGTGTGTGTGTGTGTGTGTGTGTGTGTGTGTGTGTGTACGTGAATGTGTGTACGTGAATGTGTGTGTGTGTGTGTGTGTGTGTGTGTGTGTGTGTGTACGTGAATGTGTGTACGTGAATGTGTGTGTGTGTGTGTGTGTGTGTGTGTTTGTGTTTGCATATGTATGTATGTCCGTTTGCCTATCTGCGTGTCCTTTTATATGAGCGTTTTATAGGAACTGTTTTAAAGGAAAACCAAAATGGGTTGTGTCTGGATTGACCTGGCGAGTTAGCTGTTTATCATACATACTGTAGGCTACCACACTTGCTTTGGCACTATAAAAAAGCAATTGCTAAAATGGCCGCAATTCTTCCAACATGGCCGACCAATTCAGCATGCATTAGTTGTGTGTGTAAGAAGGCATGCTGTTCATGCTCTCCGCAGTCATCGGTTGCAACCGAGTGATTCATCTAAACGAGAAAGGTCAGAACTAACCTTGTCAGAGCAATCCATCATCGTCATGATAATGAATTATGACTTCATATTAAGAGAGTGATGATTAAGATGGCAACACAGGAAAGCTAATCATGCTTTGTGAAATAATGAACAGCTTTGAGAATGGCCTGACAGAGAGGATATGTCGCCAAACTGGACATTTGCTGATTGGCCTTGACACCTTATCTAACATACTTATTACACACTAATGCAGGGAGTTATGATAGATAATGCCTAGATGCTGGTGATTCATCTGTGAGTGTGTGTGTGTGTGTGTGTGTGTGTGTGTGTGTGTGTGTGTGTGTGTGTGTGTGTGTGTGTGTGTGTGTGTGCGTGATGACCAGAACAGACCTGGTAACATGAAAAAGCAACCTGTTTGTGGTTCCCATAAGTTATTGAAGTACAAAGGAATGGAAAATTGTATACTGTTTCAATCACTCCCTCCCTCACTCACTCTCACTCACTCACTCAGCCACTGAACATTCTCAAGGGCCTCATAACTGAACTCAAGGTGCTTTAACTTTTGGGTCAGTGGTGCCTTTCCATTCTGAAAATTCAAACCCACCGCTCTTGCTTTTCTACAAATTCATTTGCTAAATTAGCTAATTACATTAGCTAAAATGAACAGTATGTTAAATTGCAATTTAAGTACAGTATGTTAAATTGCATTGTGACTCGTTTTGGACAAAATAATTGTGACTTGGAATTGACCTGACCAATTGACACGGCTAGACTAGGCCTATTCAGTCTTGACTTAAGACTTGTGACTTGCCATTGACTTAGTCCCACCTCTCTTTCTGATAGGAACATTTTGTTCAACATAAACAGAATAGTGAACCAGCAGGTTAAACACTAAATGAGCTTCAGTTCAAATGCTGTCTCAGTCTTGATTGATTTGGGTCTGGTCTGGTTTCGAGACTATGTGGCTTGCTACATATGCTGTACTGTAACTGTATGTTCACACCAATAGTTACTAAAACTGGAAAAATTGCTTTTGTCGCTCAAAAAAGCAGCTGCTAAAATTTCTGTTTGTCCAAATCACTCTATTTAGATTTACAGTGCAAATGCGTCATAGCTAATTTGCATAAAGTTGACAGGTTTTTTTTTTACTTTTTTTAGTTGCTCAAATTGCTCAACTTTTACAGCTAGTAGCTTTTGCAGCTTTTGTAGCTTTTGTCGCTCTTGCCCATAGAAAGTAAATTACTTCTGGCGACTTTAGAGCTTTAGTAGCTCTTGGTGTGAACGTACAGTTAGAGAGTGTCTTTATGAATCATAAGTACAACATATGAGGCGTCTGTAGCTGCTAATGGTTCTTGATTACTACTGTAGGAGATCGACTTCTGTATCGTATCTGCGGCACAAGTTTTCTTCTTCACAAGTTTTCTGTGCATGTGGGCATTCTATATGGGCAGTTAAAATAAGGAGTAGTCCAAACACTAACAACTCATTCTTAAAAAATGTTTTTAATCACCACATGTGATGTTTTGGGCTTGCACCCTTCTTCAGACGTGACTCTATGTGGGCATCTATGTGTTGAGGATGTATGCGTGTATTTTTGCTGTTTGTATGTGTGTATTTTTCTGCATGCATTAGTGTGTGTGTGTGTGTGTGTGTGTGTGTGTGTGTGTGTGTGTGTGTGTGTGTGTGTGTGTGTGTGTGTCTACTTAAATCATCATATTCATTGTGAGCTGGACATGTCACCCCAGTATGGGTTGCCTGTGTGGATAGTGCTCTAACTTCAGGGACTCAGGCTTTAGCATGCAGCCCAGGGGGAGTCAGTGCAGGCTGGGCAAGAGCAGGAAGATCACAGACCCCCCAGGAGGCCAGAGAGAGGACGTGGAAGTCACTCTGACATTTTGATATTCACACTTAGCCCTGCCTAGTTGAGAGCCATACAAAATAGAAAAGAATATGACGTTTTGTGTGTGTTAAGTATTTTTGTGAGGTTGTGTGTGTGTGTGTGTGTGTGTGTGTGTGTGTGTGTGTGTGTGTGTGTGTGTGTGTGTGTGTGTGTGTGTAAGTCGTAGTTTGGCACTGGTAGGCTTTTGGTTCCTAAATGCCCCCTGGTGTTGGTATAGAAGGGCAGTAAAGTGGCTGGTGCCTCGCTTGGCACACCAGCCCAACTGAATACTAATACCCCACTTTACCAGTATTACTTTTCCACCATCATGTTCCAACACCACTCCCCCCCACCCCCTGCCAAGTACTCTCCTTTTTTTCAACTGCACCTTTAACTTATCTTTGTTTCCTTCTTTCATTCTTTCACCTCTGTTTTCCTCCCTCTATTTCTTCTTTTTCCATTCCCACACTCTTTCTCTGACCACTTCTGAGTTAAGAAAGACTTGTGTGATGTAGGCCCACTCTATACTAATTTATTCAGCATCCAACTAAACCTCACCAAAGTCTACAGCACTGCTTCATGGAGCTTTCCATGTAGCAGTCAACAAAAAGTGAGGGAAAAGAAGAAGCAGCTTAAACACATTCAGCGTAATACAGTTGTCTAAGATGGAGATAAGCCAAGTGAATAGGCTTCTATACTACCCTACTGATACATTTGCAGTCTTGCAGTCATTATTAGCATCTCTACAAGTTCAAGTTTATTTATTGCACTTTGACAGGCTGCGATCAAAGAGATGAAGCTTGTTTGCAAGTTTCCATCATGGTGTTCCAGAATGTGTTGTGTTTTTTTTTCGGGAATCTGCTGATGGGAGGGGTCACACTGTCATGTACTGTCATGTACTAAGAATGTGGACAGTCTGGCCATGTTCGCTGGATTCAAACGGCACCTTCCATTTTGGAAAGTTTTTATACATTCTAGAAGGGGGGACAAATCACTGGCCTTTGTTAGGGAAAATTAATACCTTTTTAATTAATTAATACCAGGATTTTAGGTCCTGAATCAATTTATTGTGTATAACAAGCTGTAAAAGTCAGTATTTAGCCATAACAGTAAAATATTAAATGGCTGCTAAAACATGTTACAGTTTGCACAAATGACAGAAGTTTTCATATCTCTGGCAAGGACAAACAAACAGACGTTTCAGCTACTTGCCTTCGTCAGTGTTAGAAACTGTTTATGGCTAAACAAATAGACGTTCTACTGTATGGCTCTACACATTAATGAAGAGGCACATTAATTAGGGCCTATGTATTTATTAAGAATAACATAACTCTGTTGGTCATGGTTTGAACTACAATGTTGCTATCTTTTCAAATTGTCATATAAAATTTCACAATACTTTCTCAAATATCTAGAGTTATAAATAAATTAAAAAAAAAAAACACTAAAAAATTAGCAAGCCTTAATACACGAGACAGAAAAACTTAGTTGGATTTGAATGTATTCATTTTGATTCACAGGGAGTGGCTGTGCTCAGATAATATTGATTCAACTCCACCTCTCTCTCTCTCTATCAAGTCAAATGACAGAGGAACTGTCACGACCACACCAGGTCCCTCACCAGCCACACCCACATCTCACACTCAAAGCACACCAGACTCCCCTACGGCCACGCCCACTCCTCACTCAGCAATCTCCCAATCCAATTCCCCTGTTTACTAATCAAGCCTTCACCTGTGTCCAATTCCCCTCTCCCTACTTAAGCCCCAGTCACTCTTCACTCTCTGTCTGTTCTCATCTATGGAGAGAGGAAATACTCCAGCGCACAGACTGCTTCCCACGTCACGATTCCCGAAACCCGCTCCTAGGACTCCTGGATCTGGTTTATGCTCTCCAGATTGGATTCTCTCCTGTGTTCTTCTGAGACTGTTAAGTTGGACTATTTCAGTTAACCATTTTATGATCTTCTGTGCTTTCTTGGATTGATGCCAATTGATGATTTCTACTGCCTCTGTTGTCCTTTGGGAAATAAACCTTTTGAGTTTGGAATTGAATGTTGACTCCTGAGTCTGTGTGCCCTGACAGGAACAAAGCAGAATGCAGTGAGTCTATTTTCAGTCTCGTACATATGGACTATATCCTGTGGAAAATATCTTGATTTTTTTTTCATTGCCTACAACAAAAGATGCTGGAATGTTTGCCAGAAAACTTGACAAAATTGGTAAGAGCATCATCAACATTTTGAAACTTGGGAGGGACCTACAAAATATAGTTCTGTTTGCGAGAATAGGGTTGACTAAATAAATGTATTTTCCAGTCTTTTAATTGGACTAAGCCCAACCAACAATGTATAGACGTAATAAATTACCATTTCTAGCCACAAAATATTCCTGGACTATTATCATCCTGCTAGCCTTAGCCTTCCTTGCCGTCCAGTACACAGATATCAAGACTTCCATCTCTCATCTCTGTCCAGTGCTAAGCCCCCAGAATTGTAATGTGGATCCCAAGAGCACAGATTCCTTACATAGGCGTGGGGGTAAGGAGTGCCCCCATCTCATCAACAACTCCTCTTGCAAAACTCACATCCTTGTGTTGGCTACCATGCGCACTGGTTCCTCATTTGTGGGTGAGTTGCTGAACTATCACTCCGACATCTTTTATCTCTATGAGCCCCTCACTCATGTCTGCAACGCACTCAGTGGGGTGAACAAGAAGATACAGCTTGGGGCGAGCCGTGATTTGCTGCGTAGCCTATACAGTTGTGAACTCTATGCCCTGGAGAGCTACCTCAAGCCTCCCCCAGTCAACCACATCACAAGACATTTGTGGCGCCCAGAGATGAGCAAGGCACTCCAATCACCACCAGTGTGTGCGGCCAAAAAATGCGTGGACATTAACCTAACCCTGGCTGCGGAGTCCTGCCAGCAACGACACGTAGCCCTCAAACTCATTAGTGTGCCAGAGATTGGTGACCTCCAGGCTTTGGTTGAGGACCCCCGGCTCAACTTAAAAGTGATCCAGCTGGTCAGGGACCCCAGAGGGATTATGTCCTCTTGCATGGACACATTCCCAGACTTCGTACCTCTGTGGAGGACCTGGAGAGCTACAGGAAAACAACCCAAAGGCTCGGAGTTGCAGCATTTGACTCTGGTGTGCAACAACTTTCTCCGGTCTGTGTCCACAGGCCTTAGCAACCCGCCCTGGTTGAGAGGAAAGTACATGCTATTACGATATGAGGACATGGCACATAACCCTCTGCAGAAAACTAAAGAGCTGTATGACTTCTTGGGCTTTCCGATGGACAAGAATGTGGTGGACTGGATACAGGCAAACACCAAAGGGGGTAAAGGTTCTGGAAAACCATATAGTACAGTGAGGGACTCTGCTAATGTTACTCAGAGATGGAGACTTAAGTTGCCCTTTGACATGGTGGAATACATGCAGGACAAGTGCAAGGATACCCTAAACATTCTTGGCTACAAAAGTGCCAAGTCTGCAGAGGAGCTTCAAAACATGACTGTATCGCTCGTCCGGGACAAACGTTTTGTACCCTCTTTGTAGAAAAAAAATTGTCAGGGAATGGGTTGTAAATGGGTTTAGAGTAATATTTTCCCATGCTATATACTGTAAGTGGAATGGAGTAATTTTGGATGTCTTGAAATTTGAACCGGACACCTGAACAAAATGCATGCAAATCTATTGCATTAGGTGTTCCTATGTTCCCTTGCATATACTCTATG
>JAODXP020000023.1:22678982-22683982 GCA_027497455.2 Sardinella longiceps
TGAAGGAAAGGCTTTTTTAACAGCATTTTTACTTTTTGAAGTGCAGCCTAAGCTGGAGACTAAATTGCACTAAATCTCCTGTGGCCATTGTGTGATTGAGATGTGAGAATCAGTGGGAGGAAGGAGTGGCGCTGAATTATTTTTTATGTTTCTTTTTTTTTGGTTTTGTTTTTGTTTCCTTAAACATGAGGTTGTTTTTGAGCTGAGATGTTGAAGAAAAACTGCAAAGTAAACAAAAAAAACTAGAAGTGAGATGGAATATTTTACACATTTTTTCACTTGTTTGCAAATTCAGTGTAATCCATGACACTTTGAGTTTTGAAGTTATGACTGGAGAATTCACAACAATGATTCTAAAGGCAGAGACCACATACACAAACACACACACACACACACAGGCAAGTGTTAAGAGTGTCGAGCGCTGACATGCTGTTGTGACTGTCACTGTTGCTGTGTTGCTGACGGAGAATGGAGAACTGTACTCACACTAACACTGAATGTTTGTGTCTGCAAGTTTTTCTATGCCTATGTCAGGTGTACATGTCAGGTTTCTATGGACCTATGTCAGATGTACATGACCGTGGTTGAATCCCAATGGCTGTTATGTGCTAAGCCCTTAACCCTTAAAGATTTCTGATTGGCTTAGGCAGGACCTTCAGAGTCAGCCAATGGCTCTGTGCCTGTAGGATACTATGACAAATCAACTGGCTCGTGCCTTTCACCTAGAATGCTCTTCCTTTTTTGCAGTGTCAGGGTATGTCTAACTTCTGGCCACCTCTCTGCTGTCTCACAGAGACAACTTCCTGCAGTTCAAAGGCCATGCCCCTCCTCCTCGACTGGCCTCTGTGTTGACCTTCCTATTGGAGCTGCTGAGACGGAGCGCAGACACAGATCCCGCCCTCCTGTCCCTCCCCCTGCCCGCCCTGCTGCGCTGCCTGATGCTGGTCAACGAACCTCAAGGTGAGAAGGAAGCAGGTTTGAGGGGGGAGGGGCTTCTGTGGGTAACATGTCAGGTTGGCTAAAAACTATTCAGTATATATGCTGTATTGTATATATAGTACCGGAATAGGTATTTAACAGACACAATGTAGACAGGGAGCAGGCAATGCTACACGACGACCTGACATATCACATGTAGTTTGGAAGAAAGACTGTATGGAGTCATCGGGTCATGGCCTATATTGGTCAGACATCTTGGAAGAATTGCCAAAGACTTGGTTGCAGTGAATTCCTTTTTGATCATGGACCAATGATTTCATGATCAGTAGCGCATTCTTATCAGCATGAAACGCAAGTTGCTTTTGGGGCGTTCCTGCGACATTGTGGGATTTTCACATCACTTACAGTACTAGCGTTCATTCATAAAGGTTGGACATTATAAAGATTTTCTGATTTTAACGGTCGCCTTCATTGTTTTGCCAGAATGAGTACAGCATTATTAATGTCATCTGCTATAGACAACGTGTGTCTGTGGCAGAGAAATGAACAGTACGCTCACAGAAAAATAGCAAAGACACAAAAGCCCATTGCACCCATGCTTTATTGGGCCCTATGTTTGTTTAAGCTGCTAACCGAAAAGGAAACTGTGTTTTACAGCCTCATTACTTTTTCATCAGGAGTGGAGTGACCCTGATGGAACAGTTCATTGATAAAACTCCTAGATTTCCTCGAGTTAAAAGCGAGTTTTTCGCCCTCGTCATCATAATCACTGGTTGTGTGAGGGCGTGCCAAACGGTTTTGGCTGAATCGCCTCCACAGCCATACACACACACACACACACACACACACACACACACACACACACACAGCAGGGCTAATGAGGGGGACCTAGAGGAGAATAGTCTGCAGTTAGCATTTCTCTCTCTTGCTCATTTAGTCCTGAAGCAAAGCTTTCATTATTTATCATCCCTCTATCTTTCTGTCCTCCCTCACCTCTCTCTGTTCTTTCACCTTCTACCCCCCCCCCCCATTCCCCTTTTCACCACACCCCCTCCATCTCTCCTCTTTGCACTACGTACCCTTTCCCCTCCCTCTCTCTCTCTCTCTCACTTGTTTTCTCTCTCTCACTTCTTTGTTCTCTCTCTCTCTCTCTCTCTCTCTCTCTCTCTCTCTCTCTCTCTCTCTCTCTCTCTCTCTCTCTCTCTCGTTCTCCCTCTCCCTCGCTTGCTTGTTCTCCCTCTCTCGCTTGTTCTCTCTCTCTCTCTCTCTCTCTCTCTCTCTCTCTGACTCTCTCTCTCTCTCTCTCTCTGTCTCTCTCTCTCTCTCTCTGTCTCAGTGAAGAGGTTGAGTACTGAGGCAGTGCAGCTGGTGGTGGAGAGGTGTGCCTCCTCGTCTCCAGAAGGCCCCTGTGAACACACCCTCTCTATTCTCAGGTGGGCCATCAACATTGAACTGGGCAAACATTATTTACATCCACACTTTACTTTGCGAATGAAAATGGGCCTGTATATATTTAATGTGTGTGTGTGTGTGTGTGTGTGTGTGTGTGTGTGTGTGTGTGCGTCTGTGTGTGTGTCTGATGCAGGACTTTTATTGAGGAGAACGAGGGTATGTACGACCAGCAGATGTATGGTGTTCTAGAGACGGTGTCAGTCCTAGACCGGCGTTCCGTGGAGACATTAATTCCGCTTCTATCGTTAAGCCTGAGGAACTTGGAACAGAAGAGAGGCCTGGGAAAAAATACCTCTCTAAGGTACCACCACTGTCTGACCAGTGTGTACACTAGCCTAGGCACCATATACTCAAGAAAAGTGTGGGTGTGAATGTGGGTGAGTGGGTAGGTAGGTGTGCATTATTGTAGAATAGACTATAGTACAAGTAATAGTAAATAGTAGCAATAGTACATAGTAAATATGCATGTTATTTACAAGTACTTTGTGTATGTGATTTCTGTATAAGTATTATTTAAGCGTGTGTGTGTGTGTGTGTGTGTGTGTGTGTGTGTGTGTGTGTGTTCCAGGAATGCTTACAAAAGGCTGCTGTGCCAGCTGGGAGAGAGTGGCCAAGCTGAGAGAGTCTGCTTGGATGCTGAATGACCATGACCTCTTAGCCTTTAACATTGCTGAGTGACCTCTGACGTTTGAACTTTGACACTCAAGGTCAGGCTCAGAACAGGGCCTGAAGTGCACTACATTTCCATCCTATCTTTTTTGGGATTGACGGGATGTACATATCGATGTGAAAATCATGTACAAGTCACAGAAGTGTATTTATTCTGCCAGATTCACTGTGTTTTGTGTGTGTGTTTGTGTTTGTTTGTGGGTGTGTTGTGTCCGTATATGTGTTTGTGTGTGTGTCATATATATTGTATATTTTGTAAAGAGTACCTGCTGTACAGACAATGAAACCATGTATTTTTAAGATACCACATTAAAAGAATTAAAAATGAATTTCTTGTTTGACACATGAGGTCTGCCTGACTTACTTGTACTCTATGCTTGTCATGCTGTTACATTGCTCAGTAAGGTATGGGGAACTAGGGTAGATAGGTATCTCAATATGTATGTACACACAAATCCCTCACCCTTTAATGTGTTGATGCTATAATAATATCCTTAAGAAATCCCAGAATCACAAACATGTGTCTGTTTCTAAACAAACAAACAAAACAAACAAAACAGATGCTTCATTGTCGTGCTTTATTCATGTTAAGTTTCTATAAAAAATGTATTAGAGTCACTAACAGGGAAGCATGAGCAGTCACTTGTATTTCAGGGAAAAGATTGGAACACATTGAATGGCATGATGTACTCTTGCAGATTTGTTCAAAAACTGTAGATAAACATAGAGATTGCTATATGTGGTCACCTGTACTCTGTCAAAAAACAGATGTGACAGTTGAAATATAGACATGACACAGGCTGCTATGACAACCACAAATAACAGCAACACGACTTAGTCAAGTGACCAGACATCAACCGCTCTTGACGGCTGATGACAGAATATGGCATCCACAGTGACAAACTCGTGTCACTTTTAAGGTGGAGAGTTTGAGCGAAGAGTTAGTAGTTACTTGTTCGACACATTCATAAAGAACTGATAAACAGTCTTAATCCTGAGTACAGGTACTAATTATTATTATTATTTTATTATTATTATTATTTTAAAAGCGCCGCCTCCTCAGAGTGCAATGGGCACTGACACATATGCAGAACATGCAGCCAGAGGTGGTTTGGAATGACTAGAGAAGCTCAATAATGTTGGGTCCATTGATAGTCCCAAGAAAGAAACAAGTTGGCTTGGGGAGAAGAGGAGTAAAAGAAAATGTCCAGCATAACAAGAGCCTGGTAACGGCCCATAATGTAAGTCCTTACCCAGTCCTGTGGGTGTTTTTTTTTATTCTTGTTTGTCTTTCTTTCTTTCTTTTTTTTCCTTTTTCTTTTCTTTATCCTTTTTCTTTTCTTTCTGCTTTTTCCGCAGCTGGACTGTAATCTCCAACTCATTACCATCAATCAGCACATTCCGTCTTTGTCCGTGTGTGTGTGTGAATGTGTGTGTGGTGAGGTGGGGGGTTGATGGTATTTAAATTGCTTTGCCTGATCACTCCAAGACGACAAGAAAGAGTGTGTGTGTGTGAGTGTATGGGGTGGGGGCTAGGAAAGGAAGCACAGGACAGACAGGAGAGCTGTGGTTGTGTTGCCTCAGGATGGCTCTGAAAACTGAACCAAAAGCTGACACAGTTCTCAGTGTAGCCAAGACATCTGAAAGATGAAGAGGCAGAGAGCCTAGGGGGCTCGGCAGGACACCACCAAAGCCCTCAGGTGTCTCACAAGACTCATGCTAGGGCTCCGAGAGGCACAACGAAGACAACTTCTCTCTGGGTTTCTCTCTCTCTCTCTCTCTCTCTGGGTCTCTCTCTCTCTCTCTCTCTCTTTCTCTCACAACGCTAGGGGGGTACACACTCCATCAGCTCACAAAAAGCCCTCTCTAGAAGATCCTCAGTCTTGAAACTCCTGTCTCTCTCTTTCAACACAGTTCTTTTAGACAATTTTGGCCAACCA
>JAODXP020000023.1:22688982-22691482 GCA_027497455.2 Sardinella longiceps
GCTGGTGCAGTGCAGACGCCTCCATCAGGCCGTAGCGTACGTGCTGGAGCAGGTCCTCAGCGTACTGGTAACGGCAGTCATGCTCCAGCCAACGCACCACCAGCTATGAAGGAGGGGGGATGAGAGGGGGAAAGAGGAAGGACAAGGAGAGAGAGAGAAAGAGAAGGGGATGAAAAGAGGAAGTAAAGGAGGAAAAAATAGTAATAACAGGGTGGAAATTCATAGGGTGAGGGTGAAATTCACTGTGAAGAGATGGTGTGATGTGTTGAATGACTGAATGTGAGTAAGTCAGGGCAACAGAGAAAGCAAAGCAAGAATTTGATTCTTCTCATCACTTAATGAAAATCCAAATTTGATAATAATAATAATAATAATAATAATAATAATAAAATCATCATCATCATCATCATCATCATAATCATCATCAACAACAACTTCACATCATCATCATCTGCTTGCCTATTTATTTCTGTATGCTTTGATAACACAACATTTTTGTTGCAGTAAATCAACTCAACTGGACTGAATCTGAATCGTATGGAATCAGATTGAGTTGAATAATTAATACAGAGAAACGAAACAGAAGAAACAGAAAAGTAACAAATGTACCGAAATTAACATTATAACGAATACAGAGAGAGAGAGAGAGAGAGAGAGAGAGAGAGAGAGAGAAGAAACAGTGATTTAGTGATAGAGGTGAAGGTGGAGAGAGGGGTGAGGTTGCAAGAGGCTCATTAGTATTCCATGTGGTGTATGTGTGTGTTTATGTCTCTCTGTGTGTGTGTGTGTGTGTGTGTGTGTGTGTGTGTGTGTGTGTGTGTGTGTGTGTGTGTGTGTGTGTGTGTGTGAGTGTGTGTGTGTGTGTGTGTGTGTGTGTGTGTGTGTGTGTGTGTGTGTGTGTGTGTGTGTGTGTGTGTGTTGGAGGGGGATGTATTGGGAGATCAAGCCACTCAAGTGAAAAGGATCTTGTGCAATGCTGGGTTTGGTTGATGGACAATGCGCATGCTTCCACATAACATAGATAGCTATTGTGTTCTCACAATACCTTTGCTCAATTTCACACAGAGAGGCGCGCACGCACACACACACACACACACACACACACACACACACACACACACAAAGAGTAACACAAGGGCCCAGGTGTATCACTACTCTGTTAAATAAATATGCAAATGGTTCACTGCACTAGCCTTCCACCAACATACATACCCACACACACATACATACCCACACACACACACACACACACACACACACACACACACACACACAGCACAGAGTAGGGGGAGCAGGACAAAGGCGAGCTAATTGAACTTGAGAGCAATCCGAGAGTGTTTGGCAGCAGGGACTTGCGTGTGTGTGGGCGAGATGGTTTTAAGTGGCTTTAAACACACACACACACACACACACACACACACACACACACACACACACACACACACACACACACACACACACACACATACACACAGTACAGTCAAGATAAAAGAGCAATCACCACAACAAAGACAGGAGGAGGCTCACTGTACTTCTACAGCCCTTCTCTTTCTAATGCTTCTATTGAGCTTCCAAGATTCCATCTCTGCATTCTTGATCTTACAGACTCAAAGACTCAAGCCTGTAAATACTGTACCTTTCTCTCTCACACACACACACACACACACACACACACACACACACACACACACACACAGCAACCCATCACCCAAGGGAGCCGCAGTCAGTCTAGGACACATGCCAGCAGTCAGTCCTTAAGCGACACCATGAGATGTGGATTTGCCCAAGGTTTCTTCCTAAAATGAATTATTAGTAAGTGAAGGAAGTTTTCCCTTGCCCCTGTTAGTCATGGGTGCTCCCCGTACTGTCTGTAAAGCGCCGCAAGACATGTATTGTATTGATGCGCTCTACAAATAAAATTGAATTGAATTGAACACACACTATCAATTACACACTGGTCGCTGTCACAGTCTTGCTGTTACAGTAGGCAAGAACATACTACATGGAGTACCCCCCTGCAGTCTTGTTGTGTATAGCCACTATATGGGGTTCAAAAGAGCAGAATAAATGCAGTTTTAATCAAAAAATGACATATTGAACTTGGAATGATAAATGACACCTGGTGTGACAGGTGAAGACAGGATAAAAAAATCCTGTCTCTTCACTCTCTCTCTCTCTCTCTCTCTCTCTCTCTCTCTCTCTCTCTCTCTCTCTCTCTCACACACACACACACACACACACACACACACACACACACACACACACACACACACACATACACACACACACACACACTGCAACCTCCCTACTTACACAGTATAGACAAGGAAGAGTGAGGATATAGAGTGAGCAAAAGAGAGAGAGAGAGAGAGAGAGAGAGAGAGAGAGAGAGAGAGAGAGAGAGAGAGAGAGAGAAAAGAGGAACAAGGGAAGCATTAGAAAATGGGAGAAAGAGAGAAGGAGAGGCAGGCAGGCAGGCAGGCAGGGCAATGAAGGGGAG
>JAODXP020000023.1:22693982-22696482 GCA_027497455.2 Sardinella longiceps
TCCAATTAAAATGGTCTGACACACAGTCAAGCACACAGCACTTTCTTAGTGGCATATGCTTCTGTTACATCACAAATTGTGGAGAACTGATTAAAGGGATTTAGCTGACGCTGGAGAAAAAATTTGATGGAAAGAAAAACAGAATCACTAATTTAAGAAAACTCAAATTAATTGTTTTTTTAATAATAATAATAAATTCTACCCAAATACTGTAGCAAGAAAATTATATTACTAGAAAATCAATGTCAGATAGGCCCTCATAATTCTTAATATAATAGCATTCTCAGCACTTGACAGCACATTCTCCACTATCAACTTCTCAATGTGTGTGTTGTGTGTGTAAGTATGTGTAAGTATTTTTTGTGTGTGCACATGTATGTGTGTGTATGTTCATATGAGTGTGTGGTCGTATCTTTGAAGGACTCACCTGCCAGATCTCCTCCTCGCTGAGGGAGGTGAGGCGGTCGCTCTTGAGCGCCTCCCTAAGGAGCCGATAGGGGAGCAGCAGCACCTCCTCCTGGTGGGAGCGCTGAAGCTCAGCCAGGTGCTCCACTAGGAAGCCCACCACAGCCTCCTCCAGCGCAGGCAGGTGGAACAGGTCCGCAAGACGGTACAGGTCCAGGTAGTTCAGACTGCTCAGCTCCTGTTGGTCAGAGGACACGTGAGTTTGATTGAGGAAAGGTGTCTGCCTGTGTGTGTGTGTGTGTGTGTGTGTGTGTGTGTGGATGGAACAGTCTGTAAGTCAATGCAAAATAGATTGTCTAAACAGCTCTGCTCCTGTTATTGAGTCGGGTGAGTTTGCTTAAGGCAAATGTGTGTATGTGAATGTGTATGTGTGTGTGTGTGTGTGTGTGTGGAGAGAGAGAGAGAGAGAGAGAGAGAGAGAGAGAGAGAGAGAGAGAGAGAGAGAGAGAGAGAGAGTGTGTGTGTGTGTGTGTGTGTGCGTGTGCGTGTGCGTGTGTGTGCTTGTATACTGTATGTGTAGATGGAACCAGAGAGAGCAAGAGTAGTTAGGATGTGTGTCAGGATGTTATTAATTTATTTGTATAGTTGCTATAATTCTAATAACGAATCAGGATTAAAATTAATAAAATAAGATTATACAGCAGATAGCCAGGACTTGAAGATGGGACACAGCTGATCAGAATTCAGAATGCTGCATACTACATTAAGGGTGTGATTAGTGGGTGTGTTGGCAGGGTACGACTCTGAAGACCTAAAACAAAGCAGCATAATACATCACAGAGTGTTTGGATCATATTACACCACAGCAGCACACAACAGGCTCTTAACACGTTAGCAATGAGGCCCAGAGAAACCACGTCTGTCACCAACACAAAGGAGAAGAGACTGATACAAGGGTATGCACATAATAAGATGCAGAGATAATGAGAGAGTGTGAAAGAGAGAGAGAGAGAGAGAGAGAGAGAGAGAGAGAGAGAGAGAGAGAGAGAGAGAGAGAGAGTACATTAATGTAATAGAAGGAAGAGACTGCCATCTATTGGATGGATTTGAGTATAATGGTCTTTTTGACTAAAAACTGTTGAAGTTGATACTGTATGACTCATGCAGAATTCTCTGTGATTTTTCTTCCACTGAACAATGCATTCAGTTCTATCCTACAACAGTTACAGCATATCTTCTGAATTTGGCCTGTGGCATACTCAACACTGTTATCTTTTAGTAGCCTATAACAGGCACTGGGGGAGCAACCAGCAGTCTAATGTAGGTTCTCTGACCTGCATACGGATTACCTAATCACTGCAACGCATATCTTGGAGGGGAAAAAAACTTCAAAATTAGAGGATGCAGTCATCGATTATCACAAGTACATTACAGCAGAAAATATGATATGGATTGGCACAGAGATGCAAGTTCTTTTTTCCACCAGCAGGTGGCACATGGAAGTTCATTACAGTAAGTGAACGTTGTAGGACAGAGATTACAGGAAGTCTGTCAGTGACTGCACCAATATTTCATTTCATTTTATTTAAACTCGGAAAAAAAACACACAGAGGGACAAGCCTCTCATTTTCAATGGCGCTGAGTGTACAGGGCAAGATTTAAAAATGAAAGGAAGAATAATAACAATACAATAACACTTGTAATAATCATAATAATAATATTAATAAATAATAATAGGACAAAACAAATAAGTCATCTTGAAAATAATAGAAAATATATCTAAATCAACAAGCACAGGCATTACATGAAAAGTTGGCACGGACAGAGAGGGTTACAAAGGTTCCAAGATACAAAAGAGCACAGTTTTAAAATTGATTCCAGATATGGGGAACTTTATGATATGGGGAACTTTATGATATGGGGAACTTTATGCCAAAAAGCAGATTTTCCTAATTCAGAAAATGTAATGGTATTTGAAGAGAAAGCAAGCACCAGTTTGGAGAAGATTTTGAGACTGGGTGTTAGCAGAGTGTTATGGCTGAAGACCAATCATAGTTTTTATATGTAAAAAATATCCAATGCCTATCCTTCGATC
>JAODXP020000023.1:22706482-22731482 GCA_027497455.2 Sardinella longiceps
TCACATCTTGAAATAATAGCCTGTGCGGCATTTTGTTTTGTGTTTGATAGGGCATGAAACATAAAAATCCACTTTCGGCGGTGAAACTGCCCTGAGAGAGATGACAAGATGGAGACAGAGAGCAAGAGGAAGAATGGAAGAGAGAATGAAAGAGAGAGGCATAAAGAAGGATATGGAGAGGAGAGCAAAAAATAAACAGAAAAAGAGAAAGAAAGATAGCCGACATAAAGGTGGTAGCTCACATGTTGGTGCTGATATTAGATGCTTTCTTTATTTCCCTGTTGTGGCTGTAGGCCTACAAGAGTGTGAGAGAGAGTAGAAGGGTTCTTATCTGTGCACTGAGTCCATGGGCAGTGTGGGATTACACTACCCAGTCTCACACCCACAACCATGTGATGGACACATGACATTGTACTTCAACCAAAAACACTAAGCGCATTGTTTTCCGTCTGTATTTATTTTTCTTTTATTCTTTTTCTTACTCTCTCTATCCCTCTCTCTCTCTTCCTCACACTTTCCTCCTACCTTTTTTTTCTTAATTGCTATGCATGTTACTATGCTGTAATCATTCCTAACATTTAACCTCCTAAAATAATCCTAAATGTCACTTATGTTTTTCTGTAGTTTACTATATCTTAATAGCAAGTCTAATATATAACGTATTGTAATTATCACTATAATTGTAACATCACTATAATTTCTAGTCCACAGAAGGCCCAAGGCTTTTGCATAACAGTCTAAAGGGAAAAACTTGTAACCCCTCATGAAGCAGAAATATTTCTAAGGACTCCTCATAATCGCAAAACACAAGTTTAACCTTACAGGGTTATATCCATTTGTTCTGTTAGATGCCTTTTAACAGACCCCCTGGCGAAGCCCTATTGGCCCATGGGGTCCCCAGACCCTAGCGTGAGAACCAATCATCTGTAAGCACAAACAAGCACACACATACACAACCTATAAAGAGTAAAGGAGATGACATGAGAATAGCCAGAGCTCTAAAGAAGGTAAAAAAGAAACCCCTTCATGAATGTCTATTTGAGAGAGTTATAGGTCAACACAATTCCTTAGACAGAGCAACCCTCTACAAAACAACAACAATCACAAAGGACTGTATTCTCTCACATCTCTAAAGGCCTTCAGAGCTGGAGTCAGCCCGAGATGAGAAATAATATTCACATCTGCGTCTACAGAAGAAAGCCCGGCATTGTCTTTGCAGTGAGTACATTCTCACTGCTTTTTGAGCCGGCAAACACTTGGTTGTCCTGATATGCCCTCCCCTCCATCGCTGATTCATATCTATGAGAGTGAAATGAAATGCCTCATTTCCAATGTATATTCCGCTGGAGCCAGATACCGCCTGAAATAATGTTATCCTTGGTTTATTTCTCCAGCCAGAGGCGACTTGGCCATTATCATTCGAGACTCTCTCTCTCTCTCTCTCTCTCTCTCTCTCTCTCTCTCTCTCTCTCTCTCTCGCTCTCTCTCGTTTGCAAAATCCAGTGTAAACAAACTGATGTTGAAAGATCAGACATGCCTACACACTTAATCCAAGTATATGATCCTAAAGCCTTTGGGTTTGGATACTGGAGCTCCTTAAAACTCCACCTTTTTACAGATATTCTCTATGTTATGACGGTAAAGGCCCTCAAACAACCACTTTCCTAGTAGACATCACATTATCCACATCCCTAACTGCAAGCCTTCAAGGACTGAAAGTGTCTCTCTCTCTCTCTCTCTCTCTCTCTCTCTCTCTCTCTCTCTCTCTCTCTCTCTCCATGGTTCAGGGGAAGGACGGGATATTTTAGGGAGCATAAAACAGGGACACACCGTGTAGGTGGCTGGAGCTAAACTGGGATGCGCTTTCAAAAGCATTGCTGAAGCAAATCCAGGAGGTAGCATAACTGACACGAGTCCTCTCAGAAGGTTTTTATCTCTCCATGGTTACCAAGGCCATTGTTAAACAATACTGTACTTTCAGGAAATACGGTCCTAGGTCCATAACCAGACTAGGCGTCCATTTCCCAAAAGCATAGTTGCTAACTTACTGTAGTTGCAACTTAACTAGTTGGCAATGGAAAACTGCTTTGCAACCAACATACTATGCTTTTGGGAAACAGATGCCAGAACCACTTCCTGGCAAGCTCTTTGTGGGCTACCCACAAGGCACAATAACAACATACCCGAGAGGAGGCTCGGAAGGCATTCTCCCAAGGGTGGAAGGAGTCAGGGAGGAAGTGAGGTGTGGTTGACTGACGCTTATGGTGGTAGCTTCACTGATCCCATCCAATGGCCTAAAGAGAGAAAAAGCGACTGTTACTATGAGTTCTGATCTGGGGTCAGATTCCACACAGAGTGACCATGGTGAGCTGGTGGGGTACTGCCACTGCAGGACACTGGGGTGATGGATTACAGTCATGGAGGGCCGGCTGACCTCGATATTCACCCAAATGAAGCATCACATGAAAAATCATGGCCAGCACACACACGCACACACCCACATGCACGCACACACAAACATACACACACACACACACACACACGCACACACACACATACACACACACACGCACACACACACACACACACACACACACACACACACACACACACACACACACACACACACACACACACACACACACACACAGGGAGAGAGCCTGACATAAACCACACACACACACACACACCCTGCAATTGTACACTCAGAGATACACTCCAGACCACTTCTATCTAGGGCACCACAGCACTATAGTGGGATTCTGCAGTATGACACATACAACCCCAGTCTAGTGCAGAGAGTGGCACAGCCAATACAGCCTACAGGCACTCACCCAGCGGCTGGTGGTGGTGGTGGTGGTGGTGTTGTTGCACCCAAACACGCTGCAGGCTAGCCTAATAGTCCTCCTGGTTAGAAGAGGACCAGTCTGGGACATGGTTCTGGTAAACCCACACACTGGCCAGTGCATCCACAGGCTCATACAGGTGAGTGGATCTTGGAAACGTCCTCACCGTCTGACATCCTTCCCCCTTCTGGCCATCTCCCAAGGGCTATTGATCCAATGGCAGAACGACCTTCAGGGGCGTGCTGACGGTCACCTATAGAGCAACATCAAGAATCAAGAGACAGGCAGGCAGACAGAGACAGGAGGAAGAGGGAGACAGAGAGAGAGAGAGAGAGAGAGAGAGAGAGAGAGAGAGAGAGAGAGAGAGAGAGAGAGAGAGAGATACTTAAAATGTAAAATGAATCAAATGACTAAGAGATGGGTTTTTGTTATGACAATATAACAACATAATTTGATGTGAACTGTTGCACTTAACAGTCAGTTTGTTTATCAATGAAGACTCTAACAATCCTGCAAATGAGAGCCTATACCTACACCTAAACTATTCCCTGCGTTGCTTCATTTCTCAAATTATGAAATGTCCTTTGCAAGCAGCGTTTGTCCATGTTTGTCCACATAATCAGATTAATGCCTGGACTACGGTGAGGCTGTTTCCACGGAGAGCATCACGGCGCCGTGTCCTTCCCAACCATCACTTTTAAATCTCAGCTCAGCTGTCAAGCCTAGTCGCTGACTCCGTAACACATCTGGACTGGAGTCAGCTCTGCTGTTATACGGGTAAGGTTTCCTAGCAACTGCCCAGCTAAATGAGATACGCCGGGATATTGGGTATAGATGGATAGCTTACTGTAAACCTCCCCTTCGTTATGCTCCCCGCAGTGCGAGCTGTGACAACATGCTGATTCAGAAAGAACTACTGCTCCATTTGATAGGATCTACTAACATTATTACAACTGACACCAACTCTTCAGTGGAAAACATACAGTACCCAACATCTCCCAGCTATCTACTTACCTCTGTCCTTAGTTTTTTCCCTCTCAATCTGTGGCGTGTCAGTGGCTGTGGACCTCGTTAATACGAACACATTTCATTCAGGAAAGGTTTTCATTGCTGACACATACCCTCTCTGCGTAACAGTTGTGCCCTGTATCCAGCGTACTCTGAAGGCAGTGAATGTATTAGCTAAATTGTAACAACATAGCTCCGCCTATCCAGAACGGTCACATGCGTTTTGGTCATGAGGGATACAGCGACACCCAGAGCCAGAAACACTTCACGTAATTTTGAGTCCAGTCCTGGCATAGTGCTATAGAGAGTCACCAGACACTGTCTGTGACAAGTGCTATGAATACAGCCTGCAAATGACTGTCATGTGAAACCACTGGAAGCCTGTGTGTGTGTGTGTGTGTGTGTGTGTGTGTGTGTGTGTGTGTGTGTGTGTGTGTGTGTGTGTGTGTGCTCGCGCGCGCGCGCTGGAGTTTGTATTACTTTCTTCTGTTTTTGTTTGTTTGTTTGTTTGTTTTCGTAGACTACTCAAAACCATGACGAACAATTACCAGCTATTTGTTCTCACCCCAGTGCCCTGTCCAACATGCGGCCCTCTTGCCAGCGCATTCTGATGAGATGGGTTTTGGCATTAAGACCACATGGAGGCGCTCTTATCATGAGAGAATACCTCAGTCTATTAGACCGTTATACCAGTGTAACCTACCACATGCACATAATAAGGTACTAGAAAGTTTCACAACTGCATTCATAAATTACAGGCTACCACCCCATCCGTGACGATATTGAGCGACAGATGGCCGGCAGCTGATAACGGAACTGAAAGTGTCCCCCTCCCATAATGGACTTCACTGACAGACACAACCTACAAGGTGCTTTTATGTCACGTATGAATTCTGTCTGAAGAGGAACGCATCGCAATGGATAAATTCAGGGTTGTTATGAACTTAGCGCAAAAACGGCAAACCACCCTAGGATTTGGTTTAATTCCGTTATTGACAGCAGGTGCGGAACATGCTTTTTCGACTTTTGCGTTCAGGTGCCCGTGTAGCGAGTGGAACTTTCTTTATGGGATGGTGTCCCTTCTTGTGCCGGCAGTGGCACTGCTCATACTTGGATATATGTTAAGCAATAAAACGTGGAAGCTATGCACAGGTTTGTGTCTGAAGAGGGCTAAACTTTTACGTTTCAAGTACATGTGCGGCTGTATAAATGTTTTCCTTCAAATCACTATGACCGCTATGGTGGCACCTGTCTCCTGGATCGCATTGGCGCTCCTTAATGGCGTCTATTTTGAATGTATTGTGACCGGCACCAATGTCACTCAAGTAAAAAGCTATCTGTGCAGTGAAAGGTCAGAACACTGCAGGGCAGATCTCTACAAATTGCCTTGTGGAAAGACAGCGATGCCGTCGGCCGACAAAGACGCCATCCTTACAACCATACGCGCTCAGTCACAGGTAAGTGGGAGAGTTCTTGCTGTTTCTAGGGTTTCATGGTCTAGTCAAGTGTATTTTATTTATCCGAAGGTGTGAAAACCTTAGCATACTTGTAGACTGATACAGTGCCATGGAGTTTCAAGTTGCCTTTGCTTTGTGAAATTGTAGCCTTCTGCCACAGGTGAGCGCACCTGATATCGAGTTCCACAACAGTGACAGGTTACCTGAGAGTAATGTTTACTACCATATAGGCCTATATTGATGTTATGGGACTGCAAATAAATGTAAAATGCACTGTATGAACTCCCTATGACATCTATACATGCTGGATCCAAATGGTTCACATGTAGCATGTACTTTGCAAAAAAACAAGCAAACAAATAAATAAATAAAACAACCTCTAACTTTAGGGCTCTAATTCTGACCTAACCTCTGTTTGATATGTGCCACTCTCCCTGTCTTCCAGATCCTTGGTTGGATGGTGATAGCCTCCATCATGTTCTCCACCCTCATGTTCACCTGTGTGGCCAGGTGCAACTCTCCTGTGAGCTACCTGCAGCTCAAGTTCTGGAAAACCTACTCTCATAATGAGAGCAACTTCTTCGACGACTATGCCACTCAGCACGCTAAGAAGCTCGCCGAGAGAAACATCAAGAGCTTCTTCGAGTTGACCACACCGGAGCCTCAGCCGACGCCCCCGAGGTACGCCTGGGAAAAGATCTCCAGCTTCTACAAGTTCAGGACCATGGACAAGTATTACAGCACAGTGCACAAGTATGTGGAGACGTGCAAGAATCCGGAGAATCCCGTAAGAATGCTTTCAACGAGATCAGGTGAGGCTGATCTGGTGAACCCAGCGGCTTTAGCCTTTGTGGATGAGGGCACACTGATGCTCTAACACAACAGTCAAGGTCAGGTCCAGGAACAGGAACTTTTATCAACCTTGTTCTCAGGTACAGAGCGTTTTCATGTCATGGCTATAAGTATTTTTTCTTCATAATTTGAGCTATCCCTGTTATCAGACAATTCCTTTTGGTTCCATTTCTAAGTGAATTCAAAAACTATCCATATGAAGGATGGTCAATCATTCCCAGCACCCATCCAGGATAGATACACTGTGCAGTTATATTGAGGCTAGGAAACAGTGCCTATATGGCTCTAGAACATGTTTGGGAAGTTGTGTGTGCATTTTAGGTAGCTAATCCACCAGTTTTACAACAAAAAACCCAAGTGTTGCTGTAATTTTTGAAAGTTGAAAGATTTTGGAGGTTTGTTGTAATTTATTTGATACATGATGACTATACTTATGTTTTTCAATCTTGTATTTAGATCAATAAGTGATTGATTAACTTTAATGCCATTGTATATTTTTGGTGAAGTAAGAATCTCAGGTACAGCAGAAGTCTATTATGTTTGTAAGTAATGAGTAATATAAAGTTTACAAAGAAAGTTTGTGCCTTATGTGCTATATTGGAAAATAATGGAAAATATGCACAAATCTTCTGTTATGTCCGCTTTCACATTTCTCTTCATTTCTGACCTGAAGTTCTCATGTCACTTCTTCACTTCTTCTTATCTGTTATTTATAATGGGTTTCAGTCCTCACATCCTGTATCTAGCGAGAAAGATGTCTATGGAAGCTTCAAATACTACAAATACTTAAAACACAGCATTAAATATTGTGCAGTATGAACTTGGACGGACATTTCCTTGACCTGTATTTGAGCAAACACTTAGACTCTTAGCGAGATGTTTGCAATGATTGTTTTTCTCTGTGGTCAGCTCTGCCAGTTTCAGTTCATCTTTAGCATCCTGTGTGAGTGACGAAGACAGGAAATCATGCTTTAATACTGTACATGCCGTCTGGTGAATTGTGTCTGATATGTTACACTTGAAGGGATAGTTCTGGGTTCTTCCAACTATGTCAATGTTGTTTGACCTCACTGAGTGCTCTTGGTAGGAAGAGGAACAAGATAATTTGAAACACAGAGGCTGAACAATGAACCGTCAGCATACACAAATTCAGTAGGCCCATAGCCATTAAACTAAAAGTGTACTTATTTGTATACCATAATCCACCAGTTCTTTATTCAGTCTCTGTTGTACTTAATAATCTCCTTCCTCTTCCTACTGACAGCAATGGTGAGCACAAACAACAGGACTGGAAGTACTTACAGTATAGCCAAAACGCTAAATAGTGAACAGTTAATGTATAGTGCATGTAGGCCTAAATCATAGTTTGTGAATAGCAATTTATGTGCTAACATAATTTATTTCAATATGGCTGATACTGTCATAAGCCCAAAGTTCATATGTTTGTGACAGTGTATATACTCAACTATAGAAGTCTGCCAATTAGTCTACATGGAACATGTCAACATTACATCGCTGTGTAATTGTGAATATAAAAGAGGTCTTAAGTGTATCATTCAGGAGAAATACCAAATAATGTTGGGTTGAGATCTATTCATGCCTGAAATAATAGCTATAAAAGTAATTATGACAAACATTAATAATAATCTTGATGGTCTAGGGAGATTTTCCACAATCAAAGCCTGAAATGAAAGCGCTGTTAGCAACCACTTCCTCTCAGTGCGTCATGAGTAAGCCTTTGTTTCAACAGTTAAGCAAACACAGTTGCTTAAGATGTGGCAAAGGTGGTGGTGACTGACCTAAAGAAAGCTTGTCTGATCCCAGTCCCAATCATGTTATGAAAAGTCAGAAGTTACGATTCGTTGTGAATCTGCAGTATTTTTAACTCCTACCATCATGCAGCAAATTTCAATTGACACACACGTTTTTAACCAAAGCTGATTGAGTCATTAGTCCAGATAAACTAACATCACTGAGTTTGTGTGTGTGTGTGTGTGTGTGTGTGTGTGTGTGTGTGTGTGTGTGTGTGTGTGTGTGTGTGCAGAAGCACAGAATGCTGTTTGTAGTTTTTACGCTCCGAGCGTGCTGTCATGCATACTGTTTAACCCTGAGCTTGCACTGCAAAACCAGACCAACAGGCTCTGGGCCTGTTCTGTGACTATGTCCTTCCCCATCTCAGCACTTCACTAGAGGAAGAAAGAGAGAGATAGGGAGAGAGAGAGAGAGAGAGCCCAGACAGAAATCACAGGGTATGACCCCCTCATCATGATATTTGTTTGTTCGCACTCGCACTCCTGTCTCTCCCAATAGCTGAGAGGGAGGGAGAGTGAAAGAGAGGAGGAAGAAGGAAGGGAAAGAAGGAACAGAGAGAAAAAATCAGGGAGGGGTTTGGAAGGGGAGGCTCCACAGAGGGGAATACCGGATGAGATGAAGAGACAGACAGAGATGAGTGGGGGAAGTGAAGCAGTCGGAGGGTGTGACTCATAAAGGAGAGAAAGACCAGCTGTTTGGGGTTGGGAGAGAGGGAAAACAACAGAAGGGGCAGGAACAGACACGACTGTCAGGGTTTCAATCTCAGTTGCCACTGTGAGGAACTAGAAGCTCCTGCCGTGCCTGCAAACAGCCTTAACAAGTCTCTTATCTTTACTGTTTGCCCTGCTGCATTTACTTTCCCTGCATTGTGATCAACGACTTCTATGTGGAAGGTGCCTAAGAACCCGGAGGAAACAATGGATTCCTTCAAAACAGTCCTGCGGTTCCTAACAGATCAAAAAGCCACCATCGGCTATGGCTTCATGGCCATTCTCACCATTGGAGGGGAGAGGATTTTTTCCATGGTGTCCTTCAACTGCCCGTGCAACCACAGTCAGAACTTTGCTTACGGGATCACCTTCCTGCTGGGACCTGCCATAGTGCTGATGGCCGTCGGTCTGTTTGTCAACAATCGCTTGTGGAGGCTCTTCACCGGCTGCTGCCTGAACCCTATGAAGCTTTGCCCCCGGGGCAACTGCATAGGCTGCTGCGCGCAGCTGTGGAAAGTGATAAGCGGGGCGTGTGTGGCACCCATCATGTGGCTGTGTGTAGCCCTCCTCAATGGAACGTTCTACGAGTGCGCCGTGAGCGGCCTGGACGATAACCTGGTGGTGCCTCTGCTGTGTAAGAACAAGACCAAGCTGTGTCGAGAGGAGCTGGCGCGGGTGCCGTGCGGGAGATCCAAACTCCCGACCAATGAGAACATGGAGCTGCTTCTCATGTTCCGAGCCCAGTCCCAGGTGAGTGAGAAAAACACCTTTCCTCAGGTATAAAGGGTGCAAGACAGGAGATCGATAAGAATAAGACTTTTATCTATGTGACAGGAAAACCAATTGCATGTTGTATGAGTTTAGCATCAGTTCTATTGCAGGCCACATGAGCTCATTTATGATGTAGAATTCAATTGTCATATATTGCTTGAGACAATGATAGTATGCGACTGCATGCGACATGAGTTCATGCCATTGCTTGTCTTGTCAGGAAAACAAAACTTTCAGACAGAACTCTTGCAGATGATGATGTCATTCTAATGGAATGATGAAAACACTGCACTGCCCTATTTCACAGTATGTGTCTTGCAGGTCTTGTCATTGCTCCATCTCTAGCACTTCTATCATGTAGACAAATGAGAGGGTTGAGGGATGCAAAAGGCTTAGGTATACTTAGTAGCAGTAACATTGAAAGTAACATCTTTCAATTCCTCCATGGTATGGTATAACATTTCTATCGAAAGCTTTGTCTGTTGTTATCACCACAAGTTTTGATGGTTATTTGTAGGGCCAGATGCAAAGACTCGGTCAGAATTTTGGAGCAAATCAAGAGACAGGTTTAATCTTGTACAATAGTGCACGCTAAGGGAGAACAATACAAGCTTCACTGATGTTTCACCAGTATTCTTTAACTTGACAGAGACATTTGTCATACTTAAATACAGAACAGAGAGGAGGGGAGGGGAGGGGGAGGAAAAAGGTGTGACATGACACCAGCTCGTCTACATTTGTGAGCTAATGGCTAAAGGATGCCCAACTTTTGGTTATTTAGAATACCATACTAATGAAATTGTCACCTCTGGGGGGGAAGAGGCCAGGCAGGAATGCACTTTGCATAGTCAAATACCATGCTGTCAGCAACAATACAAACATCTTTATTTTGTGGCACCAGGAAGTCCAGGAACTGTATCAACATGATATGTTGTATAAACTAATAATGAAATAGTATAAAATACATACAAACAATGCATAGCACAGTATGTATTACTGCAATAAACAGCCATACTCATTTCCATCATATTTCAAACTCACAAGTCTCACAAGATACACAACATAAATATTACAATAGCTTTTGGTTGAATCTATGCTCCTGCTCAAATTGTGTGTTTTTGCAGATCCTGGGTTGGGCCATCATTATAACCTCCGCCATTGTGGGCTTGATTGGCACCTGCTACAGAAACTGTCGCTCACAGGTGAGCTACCTGCAGCTGACCTTCTGGAAGCGCTATATGGAGAAGGAGCGGGAGAAGTTTGACACATATGCCTCTGATTACGCCAGCAAACTTGCAGACCGAAATCTTAAGAGCTTCTTTGAGAACCGGGAGCCTGACGCATTCCCCTTCCCCAACCACAGGGCCTGGGAGGAGATATCTGCCCTGTACACGTTTTCACGAAGCGAACAGTACTACAGCACTTTGCAGCGCTATGTAGACCGCAGTGATCGCAGTGACCTCAACCCAGAGAAAAGGCCAGTCATGGATGTGGAGCATGGTGTTGAGATGACATAGAGAAAGAGAGAAGAGGGCACGTCATCTTGTGGCTCAAGTGATGCTCTCACATATAGCTGACTGATAAATTGGGTTTGGGGAGTTTACATATGGGTTTGATAATTTAGGTCAATGGACTTTTGCTTCAAGTCACATTCCATTCCATTCTGGAAACAGAATAGCATGTCTATGCCTGAAAGTCACGTGACTGCCGTCCTCCGGGACACTATGTTGCACTTCCTCTCAGATATGGACCATTAAAAACCACTCAGTTAAATACCACTAGCACTACAATGATGACAGGGCTCTCACTGAAATACTGAAGCCTGTACAGCTGACATCAATGGTCCTGTAGGCTACTGAAATCACATTTCTACATCTTCCCTGACTATATAAGAACAACAAAATCTGAGGACAACTTTTTTTTATTAGAAATGAAATAAATTATTTTGTAGTGGGGGTTGGAGACACAGACATGTGATTTCAATACTATTACTCATGATACAGAAGACTTCTAGTCTGGGCCTGCCCATACTGTCACTTCATGGACATGGTCACACAACCCAGGCTAGAAAACTTTGACATAGAATTAAAATTGGTAGGTTGTCCTGTTTATTTTGTTTTGATATGACTATGCCATATTGAGAAAATAGATGATTGGTGCAGAGCCATATTAATTTTAGTATTTTTATGTAAATTCAAAGCTTATTTTATGGCAAACTCCTCTGAACTCCATCTGTCATACGTCCACAGCCAACCAGTGCCCCACCGTTTGAGAAACACTGCCTTACATCAACACAGCATGTCTTTTCATTTTGTGCCTTTCCTCTTTGCAACCTCAAACCATTACAGTTTCCCCTTTTCTATTGAGTAAACCTGTGACACAATGTTCTACCACTGTTACAGGGATATTTGTTTGGTTGTGGAAGTTGATGGCCATATAGTTAACTTGGCGTATCCCTGTTACTCTCAACTTGCCTTTTAACAGTTCAGCATTATAGATAACTTTCATTCTTTAAAATACACCAAAAAAAGTTCAGACAACAAATTATGAACTTCATACTCAATGCATCTAACAACAAAATATCTGTTCAGTCATTGCATGTAATTGATAGTCATAGGCTATACAGTGTGGTATTAACACCTTACATTGCCTTTCTGTTTGAAGTTATCTATGTCTACCTCTCTGTGTGTTATCAAGAGTCCATGCATAATGCACACAGTAAGATTTAAACCTGTGTATGGATTTTATACTGCATTGTTTGTAACAAATGGTATCATTATTGATATGATCAAATCTCTGGCAAAAATACAATGCATGTTGAATATGTTTTATCAAGTGTGGCAGTAAAAAATGTGATTCTGATCCTAGACTGAAAACATCAAATTCTCTATTGCTTGCTACCAAGTGTGCGCTTAAATGTCTACACACTAGGTCAACTTTATATAAATAACTAAACTGACAGCTCCTGCTGCCAGCACTTCGGCTGTAAAGCAAGAAAGCAGAGATATTGGCAGTGATGTGTCATATAGCAAGGACAATGGTTAAAATCTGGGCTACACACACATGTTGATGGGCTCCATGCATTGGCAGATGTCCGACTGTGGAACCAATGTGTGCATTCAAGTGTGCTCCAAAGTCTGGGGACTTGATTCGTGAGGTTTGATGGCCAGTGGGTTCAAGAAAATTAAAATGTTTTCTACAGCAGGGGTTCTCAAAGTTTTGATATGTGAGGGGCAACTTATGGACCCAACATTGAACTGAAGGGTGCCCAAGTGGCAGGGGTGAGAACAAGAAGAAGAAGAAAAAAATCTATTTCTTATCATTTTCATGACCAGGTTGCATCTCTACAGTTTACATTTATTGCAATAAATAAATGCTTACAGATGCTGCTAAACACCAAAGAGTTTTAACACTTTTACAGATATTATCAGATGTTATCAGGAGCCACCAGAAATGTTTCCAAGGGCAGTCAATTGTCATTGCCCTCCATGCCACACTTTAAGAACCTTTGGGGCAAGAGACAGACCACAAGTTGGAGCATATTTTTGCATCTAGGCTACCCCAATGCCCTATATTCAACATGTGATTAGGTGCATGAGCAAAACGGTTTCGGTTTTGTCTTCCATCAGGGTGCTGTTGCCATTTTGCAAGCACTGTAAATTCACAAAGCTGAGAGACCGTCATTCGCCCCATATTGAGCCATTTAGCCACCAGTGACAGTTTGACTATGAAGCTGCTCAATTAACCTAAAAGCATAAGATGTTGCCTCTGGTATGCCTTAAGACTCCGGTGGCCTGTTCAAACTTGCTCTGACTGTGTGCTGGAGACAGAGGCTGTCTCAGTCTCCTGAAAAAAATAAAATAAAAAATAAAGACTCCTGAGTCATGCGGTAATCCCACCGCACCCAATTTCATTTCATTAGGCTCTACATGAGCTGGGTGGGTGTTGGTGCATGTGTGTGTGAGAGAGAATGTATGTGTTGTTCTCTTTCTCTTATAGGCTATACCTGCTATATTCCCCTGTTTCCCTTCACTGTGCTGAATGAATAATATTTCCTGTAACAGTTCTATTGGAAATAGGAACCAAATTAAAACACTTCACAAATGTCTTCCTTAACAGCCTATGCAAAACAAATTCGCTGCAGGTGCACACTTCCTCTACAAATGTAATTAAAAAGACTAGCCTACATTTTTGTCTGAGATGATATTGTTTCAACAGCAGAATAGCCTACTTGACATCTCTGTAGTAGGCAGGTCCAATTCCTTTCAAAACACTGTGCATTACTGCAGTGTGAAAACTGCATTTGTCCCCTACAAGTTACAGCAGAAATGCAGGATACAGAATATTATAGTAGGAGTATACTTTAAGACAAGAAAAAAAAGGAAAAGAGCAGGTCTTAATTAGCCTGACATAGCCCGACCATTATGGGCGGGCTATGTCAGGCTAGGTCTTAATCACACATTGCATTGTTTTTGTGCATGATAGCCTATGGCTCTTTGCATATAGGTAGGCTAAATCCTCACAACAATTAGCCAATAGTAAACTGGGAAATGCCAAGATGTGGTGTGCAGAGTTCATATATGGAAGTCAGAGCTGTAATAAAGAAGACAGCTCTTTACAAAAAAAATAGGATATATCTAGGTGCCATGCCATGTCAAGGAGTGCCCTGTAGCACTGCCCATAAGACCAACCTACTCCGTTTTCGACGTGACCATTGGACGTGACTGCCACTTTAAATTCAGAGACTGAAAGGGACATCTGTCACGTGGTCTAATTCAGGCAACGCAATCCATTTCAGAAAAGTAAATGCAATAATTACAAGTTGACTTTTCTCATCTAAAACAAACATCATAAATATTTTAAGTAAATAAAATAACAATTACGTGGATGATAGAGAGAATTTTATGTTCACTTTCTAAACAGATTCAACTTTCGTTCAGAGACCTGCTGTTGACTTTGGCAGGCATCGTAAATGATATCTGATCGAATCGATACATGAAGGCCTCTGTGCTGTAGGGAAGACTCGTTTGTGAATTGTAACGTGGTCAGTCCAAAATAGATGGACAAGAGAGATAGAAAATGACAGACTACGGAGAGGAGCAGAGGAACGAGTTGGAAGCAATAGAGTCCATTTACCCGGACTCTTACACAGGTAAACAGAATCATGGAAAAAAGAAGCTAACTACCACATGAGCTAGCAAGCACTAGCGAGATAGCATAAGTTCTTGGGATGATGCTTGCAAATTGTGGTTATGCAGGGGTAGACTACAAGGATAGTCGGCAATTTACGTTTACGGAAATGAGAAATATATAAGAGACAGGTCTGCCATGCACTTATCTACTGTGTCAACCAATCTAACGTTACGAATGAGATTATTCTTGCTAACCTTAATGCAGGCAAGTTTAAAGTTTGTCTGCTAAGCTAGTGTGAGGACTAGCTTCTAAGGCCCATATGTCGACTCTTTATTCATTTACATATTTGCCACATGGACGTTTCTTTCAAGGGCAATACAGATGTAATTAAATAATGATAAGTCTTCACTCATTAACATTCCTGTTACGTCTCTCAAACTATTGATGTCTGCGCTTCTCCACATCTTTGCAGTCCTGTCAGAGGATCCCGTTAGCTTCACCATCACTGTTACCTCAGAGGCAGGAGAAAATGACGAAAGTGAGTATCCAATGAATTTGTGTTATTCATGTGTATGAAAGATTTGAAAGGCAGTCCCATATTTACTACTGTTTTGTGTTGTCAATGTTTGTATGCTTTCTAGCAGGATTTGTAGTTGATGAGGAGGATGATGATGATGATGATGATGATGATGTTTACTAGGGATATAACACGTACAGTACTTCCTATACACAGTAGGACAAAGTGGAACTGGACTTTGCATTGATATTGATAATCCTGCAAATAGTAGTCAGTCTTATGTAATCAATTTGCTCAGGATTAGGTAAGACTATTGAATGGTTTTGATATGACTTGATATAAATGAGAGTGAGTTTGTGTTCACCAGCGGTTGAAGTGACGTTGAAGTTTACGTATGTGGAGAAGTACCCAGATGAGCCTCCTCTCTGGGAGATTCACGAACAGGAGAACTTGGAGGACTCCGATGCAGAGGACATCCTCAGTTTACTACAACAGCAGGTCAGCCATTCAGTAGCATCAGTTCATCTACCTTCTTTCTCTATAGAATTATCAAACTACTGCTTGGATGATGTTGAATTTGGAAATCTGTACTAGGCCTACTACTTAAATAGAGCTGTTAATTAAGTACATTTTATATTTTTAGATGTATTCCCAAATTTCAATCATTTGGTAGGGTCATAGAAAAATATTGCCGACTAGGGAGTGTCACGTCTAATTTGAGGAAAGCTCCCACAATTTCTCTGGTTACCGTGTAAATAAATAATGAACAGTTCCCAACCATTTGCTATTGTGCATCATACTGTGTAACATATTCATGGTTTACTTGACCCTGTTCATCTTCATATGCAGGTTTTGTGAAAGTGGGTGTTTTTTATTTGCAGGCAGAAGAGAACCTCGGAATGGTGATGATCTTTACGTTAGTGACTGCTGTGCAAGAAAAGCTCAATGAAATCGTCGACCAAATCAAGAGCAGACAAGAGGAGGAGAAGAGGCGGAAAGAACAGGAGGCTGAGGAAGCTGAGAAGGTTCGAACCAAATCAGAGATGGAACATGTAGTGATGAGTTTGTAGTCATGTTTGGTTGTGAGAAGTAATTAAAGAAAAGGATTATGGTGTCCTACTTGAGAATGCAAATGCAGGCCTATACTTGAGGTTCTTATTTATGGAAACATCTCTGACACTGTGTCAGAAGATTTCCTTATCGGGCCAACCTACTTTGAGGAATTTTTAAGCACCTGCGAGAGTTTGCTTCTGTTTGTAGAGCAAGCCTAATAGAATGTGTATTATTAGGCTAAATTTTGTCAGTGGACACTTTTCCCAGTTTTCTTTTTAGGTGAAGCATCTGTTTTTTTGTTTGTTTGTTTGTTTGCTTGCTTTGTTTTTTTTAGCACACACCTGTACATTCAGCAGTGCTAAGCAATTTGTAAATATGCAACAGACACATTTGATAACATTCAGTTAATATTTCCTTATGTTTTGCTCAATTCTCCAAGAATAACATCTTAGAAATCTTAACAGAAACACACTTTTCATTAATGGATGAAAGAAAGGGAACAAAGTGAGAAACGACTCCTGTCCTGTGAATGACTTGTGTGATGGTTGGTTTTGGTGTTGTAATGCTGCCGTTGCTGAAGTGTGTGTGTGTGTGTGTGTGTCTGCTCAACAGAAGGCCTTCCAGGGCACAGTCGTGACCATTGAGAACTTCCTGTCGTGGAAGGCGGGCTTTGAGCGAGACATGACAGAACTCAAGAAGAAGAGACAGAAAGAGGATGAGCAGTCAGGGAAGAACAAACTCACAGGTATGTTTTTCACCAAATTCATTTCAGTCTTTCAGGGAGTTTTGTCACCTTCTCTCGTTTATGCTATTTATGTATCCGTTAATAAAGTATATTTGTCTGTGTGTTGGTCAGTCTTTCTTATGACCTCAACATCAAATGCATTTGAATGGGATGGAAATGCTCAGCCCCTCCCTTAGACAGGCATCATGTTCTGTGACTTTAAATGTTGCAGTATTACCTTGTCACAAAGTGAAACACTTTGAGATTCCTGTTGCTTTGATAAACAGTCAATACGTAATTATCTGTGTATTTGTTTATTGCCAACAGGAAAGCAGCTATTTGAAACAGACCATAACCTAGACACGTCAGATATCCAGTTTCTGGAGGATGGTATGGCATCACATTTTTCCATGTTACCTATCTTGCATTTGTTATGGCTATGCTTTTATTCAAAGTAACATAATAATAATAATAATATTAATAATAATAATAATTTTAAAAACCTTTATATTATGAAAAAAATACTTCAGCTGTTCTGTAGTAATAAGCTTGTTTTAGCAAGAGTAACCAGCATAACTGTAATGTCTGCTCTCATCAGCTGGCAACAGCGTGGAGGTGGACGAGTCCCTCTTCCAGGACATTGACGATTTGGACCTGGATGAGGATGACCCAGATTTCGACCCATTAGCACTTGGTAGCGATGAGGACTAAGTAGACGGAACCAAGTGAAGGAGCGCAAACTGAAGAGCAGCCTAATGCCGGCTGTCGGTCGCTTCTCTTTATGTAACACAGACTGTCTCCGCAAACAAGCTCTAATCAGTGATGATGATGATGATGATGATGCTGCCTCGCCTCTTGTTGCGGGGTGGTTGTGTGCAACTCTCTCCTGATGTGATTTCTACGCCTATGCCATTAAAGTCATCAGCCGTCATCTTTGCTTCTCCTTCATTTGGATTAATAGCAACCCTCTGCAATCAAGTAGATTCTGTATCGACACACTATCCTATGCCTTAAACAATCTATTACGATGAAGCAATTCTTTTTTTTTTTTTATTTAACATTAACTGGATTAAAAGAAAAGCTAATTTGGAATTATAATTGCGTAGATAATATTTCCCTTCATATTATATATTCATTTATCACATTCATATAACCAAAGCAATTGTTACACTGATGCACAATAAATGTCTAGACTAGAAAATGACCACATGAGGTATCCCAGTAAGATAACATTGACCCCTGGGATGTTCTGTCAGAATGTCTTGTCCAGCGTGTGGTGAGGGTGTGCCATAATGGACAGACTCTTCTTGGCTCAGTGTGATGCAGATGTTGTAGTACTATTGAATGACCAACAGAGGGCAAAAGGCATTAAATCAATATTGTATTGGCAAGTTATGAAAATGTGCTATACATACAGTATTTGAAGAGTCCAAATAAAAAGCCGTCCAAGTCCATTTGCGATGAACTTAGAGTAATGTATTTATATTAATTGGGTGTTATCAATGTGCATTCAGTCTACCTCCAGCTGGATTGATTCGTTGAGATTTGAAAATGAACGTGTCCATAGGCTATATCACACTTCATTGCAGAAAACACTGTGTATAAAAATATATATATAAGGATAAGGAAGGAAGGATAACAAATATATTGATATGCGATGCCTGTCTACTTAGACTAATAGTATGAATTTCATTATTTCTATTACGTACAGAGATTAGCCTGAGGCATCATCATTTGGCACAATCTTTCATGTCCCATTTGAATGCAAGAGGGAAGCCGGCCATCTCCTCCTGAAACACCTCGTCAAATCGCTCATTCTGGGCCACACTGAACAGGTTTTTCCAATCACCAACCCTCCCTGGCAAAACACAGGAGGACACAACAGTTCAATGCTTTTCTTCCATCAGTCACACATTGGTGAGGTTCTTACACACACTCTTAAAGGCTGTTAGGGTGTTGTGAGTTTTGTGCCATGGGTTTTATGCACAGAACCTCAACCTGTCTCACTGCACCTCATTCAGTTTTTACACAGGCTGACAATGGCTTCTTTTTTAGGAAAAGTATTCTGGAAGGAGGATATTGACATAATGCAGCGATACATTGAGTTTTAGAACCATATAAAATATGACTGAATGAAGACCTCACTCCATCTATTGGCTCAAAGTTATGCATAAACAGAGGGCACTTGGAAGTCTGAATTATCAGCATCAGGATAGCTTTTAAACTGCATTTGTTTGTTTATTTACTTACACTTTCTGCTATATACAGTGGGTGGTTGACATATTTGGATGAAAATCATTGGATTATATTCTACCAACCCTTATGTTCCCAAATATATGTGTGATCTTGTATATTTTTATACAAAATATACAATTATTAACTAGTTTAGAGTGACTGCCACTCCTGCCATGTCACACCATAGAATTGTCATATGGTGTGACATGGCAGGAGTGCCGGATATACTGGATGTTTTGGAAAACATGAAGAAAGATAAATCATTTTGTAACTTTCAGTGGCCTTCTAAAGGGGGTCTTCCCCCTGAAAGAAAATAATATAATATATATGTTGTCACACCATATGATATTGATTTTCGGGAGAAAACGTTTTTTGTTAATAATCTTCAAATATTCTTCCTGAACTTTTAGCTAAGCACCCTTAAAAGTCAACATCTGGGTGATCAATATATGATTGAGTAAACAGAAAATGAATCAATTTTCTTGCTTTTACCCTAAATGAAACTTTTTGAAATATGATCGGGACAGTTACACCATATGAGCTTTTACTGATTTGGCTGAAAATTGTGAAAAATTAGAAAAGTAATCTCATTAATGCTCTATGTGTTCATTTAAAACAGCACATTTAAAACATCACTATCATTTAATTATGATTGACACATTGGAACAAAAAAAAGGACATGTCATGTCAACCACCCATATATTAAAACTATTAGGATGGCATTTAGAGAAAAAAAATACCCTGCCCACCTTTCCTCATAAATGATCCTTTCTTGTCGAAAAAATCCCCATTAACCGCTTTGTAGTTAGCGGACGGATTCTGGATCATATTCTGGAAGCGGGCATGCTCCACCACGCTCGCCACCTGGCTTTCAGTGAGCTCTTTGTCCAGGAAAGAACAAATTTTCTCCACCACAGATTGCAGATCCTGCAAGACAACACCAACACGTATTCTGACCACTATTTATCTGAAGCACTAATGCCAAACTAATGGGATTATAAAAAGCATGAAAGCATGTGCTTGTGGCTAAACAAGTAAAACCTGAATCATGTCCTCATATGTCAGGAACAGGATGTTCATGTTGTCCTTCTGAGAGTAATAGGTCTTAATGTGCTCAAACCAAGTGTTTCCATACACTGTAATAGACAGGAAATAGTTATTTTGCCCAACTTCAAAAGTTTAATGCTGTGGAGCTCTATACAGTCATTGCTGTGGAGATGGGAAATATACACCACTGTCTGTTTTACCTTTTCCTTCCATAAACTTTTCAAAGAAGTCATTGAAGTCCTTTGGAGACTCGAGCATGTTTGCGTGATAATGGAAGTGATAATATGACACCAGAGCATCTTTTGGATTTCTGGACAAATAGATACTCTAAAATAATAATTAAAAAAATCTGTGTTAGTGTTGGATGCTGGTGGTTAAGACCACTTACAGATACACCACGTACATGTAGTGCCCCCCCCCCCCTCCACACACACACACACACACACACACACACACACACACACACACACAATGCACACCCCACCACAGACAGAGTGTATAGACTATTCCCTTTTTCACTTAAGTACATTTTCCTGGTTGCAATGTCAGTACCAACAACACCGACCTACTATACAAACCAACAGCATCACCTGACGACATAAAACCTACCTTGCCCTTCCTCTGCCTGAGGCCGGCTGGAAGGAACTTATATGCCAAGTGTGTCACACGCAGGCGGGGAGAGGAGGATGGAGCCTCAACGAAGCCCTTCTCACTCCCCACTAGCTCGATCCACGGCACAAGCGCCGAATTCTGCTCCCCTTTCATTGCCATGGCGTCTCCCTTGGCCTCGATGAGGAGGAGGATGTGCTGCATCCATATGGTCCCTGGGTAGAGGAATACACAAACAGGACTGGTGTCAGAGGTACAGTGAAACCCTCTGGAGAACACCCCTTAGCGTTTGCTAGAGTTTGGCTACATACAGGCACATATCACAACTTTTTTATTGTCACCATGAAATAGGTCACAAATGATCTTTCTTTCAACTTTTTTTTCTGCTCATGCCTTTTCATTCTTATTAAACAGTCATGATATAATTTGTCCAGGAGAACAGCCAGGTACAACCTAAACCAATTGTATTGACTAGAAAAAAATGTGTACAAATCACTGAAAACAAAGATGTGAGAACTGTCATTGAGGTGGCAGATTTGAAATGTGTATAAGCCCAAGTGTGCTGAAGGTGCATGTGGTGACTTGTTCCTCTTGTTGCTTACCTGATTTGGGGTATGTGATGACGAAGATATCTGAATCGCGAATCTCCCAGTTCTGGATGCGATCCACCTCTTCAGGAGAGTGGAACCCTGGAATCAAGTAAAAGCCCCTATGTGGAACTAACCAAGCCCGCTCAGGCCTGTCACCTGTAAGACATATGTTAGAACAAAATCTTTGTTCTGTGCGTGGTCGTTCCAGGGAGGAAAGGACTGACACTGACACCAGATATCAAGTTAAAACGGTTTGGTTAGACAACAAGATATAGTTTCAACAGCTCAACCTACAGTTCTGTTGCTCGTCTTAAGCTACAGAGTTGCACTTGGCCAGGTTCCCAGAATTTCACAAGATGCAATGTTTCACATTGAAAGTGTTTATTCTTTCAATAATAATTATCCTTACACATGACTGATTGATTGATTGATTGATTGATTGATTGATTGATGTAGGCTAGCCTACAGTATTGAACAAAAATATCATGCTTAAATGCATACCAGACAAAACGAACAACATAGGGTTTCAAACTGGTGGTCAGGTTTACTGATTATGGTCATGCAGGTCAAACAGTACATCAGTATTCAGTGAGTCTCCATTCAGCCGTTTTTATGACTATTCTGATATCAGTGCTGATGAAAATGTCTACAAATTGTAAGTGCAATGATTTAAAAAAAATCACATTTCTAATCTCGCATAAGCGCACCGGCAATTTGATTGAGCGCTCCCTGAGTGCGATACAGGTATTAACGCATAGGGGACTCGCTTTCACTTTAAATGGCGCACAAATCTAAGAGCACTGTAAAATCGGAGCAACTCCGAATTGCTCCGAAAGTTACTGTCTTTGTACAATCAGAAACACACTGGTTTTAATTCTCTACAGATAACCCCACAGATTCCTGAAAGTGTTAAATTGCCAATAAATTACCTGGATTTCATCGAGGGCTAAAGTTCAGAAAAGGTCAGGGGAAAATGCCTAATGATGACCTTAATTCATTACCTCAAGGATTCCTTTTCGGCATATGGTCTGGAACTTTCATGAGATATTATGATAGGCTACACAAGACTAAAAATGTTGACTATGGGGAGCACGTAAAAAGTGCGTATGGGTCTTGATCCGGCACTCACTGCTTGACCAATATTCACAACAAACATTTTACTCAAACAAAGGAAACGCAAAAATACATGTTTGGATCTCGAGACACTCACCATTTATCCTGGTGTCTTCATCCGTGTCTTGAACGTTCATATTGACAGCCTCGTCTATGTGTGGGACTTTAAGGATGATTACAGTAGTAGGCTAGGATAGTAATCTTGACAGCAACAGATCGTGCAATGGGCAAGTCTCCAGCAAATTTCCTTATGTATCACGTTTCTTTCAAACAGGGCGTCTACGCTATAACATTTTGGCTGACACGTCTGAATAAGTAACAGTGCAGCACTAACATTAAAGGAACACTTGGCAACATCTCGCCACAAATAAAAACAATGCATTCAAATTGTAAAACCTCATAGGCATCTGCGTTGTGTTTCTCAGTCAATAACAAGGAGGCGTGGGACCATGCAGTTATCTCCACTGTTGCACAATCAGTCCAGCTGTTCACAGATGTATTTCAAAATCCCCTCTAGTACCATGGGGGCCCATTATGTGTGGATGGAATATCACTGACTTCAACATTATGAGGCACTACTTGGAGATCTTGAATTTTTCTTTTTTCTTTACATTTTTTCAACATTTATCACCCAAGGTATGTACATACAAGGCAAAATACAAAAGCCACAAGAGGGAAAACCACAAAAACAAGACAAAGAACTAACAGCAGCACAGGACACAAAACCACAAAAAACTGCAAACTACACCTAGAAAAAACACAAGGCAGAAAACCACAAAACTCTAAGGCAGGACATGGGGAGGATGTCCTAGTTAACTGCTTCAGTATTATTAGGCACAATATTTTGCTCCTTTGCGTTTATCTTATATTTTAAATTATACCCAGCCAATATTCCGGAGTAAGGGGTTCTCTCTATGTCTAACCAGTAAGATTTTATTGCTGGACAAGTTAAAAGTATATGTGTATGGTTTGCTTTTGTTTCTCCACAACCTCTCCAGCAACTAGACCATGTTTCAGGGGAGATCTTTCCAGTTATATTTGGAGTAATAAAGAATCTTTGACTTAGTAAAAGAGTCAGAAGTTTTGAAATGTGTCTAATAATAACGTTATTACTACATATCACTAACAATAAGTTTGCAAGTATCTGCTAAGATACCTTACCAACCATATGATCTACTTGTCTAACACCTTTGTAACAAAAAAGCCTTAATATCCAATATTACTTTCACTGCTGTAAATTATACCAAAGAAAATCGATAACCTGATTGAATCCAAGTCCATTTCTATATGAGAATGTGTGTTCAGATTTAGCAAGCAATTTATTCAAATAAAATAACCACAGAATGATTTGTTTTTTTTCTTTTTACCTCAATCACAGTTTCATCCTGTTGTTATTTTCAATATTTTTCCATCATGTGTGGTTTGGTAAACAGAAGAGACAGATGACATTGAGAAGGTCATAATTTATTATTCTACAAAAATTGCACGTTAAAAAACACTGAAAAATTCACATAAACCTGAGTGAACAGCATTTCGATGAAACACAGAAGGGGAGGTTGTTCATGGAATTCGTTCTGCACGGAACTGTCTTGAATTGGCAATCTGCCTCTGAAATAAACGAATAAACAAATAAACATTATCAGCTGTGACACGATGACATTCAGTGGACCACGATGACAAAATATGATAAAAAGTTCACTAACCTACATACAACTACTGTTGAGTGATCTGAATGACCAAACTTTGATTCTCCACCCACTAATCAAAGTTCATGTTCCGAAGAATTATGAGTCGTCATGTAGAGTTTGGTGTGCTATTACATTATACAATCCAATCCAATCCAACGCAAGTCTATCTAGGTGTGGTATGCTTGAACCAACAGTTCGATAATACCATGTGTGAATAATGTGTGTTAAGTATTTAATAGAAGTTAAAGAAATAGGTCTAGGTTACTGCTATTGTACATGTACAAAGAGCCAGGATGAAAGGGCCTCGGATCAGATTTCTGCTTGTTGTCTTGCTTGTTTGTTGTCTTTGGAGCAAAACATTCCCACATCCACGAGAAAAAAAAACAAAACAAAACATTGGTCTGTGTTCTTCTCTGTAAGTGTGAGTGTTTATGTGTGTCTTTCACCGGTCATATTGTAGTGTGTTGTGTGTGTACTGCAAGTGGGTTTATTTAGTAACATTCACGCATGAATGTGTGTGTCTGTGTGTGTGTGTGTGTGTGTGTGTGTGTGTGTGTTCATTCTCACCTGTTTTTGTTCTGGTGTCAGCAGGCCTTCCACCACTAGGAGCTGGTATTGCTGGGACTTGAGGTGGTTGGGGAACTTTCTCATGCGGCGCACGGCGGCCGAGACAGTAGATGGGTCTCGCTCCAGGAGCTTGGCCATGTCAGAGGGGGGGCAGCCAGGGTCAAAGAGGAGCAGACAGAGGCTGCCGTTCCTCTTCTGCTCCAGGCCCACTACAGAACGACTGTGCCCTGGGCAGAGATAGAGACATAGAGACAGATGCGCGCGCGCG
>JAODXP020000023.1:22733982-22783982 GCA_027497455.2 Sardinella longiceps
GAGATGTAGAAATGTAGGCTGCTATTCGCATGTGTAGTGCACACTGACTGTTCTTTCTCGTCACTGTAACACTGAAGCCTTTAGAACTCTGAGGTTCAATCACAGGCAAACCTTGCGTTCTAGTTTTCCCATCATCCACGCCAGTGGCAAGGCTCTCCATCAGCTCGGCCCGCTTTTGGTGAAACTCTACTGGGCCCATGTTGCCCCGGGAAACCGCCCTCTCCATGTTCCGCTCAATCTGCTTGCGATAACCACCACTCCCATCCATCCCAAATTGTTTCTGTATAAACACACACACAGGCAATGATTTATACACACTCATATTATGTACACATTAGGCACTATAGTTGTATTCAATGGATGGTCTCACTCCCAGTTTGGTGAAGCCACCCACTACACTACCAGTATCAATTCTCTCTTGAACCTACCTAGAACCTTGTACAGAAATTCAGGCATCACCTGTGTGTGTGTGTGTGTGTGTGTGTGTGTGTGTGTGTGTGTGTGTGTGTGTGTGTGTGTGTGTGTGTGTGTGTGTGTGTGTGTGTTAGATAGTGGATGGGATTAACTGTCTGCTGTTTTTCCAAGGCAGCCACTGACCACCCCCTTCTGGGTTGGTGAGATGCCATGTACCATACCTTAGTTATGCTGCGATAGCCTAGTGCTGCCACCTTCTGCACACTTGCCATCCTGTACAACCCTCTTTCTCCTCTCTCTCTCTCCCCCTCTCCTCACTCTAGCTAGATTATATGTCACATATCATGAAGTGATATCCTCCTAGATTGGCCTAATCCTCTTGTTTCTGTTTCTTTTTGTTTCTCTTGCCTCCTCTGCCCCGACGCACTGGCTGAGTGATGAACCTCTCGTACCTCCCTGCCACCAACCCTACCCCACTACGGATGCTGACCAACCTCCCCGGAGCCACACACCATGACCTCCCCCCCTTTTCTCTGAGGCCTGTGATGGAACTGGCCTGATGGTCCCCTGATGACCACTACTTAGATGGCGACCAACACCCAATGAACTCTGATCCCACTCCAATTACTGACTAATCCCACATTCCAACTACTGACTCCATCCCTTGGCCCTGACGGTCACACAAACTGTGTATATCATCTCTGACTACATTCAGTACTCATACTGTTTTGTGTTAACCATGGTCAATCTATGCATCAGACTTTACGGATACTTTATTAGGCCCCAGGCAGGTAGGCTGAGTCCATGAGGCGTGGATCTGCCCAAGGTTTCTTCCTACATAACAAATTATTTACAAAGCGAGGGAGTTTTTCCTTGCCCCTGATTCTCATGGATGCTTCCCGTACTGTCTGTAAAGCGCAGCGAGACAATGTACTGTAGTTGTGCGCTCTACAAATAAAATTGAATTGAAAGTCTATATTTACCTGCAGTTTCTTGAACTCCTCCGCCTCACGTTTGACCTCTAGCTTCCTCCGCTGCACCTCCTCCTCCTCCTGTAGCTGTCTGGCTAGTGTTAGGTCTGATGAAGAACTCTCTGAGAACACATGTAAGAACACACACAGACACACACACACACACACACACACACACACACACACACACACACACACACACACACACCAACACACACAAATGCACACATAAACAACAGCAGATGCCATACGCTACATTATGAAGGACCCAGTAAATAGAAACTCTCAAAACTCCAAAAATACATGTATATGTGCTAGGCTTTGTTTGTTTGCGTTTGTGTGTGTGTGTGTGTGTGTGTGTGTGTGTGTGTGCACGAGTGAGTGACTAGGCATACATGTGACAGAGAGAAAGGGCGAAGAAGAGTGTGTACCTGTTCCGCTAGCTACTGTGTCATTCTCTAGATGAAGCTCTACATGCTCCTGCAGAGCGAAGGCATCGGGGAAGGAAAGGGAGCACAGCGGGCACTCGTAATTCTTCATTACTGTATACACAAATGAGTCAACAGAGGTTAGAGGAAACAAAGCCCTATAACATTAGGATGTGCTAAAGATGCTAGACTTGCTGTTGTCAAAAATTACCTGAGGTAGTAGTAGTAGTAGTGCTAGTAGTAGTAGATGCAATAGATGAACCTGATGCTCCTCCATCAGTTGTAATCCCTAAAACACAGAGATATAAACACATTAGACAAACTCAAACCAAAAACAGTTATGCAAGTATATACAAGTTTTACAAGTATATACAATTATACAAGTTTTCTGCAGTATGATAGTGGTCACATCACCTTCATTGGCCTGTTCCTGCAGATGCAACTCTACATGTTCTTGTAAAATGAAGCAGTCTCGGCATACGAGAGAGCACATCGGACAAGGGAACATTTTTTCTGCAAAACAAAAATTCCAAAGAGCAGAAAAAATGGGTCTCAGTCTTAAGAACCCTGTATTCAGCAACTATCATTATCATCTTTTGTACCTTTCAAGGGGGAAGACAGGCGCTTCTGTTTCATGGCAACATGCAGTCCTAGACTCTCTTGCCGGCCCTTGCTGTTCTTGGTGGATACAGAACCCTCGGGGCTGTGCACAGCAGGCTTACTTTTTGCACCACAAACAGATCCAACTGCATTGCCTGAGCAACTCTCTGCAACTGGCACAGGCGTTTCACAGAATGAGGTTCCAGGAGGCAGACTTTCTATCCGCTGTCCATCTCCCCTAACGTTAGTTACAGTTCGAGGCTCTTCTATGTTCTCTGTCCACGTTGTACCATGGTGGGCCATACTGTCCGTCACTGATAGCTTACTGCTGGTCCCCTCTACGTGAGCGCTATTGATGTGAAAGCTGAGTTCATCATATGACACCCCGGATAACGAGCAGAAAGGACAGTTCATTTCATTCTCCAGGTGACTGAGAAGAAGGTGCGTCTTCATCTCTGCTTCAGACGCGACCTCTTCGCTGCATATCTCACAAATCGGCATGATTAAATTTTCAAGCTTCAGTACCCTAGATGACAAAAACCAACAGATTTATACGATAAAGCGATGCTATTGTATGTCATTTGTTTTATGATACCGTGAAACACTGAAAGTTGCTGGATTCCAGAGTCGTTATCAGGTCTGGCCTGAGTTCTTATGGAGAATATCATTAAAAGCTGATTTTGGCATTCATAATACTTATACTGTTAATGAAATGTGAGGCTGGTAGAGAGAACTAACGTTATGACAAGTATCCTAGCTTGACAGTTTGTTTGCTAACGTTAACGTTAGTTAGTTAACGTTAGCAGGACATTTTGTTCACGTTAACTACTACTAACGTTATAACATTAAGCTATGCAATAAACCGCTTTCGATGCTCGATCGAAACCTGCAGTATACAATATTAATGTTAACACACCTATTAAAGATATTAAGAGAGAGAGAGAGAGAGAGAGAGAGAGAGAGAGAGATACCTTTTCAGCTTTGTCTGTTTCCCTTTTCACTTTCCATTCATGTTTTGTTCGTGTTTTCAAGCTGTGCACCGGATATGACGATTATTGTTAGCTACCTTTTTGACACAGCGTCGCCATATTGCTCTTAGCTGGAAGGGGCTGCGAGTTAAAAAATTGTAGCTAACATCCTCACTTAAGTTGTTTCTTGATTTATGGGTAAGTAGTGAAGGCATCACAATTTTTATATACAGAAAATGTGCCCGACGACGCCTTGAATGTCCATCGTTTTATGACATTACATGTGGTAGCATTAAACGAAAGGATAACGTTATGGTAACTAAGCCAGCAAACTGGTGATGGGTAAGCTAACGTTAGTTGACAAGTTAACATTAACGTTAGCATCTATTCTGCTTACATTAGCTAGCTAATCTTTCAAATAAGCTTTGCTTGCCGAAAATATAATTAGTCGGACAATCTGCGACGTGGATCGCTATCGGACGGGCAAAGGAAGGTGATGATTGTTGTCAGTAATCTTACTCTTTTGTCACTTTGGAAAAAATGTTCTAAAACTCAGCTGGTTAGGTCCTGCAGCTAACATTATTCATAGCTCGTCATTTACTTAGAAAGCTAAGTGCACATAACTCTAATTTAGAGACGATCTCCAGGTCGCAGGGTCTGCTTGGAAATCACAGGCAACGTTATTGGTAACGTTTGATCAATCGGCTGTTGATCTGCGAGGACAAGTCGTCAGTATCTAACTAACGTTACTCGTAAATTAGTATAATGCAAGGTTGAAACAGTTGGCTACCTCCCAAACAGTAGACTAATGTTGGCGAAATGAAAACATAACAATGGCAAATGACTTCGGTTAACACAACTGTAACGTTTTGCCTAACATTATGTGTGTAGACTTGAGTGCTATGCGAATGACACCCAGTTTACCATAATCTGAGGCTGAGGCTGAGGCTCTGCTTGTGCCAGTGGTTTGAACAGAGGTCGCAGATCAGCCCCACGCCTGAGCGCGAGACTCCCGATAACAAAAATGGAAAAGCAGTTCACAGAGGTGTCCTGTCGTGGATTATATCATGTCATCTGAATTTGACATTAGCAACTCCTCTTCGCGAACGTTTTACCATACCGGTAGGCCTGCTTTTGTCAGACTTGTAACGTTACAAAAGGTCTGAAAACGTCCTATGCCTTGCGACGGACATAAGTTTACAACAGATTGTAGACTAAACATCATATCGTAGCAGCACTGTTCTCCTTCGGTAATAGACCTGTAAATTATTTTACTTGGCTTAATGGACAACCACCACCAAAGACACTTTATCAACCGTCTCAGCCAGTGTGTATTCTCAGAGACACTCATCTTCAAGTTCTCTGCCATAGGGTTCTTCGACTGCCATATAACCTACTCAGTACGCTATATGATAGGCCCTACTGTAACCTCAATAGTAATATCCTTATATTCATTTAGATGTCCACAACTCTGTTGAACTACTGGGAAGTGTTTATAGGCTGTAAGAGACGACTAGACTATGCGACTTTACTACTTTGGTTGGTTAAAGGGGCTATATAGGGCAAAGTACATGAGTAGAATGTTCTACAAAATATAATAATTCACACATTGTGGGTATGCTTTGCTGACATCTTTTGAGAGGAGGAAGTTTTATCAGTCCTCCTGGATTACCCTGCATGTTGTGTGATTGTTGAATTTCCAAAATTGTTTACATTTATTTATGTTAATTGTGAATCCATCTGTTAAACCTTCAGTCACAATGGCGAGCCCTGGAAAAGAAAGCTATCGGATGAAAAGCTACAAGAACAAAGCTTTGAACCCACAAGAGATGCGCAGGAGAAGAGAGGAGGAAGGGATTCAGCTTCGTAAGCAGAAGAGAGAGGAACAGGTACAATAAATAGGCCTGTGTCTAATGTGTGTGAAAGATATCTGTGATTTAAAAAAGGAACCTATTAGGTCCTCATGGCTATTGTTACTGGTATGGCCAAGATCACTTGCAGTGCAGCATGACTAGAGACGAGTGATCCACTCCACAGCCTTGAAGGCAATAACATTGTTAAGCAATGATCAATGAGATGGTTTGTAGAAGTTGCTGATAAGAGGGAGAAAAGATATTCTGCCCTGTTATCTGAGAAAGTGACCACATGAAGAATATGCTTTTAAGGTAGTATACTTTAGAGTTTGATAGACTTACTGACACTTGGCCTGCTTTTTGCTGATGCCTCTGTAGCTCTTTAAGAGAAGAAATGTGAGCCTGCCGCCAGCTGATGAGGCCATGCTGGAATGTCCTATCCAAGACCCTGACGTCAGTTCAACAGTGCCTCTCTCAGGTGTAAGTGGATGTTTTCTTTTACAGTATCTACTGCTGTGTGTGAACTCACCTTTGTAGATGGATCAGGTGCAATGCTGGTCATAAGATGGAATGCGTAGTGATGTGTGTAAATAGAGTTGTAAACTGAGATGTTTAATTCATTATTAAACCAAACGTTAACCTACACCTACACCGGTTTTAGCAGTGCTGTCATAGCTGATATATCTATGTATCAAGCAATGTAGCCATTGATTATTATAAGCATAAGAAAACAACATGGAAGAAATGTCATATAGCAGTTTTGCCAACTTTGTTTGTGTGTTTGAGCAGGAGGGTGTCATCACTCCAGATATGGTTCAGATGATCTTCTCAGAGGACCCAGACCAGCAACTCATAGCAACCCAAAAATTTAGGAAGTTACTCTCCAAAGGTATGTATCTTCTCTCAAAGCAGTAATCATTCAAGTACAGCTTGCAGGCCTCTTTGTTTATGCTTCTCTAAGAGTATTGTTTATTTATTTATTTATTTATATATTAAAAAGCACTCTCACATAAAGCATACAATGTTTGTGCCACCAGCACAGGCAGGTTATTTACATATTATTTGCATAATGTTCTGCAGGTTAATAATGCAGGCAAATCTCTATGCGTGCAAATGTGTTGGGGGGGGGGGATATTAAATAATAATGCACTGATGGAAGCCAAACCACAATAGGATACTTTGGTGGATATTTGTTGTGAGTTTGGTTGGACTAAATGTGTTGTCAGTTGAACCATTCTGTTTCACAAATGCCCTTATAGATGTGATGGATGACTATACTCACTCACACGTTCTCTCTCTCTCTCTCTCTCTCTCTCTCTCTCTCTCTCTCTCTCTCTCTCTCTCTCTCTCTCTCTCTCTCACCCTCACCTCTTTTCTTCTCTTGTAGAACCTAATCCCCCCATTGATGAAGTTATTCTCACTCCTGGCGTTGTCAACAAGTTCGTAGAATTTCTCAGAAGAAATGATGATGGCACCTTACAGGTGGGTGATCCTGGTGTCCTGTGTACTTATTTTATGGACTGTGTAATGCCTCTCGGTTTGTAGACAGGCAGACCTGTCTGTGGCCTTCAGAATATTAACGCAGTGCTTTTTGCAACTCGTGAGGACGTTTGGATTGCGTTAGTCTCAGGCACCCTAGCCAGAGAGGCTACCTGAAAAACTGAAAGCAGACCAGTGGAACATGACCATTTCTTGTCCATCTTTGTAATGTACAGTAGCTATGTTAGCCTCGCATGCAAAGCTTATACCATGTAGCTAATGCTAATGTTTTTTTTTTTTTTTTTTTTTTTCTCAGTTTGAGGCTGCCTGGGCCTTGACCAACATTGCTTCCGGAACATTCCTCCATACCAAAGTAGTTATAGAGACGGGGGCTGTCCCCATCTTCATCGAACTGCTAAACTCAGAGAACAAGGACGTCCAGGAGCAGGTGAGCATGAGAACGGGGATGGGGATGGGGATGAGGATGAGGATGAGGATGAGGATGAGGATGAGGGTGGGGCGGGTACTGATGCTACTGGTTACTGATGGGTATTAGTGAGATGGCACCCACTGCAGTGCTAGCTCAGATCTCCATAGCGTTTTAAAACTAATAGGGAGTATACACTACACTACATGTGCAGGCCTGATAGTATTCAGGTGCCATGCCTGATTTCAGGTGTACCAATATGACTGGGGGAAAAATGTTCACGTTGAATTTCAAGAGGTGGCATTAAAGTAGGATTAATCTAATGTTTAAATGTTTTCTACCCTCTTACAAGTGATGAGGATTGATAAATTACATGTTCTGAGTTAAAATGTGCATCCTTGCATGGCCATCACTGCCTACTAGCTAAAGATATAATATTTGCTCATAACCAGTAGTAGTATTCTAAAAGTGCGATGCAAAAATAACACCCCCACCCATGCCCACCACCCCACGATGGAAGAAAAGTTCAGGCTCAGGATTACATTTCACTATCAGACCTGCATGTGTGTGATGGATGTGCTGAGTCAAAGATGCTTCTGCTCTAACACTTTGCTTCCACTAGAAACAATGGAACTGGCTATACTAGATGCGTACCATGAAAGTTTTTTTTTATTTTAATTCTTTAATGTATTTTGACATGACTATGTTACTGTAACGTATCCAGTGTAGCCCTTGTTAAGTAATAGTCGAAGACACTAACTGCACACACCGCATCTACGATTCTGTTTCGTTCTGTGTTCGTTCGATTAGTATAGATCTGTGTTCTTTCACAGTGAATGCTTTCTGATTTGAAAAAGGGAACTGCTTGGCAACATAGCAGCTACAGTGTGGGTAGTAAGAACAGTGACCTCAATTTAAAGCAGATAAGAGCCTGCAGAAAGCCATGGAGTAGGACTCCCATGTTAAACATTTGTGCATGTAATGTAGGACAGCAGGTATATAGAGGTCAATGACAGGGTGGTGAAGTAACTATAGCAACCATGTGTTCCAGGCTGTGTGGGCTCTTGGAAACATCGCTGGGGACAACGCCGAATGCAGAGACTACGTGCTTGACTGTGGCATCTTGCCTTCCCTCCAGCAGTGAGTGTATTTCTCTGTGTGTGTGTGTGTGTGTGTGTGAGAGAGAGAGAGAGGGAGAGGAACAGGGAGACAGCAAGTCTACTTTCCTTGGCCTTTCCACTGAACACAACACGATGGCACTCACTCATACACAAACACAAGTTAAATCTAACAATAAAAAGACACTCTGCAAACAGTAGAAGAAAATAGGTATATGGAAGAGGCAACAGCCTATAACATAGTGTGACATGATGACCTTAAAGTCTATTTGTGAATTTACAGAAATAAATGTGTACAATTTTAATTAACTTTATCAGTTCAATGCTTGAAATGTTTTTCTTTGATAATAACATTTCAATAGCAGTTAGATAAAGATTACTTGTAAATTATCACAAAAGCAACTTAATTTTTACATATTTCTGCATCTGAACTGTTTAGTCATTAAAAAGAAACCCGTCCTTGTTAGTAATAACTTGTGTTTCAAACCACTTCCTCAAATGGTAATAATACAGTACATGTGGCTTTTGTAGCTAACTAATAAGAGCTTGAAATACTTTGTTCATGTCTATCTGGGCTAAGAGGAACCTTAGTGTGCAGCACATTAAGTGCAAATGCCGTGGTGTTCAGAAAACGCTGCCTTTTAAAATGTGTGTTGAAATGGTGCTCATGATGGTGTGTCAGGCAGAGACTCTGGGCCAAGGGTCTAAGTGAACCTTTTTAATTTTATTAGTTTTAAATCTACAGATGGTCAAATGACCAAACTTCTCAGCCACTCAAAAATGTTACATCTGAAACGCTGTCTACGCTTCTCTTCGTACGAGGGTCTGGGATTCTGCCCATTGACTTCGTTCATATCGACCCCATCAACCCCGAGCCAATCAGTGAACTTAAAGAATACAGCGTGTGAATACAATAGGTTATCAGTCAAGGGCTGATCCAATCGTTTTGAATGTAAACATTTTTTCGTTTCTCAATAGCTGAGATCCCAGACCCTTGTTGGAAGAGAAGCGTAGACTGAGAGGCTGGTTATGACCAGGCTTCTCTGAAATCTACCTGCCGGCTGCTGCCATAATATTTTCTCAACATTTGGCTAGAGACTAGTGCTAATTTTGCACTCTGGTCTGGTCTGGTCTGCACTGCTCCAGGAGAATTCCAGTGTTATCTGTGTGGCTCTGCCCTGCTCTGCTCTGCTTTGCTCTGACACAAAAGGGCCTCTGCACAGGCCTGTCACATTCCTCCCAGATCAGCAGAGACCAGCTTTGAGCCTCGCTGGGTGACGTCAGCCCGCCTTCGCAGGGGGCAGTCACACCTCCCACTAGGGCCCAGCTCATACAGCAGGGATGCAGAGAAATAAGGCGCCAGAGAAGAGTTGTTGACCCAGTCATATTTAATGTCAACAGCCAATCACTGATGAGGAAAGCGTCCCTGCTAACTTCCTTGGTAGTTATGCCCTTGGGGCTTGTAGTCTATGATTATATTGTAGGATAGTAGTGACAAGTTTAGGGAAACTGATTTATTTTTCTAGCCTAGAACTCAACGCACTCTAGCGGGAGCAAATTGAATTTGCTCAGCGAGTATGTCTAGCGATGAGCCATAGCTCACACCTCGATTGTGTCTGAGCTGTTTATGCTCTTAAGTTATATTCAGACATCGTGGAGTTTACCCAATCACAACGTTATATCTGGACAGGGAGTTATTTGGCGGGCTTAGCGTTGTTTGAATCTCTTGTTAGTTGCTAGTTGCGCTGATTAGTTTTAGCTGTTTTACCCGGGGGTCTATCACTAGTCGGCAGACTATACATTTTTGTGATAGCCATGGCTTGTCAGGCCATTATTTTTCATCTTAAATAGGAAACCACTTATATTTGCATTCTTTTTTATTTGTTTGTCCATATGAAGGACAGACATCTTTTCCCTACATCTTTTCCCTGCTAGTGATCCAGGACCTGTGTATGACAATGAACAGTGTAGTTCTGTGCCTTAGCCTATGGTGAACACTTTTTTTTTTTTTTTTTTTAGTGTCCAACTCAACTCCCGACCCATGTACAGTACTTAAACTTTGACCTCTCTTATGTCCAACCCCCTGCTCCCCCTGACCTGTAGGCTTCTGGCCAAGTCCAATCGCCTTGGGACCACTAGGAATGCCGTGTGGGCGCTGTCCAACCTCTGCCGAGGGAAGAACCCTCCTCCAGACTTCGCCAAGGTAAGAGCTGCCAGGAGCGATGGCGTCATTGCTGTGAGAGCAGTGTGCTGAGTCAAGGGGGCGTGTAGGTTCTGAGTAGAGTCTGTCTGTCATATCTGCAAAAGAGGAAGGAGATGGAGAAAAAAAAACAAAGACAGAGGAAGATGGTGGTCAGTTTTGTTCAGCTAGTTAATTTGCAGGCGCCAGTGTGTCTGCAGTGTGTTCCTCTTCTTCAATGTCTGCCTCTTGACCCCCCCCCCCCCCCCCCCAACACACACATACACACACACACACACACACACACACACACACACACACACACATGAACCATGCTTTTTATTTAGTTCATGGTGACCATCCTTGTTCTCACATTGTCCATTGGGCTTCTCAGAATCCCCTCTGCTGTAAATTCCCTCCATATATTTAGATATATGTCTAATTTTGTCTTTCCCTTCATAGTCCTCCCTCACCATTTCTCTCTTTCTCTGTCTGTCTGTCTGTCTGTCTGTCCCTCAGGTGTCGCCGTGTTTGAGTGTGTTGTCCACGCTTTTGTTCCGGAGTGACCCTGACGTGTTGGCCGACGCCTGCTGGGCTCTGTCATACCTGTCTGACGGACCCAATGAGAAGATCCAGGCCGTCATCGACTCAGGAGTCTGCCGCCGCCTGGTGGAACTGCTTATGTAAGACACACACACACACACACACACACACACACACACACACACACACACACACACACACAGACAACATTCATCCATTCATGCAGGTAGGCATGCGTGCACACACACACACGCACACACACACACACACACACACACACATATATACACACACAGTCAATTATCCAGACAGCTAGGCATATGCAAGGCTTGAATAGTAAAAAAAGGAAATGTGTTATTTTTGATCCAAATATTTTGTAAGTATACTGTATATCTGCTAAAAATATGCAACCTTTCTGACTGGGGCAATGTATAAAAGGTGCAGTGACTGAGCTCTTAGTAATAATGTTGTTAAGTTGAGTTGTTAAAGGAGGATCTAAACATCTGTGTGGAGCTGTGTGAAATATATTTCAGAATGTATGCAATTTAAGCATCCAGCACAAATCCCTTGCCGTATGTAGACACACACACACACACACACACACACACACACACACACACACACACACACACACACACACACACACACACACACACACTCACTTTAGGAACATACTTACATACACAATCTTGAGTTGTCATCATTTTAAAGGTCTATGGGCATTAAAGGTGTAATTTGGCAATATTTGCCAACAGTCCCTGGTGCATAGAAATACATATGCTTACCCACGTAAACACACGTAACACGTTGACCTCTACCCTACCACTTAATGTAGAGACGTTGCTAAATGCATTCACATTGACGTACTGTACATGCAGTATCCAAAACACAGGGCTATATACTCCATTTCCTGCCACTTATGCAACACAAAACTTCGACATAATTTACAGTTTTATCTATACTGATGTTCTCACACACACACACACACACACACACACACACACACACACACACACACACACACACACACTTGTACATTTACACAGTTAATGCTTGAATAGCTACCCATCCAGGTGTCATTGTTGTCTGCATACATGAACCCTGGCATATTAAACATCACATGGTGTTATGTAAGCATAAGCCTAATGTGTACTAATAATGATCTGCACATAGCCGGAAACCTCCGGAGGGAGGAAGTATGCTTCTCTCAGTACACACATCACTCACAACCAGGCAGCCAGTGCACTTTATAGCTATACAGAGATTACAGGAGAGAGAGAGACACAGAGTCCTAGTAGTGCCCATACACCAAGCCCTAAACTCCAGACCCTCAAAGACTTAACCGCTGCCAATCAGCCTCATAGGCCTAATAAGCTACTTCAGTGAATATGTGAAATATCACTGAATTAGGGAAGTCTGTAGAAATTACACATGGTTAGAATTTCTGCGACTGAGAAGTGCACTTAATGCACTTTGAATATACAAGTATATTCATTACATACTCTTTCTTTTACACTCATCACATTTATTTATTTATTTTATTTTATTTTTTGAGGAGCAAAAACACAAGAATTTTACTCTCATATAGTCTACAACTATAATGAGATGTAATAAAGACTTTCTTGAATCTTGGAATCTTTACTAATGTGTCCTGACCGCATTGTCCACCCTGTGTCGCCACTGACCCCTCTTTCTCCCCTGGGTCCTCCGCAGGCACTGTGACTATAAGGTGGTGTCCCCAGCTCTGAGAGCAGTGGGCAACATTGTGACGGGAGACGACATTCAGACACAGGTACAGTTTGACTTAGTCAGTGAGCACGGTGTTTTGTCGAATTGCACCATTTAGTTCATTAATAGACAATGTGCATTACAGTTTATATCCCTTTACTAATTAAAACATAAATATATTCTGTAATTAAGTGTCATTTGAGAGTAAAGGCCTATAATCGTGTGTGTGTGTGTGTGTGTGTGTGTGTGTGTGTGTGTGTGTGTGTGTGTGTGTGTGTGCGTGTGCGTGTGTGCACGCTCTCAGGTGATTCTAAATTGCTCAGCCCTGCCTTGCCTACTACACCTTCTTAGCAGTCCCAAAGAGTCCATCAAAAAAGAGGCTTGTTGGACAGTCTCTAACATCACAGCTGGAAACAGACGCCAGATACAGGTGTGTGTGTTTTTATGAGAGTGATGTACAGGTGTCTTCCTCTTTTGTGTTTCAATAGTGTCAATCCTGCATTGTAAGCACATCCTCAGTGCAGTACTTTAAAGGTATAATCCGGCGTGAATCAACACCTAGCCCTGCTGTTTTATACTGCTAAGCGCTACTGAACGCCACCTCAATGATACATTTTTGTGCATTGTAAACAGAGTTTGCGAAACGGTAGATAACACTAACTGAATGAGGCATGTCAAAAACGAAACCTAATCGATTTGCTTTCGTTTTGAAATGCCCCATTCTGTTAATGCTAGCTGCCGTTTCGCTATCTCAGTCTGCCTTGCATGAAATCCAGTGATTGAGGTGGCTAACAATAGCGCTTGGCACTACAAAACAGTAGGACTACGTGTTGATTCACGCCGGCTTTCTCCTTTAACTCTCTCTCTCTCTCTCTCTCTCTCTCTCTCTCTCTCTCTCTCTCTCTCTCTCTCTCGTTATCTTTTTCAGACGGTGATAGATGCCAACATTTTCCCTGTTCTGATTGAGATCCTGCAGAAAGCGGAGTTCCGCACTAGGAAAGAAGCCGCCTGGGCAATAACCAATGCCACCTCTGGGGGCACTCCTGAGCAGATCAGGTTTGTGTGTGTGTGTGTGTGTGTGTGTGTGGTGCCACATATAAGACACATGATGTGCAATAGCGCAACAACAAAACAGTAGGTTATGGCACTATAAGATTTGCACCTGAGTGGAGCGAGGAGGGTGTAAAGCCTTAATGTGCTTTGAGAAGCTTGTCATGAAGTATTTCTTAGGTGTGTGTGTGTGTGTGTGTGTGTGTGTGTGTGTGTGTGTGTGTGTGTGTGTGTGTCCACAGGTACCTAGTGTCTCTGGGCACTATCAAGCCCATGTGTGATCTGCTGACGGTGATGGACTCTAAGATTGTGCAGGTGTCTCTCAACGGCTTAGAGAACATCCTGAGACTGGGAGAGCAGGAGGCCAAGCAGAACGGCAGTGGAATCAACCCTTACTGTGCCCCCATCGAGGAGGCATATGGTACACACACACACACACACACACACACACACACACACACACAAATATTCTTACATACACTGTATGCAAAACAAGACAAAGCAACAGTCCAGCAAACCAACACTCTTTATCTTGCACCATAGCCCTCTTCTTAAATTCAGTGTTTCATTATTCTCAAGACTAGTTTCATTCTCCCCATGTCTTTAGATGCAGTATAGTGTCATCATTCACACACAGGAACAGTAATCAGTCATCATGGGTTTAGGTCAGGCTTAATGTCCAGACTTCCAATTTTTATTCTCAGAAATACAGTGAGGGTAGCCCCTATGTCCAATGATGCCGAAATTAGAATCACAAAAATAACAGTATAGCATAATTGAGGAGAACAAAGCAACTTCCAGTAATCCAAAACAAAAATAAACAATTATTTTATGAATTAGTTTTTCATCAAATCTCACACAGACACTGTAAGTGAAAAAATAAATTAATATGTACACCACTCAAATAATGTTTATTAACAGGGTTGCCCACACTTTGCCCTGTGTAAAAGCACTGACAACCACCTGTTGCTCTTAGAGCTGTTCAGAACCTGCTATCCTCCACTAGATGGCAGTAGAAACATCATGGGAAATAAGAGCCCACTAATCTAATCTCCTAAAGGCTGGGTTATACCTCTTTTTCAGCCTATCGCCGACAGGCCGGCGCAGTGAGTTTTGGTTTATACTACCCGATGAACAAGGAAGTAGCTTTTCGTTCTCGAGCGACGAGAGCACAGAGCAGGCGGCTCGAGAGGACCAATCACAGCGGCTCCTGCTGCCGTTTACTGCGTCGCTGTCTGCGGCCAGTCACATTTTCAGGGGTGCACACGCAGTCACTGCGGGGGGTGGGGAGATAACTGAGTGGCTCACTACATTATCCCGTAGTTACTTTTGTTCCTGACTATAAATCAGCCATATGCCAGCTCAGCCAAAGATCATACTGAACATTTAGGCTAGTCAGATAGATTTCATCTTGAAACTAGTTATGAAGAAATATTATTGATGTTTTCTTGAAGTGACAGAAGGTTACAGTCATGGAGATTCTGTAAAATTTGTCGTCATAGCAAATATTTGTACACAAATATATAATATTTGTCTTGACCCATTATGGCAAACATTTTAAAAGCAAACATTTTGTATTACCGTTACATAAAATTCAAAATTGAAACTGCAGAGTTCCTGAGAACCCATGTTAAGATTAACTTGCCAAATATCTTTGATGGAAATCTTTTAGCAGCCCATCCATTGAGAGGGTGTTGAGGGCCCGAAGATAGAATTGTAGATTTAGAACTTTGATGAAGAGAGATTATGTTGAGAGTATCTAAAAAGATCTTTCATACTACTGACCAAGACAGAGCAATTTTATACATTACTAAATGTATTTGCAATTCCAAGGAATTAAACAGTGCAAATGTGTTTTTTTTTTTTTTGTTTTTTTTTTTGTTTTTTTTAAATGTCATTAAAAAAATTGATAAAAGTAATTAAAGATGTTTCATTTAAGTCATGGTTTTGAAAGTTTGTGGTGAAAATGGTGGGGAACTTGTATGAAACTGTAGAAGGTCCCAAGAACATCTGAGAATTTGAATGGTTCTAGTAATTGTGTTGTACTGTAAATTTTGTGCAAAATGTCCATAAAGGTGATAAATTCATCTAACTTTCAAGAACTCAAATGTTTTTGGCGAACCTTTTGTGAATCTATACTCAGTCGTCTTTCTCTTGCTCCTTCTAATTTGGGAACCTGCAGGCCTGGACAAGATTGAGTTCCTTCAGAGCCACGAGAACCAGGAGATCTACCAGAAGGCCTTTGACCTGATCGAGCACTACTTTGGCGGGGAGGAGGAGGACGCCAGCCTCGCCCCTCAGGTGGACCAGAGCCAGGGCCAGTACATCTTCCAGCAGCAGGAGGGACCCATGGAAGGCTTCCAGCTTTAACAGCCCCTGTGGCCCCCCCTCCCGCTCCACCCTCCCCAAACACACACAAACACACATACATGCACACAAACAAACATACACACACATAACTTCAAATGCCCCTATTTTCTTTCCTTGAGCCCTACAGAGTCCGTATGATCGTTTGCTAATCCCTCCTATGGCATCGTCAGCTTCCTGATGCCCTTATCGTCTCAAAACTACAGTTCCCCTCCCCAAAGACATATAGGATGAAGAGTTGAAGGGTGAAGGTCTTACAGAGGGATAGATGGCTAATATCCTCTGATTCCTAAACTCATGCAGTCAGCAACCCCCCCAATAATCAAGGGAGGGATGGTAAACATTTCATTCTTTTTTCCAATTGTGTTTGTTATACGGTATGTTAATTATACATCAAGTGAATATTATTATTATTATTATTATTATTACTGATGTCCCAAAAAATTACATCATATCCCTTTTCGAATGTGAATCTACCTCTTTAGTCAAAGAAAAAGCCCTTTTGTCATGTGGCAAATGATCACTAGGGCGGTGAACTCCAATGCTTTGTAAGCAGATATTTCTCTCAGATAGACAGAAGAAGAAAAGCAAAACAATAAACACACACATACACACACAAATACACACACACACACACACACACACACACATGTACACAAATCTTTTGAACGAACTTGAGTTAAAGCCCTCAACTTCTGAGATGACACCAACCATACAGGTAGCATTACTAGTTTGCCATGGGAATTTACAGACACACATTTACATTATACACACACACACACACATACTCATATTCATACACTCATGAAGCAGTCTCTCAATTTAGCACAAGGAGTCTGCCTTAGCATCGGGCACCCAGTGCCAGACAATGTGTGTGTGTGTGTGTGAGACCATAGGTGTCCCCAGCCCCAGCCCCCTCCTAGCGGACTCAAACAGCTCCTAACCTCTGGGACGTCTGGGCGTATTTATTATGTCTGTGAGGAAAGAGACTCCCAGCAAGACGGACATCAGTGGGCACGCTCAGTATCGTAGCTCTAACTGTGTTGGAGAGCAATGGCCTCAGCTTTTTAATGGGGCCTTTTTTCCCATTTCTTATATATCTTTTGTTTTTGTTTTTTTTTGTTTTTCCGCTCGTGTTTTATCTTGATGCAGTGTGTCATTGAGCCTTAGTCTCTTTTTTTGTTTGTTTTATTGTTTTGGTTTATGATTTTTTGATTTTTTTTTTTCTTTAAGATTTTCTTTCATCTCAAACAGAGGATGTGGCAATCTTCTTTTTCCAGTGGCCACGTGGCCCACTTGTTGAGTGCTGCAGTACTTTCAGATTTGACATCATCAGGAAAATGCTCTGATTTATCAAAACAAAACAAAAAAAAGGAAAATAAATCTGTATATTATATATACATGTAAGCTCTGATTTAGTTTTTCTGATTTACAAGTTGCTTCTGGAGGGCATGATGCTCTAATCATGGGAGACGTCGTATGCAGTGTCTTGTGAAGGAGATGGGGAAAGGGGAGGGGGAGAGAGGACGCGTCGTCATCATCATGATTGCTCCTCCTCCTCCTCTTCCTCCTTGTTCTTCCCATCTATCAGGAGAAGAATCTTCAGAAGCTGGTGTCAGTTCAGCGCAGATATGGATCTCCACTGATACCTTCCACGACTGGTGTCATGTCATCTGGGCACAGACAAGGATCATCACCCATAATTTTCAGGCTTTGTTTGTTGCCGTCTCTTAGTACCAAACAATTCTGCAGAAGACTACTACTCCTGCTGTGAATGACCTTTGACATTTTGTCCCCTGTGGGTGTGCCCCTGTGCAAGACAGGTTTTCCAGAACTTTCCCTTAAATGCAATTCCCCCCCTCCAAATCATGTTACATTAGTATTTTGTTTCTATCTTATTATTATTATTATTATTATTATTTATGGTGTTTCTGGTGTGTGACAGACTATATTGATGAAATGACATCAGATGTCTAGAGGCGGTAGCAAGAGATTGTAAAACATGTTTTTGGTTGAACATCAAGAACATTCAATCATGTATAGTTTTCTAATATTTCTCATGTTTGTACTGATTGTATGATGTATGCATACATCTTTTGGTTTCCTTCAGGTTTGTCTTTTTTGTTTTGTTTTGTTTTTTTTGGTCTGTAAGAAAGGGTAAAGCGTACGAGTCTGCATTAGAGCTGACCTTGAGAGGAGTATTTCACTCTCCACGCTGAAGAATGTTGACGTTCTGTAAAATGGAGGAGATCAAATAAACTCTTCTGTTCGACGTGATTTCAGATCTGAGTTTCATATTGGGAGTTGTGTGGCCATGGGAGGAAAAGGTTGTTCCTGGTGCTGTGTAGGTCCGCAACTGTCTTCAGTAATACAGTGTTTGCCTGGTTTGGAGAATCTTTTTCTCTTGACATAGTGTGTGTGTGTGTGTGTGTGTGTGTGTGTGTGTGTGTGTGTGTGTGTGTGTGACCAAGGTTTATGGAAACTGAGCTGGGCACTGCCTGATGCAGTGCAGTGAGATGGATTTAACTTAACTTTAATGCCACATTGTGCTCTTGGCCACAGTTCTTGGGTACACCCACCCCTTACAAGTAAAGATAAATATTAAAGATACATTCCAATTCTGATACATTCCAATAGGAGACCTATTGGTCACCACTTACAAATACGACAAAACAACTGGCGTACAAATGTGGAGACACTGAAATGCCAACTTTTCAAAGGACATGCTGTTAGACATACTGTAGATGGAGGAGAGTGAAGACTAACCTCAATGTCAACAATTACAATGTAAGACTGATGATGCTTGTCCTTGGTAACAACAAACATGTTATTTACCCAGTCTCTCTTCCTGTAATCCTTTTCCTTGTGACGCCAACAGATCTAACACCTACATACATGTAGCCTACACATTCACCCCTACCTGACACACCTATGTTTTACAAGTGCATCAGCACGCACACATGTGACTATAAATACTACCGCAAACTGAAAAACAAATGAGTCATAAAGGCACTGTCAGACATACTGGTATTATAAATATGTCACTTACAAGGAACAGAATCAGATACAGATTGGATCTTTCCAGATAATGGATATTTCCAAGTAATGTTGTCCAAAGTCCAATTAACTGTTAGATTAAGAATGTTTCAGTGGAAAATTGTTAAAGGGAGTGTTTGAAGGGAAATGTGCATGGTGTAAATTGAACTTCCAATATAGCTGTGTGACATAATTGTCAGCCTATAGCCTATTGATAGCACAACATTATTCGCCTGAAAGCACACCTAATCCAATATGGTTCAGAACATGCACTCCCATTCTCTTTTAATTGTAGACCTCCAGTCTATTTCTGCAGGACTTCCTGAAAACAGCGCTCAAGGCTAGAAAGCACAGAAAAGACTGTGGCTAGATCTGGTTTCAGCAAAGTATTTTCCATGTCAAATGGACCCAGCTCTAATACCTCTCCTGCAGGTGGCAAAGGTAGTTTCGGTGGATTGCTGTTCCCACCTCCCCTTGATATCACACACATCTCCAGATGACTTTCCAGTGTCATTATCATCTCTGAATAAATATTTGCACTGAAAGATGGCCAAATGTTTTTTAATCTACAAGTCTACAAAGTGCCATCTCTAATATTTGCTTTTAGTGAATCGAAACCTTGTTAGAAATTTTATGTTTATTGAGAGGGGTTCATGTGGATTTGCGGGGAAATAACAATCCACCGCCAACTAAATCTGCACACCCTCTAACTGGATCTTTTGTTGGTAAAATTTTAGGAAGTCCTCACGCCACTGTTTTTTTGTATTAACCCAACAATTGAAATACCTTGTGCAACAAACTTTTACAGTTTTTTTTTTAGAACTCTCTCTCTCTCTCTCTCTCTCTCTCTCTCTCTCTCTCTCTCTCTCTCTCTCTCTCACACACACACACACACACACACACACACATCTCCCGCCTCAAGGCTATTTGACTGACCAAAAACCAGACTCTCAGGTTTGGAAAGGGGAATTCTAAGTTCTAAGTCACCAACATGGGAACTCTTCAAGGCATCATACATCATTGGCTGTCATGCCATATGAATGTTCTCATTGTATGCAATGCTCTATAGCAAGTGTTTGAGTATGGTTAATTAGGAACAACTAAAAAGATACTGTGTATGAAATGATCAATAGTTATGCACCTGAGTAGCCTACGCAGCTGTCTCCAGTACCAGTACTATCTGACCTTATCTTACTGTTGTTGAAATAATTGAGAGTCTATACGGAGGGAGAAATCCACATTTCTAACATCTGCAGTGTTTTGACATTGCGCATCAAGGGAGAAAAAAGATGGCATTTTGTGTAGTATTTAAAAAAGCTTCTCTCAGGCACTTGACCCTATGACCTCTATTGACAGTTGACCCGCATGAGCATTGTGTAGGTATTCTCTCAGCATTATCTAAAGGTTAAAACATTTACATCAGGCATCAAATTACACCCTTATTGGCTTATTGGTGCTGTTAGTACCTACTAATTAGTGTGTGAAGGCAATACTGTCAACAATATCAGGTAAAGGTTTTGTTTTATTTTATGGTGGTTTCTACCCTGTACCAAAAAACTATGCATACACTTCCTGGATGGTTAGTGATTATCTATCTAGTTCATCTACCTTTCGAGTAGATGCCATAACCCTAACCCAGCGGTGCAGTAAGATGCAATGGTCAACGGGTCCTTAAGTTGGTGCAAATGTTGTTTGGCTCAGATGCATCTTCAATGTGTGTGCACATAATGTAAGCTCTAAGCTGTCAAAAATGTCTTTATATTTCACCAATTTCAAAACCATGGTGAGACGTTGTATTGTCTCACTATATAATGGATGGTTGAAATGACAACAAAACTCACTTGATTTGACAACAAAACAAAATGGATTCATAAAAGTTTCTTTAAATAGTACCAAATGGTTACATGTATTGCTTTAAGGTAAGTCTACTTGTTTATCTGTTTTTGTTTTGTACTGTATGTTTTAACTGAAAATTTAGGTCATTGTCTCCGTGACCACTGAAGAATGATTTGAATATTTGTGATGTCTATCTGGAGTGAATACCACAACGCAACAATGCTTGTCAGTAACGCAGTCACAATGCAAAACAAAACAATACTTCAGCTCTCCCAACTCTCAACATGTCAAAGGTATTAGAATTGAACAATATGGGGCGGTAGTGTGTTTCCCCACAACCCTTCTGCTGGATGTCTGAGTTTCCTGTGAGGCTCAATGAGACATCACCCTTCAGGCAGTTACACCTGAAAGCCAAAGTTTCATGAGCGGACACCTGAGACAGAACCTGAGATCTCGCTGGTATTTAACCTTGAGCCAAGATCATAACAGCATCCTAACACTATAGGCTATATCATTCTTGGATATGTGTATGTGTGTCACTGTTTTATCTGTTTGATCACTGTTGTGTACTTGTATAACAGGTTGATGTATTTTTAGTTCAGATTATTTTAATATTTTATAGTTTTCCAAAAATAGCTTGAACTTACAGTATATTCTTCAGTAGATATTTGGCAAGAGGCTTTGAAGACCTAGAGTATCGCTGTGTGGGTGAAAGAAGGAGAAACTTCTTCACGTTTTTTCCCTTTCAAAGAAACACAGAGACCAGTTACACTGGCACCACAGGCCTTTTTATTTTCACTGTCATCAACATGACTGGTTTTGCCAGCCCAGGGGAATTTCATAACAATATTTTGGCAGTTTAAAAATGTACCACACACAGGAAAACTATGTACATGACTTGCAGCAGGATGCCACATCCTTGTAAACAAGCCAAAAAGGGAAATTTGTTTTCAATATGAAATATGACACCATCACACCAAGAACCACATCATTTACAGTAACAATAGCTAACTGTAAGATAAACTGACTTCATCCTTAAAAATAAATAAACCACTGTGAGACATATCCCAGACCAAAATAGTGCATAACGTCAAACTGAATAATGATGACAAGGCAATTGTAGATCAGCATGCAATGCTTATCAAACTTCACCTCAAAACTCAAGTCAAAAAGTCAAGAGTCAAAAATGTCCTGAGATTCCAAAGTCCTGTGACTCAAAATACAAGTACTTTCCAATCTTTGATTAGGAAGAAAAAGAACACAAGCTTTAAGAGTTCCTCGCACACTCCTCAAATTAGATACTGAAAGTCCTCTTCAGAGGTGGCTTGGGCATCGGTCTCTTGATGGACTGTGTGACTGTGGTGTCTGTGCTCATAGTCTCTGTGGAACTTCGTCCCTGGCTCGAGGGCAGGTAAAGAGATAATCTACTTATATTGAAATCCTGACTGTTTGTTTTCTCCTCTGTGCCCAGATGTGTTGAGATGGCGAACAAGCTGGTGGACTTCTGTGCATACTCGTAAACGTTCTGCAAGAAGGCGTCTTTGGTGTTGTGCTGTTTCTTGAAGAGTATGATGTAGCACTTGGGGAGGAAGTGACAACAGAGGATGCCATAGTTGGAGATGAGGATGACCACCATCTCTACGGCAGGGAGGTACTTCCCCTTGGTGGTCACGTACACCGGGATGAAGATCACCCAGGAGATGAGGTAGATGAGCATTCCGAAGGTGATGAACTTGGCCTCGTTATAGCTCTCCGGAAGCTTACGGCCCTTGAAGGCGAATCCGAAGCACACGAGTGCCAGCAGGGCGATGTATGCCAGCATGATGCCAAACGCTACGTACGAGCCCTCGTCGCACTCAGCCAGCAATGAGTTGGTATGGAAGGGGCGGCGGAGTGGGTAAGGGCTGTGTAGAACAAGCCAGAGCACACACACCAACACCTGCACCCCCATACAGGCCAACACGATGGCATAAGGCTTGTAGAGGCGGCGTAGAAGCTCTTGCAGTGACGGGTTGAAGTGGAAGGCCAGCAGGATCTTCAGGGACTTGACCAGTATGCAGGACACACACAGGGTAAAGCTCAGCCCGAACAGCACCTGACGGATCTAACAGAGATATCAAAGAACATCAAGATACTGACTTAGGTTCTGATGTTATACTATTTCATGGAGCAGCATTCTAGGAACTTGTGGCAGCATTATCTCAATATACTCATGGTGATGGTTTAATAAGGCACCTGACTAGAATGCTAGTAACTGAAAATTGCGGGTTGTGATTGATCAGCTACCATCATCGTGCACATTATGGCACAGTAGTTAAGACATCAGCAGAGTCTGGCCTGACAGCAATTGACAGTCAACCTAAGCAAGTCACTTTGGATAAAAAAAAGCCTGTTAAATGCATTAATGTGGCAATATGACATAACACAACAAGTAATTCTGGAGTATTTCTAATTCCACAGCATTCCAGGCATTGACATCCAGGCTGTTTTCAAAGGTGTAAGCTTTCAGAGATCTCAGGAACGCTTGCATACCACATGAGAAATCCTACCCTTCTACTGAGAGAATGATGCAGGGGTAATTTTCACCCTTTGTCAAAATTCTCAAAATTAACAACTAAGCCAACAGGTGGCTTACAAGAAGGAAATGAGCTTCATGGCAGGGTAGGGTCATTCTCTAACAACTCTATGGTCTAGAGGTCAACAGAGGCCAGATAGTTGGGGCAGTTGCATGGTAAACCCTATCAGGACAGGGGCCAAAGATACAGTATGTACACTACAAATGGTTACAAATAAGCTACTTGTTATAGTGGCTGGTTTATTCTTGCTAGAGTACTGCCAATTCCCTACCAGAAGTAGACTGCATGCTATATGCAGTCGCAGTGGGAAAATGATTTCCTGGTGAACCGTAGCCTGTAAGTAACAGGCTTCTGGTACACCAGTGATTCGCTCTCCTCCTCCGTTTTCGAAATAACCGGGGCAGCACGACGAATCAGGATCGTAGGGAGGGATTTCAGTGGGTATGACGTTTCTGTTTTGGTTCCCGACCTGGCGGCGCTTACGTGACGACACGTCCTACGTCGCAAAGCTTCAACGTGAGTGGTCGAAGTGTCATGTCATTCATATGTGGTTGCTCCAACCACGTGCAAGCATCTTTTGACTAAACCACGCCTGCGGAGAGGCGTGAAAGGGCAGTGTGCCAGTAGCCTGTTACTTACAGGCTACGGTTCACCAGGAAAGGAAAATGAAGCTTTATGAAATAAAAAAATCATGAGGCAGGCCATGCTGAATTGAGATCAAAAGTCAGCTGTGATTTATTAGCAATCAACACAAAGAGTTAGCTGAGGATTTGTTGTTAGTATGAGCTGTAAGAGTACCTTGCACTTAATGTCGCTCGGCGGGCCCACAAAGAAAACCACGCTGATGTAGCTCCCCGTCAGTGACAGCAGAATGATTTGGCATAGTGGACCCCCTGCAGCCTTCACCACCGGCGTATTGCGATGCCAGAGGAACAACACACCAATGACCAGCGCCATGATGACACCCAGTGTGGCCAAGGCCAACAGCACGATGGCGAAGCCGTCTTGCCAGTCCAGCAGCTCCAAAGTCTTGGTTCTGCAGTATGTGCTTCTGACTGGGGCCCATTGTGTGGTGGTGTTACAACTCAAGCACTCATCCACATCTGACGAGCAGAAGAAAATAATCACAAACATGTCATATTGCATATTTCATAGCCTACAATATTGAGATAATCAATAATACGCACTAATAATCAATAATAGTCCATTAGAATATTTATAATGTATAATATAATAATGCTCTTGATCATTTGTGTACTGTATAATGCAATAGGTCTAATTGTTTTACATAGAAAAGCCCATCGGCAGATCTAGCTTATTGAGATTGCATGAGAAGGCATTGGAGTTTGGCATGAGAGACACATGTAGCAAAGCCATGCTCTCAGAATGCAAAGTTGATGACTAGGAGATTTCCCTCAGGCACTAGGCTATTTGACTCTTTATTCTGAAATTCATTTCCTTGAAGACCAAAGACTAGAATCATTGTTAGCTATTGGACTAATGAAGTAACACCTAGGATCCTATCATGCACGGGAGTCACGTGCTTTTGGGAACAGTACAAGCTGTATTTGCTATTTTCATGCGAGCATGCATGTTGTTTAAACAGAGATGTTTAAATAGCATTATAGGCATGTCTGGTAAAATAAGAGGTGTGGCTTGGAAAGCTTGGAAATTGCTACATTCAGGTGTTTAAAATCTGTCTACCTGTTAAGAGGGCACTGGTGTTAGAGCAACATACCCTGAAGAAGGCAGTCTGTGCCGAAACGCGTGGGTGGTTGCTCGCTCACAATTGTTTTTAACTTTTTCTATATGAAATAGCCATGTAAATAAAGGCTTTTTACATTTTTCACTTATGAATAGTGCCTTGGATCTTTTCTTTTTTCAAGTTTTTGTAAAATCCCGAAAACCAAAGAGCACCTTCAGTACATCTTTTCATGAATTTCCGAGCACTTTGGATTTTTTGCATCACTTGGAAATTGCTATTTTGTTAGAGAGGAATGATGGTGCGTGATAGACCGGGGAAAACTTAGTGAAAGTCAGTGTAGTGGTGCATTACTCGAAATCTATTTTGTGTGATGGGATGAAGCGCTCATTCATGCAAAACATGAAAAGCCACAATGTTAATTATTACAATCAGAAAATCTTTTTGATGTCCACAAAAGATGTCCTTAAACATACAACAGAAAAAAACAAAGAGGGGAAGATTCTGGCAGATTGTCTTGAATGGAAGAGCACCTTAACTTTTGTTTTCTCTGCTGATGTTGAATTCATTATTTCGAGTTATCACCCGGTGGAATGGAATACTGTTGATTGTTGAATACTGTGATTGGCTGTCAGGGTGTCCGTCATTTCTAGATAACAGGACACCTGACGGTACCTGTCCACTAACCACGTCAACGTTTCTAGCAAAACGCGAGTCCCCTGCGTTGTTTACAGGAGGCGTGTCATTTCAAATTTCAGTTGGCTGCTCTTTCCTGCTCCTGTTTGGTTGATTCCAACGGCTCAAACACGACGCTGTACTGGCATTGGCTAATAAGGCTGCGTTTGACGCCTTCATTTGCATAATGTTCAGCCGAGCCCAACTTTTGACATGACGGATGAACGCGCTGCCTTCCCACAATGCTTTGCGGGACGATTTGACGTGCTCCATTGAAAATGAACTGAAATCGCGACGCCGGTTATACTTGACATGACCAGTGGATCTCCACGGTAAGGCATTGTTGGGTTAAAAAAGTCTCACCAGCGTTCTATATCAATGCTCTGTAGAATGCAGCTTTGCGGATCTTCTTTCATATGAAAATAGTACCCCAACCGAAGAGGGTAACTTCTTTCTAAACGGAGCCACATGTTTCTTTTATGTTTTAAACACTTGCTTACCATCTATACGTTTTAGTTGCAACCGGGTGATAAGCGGGATAACGGCCTTCGAGGTGTCCCGATATCAGAGAAATAATGGACTTCGGCTTCGCCGTCGGGCTGTTCTTTGCCTTCGCGTCGTCCATTATTCTTCTGATATCGGGACACCTCGGCGGCCGTTATCCCTTACATAAAAATCAGACCAAAATCAAAATTCATTCCCACCCTCATTCCCAACACGTTGCATTTATCAATCTGAATGTGAGCTACAATGAGCCGTATTTACGCTCAGATCCACGTAAAGTTGTGGTAGGCCTATTCAATGTTCCCTCTAATTTTTTTCAGGACTGAGCAAATCAAAATTTGTCTGAGCGGCATGCTTCCGCACCGTGAGCAGGTTTGCACATGCGATCGGGATAATAATGCACACATTATACTTGCAGCAATATTTAATAATAACTAAACTAATATAATTCTGTTCTGTGTTGTAAACAAAAAAAAATCCAATGTGCATCAGTCCATAGCCATGTAGTATAATACACATAGTGCTGTTGACTGGTAAAGAACAAAAGTAAGATGCAACTACAGTGCTGAATCTGAGCTAACAGAATAGGGCACAATAAATTGACTGCATTTCTGTAAGACACACATTCAGTTGAGGTCAGATGATGACTTTGTATTTGCCTACAGTATGTTGCATCAGATTGTCAGGTTCTTTGGCCTACAGACAACAATTGGTGACATTGGATTAGTCTACTATGGATGCATTCACACCAGATTTTTCCTTTAAATAGGCTACATTAATTTATTTCTTACTATTAATAAAAAGTATTCATTAGGGCCCATTTTCTGATTAATTTCCTCTGCTTGCCTTCTTTGAAACCCCCTCTATCTTTATCATTGCTTAAAAAAAGCCTTTGGCTTGACTTGGACTGGAGAGGAATTGAATATGCTGTGCAGGAATTTCCATTTGTAGCCGAAATAGGAACAGATTAGGCTACTTGATAGTAGTCTATCTGAATACAGTTTCTTTTCTCCTGCTCATTTTGATACACAGTTCATTAGCCTATGGATGGAGCTCTTTAACTATTGCAACAAGGAAACACCTCTCTGGACGCAGACAGAGCAGTATGAAGCAACGTGCATTGAAGATTAGCTGTCTCCTCAACCGTTTCGCCACAGTGTGAGGATGGTGACGGTGAGGATGGTGACGGAAACACCGCGAATGAAATTACCGCGATGTAACCGCTTAGTGCATCAAGTACGCGCGTTATGTGCGCAGAAGTATACCGCGGGTGTCAAGGGGGCTTGATGATTTTTTGCGCGATCTGAAAAATCATGTGCGCTGTAAACCCGAGAGGTCTGCGCGCGCGCGCACGCGCGCAGCTTAGAGGGAACATTGGGCCTATTTCAAGTAAGGCATCTGCAGGAGTCTTCCTGTCGGAGAACTGTGAAATTATGAATTCACTGAATCATACATAGCTTATGTTTGACATCACTACTACTGTGCATTTAAGGCCTTTAAATGAAATAAATACAACCTGTGAACACTGAACTAGAACGCTATCACACAAGGCACTCAAGGTTTGATCCAATCTTTTTAGACTTCAGAACCTCCAACAAGCAATCGTTTCTCACTAACCGAATGGCCAGACCCTCTTTAGTGTAAGTGTAAGTATGAGGGACTGGTTTTATTACCAGGCTATAAACCACCAATGTCTCATCAAGGATTTCAAGATAAGTGGAAAATCACTGAACTATCGCTTTCAGTGTTCATGTGCCCATAAAGCATTACTCTTGTTATTTTGCCCCCACTCCCTTTCTCCTGTCTCTGTCTGTGTAAATATTAGCTCTCCTCTCTTTGGAGATAGGGAGACAAGACTGACACCCCTGAGAGGGATGTTGTGTGAGGGTGGGTGGATGTATGTGTGGATGCATTGAGATGAGAGAGAGAGTGAGAGAGAGAGAGAGAGAGAGAGAGAGAGAGAGAGAGATGTGTGTAGAGAGAGGGAGAGATAAGGGACTCACCTGTTTGATTGGAGTAAGTGTCCACAGTGCAGTTGATGCACTCGTAGCAGCAGGTATGTTGGCCCTCCACACTCTTCTTCATCTCTCCCGGCTCACAGCTGTTGGAGCACTTGGACACCACGTCCTGGAGGAAGAGAGAAGTGGACGGAAGAGGAAGGGGAGGAAGTGGAGATATTAATCAGTCACAACACCTCTTATCACTGACCATTCAAAGCAAAGTGCCTTTTAGATCTGCCTCTGGTGATTGACTGATCTTGGCCCAGTAGCTGTATCCTGTGTCTGACAGCCAGTGTCTTTGTCTGCTTGCATTGTTCTGTGTCTGTGGTTGCTTGCATCCAGACAGTGTTTTTTTTTTGTCAGAGCTCAAGTCTGAAAAGTCTGAAAACAATTTACCCTGTCACAACTGACAAGATGAGTTGGCAACAGTCCAGGATGTCTTGTCTTGCACTATATATAGAATTGTATAGTCAATAAAGTAAAAAAAAAAAAAAAAAAAAAAAAAGTATACTGATGTATGAAGTCCAAGTCAATCCAGTGCAATACTAATCCTGAGTTATTGAATGTGATGACTTATTGTGTGTGAATGGATGGGTAATTTTGTATGCCCATTATCATGTAAGTGTTAACATTGGGGGACTGTGTGTTTGTTTTGGTCTTTTTGGTGACATCAGACAATATGGTGGGTTTAAATGAGCCACCCAGGGACGCATAGACAATTTCTCTGCGAAAAAAGAATATCTCTGACTGACAATAAAGTATTTTATCATCACCATCATCATCATAATCAAGTGCCTGTAGTTGAAAATCTCTCAATTTTTCTGAAAATCACTGAGTTATCACTTCTCAACTTAACAGTCTCCTTCTGAGTCCATACAGTCCTTTACAATGATCTTTTTTTTTGTCTGTTTCACCTCAGCTGTTCCCCAGTGTTACTCAGTTGAGCTCAGGGCACTCTCATTCATGTAGGCCTAACATCATATATTTGGATTGTAATAATTACTGTTCTCATTATTCCTATAGCTACAGCTGTTATCAGGGCATATTGATGGGTTACCCAAATTTGTGATAAGGGATTACATATTAAGGGAGAACATATTTACATTGCTTTTAAAGACAGAAATTACATATTGTGTCAACAATCATACTGGATGGATAATGGATAAACCTGTCAAGCTGTGGCAAACCTTGGTCAGCCAAGGTGAAGACAAGAACTCATTATTTTTTTTCTGGCCATGCTTCAAACATTCATCAGTGAACACCCTCTGACTAGAACAGTAGTTCTCAGTTTTTCCTATTGTGTGTGTACATGTATTCACCATATATAGAAATATCATTGTGAGGGGAGACAGTTCTGCATCCAGACCCATATCTGAGCAGGGTTAGGCAATTGATAAAAAAATATGTGAAACATTCAAAATTCAGAACGTTAAATAATCAACGTAATCTTTGCAAATTTTCCCTTGATCTTCATGTTATATGCTAGAAATGACCCATCACTTCCTGATAGAGCCAACTGGAATTAAGAGCTTATAGAGGAAAACATTTATCTTTCTCGGTTGATTTTGTATGTCTAAAGAGAAAGCATTTTGTCTTGACAAATTATTGTGCAAACCTACTGGACCATTATCCTGTAAGTGTGTGGGCGTGTGAGTGACTGTCTCGTCACTGAGGATTTCTTTGAATGGCATGCCTGTCATTTTTGCTGAATGACTATACAAGTCTGCCTGAAAGTGTACTGCTGCATTGTCTGTTATAATTGATATGTACTGTATGTGATATGACTAAGTCACCTTTAAGAGGTCGAGCTGTTGTTGCGTCTCGTGGCTGGTCGCGGTGATGGAGTTGTTTAGAGGGTCATACTCAGCAACCACGTTGATGGAACTTGTGCGTCTTCTGTCAGTTCTCCAGATAGAGATGTCATAGCCCAGGTTCACATCTCCAAGTTTATCAAAACTGTAGGTTTGCCCTTCTTTCTCAAACTTGACTTTTTTGAGGGCACTGAGGAGCTAAAATGGAGATGACAGTGAGAGGAAATAGATCCAAGTGAACGCTGAATGTGAAAGTTGTAAATCTCTGGCTCTGTGACTTACAATATTCTTTTATTATTAACAAAGAAGCTTCAAAAACAACTCGGTGAGATGTCCATGAATTCATTAAAGTTATATTCTGGAGTACCTCCAACCATAGACCAACTTTTTTCAGCTCACTACGTACTTTGTATGTAGAATGAAGATAGAGAGAATTTGGTACAGAAAATACCAAATACAGAATGGAGAGAGCAGACCTCCACCCAGGCCCCTAAAGTTCTAGTATTTGTAGATATATTACAGTATGTGATAAGTTTGAGTTGTAAGGAATCCTTTAAAAAATTTCAGATAGTGATCCATATCATAAACGGGTTCTACCTTGGGCAACAACACATTTCTGGTAAAAAAATTCATGCAGATTCCCCAGTTACCTTTGTCTGTAAAGTTGGAAACAAACTGGCTGACAGACCGACAAAAAAATTAACAAACAAATTCCGCCAAAACTTATAGTCCCATCTCTTCCACTTGGTTCGTGTTGTACCAAATTCTCTTGATCTTGTGAGCATGAACAACAGGGCTATGGTTGGAAGTACACCAGACTTAGCAGCAGTGAGTGCAACTGACTACAAATCAATATTTTGCATCAGATGTATCAAGTGTTGTGTGTACTGTACATAATTGTAGTGTGTGTTCAGCATGTCCTACCTGCCATGGCTTCAGTGCCCCAGGAGTCTGGCAGTCATCCCTTGTGCTGCAAAGGTCCACTATAGCCTGGGTTACTGCACTAATGGCCATCTGTATGCTGAAGACGGTATCTGAGGCTGTGTGGTCTAGCAGGATTTTTGTCGCTTCCGCTGGATCCACGGACTGGTAGAACTCCCTCATGAAAGGTACATTTGTGTCCTCACTCAGGTACGTCTCTCTTTTCAGCTCCCGCAGGTACTGCCTGAAGGATGAGTCGTCGCCGCTCTTGAAGGTGAACCCCACCACCTTCCCAATGGGGCCAAAATCAAGGTGCACCATCTCATTGCAATCGGTGGACCAGCTGTCACTAGCAATCCACACCCTGTCCTCTGAGGTGCCACCCTGTAGCTCCGTGAACACCTTTCGCATGTACGAAGCCTTGGCGAAGGACACAATGACCTTCACCTTCTCGTTACTGCGGATGGTTTGGACAGCCTGGTGAATAGCACTGTCCACATTGGGGTCAGTTACAGATTCGGGGAGAATCTCCTTAAATGCCAGGCAGATACCCCTCTTTGCTGCCTCGGAGGCGAAGGTGTCCAGTGCTGATCGGCCATAGTCGCCATCCATCGTGATGATGCCTACCCAGTTCCACTGGTTGTCGCTTAGCAACTTTGCCATGGCGCGCGTCTGGTACATGTCGTTAGGCACAGTCCGCATGAAGGCGGGAAAACGAAGCTTGTCGCTCAGGATGGTGGCTGTGGATGAGTAGCTGATCTACAATGCAGAAGACGCAACAAGTCAGGGTGAGGTTACATACACAGACCGAAGCTTTTCCCACTTTTTCATATTGAGTATACCAAGATCCTTTGCCAATGCACAGACAGGGAAAAAAGGTGTAAAGTAAAAGGCTCCCACTTAACCCAGCTGTACCACTGGAAGCTAACATTTAAACTAAAAGTAACCAGTAAAAGGAACAAGAGATCAAGAGATTGAGAGTGAATGAAGCCAGATAGATAATCCTAGACCCCCACACCCTATCCCAATCCCTCTCCAATCCCAGGCCAAGTGTACCTGTGGTATAAGCTCTAGGGTCAGTAGTCGTGCCAATGCAATGGAAAGCTCTGAGAAGGACGCTCCCACCACAGCCACCACTGGTTGTTCAGTCTTAGAGCTGTTGGACTTGGCCTGGCAACCACCACTGCCACCACCACCACCAGTGTTGTTTCTGCTGCCGCTACCATTGCCACTGCTAACGCTAACATTGCTACTGCCGGCACCAGAAGAGCCGATGGTCTGAGTGAAGTCCATAGATGCTCTCAGGGCCGTGCTGACGTCGGAGCAGGAGTCATGGATGAGGTAGCCCAGAGTGATGCCCAGCTCTGTGAGCGCCACAGACCGGTTGGCTTCCTCCACCGCCTGGATCATGGCCAAGGTTTGAGTGACACGGGCCTTATTTAACCTGCCAGAGAAAACAAGCCCCAAGGAGGAGCAAGAGATAAGGAACCTGTCCAGCACACCTCAGTGTGTTTGACTATTGTTTGGATACTCAAGCTTTTCGGCTTATATCCAAGTCAGAAACATTCATAAATATGGAATACAGTACTAATGGAAGTATGGCATTGTCTAGGGACCCGCTAGGATTATCCCAATGATTTTATTAGATAGATAAGACTGAAAATTAGGGCCCAATTGAGCATAATGTGTTTTACTATTAGTTTTAGTATATCACACCAAGATCTAGCGCTTGATTTTGTCGTTCAAGTTCAAGCGTTTATTTGCCATGTCAACAAAGTTGATAGGAATTTTTTGTGGCATATCCCCAACATCAATCGAACATCAATCAAACAAAAACAAATACAAACAATGGACAAGACACACAGCTGCAAAGCACATACAATAAATATAACTATGTTCATAAAAATCACTTCTATAATATCTGTTAGATCACCCCACTCACTGCTCATGACGTGGCCATTGATTTTTCATTTACGGTGTCATTTTGTCGCTAATTCATTCTTGCTGTTTTAAGTTTACTTTTAAGTTTTCGATCTTGTCTATACAAAGTGAATTACTTCCAGCGATTTTACAGCTTTAGGAGCTCTTTGGTATAAATGCACAGTTAGATATTAGATTTAGTTTGCTGAACCTTTTTTCCCAACTAATTATTACTCATTATTCCACATGAAACAAATTGTGCTTGTGACTCATGCTATGACACAACTGCTTAACTGATTTTGGCAACAACAGAACATACAGGTATGACACAACCGATAATGCGCATGCAATGAACATCCATAAATCAATGTCAATTTACAAATCTTAACTTTATATCACCGCTTAAGAATCATAACTCATATTTATAACTAATTTTCCACCAGTCTTAGCCATCTGTTTTTGCTATAATTTGAAATACTTAACCCATCTGGTCTTTACTGTATATCTAAATCAGACACATGACCCTAGACAGCATTTACATCTAGTAATTTAGCAGGCATTTAGCAGGCACTTCTTACAGTATCTGATGGTTTATCCAAAATGATTTAACCTTAATCTTATGGTGCAAAGAAACAGAACGATTTACATTTTGAATAGTATAAGAAATCATATATAAATCAAAATGAGGATAACCCAGGCTTTGCACTGTGCTTGTGAGCTATGTAGAGTAGAGTAATACTTACTCCACACAGACTGAGGGCTGGGGCTGGCTGAGATCCGGGCCATATGTGGCTGGCTGCTGGGCCCCTGCATGGATGGGGAAGATTCCGCCGATGAGGATGTGTCCCGGGGCGCTGGCTGCTGGCGTGGTTGCCAATGTGTGTGCCATCAGACTCAGGTGCAAGACCAGACACAGGTGTGTCTGCATGGCTCTCCGACTCCCAGCTCTGCTCCAAAAGAGACTGTATTCCTCCACTCTTTTTCTCCTTCTCTCTTTCTCTGTATCCCTCCCTCTCTCTTCCTCACAGTATCTCTTTGCCTTTCCTCTCAGTGTTGTCTCTTATTTCACTCTCTCCACTCTTTCCTCTTTCTCTATCCCTTTCTTCTTCTCTCTCTATTGCCTTCTGCACGGTCTCTTTCCCTTTTCTCTATCTGTCATCTATCTTTCATCAGGTTGATTAGTAGCCTTTCGTCTTAGATAGACTTAACCTCCATCTTTTCTGTCAGTACAGTATGTCTTGCTATCTGTCTATCTTTCACCACTGAGAATGAATGGGTTGGCTTTTCTCGTTCTCACTCTGACTGACCTGCTCTACTCTCTCTCTCTCTCTCTCTTACTCTCTCTCTCTTCCCCTGTGTAATGTCCTAGATGACTGACTGTTTTGTCACCTGCATGGTAGACTATAAACACACATGTTGCTCTGACAGTCCCTCCCCCTGTATCAGTAAAGCCTGCTCCGCCTGCGACTTGTCTGTGATTGGGTAAGGGACCTTTCCCTCCATTTCACCTGCAGGCATGAGATTATGACAGCTGAGGTCGTTGTCACGAGAGAGAGAGAGAGAGAGAGAGAGAGAGAGAGAGAGAGAGAGAGAGAGAGAGAGAGAGTCATATATTGTCCCTGCGGCGCTTACATGGTGGATTCCTGTTTACAGGAAATCAACGTCACAGGGATTGGTTAACTTGATGACAATGACAAGATGATTTTTATTATTATAACTAGTGAAATGTCCATGTAGCAAAGGCTTTTTTTCTCCACCAAAAGCACTGCGTTGGTAGTGACAGGGGGAGTGGCTACGTAGTTAGAGCGACAGAAGTCTACTGAGCTTCATTTAACGATATCTTTACTAATCTTTGATCAACAGCTATGTAACCAAATTTGAGGTCAGCCGGACGAGCGGTTGCAGAGTTATGCGTGGAACAGACAGACACAAACACACACACACACACACACACACACACACACACACACACACACACACACACACACGAGCACGAGAGAGAGAGAGAGAGAGAGAGAGAGAGAGAGAGACATTCCTTGCATTAATAGATTATTTTTGTTGTTATTGTTGCTATAATTAGTAGTAGTAGTAGTAGTAGTTGCAGATTGCAGTAGTAGTAGTAGGTTAGTAGCAGGAGTATTGTTTAAATGATTTAATGATTGAATGAACTGTAAAATAGTAGCCTACAGATATTTTGGACAATTTAAAGCGCAAATTGTAAAAGGTAAAATGTTTATTATGGCAATGAAAATAGTTCTTGAAGATATGTTTAATGATAATTGGAGTGACTGATTCGATTTTTGAAAGGGTGGCCTAACCATCTGGTCCAGTTCCTTTACATCGGTGGTTCTCAAAGTGTGGTCCGGGGGCGATCTCAAGTTGTCCGCGAGAGGATTTCAGAAAAATATGTTTATTTAGTCTGTTTCTCACTAAAATTATTTTAAAGCCAAAGAGGGGTGGTTCAATGAATACTATAGAGCAGGCCTGTAATGTACTTCAAGCTATCTGAATTTGAAGTGCGACTGGGTGAGGCTGTGGGAGGGTAGTTGGTCCCTGAAAAGTATTTTTTGGGCAAAGTGGTCCTTGGTCTGAAAAAGTTTGAGAAACACTTCTTTACATATATGGCAGTAGTAAGACCTATGTGTTTACTAAGCTTTGCAGTGCAATGCAGAAATCAAAAATGTATTTGATAAGTTGTTTTTGTTTAGCCTCTCAATGAGCAGTAGTACTAAAACAAAAGCTAAAACTTTACTGCTGAAATAAACTGTTTTATTGCAAGTTCACTGGCGTTTTATTATAGTCATATTGCAGTTTTATTACAGTAAATGCAATACTTATTATTGCAATTTAATGTCACATGGCTGAAGTTATGCAGTTATTATACAGTTTTTTATTACCAGCACCTATGGTGTCAGCCAAAGCATTTATTACATTTGGAATACTCAAACCCAGGAGCTAACACCAAAAAAAAAAAAAAAAAAAAAGCAATAAGTAAGTAAGTAAGTAAGTAAGTAAATAAATAAATAAAATAAATAAGTTCTCGTGCCTGCCATGTCTACAGACTTCCATGAGGGGGCACTGTTGTCCAGTTTAAGGTGGTAGTTAATGTCCTGCCTCCATTTCTTGACTGTTGGTGTATTCCTGGCCTTTTCTCTGACTCTCTCCTGTGCATAGCTCAAATGCCTGGTGCAGCCTCAGAATCATCTCACAACTGGAATAATCCGATTACCGGTTCAACACCATTGTTGGGCTTCCTGGAAAGGAAGTCTGCGGGAGATGAAATCAACCCTATGTCAACCCAAAACAGAGAAGTCAGCCAAATTCCCTGATTCCATCTTTGTGGGTGCATGGGAAACGAGTGAAATCTGAGTAGAGAGAGAGTGAGAGAGAGAGAGTGAGAGAGAGAGAGAGAGAGAGAGAGAGAGAGAGAGAGAGAGAGAGAGAGCGTTGGGTAGCAATGCCAACAGTCAGACAACCTCACAGACCAGTTTCATGAGTCAGAGCCAAGGCTGCAATGGTAGCATTAGCTACCCTGATTTGTGGGAAACACTTGATTTCCTTGCCAGAGAATCACAAAACTCACATACGACAGATTGCTTCCCGTAATTGCTTGCTTCTGGCACTTATGAACATGTGTGTGTGCTTGCATGATATACTGAATGTATGTGTGGGCTTGCATGATTTGTACTGTGTGAGTATGTGTGTGTGTGTGTGTGTGTGTGTGTGTGTGTGTGTGTGTGTGTGTGTGTGTGTGTGTGTGTGTGAGAGAGAGAGAGAGAGAGAGAGAGAGAGAGAGAGAGAGAGTGTGTGTGTGTGTGTGTGTGTGTGTGTGTGTGTGCTTCCATGCTGTGTTTGTTTAAATGCAGTGTGTGACCTTCTCCTCTGGTTATCCCTACCTGGTCTAAACTTCATCAAAATGAAACAGGACCTGGACCATCAGAATGCATGTAAGTGCTGAAATGCATTGGTCTGTGGTCTTTGGTCTGTAATGTCTTCATTTCAGGTGGGACATTTTTCTGCTCTTGTTTTACTGTAAGTGTCCAGATCATGACAAGAACGCTCTGGCTCATCATCACAGCTTCAAAACAATTTACTATATGTACTTCTTTTACTATACTTCTGCCATAGTCCTTGGACATTACATTAGCACAACAATTAATCTATTCCAATTTACAGTAAAATACTGTTCCATTGTTCAATTATGACGAGAAACAGGGTGAACACACACACACACACACACACACACACACACACACACACACACACACACACACACACACACACACAGTACACACACAGGGTTGAATATTGAATATAGCATGAGTAATTATCTATATCTTAACACAGGTATCACACGTTTTTGCTGAACTGTGGGCAACCAGGATGGGTTGTCCTTAGGGGCCCCCCATTCAACCCGGAGCCCAGGGCAGTTGCCCGCTTTGCCTGCCCTGTTGCCATGGCCCTGTTTACGGCTCTGGGCTCTCCGTGTTCCCGGTGCTGGTTGATACTGTATCTCCTGGTCCAGGTCAGCTCTGCTGCCCAGCCGTAGTGATTGATGACTGCAAGTGGGTGCCCCTGGGAACCCAGTCTCCCGTCCAATGGCAGGGCTGTTTGTGGTCACACCCCTTGATTGACCCCTGTCCCCTGGTCTTTGTCCGACAGGTTTAATGCCATTGTCTGGCCCCTGGCAACTGACTGAGCAGTGACTCGGGCCCAGACGCACTGCTCTGCTTCCCAGCACCTCACCGTGACGGAGCAAGAAGAATAGGGGCAAGGAGTAAACGCTCTCGTAGTCTGTGTGTGTGTGTGTGTGTGTGTGTGTGTGTGTGTGTGTGTGTGTGTGTGTGTGTGTGTGAAAAAAGTGTATGTGCGTGTGTATGGGTGGTGGTGGTGGTGTGTGTGTGTGTGTGTGTGTGGGGGGGGGGTGTTATGAGAGCCAGGTGAAAGTGTGTATATGAAAATTAAACTCTGTGTGCGAGCGAGAGGGGGAGTGAGTGTGTATGTGTACATATGTGGGAGTGTAGTGACAGAAAAGAGAGGGTGAACGAGATCAGAGGGAGTGGGAGTGAGGAAATGTGTGTGTGTGTGTGTGTGTGTGTGTGTGTGTGTGTGTGTGTGTGTGTGTGTGTGTGCTGGGGATGGAGTGGAGGTGGGGGGTCTGGCTGGCGTTTCACCCCTGAAGTCACCTGTGGAGAGTGACCTCCAGTCAGAGCTTTCAGAGCTCTAAATCACTGGGAACAAGAGAGAGAGAGAGAGAGAGAGAGAGAGAGAGAGAGAGAGAGAGAGAGAGAGAGAGAGGGAGGTTTGGGGGGGTGTAAGGAATGAGGGGAAGAGAAAGAGAAAAAAGGGGAAAGGAAAGATAGTGACGGAGGGAGAGCCAGGGAGAAGAGAAACAGTGTGAATACATTTGAGTGAGAAAGAGTGTGTACAAGTGTGTGTCTGTGTGTGAATGAGAGAGAATGTGAGTGTGTGACTGTGTGTGTGTGTGTGTGTGTGTGTGTGTGTGTGTGTGTGTGTGTGTGTATGTGTGTGTGCGTGTATGAGTGAGTGTGTGAGAGAGAGACAGAGAAAGAACTAAAAAGAGCAAAGAGTGAATGACAGAGAGCGCTGGATGGTGGTTGGCTGGTGCTCAGTGGAGCCACCAGCACCAAATCCAATAGCCTCGTCCCTTCCTTCCCAGCCCTGGCCACTCCACTGCTGCCCTGCCTGCCTGCCTGTCTGTCTGCCTGCCTGCCTCTCCATCCACTGTATGGGGCTCTGGGTGCAGCCCCCACCCCCATTCCCCTGCCAGCCATCACAGCCCCCCTACATGCCCGGGCATGTCTCTCTCTCTCTCTCTCTCTCTCTCTCTCTCTCTCTCTCTCTCTCTCTCTCTCTTTGGGTATGCCAGACACACTGCTCACACATTGTTTACAAACACCTTGTAGATCTGAAAAAAACTGTATTTACTATTATTGTTCTCTCTCTGTGTGTGTTTGTGAGTGTGTGTGTGTGTGTGTGTGTGTGTGTGTGTGTGTGTGTGTGTGTGTGTGTGTGTGTGTGTGTGTGTGTGTGTGTGTGTGTGTGCAAGCCTTTGTGGTGGGAGTGTAAGTGGCTTTAACGGTAACTACTACAAAGCAATCTGTGGATTTCCCTAGAACTGTTTTTCTTTAACACTTAAACCACTGCGTCATCATGGCCAAGAGCTAAACGTGACCAATTTAAGAAGCTGTTTGTAAACAACTGCTGTTGCTATTATCATTGTTTTCCTAGAGACCAATTGGAGTAATTTCAACACTGGAATGTCATGCTACAGTATGTTACAGTAAAAAGGTGATGGAGGGCGATGATGAAACATTCTCTGCAAGGCCACCAGGAAGGCAAATGAGGATAGTGTCCCTTGTGTCCCCATGTCCCTTACTGGCAGTCTGACCCGGCTTGCCTGCTTGTCTGTTTGTCTCAGACGGTGCATGTCTGCAGCTGCAGACTCTGTGCCAACACTGGAGTTTCCCCTGGCTGCAGCCACAGAGGGTAGGATGTGTGAGAAAAAGGGAGGGAGGACAGAGAGAGAGAGAGAGAGAGAGAGAGAGAGAGAGAGAGAGAGAGAGAGAGAGAGAGAGAGAGCAGAGGGATGGAGAGAGAGGGACGAACAGTGAGAGGCAGGCGAATGGAGAGAGAGAGACAGAGAGAGAGAGAGAGAGAGTGATGACCAAATAGAAAGATAGAAATAGAGGGAAAGAGGGAGCCAGAGGGATGAAGAGAGAGAGAGAGAGAGAGAGAGAGAGAGAGAGAGAGAGAGAGAGAGAGAGAGAGATAAGGTGGGGTAGAGAGATTGAATGCAGAGTAATATGGGGTGGCAGGAAGGGAGGGAGGCATTGAGGAGAGAAACAGAGGAGAAAGGAGGAGGAGGAGGACCAGTCACACCACACCACTGATGCTGGGACAGGACCAACCAACTAAAACCCAATCCTGTCTCAGACAAGAGATAAGGAGATGGCCATGCAGTGTGTGTCTGCAGCATCTGCAGCACTCATGCCACTCACCATGCCATCTGCAGACGACCATGGGCTGCACCAGCACCAGTGGGGTCTTCCACATGCACGTACAGTACACTCTAACTGCATTTCTTACTGTGTAAGCGTTTGCCTCCCCAATGCCTCTCTTACTGCCAGCCCATAATACTCTGAATTCAATCTCTCTTCCTCTCTCTCTCTCTCTCTCTCTCTCTCTCTCTCTCTCTCTCTCTCTCTCTCTCTCAATTTAGCAGCAGTGGCACCATGCAGTCTACTACGAAGCGCTGAATGCTGTGAATGCTGTACATAAAATGTGTGTTTAGAGTTGAGAGAGAAAGAGACTGCTGTGTTGGGAGAGACAAAAAGTAAATAAAGAAACACATGTAAATAATTGTCTCAGGGTTGTGGTCCATCTCAACATGCACTGACTTCAGCTGATGGCACCTGTCTTAGTATCCCCTCATTACATGTGGTAATTTAGCAACATGCACCAACAGGGGGTGCTGTTGGTCTGTGACTGATTTGTACTGACGCACAACAGATGACCCATCTTCTGCAGAATCTGCTCCAGAATCTTTGGCTGCAACCATGTCATCAGAGTCAGCTGTTACCTTGGCAACCCTGGCGTGATATACGGCAACCACTTTGACTGCACACACCTGGACTGGACTGGACACACCCCCTTTTCCTTCATCTGTAAGCTGCAACCTACTTCTTGTGTGCATGACTCTCTGTGTGTGTGTGTGTGTGTGTGTGTGTGTGTGTGTGTGTGTGTGTGTGTGTGTTAAACTTTATAGTATTTTACAGGCATGTAAGCCAGCATAGTTTAATAGCAGTGCTTCACAGAAAGAACAGAATTTTGTTTTGTGATTGGTGGTGGTTGGTCCTGGTGTTGCAGTACATCTGCCTATTTTTATATCTGTTGTCAATTACAAGGTCACCTTGCTTAGCCTGACTCTGCCTGCCCTGCATGGTAGATTTGATCGCTCTTTTTCAGCAACATTTGATCTCCACATTGAACAGTGATTTTATTCATTGATCTCCTGCCTAACTGACTGACTGATTGTTTCCCGGATAAAAGAAAACTGTGCCTGATGGAGAAATGGGATAAACATCTGTAAGATTATACAACAGTTTCTCATACAAGTCTTCTCATGGGGCAATGCTGAGAGCTCTTCAAAGCCAATGTCCACGCACGCGCACACACACACACACACACACACACACACACACACAGAGAGAGAGAGAGAGACAGTGTGAGGTAGATGGTCTGCTGGACTGGGTGCTTTCTGGGAATTGGAGCGCGGTCTGGCCAAGGATGAACTTTAATTCGGCGGGGTTACTTTATGACAAATCTAGTAAGACTTTTGTTAATGAATACAGCCTAGTGTGTGTGAGTGAATGAGTTTGTTTTTGGGTGTTTTCAAATTATTTCAAATGCATGTGCCTAGTGCTTTTTGTTTGCCAACTTTGTGGCAATGTTTTGTGTATAAATGTGTGTGTGTGTGTGTGTGTGTGTGTGTGTGTGTGTGTGTGTTTGTGTGTAAATGTCTTTATTGGGGGTGGGTGCTCCCTGTTCCTCCCGATTGGCCTGTTGATTCTTGACTGACATCTCCCCTGTGTTGGTGTTTGGGGGGTAAGCTGACTGACTGCCGCTTGCACAATGGGATCTTGGCTATGCCCTGAAACAATAAACATGGAGTAATCATGTAAAACACCAAGTGATTGTGCAACTCTGCAGCAGGAGTCCGAACCAACAAGAGCCGGCGTCCATCAGAGAGACAGCTCTGTCCATCACTCAACACACACACACACACACACACACACACACACACACACACACACACACACACACACACACACACACACACACACACACACACACTTTGTCCAGTGGTGCTTAGGGCCTATAAGAGTTATTCTGCTACAGGCTCTATATGGCAAGCCATTGGTCCCATAAACCCCATCACAGACAACCCAAACCTCTCCAGGCATGCATTTCTTAGGACTTCATCTTTAAAAACACCACAAAAGAGAAGTGGCATTATTACATTATTACATAATATCCAAACACAATACAAATACTACGGTGCTATTAGTAGTGGGCATGGCTAATTACTGTAGGTGTTGTAAACATCAGAATTTATGTTCAACCTATATAGTACAAAATGTAATATTTGTTGGCTTCTATTGATAGGTGTTTAAGTTCAAGTTCAAGTTCAAGTGCTTTATTTGTCACATGCACATTTACAGGAAAAATGCAGTAAAATGAGGGGGAGCGTATGGCTCTGAGCTGTTAAAGATCACAATTTACACAAGTAAATATTTGGAATAACTAAAAGTAACATAAGAAGAGTTTGATTCACTTGTAACAGAATGGGCACAGAATGATATGGACTTAGTATTTTGTTTATTCACAAAACTCCAGACCAAAATCCAAATTTAGAAACCAGGTCAGAAGCAGGTCATGCTGGGGCAAACCCCTATTAATCTAAGCCAAGCTAAGCGAAGGAATACATGCAAAAGGGCTGAAACGCAACCAACATTTTGCACAATGCACTTTTTAACAATGCAGTTTGCGCCAGTGATCATAATGCAATAGAAAGAGTTAGTACCACCATAAACAAAGAACATGGAGTGTGTGTGTGTTTCAGCATTGACTTTCTTCTCTGGACATTTACACAGGAAACAATAACCCAGCCAACGACTGAAAACAGACAGCGCTGTGTGCATGTGCTTGAGAACTACACACCGCTAACTGCAAATCACCTCACAACAATAACAACACACTAACATTAACACAATGATGAATACACAGGGTAAACTATAAACAGCAGTCTCCATGATGTTAGATTGAGAGCCAGGATAGCCAGGCCCCAATCGGCCATTACTTATAGCACAGGAAACAGGCTATTATAGTACTTCCTGCTTCGTGTTGAAGTCGGCCCCAAACCTCTCACTCCTTCTCTCCCCTCCTGTCCTCCCCTAGGCCTGAAATATGTCCACTCATGTTTTTATGTGTCGTTGCCAAGTCTATAGATCTCTAAAAAGGTCTGGCACCAAAGATGTTTCTCAAGGCAGTGGAGCATGTTAAGCATTGAAGCCTCTAGTCTACATCTTAAGAGTACAACTAGCCTGTGGTTGCATTGGCTTGGCCTAGAAATGTATGTCAGTTTGTTGAATATTTGGTTAACTACAGCCAATATTGCACGGTGCTCTATCAATTAAGTGGCTTGAATAATTTCCTTCATTGAGTGCAGGAAACAAGAGGTACAGTAAATGTTTGTTCGGTTCTCTGTTCTCTCCAGGAACATGCGGTTGTTTTAGACCTCTCCAAAATGTTCTTGCTGCAGCAGTTGAGATGACCTATGGTTTCTAATTGACTCCATGTTGTGCAGAAGAATCTACTGTAGATTTATACAAACCATGTGTTTAGGGGTCCCCAGCAGTGTCCCCCACTAAGGCACGTTTGCATTGACTCATGTTTGGCACCGTCATGGAGATTAAAGGGGGGTTGGGAGGGGTGGAGGGGTTAGGAAGTGTATTTATCAGGCTCTGTCTGTCTAGTTGCTCACCAAGTATTGCCAAGTATTGTACTAGAAGGGAACATTCCCAAACTTTCATCATTGAGTAGAATACCACTAAACCTAGTCAGACAAAACCACCTGCGGTTTTTGTGGAAGAATGAGTATCAGCAAACTAGCATGTCAGACAAGCTATGGTCTTAGCACAATAAACTGTTGGGGAAAAAAACAGCAGACTCATTGTTGTGTTATGTCAGCATGTGGGCTAATGTGAATGGTATTAGGACCACACATGAACTCGATTCTACAAGCTCACATAACACAGTTAGATGATGATGTGAATGGATAATGTTGAGCATCAGCTTTTCACAGTGTTGATTCTCTTTAGCCACAAGTGCTTGCGCTATTCACCTTATTCCGCGGGCAAACATGGGCGCTGCCATGACGATTGTCATTCAACATCCGGTCTAGCAACGCATTGACTTAGTGTTGTGATATTTGATGTTTTAACGGTCTAATATAAGTGATCTTACTATGAAGTTGTGCTGACAATATCCATCAATAAATTAGTTTCGCAGTAAAATGTTTCAGCAGAAGGGTTTTCAGAAAATTACGTGGAATGAACGGTTAACAGAAGTTCAAGACAACGAGGGCAAACGGGAAAAAAAGACAAAAAGGGGCGGGGCTGCATAAGGTGAATTGGTGCACCAAGTCCGCCAATACCAATGTGATAATGCTACATTCTAGGCAAACAGAGCTCAAAGATTTACTGTATGACAAAAAGATTTGAAGATTTTAATACCCAGAATAATAAAATAAAATGCCAATTGGAGTCAGTAGTCCTGCTGCTAAACATTATAGCGGTCAGTTTAGACCAGTCAGAATTTGCATGTAGGAATTCTGATTTGGAGTAGCATTCCCACTGCTTTGCATGGAATGCATTAAAGAGAGAAGGCATCCACATTAAACACATATTTTGATTAAATGCTGCATCTAACCCATGGGGGTATTAATGCATCTGCCATTCATCTGAAATGAACAAAACAATAGTCTCTTGATCTGAATGGATTCAACTGGAACAGTTGTAGGCCTCATGTAGCCCACAGGGAAACTGGTTGGAACCAGAAACAACCAACAGGTGGGATATAAAACACAGTGATGGTCTGCATCAGCCAAACAACTGAGCGCCAGCCTCACGTGGCCAAACGTTCACATTCAGTGATATAAAAGTCTGGGTCATTTGGTTTATGTTTGAAATGCTGGGTGCATGCTACGCTGTGTATTAATATTTGGGACTCATTTGGGAGGCTCTGTGTTCCTTATATGAACGCTGATGTATGTGCTGGCATGAGAGTCACAAACATTATGACAACCTCCATAATGCGAACCACTGAGGGCCAAGACATCTCACACTCGGCACTCACTGTCCTAAAGTGGTGTGTAAATAATCAATTACTTATGCTGGTGTGGAAGAGTACAGAGCAGAGATGCCTGAGAGTAGCTGACCACTGATGGCTTTGAACAGCAGTAGTGGCGCCAAGCACATTCATTGACTCATGCTAACCTCCTGCTAATGCATGGCAGCTGGGATGAGTCACAACACAACTTGATCTTGAATGGAAGGCAAAAGTTTGGGTGAAATGTGTTACAGCACAGAAGTAGCTAGAGGACTTGCCATGGTGATCCTCCTCCACTTCAGTTTATCTGGGACAAAACAAAGACCATCAGGTCCACCAGACTGCTTAGCCACCAAGGTTATATAGGTCCACTAATGTATACGGTATTTCATAGTCCCAAAGTCTACAGTTCCCTTGTCCATTTGTTTTATATGCACATACATTGAGAATCCATGTTAGTCATCTGGGAGTGTGTCTGAGTACAAATCATATATTTAATGGCCACACATGTTTAGTATACAAATCAAACCTCTATTATGTCACCTGCACAAGCACTGAAGAATCCCTCAGACATGCATAGGCTACATTCACTTTCCCAGACTGTGGCGAAAGTGGAAAGAATTGGTTACTTGTGGCAATAATAAATTTGCACTGGATGAAATTAGGGAGTCCCAGCAGCAGACCTGCAGGTGTGCTTTTAAAGTGGTACAATGACAAATATGTGAGTCACAGGTCTTAAAATGTTGGCGAACAGTTGGATGTCTGGTAGGGTTGTGACCATCGATTATTGACTATAACCCCAAATTTTAGCAACAAATATTGTGCTGTGAGTTTCCTAAGCTCTACAAAGTTCTTGTCTGCACATCATCACCCAAGCACCCCTGTTGTGAGCTGGCCACTCTGAGTTTGTGCTTCTTTCCCCAAAACAATGACGGACGAGGGGTATCTGACCAAATCAAACTATTGTTATGATTACTACTCTGCACACAATTTACTGAAACACGCTTTTGCCTTGTCATGGTGGACAGGGATGGTGCCAAGATGTTTGGAAAGGGTTGTCCAGAGGAGAGTCTCGTTTTTGCGCAACGTAGCAGTCAGAGGCGGGGAGAGAATGTTCTGGACAACATTTCTGGTCTCTACAGTATTTGTAGCTGGAGAGAGATCTAGGGGGAGGAGAGGAGTGTGGAGGGGGAGATGTGATGAGCTGGAGTCTTCGTTGCAGAGGGAGAGGGAGAGTGTGAGGAAGAGAGAGAGAGAGGGGGAGAGTGTGAGGCAGAGAGAGAGAGAGAGAGAGAGAGAGAGAGAGAGAGAGGGAGAGAGAGGTGGTATTGTCTGATGGAGACTCGGCCCCTATGTTTGTCCCGGTGAAAGATAAGGTTCAAAGCTCTGCTATCGCAGGAACTGTGGCGCAGGCAGGGAAAACAGCCCCCAGCTACTCAGCGCAGTCTCAAGTACATAGAGGTCCCTACAAAGAGGGCACTCTCATGTAGACGTACAGACACATACACACACACACACACACACACACACACGAACACATGCATGTACGCATGCACAAGCACGCAAACCCATGAAGACCCTCACACATGAACCTATAGACCCACACAAACACCCATTTGCAGATATACACACAGAAATGCATGGACACACACATACACACACTTCACAGTGTTCCACTTGCCTGATCACAGACTAAGACCCTTCCGAGGAGAAAAGAAAATCCTTTTTTAAAATGAATTTTGTGACTGACAGGTTTGCGTGCGTGAACTGCTCATTCAGCAGGACTGCCCGAGCATGTACTATGGCTCTATGTATGATGTGCGTGTGTGTGTGTGTGTGTGTGTGTGTGTGTGTGTGTGTGTGTGTGTGTGTGTGTGTGCGTGTGAATGCCTGTGTTGAACTGTGAGAGTAAGCATGTGTGCATATGTGTGTGCAACTGTGTGTGTGTGTGTGTGTGTGTGTGTGTGTGTGTGTGTGTGTGCGTGTGTGTGTGAGTGAATCCCATTTCCCCCAGACCCTCTCAACTGCATGACCCTACTGGTAGGTTAGTGTGAACAGACTGCCAATGGCTTTGCTCTCATGTAACGTTCAGGCTGGATGGGCAAAGCAAAGCAAAACACAATTAAGCTCCATTGAACTCCAGAGATGGCCATGGGGGAGAGAAACACACACACACAGATAGAGACTGACGTTGACAGAAAGATAGAAACAGAGTGTGTGTTGTGTGTTCGAGAGACAGAGCTAGAGATAGAGAGCTCAGTAAAAGAGAGATAGAGGTGGAGTGTGTGTGGTGTGTGTGTGTGTGTGTGTGTGTGTGTGTGTGTGTGTGTGTGTGTGTGTATGTGTGTGTTTGTGTGTGTGTGAGAATGAGAAAAAGACACTGTATGAGTGTATGTGTAAGAGAGAGAGGGAGACTGATGCTGAGGGAAAGATAGAAACAGCAAGAGTGAAAAAGAAGAGTGAGAGGGTAAAGAAGAGATAAAAAAGAACAGAGATATAAAAGATGGGAATCAAACATGAGAGAGAGAGAGAGAGAGAGAGAGAGAGAGAGAGAGAGAGAGAGAGAGAGAGAGAGAGAGAGAGAGAGAGAGTCCGTCAAGCTCCTAAGGACATGTGGGGCAGGCATGTGATCTGCTCAGCCCAGCTCTTTGACACTTGAGCCAAAGCTATAGGGGGTAATATGGGGTCTCCCCAATGAAGAGCGCCATGGATCCCCATCACTTAATGTAATTAAAGAGAGTTGTTATGTCAGTTATGCAGTTTAAACAAAGCTCAGTATTTATTAAATCAGATATATTCTCTTCCATCATTCAAGAAAATAATTCTATTATTTCACATGATGTTCAAAAACAATAGATAACCAACCAGAAATCTGAAAACCATCATGCCCGAATATCTTTTAGTAACACATCCCAGGATGACTTGTTAACATATCTTTTAACATAAAAGACTGAATTTATTTCATGTTATGTAATCCCTATGAAATTACATACTAATACTTGTAATACAAGTAATGTCTCCTCTGGACATTACTTCATGCTTAATATCTTTATTAATAGATTTCTAACCTCAACATCTGGTTCTCTAAGTTACATGCTGTAATTAATGCTTTATTAACATGAATTACCACATTTAATATATGTTAGTTAATGTGATATTAATGTATACTATTACTAATCTATTTACCTTTAGTAATATCATCAAATGATGAAATATTAGACCAAAAAAAAAACATTTGTGATGTTTTTTTAATGGGTGGACCAGTTGAGACCAATAACCTCTGGATGCCTGTTCTAATGAAATTAACTTGAACTGAGCTGACTTTGCTTGCGTAAATATGAGTTGTCTCTGTGTTATGTGATTCAACCTCTGCCTTTGTTGTTGAGTGACTGGCCGTGGGTGTTAACAAAAAAAAACTCCCCACAAATAAAAATACTATTATTATGCTCATATGAAAAGGCTGTTAACACACAGCCACCAGTACAGTGGCCACCACATTGGTCTGGACTTTGACACCGGAAAGTGCTGAGGACAGCAACATTTCTTAAGGCACAATTCTAATGGGAGAAGAGGATGGAAAATAAGTAGAATAAATGGACTAGGTCTATATATCATTTTGAGCCGTTTGTTTAGCTTTTCAGTGGACTGTATGCTACACGCTGATCTGTCTTTTTGCTGACAATGCAGAGCAATATTTTCCAAAGGAATAATATTTGGGGGATTATTTGGGGCTTTGTTCATGTCATACAGAGTGTTTTCAACTTTTCCCCTGTGTCTGTTGTGCAAGGCCCTGGGGTACTCCTCACTGACCCCCTTCTCACAGTTTCATGTGAACTTATAGCCTACTATATGGCTGAGATCTCCAGCTCTTTTGTGTCATCATATCTTCAGAGGATCTCAGTTCTCAACACTTGGGTGCGACTTTTTACCCAAACTCTCCCTATATCCCGTCTGGAGTGTGTAACCCCAGTATAAGCCATCATGCAAGCATGTTATATGGGGTACACCAGCTGCCAAAAAGAGGCTTCCATCTCCATTGTCTAAGTTTGGCTGTAGGATTGGATGTACATAAGCCATATGTCCATCTCCCCATCTAAGAGGGTCGTTGGCCTGGATCTGGATCTCTCCCAGATCTGTGCTCCGTTTACAAATTCAAACCAAAGGCATTTCACGAATTTTGGAACTGAATCTTGGAACTTTTTACTTTTGTCCTTTGATTGTCCTTTTGTTTTTGCTTTATTTTTTTTGTTCACTTTGACTGTTAGTGAGCATGCAGCAATGCTCTATGGAGGTCATCGTTGGTGGCCATGCTTTGATGCCAAACCAGGATTTTCCATTTTTCAATGGTCAAATGTAGATGTTCAAAGAAAACATGTTTGTTTCTCTGTGCCAGATTTGATCCTCGACTTGATCATGAATTCAACCCAGGCCTGGTTTGGCTCTGTTGCTTCAGAGCGAGTTATTGTCAGAGGCTGCATGCTCTGCTTGCCTTGTAGCTTAAGTGGAGCACAAAGTGGACAGTAACACAAGGGAACCCTGTCACAAAGCCATGAGGAAATGTTGACACAAAGTCATGACACCGCCCAGCTGTCCACACCGCTCATCACCTCAAAGGCTTACGCCTAATCTGCTCTTAGCGTCTCAATTTGACACATAAAAAAAATATTTAAAATTAAAACATTGAAACATCCCCGCCTCCGCTGTCCACCACCCCCGATGCCCCCTCTACTCCCAATCCAGTCCCAGCCGCCTCTGTGTGGTTGTCATCTATCATGTTCAGGGGGCTTTTTGCGAACACTCGAGAAAAGTGGCCTTTTGGCTTGCGCATCCTCAACTTCAAACGGCCTCTCCCCTGAAAGCCCCTAAATCACTGGGTTGATGTCAAACCCGATAATGGGGACTTTTACTGCTTCTCTCTCTCTCTCTCTCTCTCTCTCTCTCTCTCTCTCTCTCTGTGTCTGCGCTGCAGGCCGGGCCATTC
>JAODXP020000023.1:22788982-22816482 GCA_027497455.2 Sardinella longiceps
GCTTACCATAATGACTTTGGCACAAGTGATCATTAAATACCCTCAAATGCACGCTACAGTCATATGGATAAACCTCCATAAATATAGATGCAGAGACGCACACATGCATGCAAACACAAACACACAAACAGACACGCACTGTCATGCGCGCTGTCATTGGAGAAGTAGTTCTAAACACTTCTGCAAAAGTGTACACAGATGCATGCTCTCATACACAGAGGTAAATACAGTCTGACAACTTATATACATCAGTAGATGCTTACCCCTTTCTACATAAACACCAGCACAAACAGACACATCAGCTCCCCAAAACAATCCTATAACACACACACAGACACAAACACACACATGAACAGATAAACAAACATACACACCATCCTCCTTTTTAAACACACACACACACACACACACACACACACACACACACACACACACACACACACACACACACACACACACACACTTCCACTCCACTATTAGGCCAGGTGACCAGCTCAGCATGACTTTACCAACCCCCGCCGCCACCTCGCTGTGTATCCGTGACCACATCCCCTCACGTGCAATGACCTCATCATCTCTCCTCCCTCCGCATGCTACATGTCCGCTCATTAGCTAAGTAACAAACAAACATCAATGATAAAGACCCACCTGGGGCCTGAAGTGTCCCTCAGACATGGATGTTGGGAAACTGCAGTGCAGAAGTATGAGAAGCTTCTTAAATCTCTGTCCAAACATTTTCAGCTGACTGGTGGTGGTGTGTTTCTGTGTGTGTGGGTGTCCAGGTTTAACTTGGCAAAGTTAACGGGCCTAGATCTTATGTTACCATGTTTTGCTTGGTTGGAATGCCCCCCTGAGTTTCTCAGGATTCATACAAACATGTGCTGACTGTATTCTAATGAACCATGGACAATTTATAACGGGATGTTCTCTCGTCACCTGGGTTGAAAACACTTTTACTGATGAGACACATGTGTGTCCTGTCCTCAGAGCTCTGTGTGTGTGCGTGTGTGTGTGTGTGTGAGAGAGAGTGAGTGAGTGAGTGAGTAAGTGAGCGAGCATGAGTGTGTGTGTATGTGTGTGTGTGTGTGTGTTATGAGAATGTCTTTCCATGTCATCCTTTGCTGATCTTTTTCTAAAAGCCCTTTTCCATGTAATGTCGGCTGCCCTTTGAAATTTATAAACAAGCAGCTCTTCTCTCTAAAGTTCCAGTGGAATACGAGATAGGCCTACTGAGTTTGCTTGTTTACAAACCAAAGGATCGGTGGCATGGCAACATGGATGCTACATAGCTGATTTCTCTGTGTTTTTCTCTAAATGCTTGGAGCACAAGTGTATTTGACATTAAGCCTCGCTTTCGGGTCGTTTAGGTTGAAATACCATGGTTAAGATCGAAATTTTGACAATTGCTTCCAAGAATTTTCGGTTTTGTTGAAGCACTCTCCCACTTCCACAACGGCTCCATAGACCTACTGTAGGTGCTGTCAAACAATCCTTCCTAAACACACTAAGTATGCTTTTACAAAGGTGTGAAACCCATTGAGTGGTCTGTAGTGTTCATTAATACTGACAGAAATACCACTGCAAAAACATGACTTATACAGTCGCAGGTTTTTGTCCAAACCCTTGATTTCTTGTGAGGCAAGGTATTACTCCACGGTTATCAATGCGGTTGGACAAAAACTACAATGAAACCTGCTAGAAGTCACTGTTGAACAGCTGCCTTTTGAACTGGTGTTTACATCTTCGTTCCTCTGGTCATAACTATCCTATTGGGTGCAGAGGCAGTTTGTAAGATAACCGCTCAGAGTTTTGCAAAAATAACCAACAGTTTCAAAAATTGCCTAAATGATCAGAAAAAGAAAAAAAAGAGCAGACAGGTCCAAATGTGCATCATTACCAATTTTACCAAGTTTGTTTGCAATAAAAATGACTTCAGTCTGTATGTTCCCAACAATGTTCCCATATGAGGCTAGAGTTATTAGTCAAACATGCACACAATATGCATTCAAATTCAAAAATGTTAACCTTCATACCGCAGCTGCAAAAGACTCCTAGGTTTGATTACATAGTACATGCTTGGTTCATAGTGTAGTAAGCCGTGGCCATTGAAGTCTGTCCATGCAGAGCATACCCTACGTACGACCATCAGCAATGTCCTCAGGGGAGGATGAACGTGTCCAACCACAAATTTCTTTAACCTTCATACTGCAGCCGCAAAAGACTCATCGTGCAGTGAGCCATGGCCATTGAAGTCTGTCCATACAGTGCGTACGTACGCACATCAGCAATGTCCTCAGGGGTAGATGAACGTGTCCAACCACATCCTGCCCTGATGCTGACACTGACCCCTGCGATCTCTGGCAGTGTATGTGGATGACAGAGGACGGCGATAAATTAAAGCTTGGCCATCTGACAGTGATTGTTCTCCTTCCCAGGACAGTCAATTATCTTATTGGTGCATCCAGCGTTGACATAAGTTGGGCACGTTGGGTCCGATTCGAAGACCCCAAATGAGCTGTGTGTTGCTTAAGATGTGATATTTACTGTGAGGTGAGCTGACACATCGCTGGCTGCTTCCTCTGGTTGACAAATAGATGAACAACAGATTGGGTTTCAGCCGGACAGAACACTGGGTTCTGATCCAAATTTGTAAATACCTAATTAGGTTCTGCATCTTCATGTGGGTTGATTACATTATGTGATGCTGGATTTCAGTGAACTGTCAGTGTAGATACAGTACACAGTAGATACATTAGTTCATGTGTTAGTAAGACGTCCATACATTGTCATAAGACAATACCACCATACATACTTGTCATAAGGCAATACCATGTCAATGTGATTATGACCAAACATATAATTATGCATTTGCATTTATTGTATGTTTCTTTTTACCTCTACAGCTGAATAAAAATATATTTGTTTGTTAGAATAATATATTAATGGTTGTCTGACTTGGAGTATTTTACTTCTCAGCTGCTGGTGTTGTCTTGGTTATTTTGAAGACACTTCATGTAGGCATCCAACAGAGCAATTTATTGTCATGTAGATTTTTCAACATTACGCACGACTGAAGTAAACAACGCTCAAGTGCTCTCCTCCTCTGAGAAAGGGGATCCGGTTTGCACAACTGTTTGGACGCAGCCTCGAGAAGTCAGAGCCATCACCGCTGTCCCTAGAGTGGCAGGGAGTAAACATTGAGAAAAACACTTCAGTGCAAGTTAAGAAATATCACATTTATGATTCAGTCTATTTAATCCAATAGAGACGCATTAGGACCTCAGCTACCTGATTCATGGGGTAATTGATAAAGACGCATCATCACTTTCACAGGAACAACACCAGCACTGGAATAAGAACATGAAGAAAGATTACATTAGATGCTTGGACAATATATGTCATAACAGGATTGTGTAAGAGCACACACACACACACACACACACACACACACACACACACACACACACACACACACACACACACACAGTGCTGCTTCCATTAGTTGTTGCATTAATTACAACAGGATGCTATTTGCATGTTTGTGTTCATGATCATGTTTTCTGATACAGATATACTGCTACAGATCTACTACTATATTGCTACACTGTGTGTGGGGTATGTATGACATGTATAATATATAAAGATATCAACAATAATAATATGAGAGTAAAGTGAACGTATTGAAATTATTATTTTTTTATTAAAATTAAGTTAAGTGTAAACAGAACACAAAAATGTATTATATGATTATGACTGTTCATGAAGTTTGGCATCATACAATAGCATGTTTCGGTAGCACTTTATAAGAACCATCCACTAGGCTATAAATGATTATTAAATAGATTATTAACATCAGTAAGAAAATAATTAGTAAGTGGTTTCGATCAGTAAGATGACTTAATTCCATGCCATTTTTCCAGTTTATCATTTAGCCAAAAGAAACTAACTAATGAAACTGCGAAATAACTAATAAACTGTGAAATTTCTTAAAATTACTGTTAAATAACTATTAACTTTTATCTATTAACAGTTAATTAACTACTTACTGGTATCAATAAGCTTTTTAATAAACATTTAAGGAAGACGCTTATTATAAAGTGCTACCCATGTTTCATAATTTTTACTAATGGCTTTCTGTCTTATATTCTAAAAAAATTGCTCATGTCAACCATTGACTGGGTTGTAGTGTTGTTGGTGCAAACAACAGAAGTGTGCTTTCAAAATTACTCTATAAAACTGCCTTGGCTTGTTAGCAGAGAGAAAAAGGGGACTTGGAAAATGGCTGCTTCAATTGGTTGTTACTTTTGTAGTTTTAGTTTTATTTGCCATTTTATTTCATTTGTTTATCAGTTGTACACAGGCCTTTAGTTATGTGTGTGTGTGTGTGTGTGTGTGTGTGTGTGTGTGTGTGTGTGTGTGTGTGTGTGTATGCGCTTATGTGTTCTGATAGCTGGCAGAGTGGACTCAGCAAGCAAAGGGGGAGTAACACAATACAGAGTTGGCAGCGACCCGTCCTGCATGTTTTTATGTTACAACCCCAGTCCATTATGCAGGTGTTCACTTGTGCGCGCGCGCACACACACACACACACACACACACACACACACACACATTCATGGGCAGGAGAGCATATACAAATATAAACACAGACTTCTATGCAAAGAAAAATTTGAGAAAAATTGACTCACACACACACAGACACACACACAAGCACAAACATATTTGTCACTCAAACACTCACACATGCACATGGATGTTATGGCAGGTGAGGCAAAAGACACATCCGCATCTGTCATCTTGCTGTTGACAGATGAGAGGGAAATTATTGGTTGTGTGTGTACATGTGTGTGTGTGTGTGTGTGTGTGTGAAAGAGTCAATTAAAAGTGTGTGTAATGTGTTATGGGTATGTGTGTGGTATTGCATGGATGAGAAGTTACCCACCTTAGGCCGCAATCACACCGCAGATGGATTTCCGCGTGTAATCCGCAAAGTGGTGAAGACGAAAATTGAAAATAAAAGGAGCGGATTTTTTTCAGGAGCGGATTTTGTTTGCCGTTGCTTAGACAACCACAGGTTCACTCCGCTTAGAATAGCCCTCATTTCGCTAAGCAAACTGAGTAACTAAAGATTCTATTGACTGAATGAAAAAAGATTATGAAACTAAACATTCAAGTCTCACTAGAAATGTCATAAAAACTTTTATTTATGACAAAGGTTTTGAATATATTGCGTTTTCTGTGTTGAGAATGACAGGAATCTAGTCAATATGCGAGTGACGTGTTCACGGATTTTCCGTGTACGTATCATTGGAAATTTTTAAAAGTTCCATTTCATTTAGGTTTAAGTTTAGGTTTAAGTCAAATTTCGGGGGGCAGTTTGGTCATTTGTGTTGAGCTCGTTGGTCAGTTTTCATAATTATTATAATTTTCCAATCATTTCCTGTGCAGCAAACCCCTGAATATAACTGGTGGGGTTGTGGTTGGTGATTATTTGGGTAGAGAAAGAGCAGATCCGTTTGTTAGAAATCAGCTTGATTGTGCTTTTCTAGTGTTTGAAAGCCTCAACCTTCAAACACACAACCATGAAAATGGCAGGATTCCTTTCCAGAGTGTGCCCATCAATGGGTGCTGATGGAGCTGTTTCTCATCCACTAAGTAAGACCCCTCTCTGCACCCCCTTACCTCTCCAACTCACTGCACAAAATATCCTCTAACACACATGCACGCACTCACACTGAATTCATTATACATTCATGATGCAACTAATGATGAATTCATCATTAAAATAATATTATCAACCAATTTTGTGTACCCCAAAGTAATGTCATTCTCTGGTAAAATTTGTTACTGATTACTAATCAATCCATATAATATTCTTTTTGGTGGTACTACAATATGCAGTTACAATTATGGCACCTTGGAGACATAATCCTGCAAGTTATCTTGCTGTCAATGTAAATGAATGATTAAAACACTGTTACCTAAAGATTTTAAGTACCCGAAAGTAGTCACTCTCCTACATATTTGTTATTGATTAGTTAACATTTACTTACTGCTTATTATTACATTTCGTCTACTGTATACATAAGGTGTAAATAAAATAAAGTATTTTAATGAATTCATCATTAGTTGCATAATAGGTGTGTTATGAGCATGTTAAGTGTTCATGTACAAATTATGAACAAAGGGTTACGTCAACATTTACGGATGAGGAAAATACAAAATATGTTAAATAATTACATTACTAACTAAGAACCTAAGCATACCTTATTCAAAATGGCTTGCTGATGATAAAGCACTAGTTATTAATGAGTAGCTAACCATTTGTTAATTCTTAACTAATGCTAAATTGTGTGCTATTATTATTTCCTCTGTTTGCTGCTGAATGAAATGAATGTCACTGAGTGTGTGAATGTGATTTTTTTCCCTCTGATTTTCTGAATGTGGGCCAGATTAGGCCCAGACTCATTCATGTCACTGTTGATTTGCACTATTGACTCCCATCCAGTCAAAAATGGCTGCTGTGGCTCTGTGTTGAGAGAGTAGAGAGAGATGATAACAGGAAGAACACAGTGTGTCTCCCCTTTCTCCTCCCCTCACCATGCCAATTACAAGCAATCAGAGGACTGTTTGTAGACAGTGCCTTCAGAGCGGGAAGATAGTCTGCTTTTGTTTGGTAATCAGATCCAAAGAGGGCAGGCAGGAAGAGACCAATAATTTCCAATAATTGCGGCAAAAAAACTGACTGGAAGCTGGCAACCCAAAGCCCCTAAGCTGGCAAGCCTGGCAGACTCTTCCCAGGATGCTCTGAGGTGCCTCAGTGGGCAATTTCAGCCCTCAGATGAGATGGTGAATCATCTCTGATGAAGATTATACTGTATTTATGCCCACCCCCTCCAGTTGTGATGACTGATGTTTATTTGTCTATGTGGCACATTTTGTTCCTGCAATGGTGGTGAGATGATTAACAACAGATACCTTCTTAGATCAGCATTTTCCTCTTTGTCTGAGAGAGAGAACTCTTTCTGCAGAAGACTTGCTGGGCTCTCACCAGACTAACAAACTAAATAATATTTCTTACGTAATTGACAATTTGATTTGGAAGTAGTTATTTTTTATTCTCAAAAACAATAGTTAATTCACCTTTAAATTGTACAAACAATATCATAATGGTGAAACAAGTGTATGCTTATTCCATGAAGAAAACAAATATTTTATTTTATACTTTATTTACGCTTTCTCTCATTGCATGGACTACAGTTTAAAGGTACCTACTTTAATGCTTCTGTTATTTTAACAGGGCATTTAGAACATTTATCTCACTTTCAATTGCACGTTAAATGACTTAATCATACTTGCCTTGTACGTTGGTGCAATAAAGATACGTCAGAGCCTTTGGCAGTTACAGGGCCAACATGACGTCAGGGCTTTTGGGACTTCATAAACCATTTGCCCACTGAAAGGACTGTTGTTCTTAAGGGGAAAAAAGAAAGAAAGAAGAATAAACAAGTATAAACTCTGCATAATAGTTGCTGTTTGAGTAGCCTTACCCCTTATCGTAATGAAATATGGAACTGCGTGTGTATACACCCCAAAACATATGTTAGTGAAACGCGCTGATTACCGAAACTCAGCTTATCCGCACAGATCTCTCAATATCCGGGTGACCTTCCCGCAATCCCCTTCAGCATTACTGCGTGTTTTATCTATTTATCTATCTATCTGCGTGCGCCATTGCGACTGCGGGAAGGTGCTCTGTGCTGTGCATTGCTGTGCTGTGCTGTGGACTGCCACTTTGCTTCGCCGTCTGTGCGTGACGCAAAAACGGACGGAAATCCCAGTCAGGATCTGCGAAAGGCCTCCGCTCACGGGCTTAAGTGGCCGACATCGGCACAGCGGGATGGGGGAAGTGCCAGCTTTGCGACGGAGCCTCCTTTGAGAATGAACAAAAGAAAAAGAAAAAAAGAACGAAAGGAAAATGAGAGAGAGAGAGAGAGAGAGAGAGAGAGAGAGAGAGAGAGAGAGATTTAGCCTACCCCCCCACCCCAACTGCAGCTGTATCAGTTTATGGATCAGACACTGATAGTCATCTGGGTTCTCTGTATCCGCAGCACAGCACCCGCCATGCTGTGGGAGAGAAAAGAAGAAGAAAGAAGGGGGGAAAAAAACGAAAGAAAAGGGAGGAAAAAAGGAGTAGAGAGAACCTAATGGACACATTTATCTGGTCTCGGCAGACAGCCTACACAATCTGGCCCAAATGCAGGGGCGGGTATTTTGACCAAAGGAGCGAGGCAGGAGCTGTGCTGGCATGTTCAGTGTGATTGAAGCTGATAGTGTTGTTGTAAGGGGGAGGACAGCTTGTCAGCAGCACCTTACAGAAGGAGGAAGAGGGAAGAAGGGAGAGGGGGTAAATCTCTTTGACCCCCCCCCCCCCCATCCCACACACACACACACACACACACACTGTACACAAACACGAACACACACACACACACATGCTCATACATACTTACTTACATGCTCATCATGTCTGCTATAGGTGGCTGTTCAGATTCACACTTTGGTCAGTAATGCTGTTGACAATGCATCATGGGTCTTATGTTCTATTCCCAGGAGCAACATGATAAAGCCCACTGTGTCAATGAACCAGCCAAGCTTAACATGGCTACTCTGAACGGAAAGCCTGCCAAACACTAAAGTGAAAAGGCTTTTGTGTGAAAGAATCTAGCCGTTGCTCTACACAAAATGGACCAAATGGCAAACACACACACACACACACAAGGAGTGAGAGGGTCTCTGGATGGATCCCTATTGCTGAGATACAGACACTAGTGTAACCGATGCTAACTAGCCTGAGTTAGCTGGTGGCAGTGCTTCTTCACAAATTCTCACAACCTTAGCCTTCCAGAATGCTTCTAACTGCTGAGTTGGAAGCCTGGGCTTTTCAGTTCAGGAGTTGGAACGTTTGCCGTGGATTTGTTATAGTAGACGGGGTGGCAAGTTTGCGACCCGAGTTCGGTGCTACACTAGGCTCATTTGTTAAAGTGGGATTTGGTGATTTGGGAGGAGGGGGAACTCTCATATTTTGTGTCGGCTAAAAAAAAGAAAAATGTATAGAAGAAGAATGGGATGATGGTTCACATTTGATGCTACTATTTGATGCTATTATAAACTAGAAAAGCCCTCTGAGAGCTCAGACCAACGCCAAGTGTCTACATTGTCTACATTGAACGTCAGGTGGTACGTAGACTTTTGGATTTCTGTAGACTCCACTTCTGACAATAGCCGGGTTTACATGGACAATTTTAATCGGAATAGAAACAGAATAACTGCTCAATCAGAATAGAAATCACCCATGTAAACACCCTGACCGGAATAGATTTTCTATTCTGAATAAAATTCTATTCCGAATAGAAGGGGTGGTTTATCTGGTTTATTCTATTCCGGTCGCCTTTTAACAATGCATGTAAACGCTCGATCGGAATAGACTTTTACAGCGCATGCTCACTGCTCATCTTTCAACATAAACAAGCCTGTATTTCACGAAAATGAAAGCTTCTGATTGCTATTTCACTGCCGCTATGATCATCCACAACATTTAGCTAACAACGGAAAACTTTGGGACTAAATGTGCGGTGGTGACAGCATTACCAAGGTAACAGCAACGTTAGTGTGCTGAAACAATTGCAGTTTTCAGCTCACCTCATCCAAAAGTTGACTACTTCAGTTTGATGTGTTACCCGCAGTTGGTTACCTCCTAGCCGCACGAAAAAGACGTCTTTGATTACCATTTTGAGGTGATTTTTAAAACAGGCTAAATGTGCGCCTACGTCACATGACCAACGTAACGTCTAATCAGAATAGAATCATTCTGCATGTAAACACACGTTTCAACCAGAATAGTTTATTCGGAATAGAACAATCTGATTAGAAATGTCCATGTAACCGGGGCTAATGTGGTCACAGACACAATATAAATTCCAGATCGTGTTCTGGATCACGGATCACCACCAAAATTTAATCAGTTGTTACTTGTCCCAATAGAGCTGATTTCTTCCAAATCTGCGCAGTACTTTTCGAGTTATGTTGTACAAAGACAGACGGACAGACAGACACACGCCAACGAAAAAATAACCTCCTTGGCGGAGGTAATAAAAGTCGATTTGTTGATATAGTGCCAAAGTGACATTTGCTCCATGCAATTTTATTCAAAGACAGGACAAAGTCTTGCTGACTTATGGCCCAAGAAAGGCCACAGGATGAAATGTTGTGGTTATGTCAATAATTGAAACTGGATGGGGCAAGTGTGTGCAGTTTCTCTCCTCAGTCAATTATTTCTACCATTGACCAGCAAGAAAAAAACTTGGATATTGAGATGGGCAATCGTCTGTTCATGCCATGTATCCATTATTAGACTCTACCCATGGGCAGGTCCAGATGGACAAGCCGTGATCTCAACAGTTAGGACCAGTAGTGGTTTTGGATTCTAAAGTCCACACTGAAATTCCTGAGGGACACTTTTACTCGCCTGCAAGGGCTGCTCAAACACTGCCTGGGTAGCCCAAAGTCACCAGTTTGTCTAGACATGGGAACAAAGGACAACAAAGACGAGGGGGGAAAAAATCGAGCCGTTGTGTGGAAACATCTTCAGTCTGGAGGAAAAACAGTCAACCAGCTCTTATAGGAGGGCCCGCTGTCATTGAGTGTGTATGTTCTGGACAGACTTCAAGTGTATGAGCATATGTGCTATTTGTGTGTGTGTGTGTGTGTGTGTGTGTGTGTGTGCGTGTGGGTTGCTTTAAAAGAAACCCATATGCTGTAGCATGATTAATAGGTCAAGACAGAGGGACATAATCTGGTTTGTGATGGAGAAATTAGCACAGACATCCGGCTTCTTCTGTTTTCGAAAGCAACTTTTTGAATTTATGTTCTGGCTAGGCCATTTGGACCTTGGAGGTCTCTGTGGAGTTGAAAGCTTTAACTGCTCTCACACGCACAGGACACGCCATGTGTACACACACACACACACACAAACACACACACACACACACACATACATACACACACACACACACACACATCTAAATGAATAAAAAGAAAGTGTACATATAGGAAACATTCCCCCTGCCAACAATCTTAGAAAGCTTAAGCTGGAGTGTTTCATGTCACTGTAAGCATTTGAAGCATCTGTGCATTTTTCCAAAGAGCCCCGGCGTGACTGAAACATCCTGCTGCTCCTGCTGCAAAAGTGAGAGCGAGAGCGAGACGGTGTAAAACTGCACTGTAAAAGCTCATGGAAAACAGACCCCTGATTGGCCTCTTCGGCGCCATTCCTTTGGGCATCAGACTGGGCGTGATGCCCCTCACTCGCTGATCACTGGCCTGTGTGTGTGTGTGTGTGTGTGTGTGTGTGTGTGTGCCAGTCTGTTCCCACACTCTAGCCTAGAGCTAGGGGTCAAAGCTGAACCAGAGGCCATAAACACCCCATTTCAGAGGAAACTGGATAATCACCCACACACACACACACACACACACACACACACACACACACACACATACATATATACAGAACCCCTGAAGCCTGTAGATTTAAAGCCAGTGTGTGACACTGGTCATCTCATCCCTGTGTGTCTCCTCTGACCCACACTCTCAGGGTGCCCAGGCTGGGCCCTTAGAAGGAGCAGTGTGACTAAAGACTCCTCCTGGAGCAGAGAGACAGGGGGGAGAGAGGGAGAGGAGGAGGCGCGAGGAGAAGAAAGGAAGAGGAGGACCGCCGCGATGGCACACCGCTGCGGAGTCGCCTGAGGTCCGGCAGACCCCCCACGGGAGATGGCGGGGCTTTTACAGTCAGGTAAATGTGCGTGACGGATCTCTGGGCTTTCATGCCGCCCAGTAAGCTGTTGCACCGGCTAACCCCTCTCTTTCTCTCTCTCACTCACTCGATGACTCTTCCTCTCTCTCTCTCTCTCTCTTTTTTTTTAATGCCCCCCTCTCTCTATAAATCTCCCTCTGTCCTCTCAAATTCAAATGTCCTTTATTAGCATGACTGTTTAGATACAGCGTTGCCAAAGCAATGGCAAAGTAATGCACTTTCTCTCAGTCATTCACTTCCATCTCTTTCCTCTCTGTCTCTCTCTCTCTCCCTTTCTCTCGCTGTGAGTTTTCTCTGTCTCTATCATCTCTCCTTCTGTCTTTCCCTCTCTCTCTTTCTCTCTCTCTCTCTCTTTATAAAATTTCCTTTCTCCATCTTTCCTCTTCTCTTCACCCCCTGAGCCACATATCTCAAAGGATTTGCATAGAAAGTAGTCAGGGAGGTTGATTCCTTTGGTGCAAAGACTAGTGTGTAAATCCATCGTAAAGCATAACCCCCCACCCTTCCCACACACACACACACACACACACACACACACACACACACACACACACACACACACACACACACACACACACACACCACCGCTCCACATCTGCCTGGCCCCAATCATTCTCTTGCAGCCTTTGATTTTTTGGCACCCTGCACAAGACCTGTGTCTCCTCTGACAGAAAGTAGGATGTGTGTGTGTGTGTGTGTGTGTGTGTGTGTGTGTGTGTGTGTGGGTGCGGGGGTGTTCCAGGCGTAAGGCCATATCTTCACACTGGGCCAGGTGTCTTAGAGACATCTGCCTCCTCTGAGGATTGCCCTGCACCTGATTTACGGTAGGCTGTGTACACCAGTGGCCTGCAGCTCGGAGCTCTGCTCAGCAGGAGGGAAGCTGGTGGGCTTGTTTGTAGTGCTTCTGGAAGGTCCTTCACTTACACATCCCTCCTCCCCCTCCAATCGCTTTCTTCTTCTTCAACTTCTTCTTCTTGGCTTTTTCGGATGTCAAACGGCAAACATGTTGCGACACCTTTGATGTGAGTTACAACCCAAGATGAAGAGAGTAAGAAAAGTGCTGACAGGGTGGTGTTGCAATTGAAGAAGCTGATAGCAGAATGGCTCACAGTACTGGACCTTTGACACAGAAAATACCAAAGTCAGCCATAAACTAAACTAAATGCGTATGCTTTTCTATAGTATGCAATCAGTATATGTCTGTAACCTTGTGTTATTAGTCCTGGACCAACAGAACTGGAGAACCAAGGGTGTATCTTGATGGATGAGAATATTTCTATAGTCTGAGTGATTGGGTATCTGTAGAGAAGCATCTGTGTATGATAAAACATCATCCTACATGCTTTTACAAAGCCTTCCAGGGACCTCTTGTATAAATCTATATTTGGTGATGGTCATGTACCAGCTGTGTGTGTGTGTGTGTGTGTGTGTGTGTGTGTGTGTGTGTGTGTGTGTGTGTGCGTGTGTGTGTGCGTGTGTCTTGTGCAGATAACTCATGGTGCTGTTGAAATGTTACTAGAATATGTGTATTACACTCCTGTGTTACTCTTAGAGGTGATCACACAGAGACTCAGAGTCTTCAGTCACTTCAATACAACATTTACTGGAATCTGTGGAAGAACTGCAACAGCTGACCATCTCTGGTCAGTAGTTTCTTTCATTTTCCTTTTTTTTATTATCCTCTTTTTTTCTCTTTCTTTATTCATTTTTTTCTTTATCGTCCACTCTCTCTCTCCCACACACATACACACACACACACACACACACACACAATCACACGCTCTCTCACTCTCTCTCTATTTCTCTCCATCTTTACAACTCCAAGCGTCAGCTGCTCTGGTGAAAACAATGAGGTGCCTTTCCCTCACAGCTCAGCATGAGTGTCAGCTGGGACTCCATGAGTGAGAACTGTAAGGACTGAAGACCATAACTGGACAATCTCCAGACTCAGATGGCAGCGTTCCGGCCGATTGAATACACACCACTTTTGCAGTGCCAAGCAATGCCAACGCTCCCCACACTGCGCCCCCCCCCCCCCCATGCCATGCCACACCAGCTGCCCGCCCACCCCAGAATCATCTCACACTCACGTTACCAGAGAAATGAATGCCATGAAGCACAAATATGCAGATTCTCGTAAACTTTTCATTAAAGGAGAGAAATTAGATTACTGTCGTTGCCCTCGGCTACAATGGCCCATATTGTTCCCATGACCCTTGCCATTGTCGCAGACACATCTGTAGTTGTCCCCAACCTCCCCGCACACCAACCCCCCCCAAATGTCAGCCCCCCCCCCCCCCACACACACACACACACACACATACACCCCTTGAAAACCCCACCAAAACAGTGAGCCTGCCCACCCTCTGCCAGGCTTTGATATTCAAATGAGACGCGGCGCTATGCAAACACGGCCGACGACTGGGGCCCCCGCAAAAAAAGACGCGGCGGAGGAATTTGGGGAGCTTGTGGTGAAAAGAAGAAAAGTGGAGGGGGGGGCTGACATTTTGCTGTGAGACGGGCCGGAATCGGCAGCACCGAGTGGTGGGGGGGTGGGGGGCTTTGGGGGGGGAGACAATGGGACAAATGTTGGTCTTAATGTCACGCTGCGGCAAGACGATGGGGAATGTGTGAGTCTCGCGCTTCCCTGCGTCCGGCGGCCCACCGGCCACATCAGCCCATACCAGACGCCACCCCAATCACCCAATCACCGTTGCCCAGCAGACCGGCAGTTGCTACAGGAACGAGTGAGCCTGCCTGAGAAGTGAATAGGGGTGGTATGAGGCCGTGTGTGTGTGTGTGTGTGTGATATATGTGTGTGTGTGTGTGTCTGTGTTTGGGGGGGGGGGGTTGATAGAACATGCGGTGGGATCAGAGTGAACTTCCAACGACCAAGAGGAAGAAAGAGCAAAAGAAAAAGAGGAGAAGACGACGAAGGGGGTGAAAAAAAGAGAAAAGAATGAAAATAAAAGCGAAGGGGGCTTTTGACATCTCTTAATACCCCAGCCCTTGGGGCAACACTGATCCTTCCACAGAGAGGCAGACCCCGTTCCCATATGTTAGGGAGCAATCTGAGAAGCGATAAATGAACACCGATTAGCCCTCTGTGACTCCATGACCGGAGGGGTCAATAGTCACTTATTGCCCCCTTTTATTGCCCTTGTTGCCCCCCCACAACCCCCCAAAAGCCTCTGATTTCCATGTGGTGGTGGGTCTCATCAGATGGGGTGCTTGTCTCGGCGGTGAGCCACAGACAGAGAGAGTGTGACGCACAGGCTAATGAGCTGCCATGGGGTTAATGACTCTCTGCTAGCCGTGGCTCAAGCTAGAATTGAGACATTGCTTGTGTGTGTGTGTGTGTGTGTGTGTGTGTATTCTGCTGGGGTGGTGGTGTTAACGTGTGGCCAGGGACCCATGTCGAGTAGATTATGAGGAGAACATGGTGTCTGCAGCTTTCACAGACACATACACACACACACACACACACACACATATATATAGCAATGTCTCGCCTGTGAGAAGAATCGTGTGAAAGGCACAGAAAAAAATCCAAACCTACTCCCCCCCCCTCTCTCTCTCTCTCTCTCTCTCTCTCTCTCTCTCTCTCTCTCTCTCTTTCTATCATTGAAAGACTCCTCCCATCTGCATCTTCTCCGCTCTAAGAAGGCTGGAGTGGAAATTCCACTTTGCCAAGCGCAACACTTCCTCCAGAAGAGTGGAGTAGAGCAGAGCAGTGAGCCAAAGCCAGAGCTACGACCCCCCCCCCCCCACCCCCCCCAAACAACCCCCCCCCCTCTCCGAACCCCCCCCCCCCTCTCCTCCTCCAACCCCCCTCTTACTGAAAAGCGTTCCTCATCAGGTCGACTTCAGATTGAGCGCGCCCATGAATGATTACATTCATGATGGCCACAATGCCCATTCACGGGGGCCGCGCTGACGTGATCTGGGGTGCCCGCCGAGCCCAGTGCCAGTGCCAGTGCCAGCGACGTGAGACTTCGCCCCGCTGGTGTGCCAGCTTGAGCTCTGTCCCCAGCTCGCCCAAACACCACCCCTCCCTCAACCCCCCCACCCTGCACCACCACCACCACCTACCCTTGCTCCCCCCCCACCCCACCCCACCCCTCACCGGGTCCAAGATCAGGGAGTACGTGCAGGCCGACACCACAGCCACTGCTTAATGCTCTCGGCCACACACACACACACACACACACACACACACAAACTCTTTGCTCCTGCCTAATGCCCCTTTCACACACACACACACACACACACACACACACACACACACACACACCAACCCACACACACACCACGCTGTCATTTGCTGTCTTTCACTTGCAATCTATTCACTTTTTTGGCATGACTCTGCATCACTTGTTAGCTCTCTCTCTCTCTTTCTCTCTCTCTCTCTTCTCCCTCCCTTTCTGTCTTTCTCAGTGTGTGCCAACATCACCCCATACAATCTGCTCAGCGCTTTTGTTTGCCTTCTCACACATGACTACTCTACTCAAGATGCACACACACACACACACACACACACTCACACACACTCACTCACACACACACACACACGCACACACAAACACACACACAAATATACATACACACTGTAATGCGTATACACTACACACATGTGCACTTCAACACACACTTCATGTCAAACTGACACAATACACACACACTTACAAAAGCCATTCTGCTCGATCTAAGCCATTCCTATAGCGCCTGAGACACAAAATGCATGCACAGCACTTTGCATGATGGGAAACAGCTCATCCAGACGAGTGTTCATTTCATGCAGGGAGCATCACTGGCCGCATAAAGGATCCTGGCCTCTTGGAGTACCCATTCAAATGTGTTTGACAACATTCCCTTTCTCTTCCATTTCCCGATACGTGCAGCGAATCTACCTGCAGCAATGACCTCACCACTGAGCTGTCAGACTGCACTGTCCTCAGCTAAACCTACCCCCCATTCAGAGAGCTGGCCCAGAGGGACAGACAGGAAATCAGGTTTGACTTCTGGGGCCCATTGGTGTCTTTCACTAGAACCACCACAGCAAGGCCGGATCTGGACTAAGTATGGGGGAATTGACGAGCGCTACGCTTATATATCCTCAAGGTGGCACCTTTATCTTGAAAAATAGCAGTCTAAGAGAGATATGCAAATTGTTGCAAAAATGCAAATACAAATTAACCCTACCCCCCCCCCCCCAAAAAAAAAAAAAAGTAGTAGATTGGTTTTGTACGATATTCATGCAATAATGCAATCAATTGTCTCACCTCACACACACATACACACCTCCTCGGCCACTAGAAATTGGCGCGCTAATGTCACATTCAGACAGTCTCACACACTCATCTCTGTCAGATGCTTACTGAAACAGCACCACACACACACACACACACACACACACACACACACACACACTCAAGTGGTTGCCTCCCCATGTGATCGCATTTAGCAATGGTTACGCAATCCTAGGGCAAGCACTGAATCAAAAAGAAAACAAAACAGAATAGCACCGTTTCTCTTACTGGCAGCAGCAGCAGCGGCAGCTCTGGTTGGCCTGTTCTCCTCAGGCCAGCAGACTTGTTGAGTTGAGCTGGTAATTACCCACTAGATCAATTAGCCCAGAGTGGTCAGAGTGTAACGTCAGCACTGGTGCCCTCCCTGCTGGGGCCTGCAGAGAATCAGCTCATTTCTCTTTTGCATCCTTCTTGTGGCTGAGCAGCCTGTGGTCTAAACACACACACACACACACACTCTCTCTCTCTCTCTCTCTCTCTCTCTCTCTCTCAGTCACACACGCAGACACACGCCATGTCTTTCATGACAAAATAAAAAGAAAGAGTGGTAGCTACAAGTTGAAGTTATTATGTGATATTGTCTGGGCCTTTTCATTGTGGGCCACCAGCACTGAAAATCTCTCCCAAGATTTTTTTTAAAAATTAGTTGCCATTTCCTGCAATCTGGTGCATTTTAAATCGGAATGTATTGCATTTGAGTGAAAAAAAATGATATTCTGAAAAATGTCAAATTTAGAGTGACATTTTTTTCTTCAGAGTGAGACCGTGAGATTGACGTTGATAGAGTGACTGGCACTCGAGATGCGTGAGTGTTGGCAACCCTGATCATAGATTCTCATAGGTTGCTGATGATTGACACACACTCATGGAAAAAGATAGCACTAAATCTGTGTAAGATGGCGTCACCTTGGCTCTCACTGCAAACACACAGTTACCCCCCCACACACACACACTCACACACACAGTTATGCAAACCTACCCTGTCAAACTAATTTTCTTTGCATGAGTGTGCATGGATATTATGGTTAGCAATTTTGATTCTCACGCTCATACTGAAAAACAAACACTTCTGTGTGCACACAGACTCACACCAAACATACACACACACACACACACAGTCCTCTGTGATGTTGTGGGTGTAAGTGGGCTGGGAGGTTACCGTAATGTCTATTTATTGTTTTTGTTTTTTTTGTTTTTTTTCCTTTCACAAATGGTTGAAGAGAAATGTGAGGTTCTGACTGTTTTGGTTATTTGAGGTAAGTCTTACTTAAGAGGTATCCCTCCTGGGGTGAAGCAAGCATGCAATTTGTGGCCCACAGTGTAGGAATCTACTAGGAAGGAATGCCTTAGCAGGACAAACTTAGCTTGACTTCAGAGACAACAAATGCTTGTTACGTGGTAGATAACTCAATGGAATATGAAAAAAATTCTAACATGTTTAAAATACATAATCTAAAATAAAAAATGACAGTGAACCATCATAGTAATACAGAACAGTACATGTAGGCCTATGCTGTAACAACAAAGACACAGACACACACACACACACACACACACACACACACACACACACACACACACACACACACACACACACACACACACACACACACACACACACACACACACACACACACACACACACAGCTATTTCACACTGACTCCAGACGAGACTTTAACCCATTCTCCAGCTGTCTGTCCCCTAAGCAGTGAGACATTGGAGCAGTGCTGGTGAGCGCACTGTGCCCTTCACAGGATGGAGAAATATGCCCTGGTGACAGATTCATCCTCCCTGTATAGAAATCACATTGAGCAGCCACTCTAAAATGGGTGGATGGGGGAAGGAAAATGGAGACCATGCCTCTCATATGCTTTAATCACAACCCCCATCACCTCCACCAAAGCAATGTGGTCACAGACACAATATACATTCTAGATGATGTTCTAGATCACCGATCACCACCATTGAATCAGCTCTTGCTTGTCCCAATATACAAGTACATATTGTCAGAAAATTTAATCCAAATCCGTGCAGTACTTTTTGAGTTATCCTGCTGACAAACAAACAGACAGACAGACAGACAGGCAGACAGACAAACCAACGCGACCAAAAACATAACCTCCTTGGCGGAGATAAACATAAGTTTCATTTCCGTACAGTGTCACACACAGCATAACGAGAGATAGGCCCAGTCCCATTTCTCTTCCCTAACACTAGCACTCGTTTTCGAGTTCCCTCCAAGATGAGACACCCCTCGATTGTGTAGTGAGAAGTGCAGATCTTCCCCTAATAAATGGGACAACACTTCGCCTAAAAACATCTTCACCTGTTTTATGCGTCTGAACGGATATAAGGCTCTAAACCGGCATAAACTGTTCAAAAGCCTTCATCCACAAATTATCATTGAGAAAATCACCCACATGAGAGGATCTGGTAATTCTGTTGAAAGATTTGCGCACTTTGAAAAATATTGATCTTTTTAATAGTCATGTTTTGACACACCAGTGCTGAATTCAACTGTATTTACATCAAACTAAGATATCCCGACATTAAAAAATATGTATACATGCTTAATTGCAACAGTAGCTATCTTTTTGAAGTTCTTATCCAGAGCTGAGACAACGGGACACAGCTCGTGCATTCAGACACAGATCGGGTACCGACACGCGCACTTTGAAAAATATCGATCTTTTTAATAGTCATGTTTTGACACACCTGTGGGGCAGTCAACTGAATTTACATCAAACTAAGATATCCCGACATTTAAAAATATATATACATGCTTAATTGCAATAGTAGCTATATTTTTGAAGCTCTTATCCAGAGCTGAGAGAACGGGACACAGCTCGTGCATTCGGACACAGATCGTGTACCGGCACTCAATCTTTTTGTTTAGCTGATTGAGTTCGCAATCGTGAGTAATTTCATCTTCACTTCAATTTCACTTCGTTCAAAGTCTGCACCCGACCTCCGTTTGAAGGGGCGAGTTGAAGGGCTGAAAGGCACTATCCCTCGGTCCTGAAAGTATTGGGACACCCTACATTTACATGTGAGCGCGCAAACCGAGTGTTAGGGCCAAAATCAAGGGCAAGTGATAGTAAAGTGATAGAAATGGGACTGGGCCATAGTTAGTAGACGAGTACAGAGCAAGGAATGTTATACAGTCAACTTATCATCAAATTTAGTAGTCCACACGGCAACGCAAGAAGATTTTTTTAGCGGGTTGACAAAAAAAATTATAGCAATTTTATAGCCTAGCCTACTGTGCCAGCCTAGGCATTTGAGAACTGACAAACTGATTGTTTGATAGTTAAACAAGGATTTAGAGGTTTTGTAGCAATATAGTGCAACTAATAACAGCACTTGTATCAAAGCTCTGTCAAACACGTTGGTATTATCTGTGGCTGGAGCTCTGTTGGTGGTCACATGTAAGGTTATTTTGGTCACGTGACGGTGACAATGGGGCTGATAAGCGTCCACAAGGCAACACAACGGCAACGGAGTGGCATGATAACGATAACGCTTCACTCTGGAAACCGTTCTGAAAAAATATCGGATCAGCCCACCCAGAACGCCGTTGCCATGTGGCTACAAGGCCCAAATGACACAAAAATACCGGATAACGTTGCCTTGTGGATGGGGCCTTAGAAGACCTAAGTGTATAACATTGCTATATCTACGCTATCATCTGGACAATAGAAAGAAAACAGAGCCTTAGTCCTTAAAAAGATATGAGAAATAGATTATGAGATGGAAAAGTATGGGTTCAATCCTCTCTAAATCCAAATACAGACAGAGAGGGAAAGAGAGAGAGAGAGAAGGGGGAGGGAGGTAAGAGAGAGGGAGTCTGTACAGGAAAGTGCTGTCAATGACATGAAGGGTAAACTCATGATTCAAGTGCAGCAGTGCTACGTGTGGATGCATTGAGAGAGCATGAGACAGAGAGGCAGAGAAGGGCCCACTCTTTCTGAGGGTCTTTTTTGTCTGGACCCGGCCGTCTGGGAAGTTCCCTCTGCTGCACACACACACACACACACACACACACACACACACACACACACACACACACACACACACACACACACACTCTGTGGAGGTTCATTAATTTAAGCCCCATTGGAATGCCTTCACTTTCGCCACTTCCCTCACCCTCTTTTGTGCGATCCTGAATTTTTCTCTCCTTCGCCTGAAGTGGCGGCATACTGAAGGATTCATAGGAGAGGGGCCAAGTTTACCAGTCTGAATAGATTTAGCAACAGAGACATGTTGGTGTGTGTGTGTGTGTGTGTGTGTGTGTGTGTGTGTGTGTGTGTGTCTTGAGGGGGTGGGGGGCTCAACGTGCTCAAGAAGTTCATTCTCCTCTCATTCATTTCCCTTTCTCATTCTTTCTCTACCTCTTACTCTCTTTTAATCTCCTTCTCTCTCTCTATTTCACACACACACACACACACACACACACACACACACACACACACACACACACACACTCTCACACACACACGTTGATTTGTACTCCAAGCCATTTCGCACAGGAAATAAGGGGTTTGGCGTGTGTTTGTCCATGTTGGATGTGGTTCTGTCGTCTGGGTTAAATTTTCACACGACGGCTTACCTCAGGTGGAGTGCCCTGAGTAGGGGAAAGGGGAAACACACACACATACACACACACACACATTGGGGCCGGACCACAGTGCAGAACAGCCGCTATTAGGCTATTAAATTACCACATCCCCCCAAATTAGGCACACAAAGCCTTTTGAAATCGGAGGCCGACTCTGCACGCTCTGTCAATACGCGCTCTGCTCTGTGTCAAGATAAAATGTTCATCGTTTTGCTCTGTGTATATATACGTGTGTGGGTGTGTGTGTGTGTGTGTGTGTGCATGGATCCTGTTCTGTGGGTTTCAACAGGGGTGAAAGATAATTGGTGTATAATTGATGCATGTTGGGTATCACATGATGGATGGTGCAATTGGAATGATTAAAGAGCCTCCACCCCAGTCTTCCCCACAAACACATGCAAACACACACACACACACACGCACACACACACACACGTACGCACACACACACACACACACACACACACACACACACAGAGACACAAATACATGCATGTGCACGTGCATACACACAGACAGACACACACAAAATGTACACACACCACACACAGTCCATGTGCTTCTAGCTATAGTGTCTAATCCTTGCAGATGAATGGATTTAAATTGGCGCCTGAATCGCTATCCTCCTTAGTGATACTAGCCAGAGGTTAGTCAGACTGGTATCAGCCTTTGCACCCGAGAACACACACACACACACACACACAGACTCTCTCTCTCTTTCTCTTTCACACACACACACGCAAGCACACACGCACACACACACACACACACATAAGAGGGATGGGCTTGGCAAGAATGGTGTCCAGATGTTGCAGGTTTTTCTGATTTTGTTTCAAACGTACACACACTTACACAAAGATGCACACACACACACACACACAAACACACTGTTGGTCAAGCCCGTGAGCAGTCTGGGATTGAAGAGACTGTGAGAGAGTTAGTGGGTGAGAGAGAAGAAGAGAAGAGGAGAGATGAGAAAAGAAATAAAGAGAAGGGAGGAGAAGAGAAGGAGAGGGAAAAGAGGAGAGAGATTTGCAGGGTGGAGTATCCTGTCTCTCCACATGGCTGGCCTTTTATGACTGCCCTGAGCTCTCCCATGTCAGACTAGAACATGAGTGCAAACGGCTGTCTGTCTGTGTGCACAGCTGTTTGTGTGTGTGTGTGTGTGTGTGTGTGTGTGTGTGTGTGGCTAGTTGGTTAACATAGCTAGATTATGTAGCTTACGGTGTGATTTTTGACTGAACTGTAAGGAGTCAAATTACTTTTGAAATGAGTGAGTGAAAGTGTATATTGCAGTTAAGCAAAATGTAGCCTTTTCCGAATGATCCAAATTCTATCTTGAACATATGCCCAATAAATGTTTTGGAAAGAATAAAATATCCACATGTAATATTTTTTATTCAAATAGCATGTGTTTTGACATGTGTGTATTTATACATTATGTGTATATATGTGTGTGTGTGTGTGTGTGTGTGTGTGTGTGTCTATTTGGTCTGTCCTGCTCTCTTCCAGTCACTCCTCCGTTCAACTCTGTCTCTGATCTCTCTTTCACTTTCTTCCAATTCTAGTAAACCCCAAAGCCAAACCATAAATGATCAGTCATTTATGTATTACTATTACAATGTATTACTGAAGATCATCCATAGAGATGATATAAAAATCTATTTTCCTCTATAATCCCCTATTCACTTTTTCCAGTATCAATCTCTCTCTTTCATCCACACTCTTTCTCCCACTCTTCCTCGCCAAACTCTCCTATTTCACTCATTGACTCCATCAGACTGAGAAGTGCCTTGAGTTCAGGCCTCACGTGAGCAGTGAAATGGAGCTCAGCTGGACCACTGACTATTCTCTGATATGCTCTCAGGATCTCAACTGAAGATGAAAGAATCCTAGAAGAGGTCCAGTTCTGATTAGGGTGACTTCCCAGATTATTTTATTGGACTTTCCAGTAATACATGTGTTTGTATCAGTCCATTTGGAGATCTAGTCTTATGAAGAGTGATTCTTTTGCTTGTGTAAACAAGTCATTTTGTCCAGGGTGACTCTGTGGCTCAACTAGTCAACTAGTATGAACAGAACTAACTGAACCAAGTTATTAGAGAATTAAGAATTAGTTTGGGATCAGTAATCTAAACCAATCAGATTTATTCATCGAAACTGGCCCATCATCAGTACTATTGATGTAAACTCCTCTAAACCTTTAAACTAGACCACATTCAGCGGCTCAAGTAGCCTACGTCAAGACAAGCAATTAGAATGTGAGCTACGGTTTTGTGGGTTGAGTTGATCCATGTGCTTGCCTTAGGGCTGGGTTGAGGAACACTCATCTAGTGGACCTCCACAGCTCCAAGCCATTCAGCCTCAGATGTGTGTGTTCAGGGGCACTGCTAGAAATGTTGGGCCCTATGACAAAAAATAATTTTGGGCCCCTGAAATATTGACTTTAATATTATTTTTTTTCTCTGGGCCCCCCTGTCAGTGCTATTAAGGTAAGAAGTTCAGAAAGTTTTTTCAATGTGTTTGATTGAGGTTGCTGACGAACTAACGTCAGTGTTTGGCTATTGTGCCGGTTGTATGCTATGGTTGTAGGCTACGTTTCGCTAACAGTAGCCATTCACTGCATCGTCAAAACTGTCCACGATAGTAACGTCATGTGCGCATGTTTAGCATATTCACCATCAGACAGAGTACAGTACTGTTCACTACCCCAGTTGTAAATAATATTTACACACAGGTTGGATATTAATAATTTGCTAGTCATTACTAAATGTATTAGTAGTCTCTGGCTGCAGCTAACTAAGTGTCTGCTGTAACTAGCAGACAATCCATCTCCGTGGAGACTGAAGAACGCTTCTGCTGTAAAGTCTCTTTCAATGCTGCAAATCCCTTAGTGTTTTCCCTTAACTAAGTATCCCATGTAAGTGATTCTGTGCAACTCCCTTATGGAAATCCCTTAGGTAATTGGAAATAAGCCCTTAAGGTTCATACTTAAGGTAAAAAACTTAAGGTGTTTTGTGCAGCCGGGCCCAGGCCCTTAGAATCATCCTAACTTTTCCCCCTCCCCTGTGTGTGTTACTATAAACCCAAGCCAATGATGCTAGATGCTGCCAACCTCTCCCAGTGCCCAGGCAGTCATTAGTAAAGTAAACATCTGCATGGCAGAGACCCAGTCACCTGTTTCCTTGCCACGTTGCGTCATGATGAGAAGACAGAGAGCAAAACAGACAACGTCACCTGTGGAGTGAACCTCTCCACTTCCACAAAACACACACACAGTTGGCATGGTGTAGAGCCAAGCTGAGGGAGACTCAGACAGAAGCAAACAAACAAACACACTTACACACAAACGCACACACCTGCATGCACACAAACGCACACAGACAGACAAATGCACACACACACACACACACTTGCTCTGTCTCACACAAAGAATCAATCAAACACACACAAACACACAAAAAAGAGGATGAAAACACAAAAACACACACATGTGCTCACACACAGACATACACACAAACATGCATATTGAAACACACACACACACACACACACACACTTGCTCTGTCTTTCTTTACTCACACAAACACACATACATGCATGCACATATTGCAACACACACACACACACACACACACACACAGCTGCTCAGTGTCTGAGTGAGAGGAGAGGAGAGGCAGTAGCTGGGCCTTCACTGTATGCACCCTGCTGTGCCCTGGCTGTGTCTGCCATCTCCCTCTCCTCTCTCCCTGGGCTGAATGTGGGGTTGCCAGGGGCACAGAGCAGGGGCCAAGGCCACAGAGGGCATCCCCCAAACACCCTCACTACAGGAAGAGGGAGTGGGGGTGCACTTGGTGAGGGGTCACAGTGACATCATTTGTTTACGCTTCACTGGCCGAAACAACTTTTTGTATAGCTTTCTGGCAGGGAGGGAGAGAGGACCGGGAATAGCGCTGATTAGTTGGGAGAAGTGTGTGTTTGTGTGTGTGTGAGTGAGTGTGTGTATGTGTGTGTGTGTGTGTGTGTGTGTGTGTGTGTGTGTGTGTGTGTGTGTGTGTGTGTTTGGGTGTGTGTGTGTCTGTGTCAGCTGTGATGCTGAGCCTTACAATACAGCGGGAGCCAAGGTGACGCCATCTTACACAGATTTAGTGCCAGTCAGGCTATCTCTGCACTGAACAGCTATCCTCTTCCATATACAAGTGTGTGTGTGTGTGTGTGTGTGTGTGTGTGTGTGTGTGTGTGTGTGTGTGTGTATGTGTGTGTGTGTGTGTACAGTTTCCCTCTGTGTGTGTACAATATGTGTGTGTGTGTTTGTATGCATATGCATGCGTGTGTGTGTGTGTGTGTGTGTGTGTGTGTGTGTGTGTGTGTGTGTGTGTGTGTGCAGTGTCTGTGTTTATACAGTATGTGGTGTGTGTGTGTGTGTGTGTGTGTGTGTGTGTACATTAGCACATGTTGTGTAAGAGTTCAGGTCGGGACATTTCATTTCCTCCCCCCTGCATTCAAACACACAGCTGTGTGTGTTGCTGTGGGTTGAGTTGAGGCCATAGCGGTTGGCCTGGTGGGTGGGGGTGGGCAGAGAAAGCATCAGACAGGCAACCACACAGCCATCAGCTGAGGGAAGAGAGGAGTGTTTCTGTTTATGTTTGTGGTGCAGTTAGCAGGGAGAGGCAATCAGAGCTAACCAGAGACGACCCAACCAGAATGGCCTTCAGAATAGTTCGCAAGAGGACCTCGCTGATGGGCACGTGCAGTTCCCCTGCCTAACTGAGGGGGGCAGTGTGGCTTCAGGAACAGCGGCATTGATCAGGCTGAGATATTTAGGTCAGTGATAGCCCTGATCCATTAGACCCGTTCCCATCACAGCTAAAATCACTGGCCAACTACGCACCAATGGGATGGCTTAGCAAATCCACAGGGATCCATTGGATGGCTTGATTTGTCAACTGTACACTTACTGTGGACCAATAGGGATGCTCAGTGTAACTGTGTGATTGGCTAGAAGGATAATTCAGTCAGACACGTCCACACAGTGAACCAATAGGGGAGCTTGATTTCCATAAGCATAAACCAAGATGCAATAATAGACCTACTCACAGTGAACCAATCAGGAGGCCCGATCTCAGCCACACCACCAGTGGAAAGGGCTTGGCTTGGAGGCAGTCTCTAAACGCAGTTCATATTTTATCACACACAGAAACAGACACACACACACACACACACACACACACACACACACACACACAGAAACAGACACACACACACACACACACACACAATTACACAAAAGCCGGCCTACATTTCCCTTGTCCTCAAATTCACCCATGTTTATAAATCATAAATATTTACCCTCTCAAACTAACAATCGCTAAATCACTTGCAGCCTTACTGGGAACATGACATTCAAAAGCACACATTTTTGAAATGGCACTGATTAGGTCTGATGTGGTGAGCCGCCCTCTCCCGCCTTTAAACTGTGTCTGTCAATTTGGAGGGTGGAGGAAGGGAGGGGAGGGTTGGTGGTAAGGGGTTAAACTCAGCGTGGCTGTTCGCGGGTGTGGCAGTCTCATTACTCTCTTTCTCTTCGCTGTCTGTCGGTGCGATGTCTGGATCAGGCTCGTTGGAGCCTTTCGACGCACACAGGATGCAGCTGTCCCATGTTTGGCAATGTCTTCTCCGCAGAATTGAAGGCCATCA
>JAODXP020000023.1:22823982-22826482 GCA_027497455.2 Sardinella longiceps
CAGTGGAGATTTCATGTGACGTAGATGAACTGGTGACGAGTGACGCACAGGACTTGAAACTAAACAGAAGTATTTATTTGTGTTTGTTTTTGTTTGTGCAGTGTGTGTGTGTGTGTGTGTGTGTGTGTGTGTGTGTGTGTGTGTGTGTGTGTGTGTGTGTGTGTGTGTGTGTGTGTTTACAATAGAGTTTGATGAGAGCTATGTCAATGTGTCTCTGAGTGTGTGTGAGTGTGTGTGTGTGTGTGTGTGTGTGTGTGTGTGTGTGTGTGTGTGTGTGTGTGTGTGTGTTTACAATAGTTTTGTGAGAGCCATGCAAAGTGTGTGTGTGTGTGTGTGTGTGTTTACAATAGAGTTTGATGAGTGTCATGTCAATGTGTGTGTGTGTGTGTGTCTATTCACAATACTTTTGTGAGAGCCATGTAAAGTGTGTGTGTGCGCATGTGTGTGTGTGTGTGTCTGTGTTTGCGCGTGTGCGTGCAACTGATGTGGTATGAAATGTGTTTGTGAGATGCGCTGACACTGCTGAGTGGATAGCTGGTGCGTAACAGGGCATTGGCCTGGGACTGCCATAAGCTCAGAGTTTCTGGAAAGTTACAAATATTTAGTCTGAGAACATCTGTGTTGCAGGCTCTCATCCATGGCAAAAGACAGAGAGAGAGACAGAGAGAGAGAGAGAGAGAGAGAGAGAGAGAGAGAGAGAGAGAGAGAGAGAGAGAGAGAGAGAGAGAGAGAGAGAGAGAGGACAGGGACCTTCTTCAGAGTGCATTCAAAAACCAGACACGGACGTGATGTGAATTACGCATGACACCCCTATTATGTAACGACAGCAGTAGAAGCATAGGATCCTAACCTACTAAATGTTTGGTAATTGCTCACGGGGGATAAACATGCTGGCTATTGTCATTTGGTGTCTATCGCTACAAGCACACACCAGCACATCTCAAATCCCTCTTGCAGAGACACAGGCACACACCACGAACCAGCAGCTAGCCAGCTGGAGAAAGTGTGCGTATGTGGTTTGGGGTGGGTGTGTGCGTGTGTGTGTGTGTGTGTGTGTGTGTGTGTGTGTGTGTGTGAGAGAGAGAGAGAGAGAGAGAGAGAGAGAGAGAGAGAGAGAGAGAGAGAGAGAGAGCATATCTGTGTGTGAGGTTATGTGTGTGTGTGTGTGTGTGTGAGAGAGAGAGAGAGAGAGAGAGAGAGAGAGCATATCTGTGTGTGAGGTTATGTGTGTGTGTGTGTGTGTGTGTGTGTGTGTGTGTGTGTGTGTGTGTGTGTGTGTGTGTGAATATGGAATATGGGACTGCAGAGATGAGAAAAAGATGTGGTGCATGATGTCTGGAAGACAACTGGATGGGGCTGGATGTCTCCATAGCACTGGTAACAGATGCGCGCAGGCCTATTCCCCTGGTGCAGGGTGGATGTAGGGGCTTTGACCCCACTCTCCTGTCCCACCCTCCCCTCCCCTCCCCAAGCCCACCCTGCTGGGGCTGAGGTTCCCCTCTCACCTCCTCCCTCTGGGCCAGAGCCTAATCTCTGTGTTAGATAACAGTGAGAGCCTGTCGGCCCCAGGCCTCGCTCGCTCGCTCGCTTGTTTCACTGCTGTCCAGGACAGGCACCATGACTCTCCCAATTCTCCTGGACACATTCTCACACTCCATCCACCCTCCTCTTACCGCCCTCCTCCCCTTCACTCTCTCTCTCTCTCTCTCTCTCTCTCTCTCTCTCTCTCTCTCTCTCTCTCTCTCTCTCTCTCTCTCTCTCCCTCTCCCATCCCTCTTTCTCTCATTCTCTGTCCTCATTCCTCTCTCTCTCTCTTGCTTTCTCTCTCTCCTTTTTTCTCACCATTCATCTCTCTCTCTCTCGCTCTCTTTCTCTCACCATTCCTCATTCTCGTTCTCCCTCCACCACCCTGATCCCTTCTTTTTCTCTCTCTCTCTCTCTCTCTCTCTCTCTCTCTCTCTCTCTCTCTCTCTCTCTCTCTCTCTCCTCTGTCCGCAGAAACAGAACCACACTTCCAGGAACACGTCCGACCCAGTTGAGCTAACCTCCTCTCAGCCCGGCCCATTCAGACTCTCCAAGTTTCTGCGGGCCTCTGTAGAGAGTTTAATGGGCCTGTCAATGGACTAACTTTCGTGACCACATTAGAAAGAGCAACAAGCGTTCTCTTAACACCAACAGTTAGCGGTTCTCTTAACACCAACGCTAGCCTAAAGTTATTACCGCAAATACAAACACTCCCTGAATCACAGACTTTTGACTTCACACTCTCCAGGCCGTCACACACCTCGTCTGTTTGTGTTTGCCCACGGGAGACCCAAACGTCTCCCAAACGGTCCTTGAAGAGGAAACCAAACAGAGGCTGAAAAAGTTACCCAAACATGCGCGGCCTTGTGATCCGACCTCACACTACCGCCACCAACACACACACACACACACACACACACACACACACACACACACACACACACACGCACACACACACAGACTCTCTCTCTCTCTC
>JAODXP020000023.1:22828982-22843982 GCA_027497455.2 Sardinella longiceps
CAATAGCAAATATATACACTAAGGCTCACTCCACGCGCTCACAGGAGACGAGGAAATCACCTAGGTGTGGATTGAGACACATTTTCGTGAGAACTGTCATGTTTCATTAGGTTTGTTATGACCTGATTCATCAGTAGAACCAGCAATTCACGCATTCAGGCTCCTCTCTGCTTTCAAATCCCTCATAAATACTGTGAAACAACCGCGTCAGATGGAGCAATCGTTTCCCAAGGATTCGAGGGGGAATTCGTTTTTTCGTTTCATTTCGTTTTTTTTTTTTTTTTTGCTTTTGTTTTTGGAAAGAGGGGTTTTTGCAGGATAAGTCTGCATGTCCCTGAGGGCTTCCTGAGACGTCAGGAGCCGAGAGGGCCTCCAGTCCCAGAGGAGTCCTAAAGCCCTGTGCTTACGTCCACACACAGGGAGGCAGCCATCTCAGAGATAGGGCGGGATTTGATGATGAATTGAGTGAGGGAGTTTGAATGTGTTTGTGAGTGTGTGTGTGTGTGTGTGTGTGTGTGTGTGTGTGTGTGTGTGTGTGTATGTGTATGTGTATGTGTGTGTATGTGTGTGAGAGAGTGTGTATTTGCATTCATGAATGGTGAATATGAGTGTGTGAGTGTATGAGAGAGAGAGAGAGAGAGAGAGAGAGAGAGAGAGAGAGAGAGAGCTCAAGGGACTACAGTGACATCTGCTTCTGTCAGATGCTCTCCTTTTCCTGCATCTTTCTTCCCCCTCCCTCTTTCTTGCTCTCCTTCTCTTTCCCTCCCTCCTTCCATCCCTCACTGCAGTCTGCATGTCTGTTTCCCAGCTCTCTCTCTCTCTCTCTCTCTCTCTCTCTCTCTCTCTCTCTCTCTTTCTCCCTCTCTCTCTCTCTCCCTCTCTCTTGTAGGTTCCCACACAGTGCTCCCCCCTATCTGCAGGCAATAGAAACCAGTCCTGCAGCTGTTGTGCACTGGTTTGATTATAGTTGAGGGAAAACATCAAATTATTTGTCCTGTCTTTGTCCAAACTTCCAGTTGTTATCGTATCCTGCTAAAGGGCCGCGGCAGCCGTTTGTGCTGGACTCGGCCTGCGTCTGGAGGCTTCCCGAGCCGCGGGATTCGTTACACAGGCCCTGAGGTGTCGAACTCTTACACTTTCGGACTTAAACGCCCTTATGTGTTCTGTGTATGTGTGTGTGTGTGTGTGTGTAGATATGTGCACATCGCTGTGTGTGTTTGTGTGCAGACATGCATGCGTGGTTGTGTGTGTAGACATGCATACATGGTTGTGTGTGTCTGTGTGTGTCTGTGTGTGTGTGTGTGTGTGTGTGTGTGTGTGTGTGTGTGTGTGTCCCTGGGGCGTTGTTGGACTAGAGGAACCACATACACCTGGATCCTGTCCCTCCGTGACCCATAAAGAGAAGAAGGGGAGGCCCACCTACCTCGAGTGCCCCTACTCAGCATTTACCCACAGATCCCTTCTTATGTCTTTCTCTGTTTCTTTTCTCATACACACACACACACACACACACACACATAGATGCTCTCTCTCTATCTCTGAAACACACACACACACACACACACACAGACACACACACACACACACATACACACACACACACAGACCTTTTCTCACACACACACACACACACACACACACATACACACACATGCTCACACACACACAAGCACACAAACACACGCACACACACACACACACACACACACACACACACACACACACACACACACACACACACACACACAGACTTTCACTTTCTTTTCCTTACTCTGTCTTGCCTTTCACCTCCTTCCTCCCCCTTTTTCCTCTCTTTCCACTCTTTCTTTCTCTCTCTCTCTTTCAACACTCACATCTGGGACAGGTTAGGTGTGACAGGCTTTTGACGGGCCCTCCTCCCATAAACTTTAGCGTCTCAGCAGCCAGCCCCACTCCCCCCCCCCACCTCAACTCTGCCTCCAACCCCTCCACAACCCCCCCACACCACCCACCCCTCTCCCTACCACTGGCCACCTCATCCTCTGCTCTACTTTGAGGCTGAAATCTCCATCCTGCATCAGTCGGAAACACGATCTGGAGTTTAGTCCACCTGGACGGGTCTGTTTTCGCTGAGATCCCTAGAACTTTAGGTGTGTGTGTGTGTGTGGGGGGGGGGCTCTCTCTACCCCCCCCCCCCCTCTTTTTTAAAACCCCAATAAAAAAGAGCTGCTTAGAGTACATGAAATGAGCCAAGTTCTCCGCTGAGATGAGCAGCCAGGGGCAGTTCTCCCATGCTACTGCCCTCCTGCCCCGGATTTCCAGCAGACTCTTCCAGACGACTGGCTGACTGACTGGCTGACTGACTGACTCAGAGTCAGCTGTGGGGTTTGAGCTGAGCCAAGAGGAAGACACCATCACCGTCACCTGCTTTTATATGTCTGCAGCAATTTGGTCCCCATCTGTGCTAGAGAGAGTCTACAGGGTCTGCAAAGCCTCTTGGAGCACAAGCTGGTTTAAGGCAAATCCTAGAAAACTTGTTCAAGAATTGCAGTAACCCCAAAGTAACTCAGCATACATGCACTGCACACACATTCATGCACACGCACATGCACACACACACACACACACACACACACACTGGCCATGTGCACAGAGCACATTCACCTTGAGGATATGTTATAATGCATGGTCCACTGGGGTAATTATAGTAATATAATCAACACAGAGATGTAAGATAATTAACACACACACACACACACACACACACACACACACACACACACACACACACACACACACACACACACACACACACACACAACACACACATACACACACACACACACACACACATACACACACTCACACCATGCTCACAATGCTAAAAGCCGAGGAGGAAGGATGAGCCCAGTCACCAAGCGAAGTCTGTGAATGTCTATAAGCGAAATCCATATGAGTGGGAAAGCGGACGGTCCAGGAAGTGGAAGAGGCTTATGAGGACGTTTCCTTGGAGCCTGTCCAGAGGAGACTAATTCATACAGTACGCAGAGATGCTTCCCGCGCGGCCCAGCCTGAGGGCTAGCACTCACACAGTGACGCAGATGAGCCAGCAGAAACCCTATCTGGCCTTTCGGAGCTTAGACACGCAAGGAGATCCTTGGCACATAACGTGAGGAATCAAAGTGTTTCTCTCTCTCTCTCTTTTTATGTAGGTTTTGTTCATATATGACATGAAGAGTGCACTACTGGGCATTGGTTTTCTTTCCCACGCTTCGCTTCGGACTGACTCCATGCAGTATTTAATGGCAAAGTGATAATGCATCATTATGTTTTATTTTACTTGGAAAAAATATTCTCTTCATGCTGATGATATGGAACATACCAATTCTGAAACCTGTAAAGATAGAAATACACAAACTTTGTCTGTGACTGCAATGATTGCAGTAATATCATATTCAATTACTGTCACGTTCTTGGTACATAGTAGTTTTATGAGAAAGTGCACATAATCCATGTGTGTGCATGAGTGCCATTGTGTGACTGTGTGAGTTTTTTTTTTATTAAAGGAAAGCACCAGAGTGAATTCAAGCATAGCCCTGTAGAACGAGCCTGCTAAATGCACTAGTTAGCAGAAGGAAGAAAATAATTTGGAACAGCATAGACATAACATGAATGTAAAAGCGAACAAGCACTTTACACTGAATCAATGGAAACTGATTAATCGAAACCGGAAGATCTGAGGTGCCGTTGACTCAATGTAACTTGTTTCGCATTCGCGTTAGGTCTATGCTGTTCGTAATTCTGTCATTCCATACGAAATATATTGCTGTTAGAAGGCTCGTGCAACAGGGCTCGTGCAACTCCGGAACTATCCTTTAACCTATGCCTAGGTTGCATGAAGGTATGCAAAGATGCAAAATTAAAGTAGGAGTGTGTGTGTGTGTGTGTGTGTGTGTGTGTGTGTGTGTGTGTGTGTGTGTGTGTGTGTGTGTGTGTATGTGTGTGTGGACAAAGCCTTTCCTGTACAGTTGTGGCAGAGAGCCATTGCACTGGTTGACCGCTCAAACTGTATGCTCAGCACCTGTTACAGTAATACCACTCCTGCTCTAGTCTGGGAAGGAACATCATGTTTCTGTCACAACCGAAGGCTGTGAACAAGCCTGGTGTGTGTGTGTGTGTGTGTGTGTGTGTGTGTGTGTGTGTGTGTGTGTGTGTGTGTGCGTGTGTGTGTGTGTGTGCCCATATGAGTTTCCATACGTCTTTGTGTGGTGTGTGTTTCCATACAGCGTGTGTGTGTGTGTGTGTGTGTGTGTGTGTGTGTGTGTGTGTGTGTGTGTGTGTGTGTGTGTACACACTGTAGAGCTATAGAGGCCAGCCAATCAGCATGAAACAACCATGTGAATGGAAAAAAAAGTTTTGTGTAAAAAAAAAAAAAAAACCTTTCTTGTGTGAATTTTCCTGGGGGAAAAAAAGATAAAGAATTCTCCACCTAAATAAACGGACAGAATCATGTTGGAAAGGTGCACAACAATTAAAAGAAAAAAAAAAACTCCAGACAATCACTTACTTCTTTTTTTTCACACACTCTTTCACTATTTCCCTCTCTCTCTACCCTTCTGCCCTCCTCCTTCTCTCACCGTCTCCCTCCCTTCCGCTCTTTGCATCTTTTGTGCGGGGTGTGGATGGAAAAGTACTGGTGAGCTTGCCAGCGTTTAGCCTACAGTGTCTGTCCTTATCGCAGCTCTTAGCCGTCTGTAGCATGCTGAATAGGACCGCTGCAGTCCCACCGTCCCACTGAAACCAGAGCTCTCTCTCTTTCTACTCTGTGTGTGTGTGTGTGTGTGTGTGTGTGTGTGTGTGTGTGTGTGTGTGTGTGACAGAACTCTCCAGAAAGAAGGGGAGTGACGGGGAGCTAGCACTTAGGAGGCATTAAGGTGTCCTGTTTGGAGCGTTTAAAGGGGGGAGAAGTTAGTGCTGTCACTGAGGCCAGCGCTAAGCCCTTAAGAAAACCATCAGATAAGGACTGGAGAGGTGGCGAACCTCATGTCACACACACATGCACACACACACCAACACACACACACACACTCACACACAAACTACGCACACATTCAAGCACAAATACACAATAAACCCAGACGCACATGCATACATTTACAGTACACACACGCCATACTTGCACATGCAGACACATCCACACATGCTTTTTCTCTCTCTTTCTGAAATAGACAAACACACACACACACACACACACACACACACACACACACACACACACACACACACACACAGTGGGCCTCTACTCCGTACCAGTTACCACATAAACCTTAAGTTGTAAATCAAAGACAAGGGTGCACCACACACATGCAGTGTGTAATAGTCAAGGCAGCCTGCAAACACACACACACAGAGACACTTATACACACACACACACGCTCACACACACATTCACACAGATACACTTCTTCTATTAGCACTCTGATGCATACAGGTTAATAATCACAAATAATCATAATCTTGTCCACTTTTAGACAATTTTGCTTACATTGTAAAATGCTTTCAAGTATTCTTTTATGCACAACCTATTTTGCTTAAGATTTACTGTAATAGAAGTGGTAAATTGTCTTCTTGAAATTTATCATGATATCATATTATATTGTGAAAAATGTTACTATATTTGAACTGCATGTTCTGCAAATAAGTGCTGACATTTCAAAACTACTTGTTGAAACTGTCAGTCTGTCCACAATGACTTTCACAAAACACAGGGGGCGCTGTTGCTCTCTCACTAAATGAAATGGATTAGAGCTTGAAGAATGATAGAGAGTGAGTGAATGAGAGAGAGCAGGCTAAAGGGAAAGTGGGAGGTAGAGAGAGAGAGAGAGAGAGAGAGAGAGAGAGAGAGGAGGGCCGCTGTGTCTTGTCTTGGTAAGTGGTTGGTGTGTTGGCCAAGAGTGGACTGAACAGGCTAATCTCTCAGTGACGGGAACATTACCTTTATTGTGAGCGACCCAGTGTGAACACAAGGAATGCAATGAAACTAAAACGACTGAATTACATGCTGGCTCACTGAAAGAGGAAGCCCTTAACACTCTGGTTACATGTGTTTCGGTGTGTGTGTGTGTGTGTGTGTGTGTGTGTTCTATGAGTGTGGCTGTTTATTGGCCCCCTAGCTGTGATATTGAGTATGCTATTAAGATTATATATGATTTAGTATGCCATGCCATTGGTCAGATATCCTGTTGACATCTTCACAGCCAGCCGTTCCTTGTGATCCAATATATCAGAATTGATCCAATCAAATGACCAGTGCCATCATGACAGTGTTTATAAACGATCAGATGGTTCCTGAAGAGGCGTCTGGCTCGAAGGTCAGAGTTTAACAAATGCCAGCAGCCATGGAGCCATGCCCATTTCTCTTGGCCATCTCGTTAAGCGTCTAGTGCCTCTGTCTCTCGCTCTCTGCCCGTTGAGGCTTTCATCGAGTACCGCCAGGGGAGCCAGATCGACGCCAAAAACATCCGCCGTGACTCCACAGCCATCTCAAAACTCTTTGTCTTCCAAAGCGTCACACTGCGCGCACACAAATAGAAGCCATCAATTCCTTATCTGGACAGTGATAGTTGAGGAGGTTAGTGGTGTGTGTGTGTGTGGGGGGGGGGGGGGGAATGGATTGAGCAATGGACAGAGAGTCCAGCTGACCTGGCTGGACGTTTGGAGTGGATTGGACACTCGGAGGCCCATGAGGGAGAGGTGCGCAGCCAAGCTGAGGTGGCAGAAGCCTGGGACGAGGTCGGCCTTTAAAGTGGGTGCCAGGGGACGAGGGGGCAACAGCAAGGCCTCGTGGGGAGGCAGGAATGGCACGCTCTCTTCGTCCCTCTGCGGCCATTGCGACCTTCAGGTCCCTCACGACACTGTAGAGCACCTCAGCTCTGGCCACAGTCACCGTTGGCCAACGTTCCGCTGTTTACATCCCCACTCCATGTGTATTTAGTCTTGTATATAATGTCCATTTTGTATATTGTGTACATAGGTGCCCCTATACTGTATATTGTTGTCTTTTGTACATTGTACAGAATGTGTCCATATGAAGGGTTCAGAAGCTTCTAAGTTCATTTTCATAAATAGGCAAATATTTTATTGTTTTAGTAGCATAGTAATCTCAAACAGCAGTTTTAATTTAATTTTGAGGTAAAAAAAAAGTCAAATTTGAGTTGAACTGATAATAAACTTCATCAAAATTAGATAAATATATTTTCGCAAAATTCATCACAAATGGGTTTTTACCCCAGAACACTCAATTCTATTTGTCTATTGAATGTACAGCATACCACTAAATATTTCTATTGACCTTCTGCAGGTGACGTATTAATAGTTCCCGCCACGGCTGTGGACGGCAAACTTGGCTATCGACTAAGTGAGTTTCAATGAGACGCCTCCAGCAGTTCACTGATTTCAGTAGGATATATGCCTGTTTAAGTCTATTGCTTACATTTCTTGAATAAATTAACTTCTTGAAGATTCATATAAATATCCTTCAATTCATTACCTAAAAGTTTAGTAGTATTTTAGCGATCGTTTTGACACGCACACACCCGATTTTTCCCATAGCAACGGCCGTTGCTATAGACTCAAATGCGTTAATCACTCGTTTTTATCGTCTTTTATCCTTCTGACCATCGACAAATCACTTTGACGACATCACAGACGGTATACTGTTACTACCATATTGAAATTGTTGCAACAGATAAAATAACAAAGCCACAGGAGAATATTTTATACTTCGCTGCACAGGTTGTTAATGTACTTCCGCCGTCCAAGACGATAGATCACGTGGTAACGATGACGTGCTTGCAAAAGGTCAATACTGAGTATGTTGTGAATGTATTCTATGACCAAGAGCCTCTACCTGAATGATCTGAATAGAGATAGGCTTTCCCTTGCTTTCATGCCATTCAGCTTGCATGAAGAGATGATAATGGAAAAGAGCGATAGATAATAACCAGTTGGGTATTTCATGTCACGTTAAGAGTACTTGTTGCGTGCTCATATGAGAGCAGATAAGTGTGTGTGTGTGTGTGTGTGTGTGTGTGTGTGTGTGTGTGTGTGTGTGTGTGTGTGTGTGTGTGTGTGTGTGTTCTGGGGCATCAGGGTCATACTGACAGCTTGCGTCCTCATAGGCCATTTCCCCTCAGTCTACTTGCTGCTCTTGCCTCCAAAGTTTTTGCAGGAAAAAAAGTCAAAAAGAGGAATGAGGAAGAAAAGAATGAAATTGGGGTAAAAAAAAAAGAGAGGAAAAAATCTCTCTATGGCACCAAAGCAGCTTAGGCAGTCTTAATCTCTCTACTGCTCTCACCCATACCCCCCCCCCTTCCCCATCACACACACACACACACACACACACACACACACACACACACACACACACCAACACCCCCACCCCCTGGTCTAACCTCAGCCCAGATCAAAGCCACCTTCTACCTTCGGATTTGGCTCCTCAATTAGCCGGATTAGTATCAAATTGAGTTCTGATTTGGTCTCCATTGTGACACGCTCGGCGGGGTGCCATGGCGCTATGGGAGCACGTGAGGACCGCCAAAAAATACTGGACCCTGCCAGAGAGAGAGGGGGGGGGGGGGGACCCCCCTTCTGGAACTTCCCCACCCCACAAGAAGGGCCCCCCATGTTAGAGAGAGCACCCCCAAAGAGAGCAGAGGCCCCCGGAAACAGGCCTTAATGGGAACTCTTTCACATTCTTCTACAACAAAAGCCAATGGCTCCCCTTTTTTTTCTCTCCGTCTCTTTGACTCTTTTCTCTGTTTCTTCGTCGTCTCTTTTCCTGCCTTTAGAGTCTCTACAGATGTGACTGAAGGGTCCTTGCCAAGTGACTTCATTCCACAAAATAGGTAATTAAGGCAGAATGTCAATTAAGCCTCTGTGTGTGTATGTGTGTGCTTTTGGGTGTGTGGGATTTGTGTGCGTGTGTGTGTGTTCATGTAAGTGTGTCAGTGTGGAGTTGTCTGTGTGAGTGAGGAACACACAGAGAGTGTGAGCTACATGGGTGTTCATGTAAGTATTTGTGTGTACATGCATGTGTGTGTGCGTGTGTGTGTGTGTGTGTGTATGTAGGCACTTTACAGAGAAATGGAACAACACCAGCTTCAAGTCTGGCTTCATCACAATAAACTTTTCAAAGGCCAGGCAGGCGCGTCAGTGCTATGAAAGCTTTCTCCTCCCAAGCAGTCCCACATAAATTAGTGGTCCTCAGTCTGCAGGGCTTAAAGAGCTGGAAACATGCTGATTGTTTCACTTTCATTCTGCTTTTATGGCCAAAAGAACCTCCCGCCCCGTCTTCATCTTTGGCGTGGAATCTAAACGAGGCAGAGATCTGTCGCCACCAAGCAGCCATCAGTGAACGAGTCTGACAGTGGGACACATGACAGGCAACAAGTGCGACAGACTGGGTGGACAGCCAAGGGGGAAGTGTGTGTGTGTGTGTGTGTGTGTGTGTGTGTGTGTGTGTGTGTGTGTGTGTGAGAGAGAGAGAGAGAGAGAGAGAGAGAGAGAGAGAGAGAGGGAGAGAGTGTGTGTGTGTGTGTGTGTGTGTGTGTGTGTGTGTGTGTGATAAAATGAACAACTGCTGAAAAATGGACGAGCAGTGAGTGAGTGATTGAGTGAGCTTTTGAATGTGTGTGTGTGTGTGTGTGTGTGTTGTGATGCCATTGACTGTGTAAATGGTCTGTAGAGTAGGACTGAGGGGAGAGGGAGAGTGAAGACATCAGGCCTGAGTGTTGATGACCTGTCAGAGATAATCAGCCTGTGTTCCGCACCAGTCTCCTGTGGAATGAGTGTGTGTGTGTGTGTGTGTGTGTGTGTGTGTGTGTGTGTGTGTGTGTGTGATTACAGTATGTCTGCATGTGTGATGTGTGTATGAGTTTGTGAATGGGTGTGTGTGTATTAGTCTTGCTTTACCTAGTTGTAGACTACATCTGTAAGAAATCTGGTCCATGTTGTGCAACATAAAGTGGATTAATGTAGTCCTGCTACACTAACTCCTTATAATCTGCATCTGACTCATGCAACCAATGACCTCTGATAGTTCTACAAATAGTTCAGCTGATTTTTCAACATGCTGTTCAAAATTGTTCACATTGACTACATGGCTCTCTTCCTCAGTCAATATTAGTATACTGCAATGAGAAGTGTTCTAATTGACCTTTCATACTAAAGACCTGTATTGACACTCGGTTTGAGTCATGCTTTGTGTTCCAGGCACATAATCAGATCTCTTTTAGTAGGATGAAGAAAAATTGGATTTTTATGAGTACTTGTGACTTATGACTACTTGTGCAGTATGTAAAAACAAAGACACATCTAGCCAGAGAGCTCCCATTATCAGTGGAGATCTCAGGTGACGTACTGTAGAAGCGCATAGGCAAGGCATGCACTTGAAGTACTCTGAACTCTTTTGCCCTCAACGGTGCCTTCCAGGCAGCGCTACCCTCAGGGCACTATTGCCCTAGCCTGACATAGCCCGCCCATAATACGAATGTTCATCCGTATCCATGGTCTGGGAACGAGCTGTCCAATCGTTTCAAACCAGAAGTGAATGCCCTCCCCTCCGCAGTATAATCGCGCCAGGTTAAAGAACCCCCAGACCATGAATACGGATGAACAGCAGTATTATGGTCGGGCTATGTCAGGCTACTATTGCCCCCAGTTTAGGATTAGAATGAGGGTTGAGGGGCTTAGGTTTAGGGTAAGGGTTAAGGCTGTGCATTGGGGGCAAAAAACACCATTAGGCAAGGGTGTGATTGTGTGTATGAGTGTGTGTCTAAAAGTGGGGAGGTCCAATTTTAAATTTAACAGTTTGTTTTCCGGAAAACAAATTATGTTACCTTTTATGTTACCTTTATGTTAACTCTTTCAGGGTTAAAGTTGGTGAGATATAGTGGGGTAGAGATTTCATAGAGCAACTTTGAGTTGGATTACAATCAATTTGGTGAGAGTTCACTTCACTTTAGACAGCCGGTGTGTGTGTATATGTCTATTAGTAAGTGTGTGTGTGTGTGTGTGTGTGTGTGTGTGTGTGTGTGTGTGTGTGTGTGTGTGTGTGTGTGTGTGTGTGTGTGCAGCAGACAGTAGACAGATCAAGGAGTGGAGATGTTGAAATAAGAAGCTGAGTCATCACTCCATGCGGGGTCACTGGGTTTGTAGTCTACATGCCTCCCCTCACATCTCCTTCCAGTCCAGCTCACCCACGTGCGCCGGCTCATGCACTGGCTCATCAGGGGAACTACCATCCCACCAATGAACACACTCAGCCAGTGACTACACCACACTACGGCCCCCCATCAGGCATGTGGGTGAAACAACAAACCAAAACAAACCCAAGTCTTCAGTGTTTCCTATTGTCATCCATCCTGTGAATACACTCACTTCACTTACATACAGCAGTTTTGTATCATACCTCTGCATCAACTCCTCCATGGAAGTCATTCATGCATGTCTGTGCTGAGGAATGCGTGAGTATGTCAGAGTTTCTGTGAGTGGGAATGTTTATATGTTCACAATAACCCCCCTGAGGGATGTGGGTGAACCCCCTTAATGGCTTTAAAGTCAGCACAACCTATTGAGTTGTGGGGTGTTGGCACTGCTGGCACAGTTTCATAAAAGACAATGTAACACAGCAATGAGAAACATTCTGATACTTTCAAAATGAATACTTTCTCCCAAAAACATTTATTTGGTAACACTTGAGTAGGGAGCATATTATCTATTAATAGATAAATTATATGCATGTGTATTAGTGCTTAATATTAAGCATTATTACACACAAATTAGATATTATTGATTATATGAATTCCTTATTTCATAATTCTAATTTTTTAATTAGCAAATAATGTGTCATGATGTAATGTTATTGAAGGTCACATAGATCATATGGAGGTCAATATAATAGAGTTTATAGACGCTTGGGAAGAATAATAGCATAGACACTGTATTAGAAGCCTATTTTGAATCCATACTTTCTGTAACTTTATAAAGACCAATTAGTAAGGATTTACCAAGAATAAATAACTATTGTTGAAAAAATAGGTGCCTACCTACACATGAGTAGTGATGCATACTATACACTCTAATGTACGCACAAATGCATTACAGTATGTTTCTAATGCTAATGCTAATAAGCTAATAACAGGAATATTATAATATATTAAATGTTACTGTTAATGTTATCTCCTCTTGAGAAATGGTTACCAAATATGTTGCAAGGTTGGGTTAGCCCACACACTGTGACCAATGTCATCCAAATCAACACCTGGTCTAGGACTTAAATTCAGTTGTGTTTCTGAGGAAATGACTCCCTAGTGGTGTTACTGTCAGGGTAATGTTGCAGTTCCTAAGAACTGACGTAACATACATCCTTTGACTCACAAGGTTATCATTATTATTATATTTTCCATACTTTGTTTATGTCTGACGCAGTTCTTACAGCTGGGCTACACTTGGCGCGCAACTTACAGTATGGGCTACATGCCCTGTTCATGGAGCATATGCTAAAACAATTAACCTCTAGTAGACAGTGGGCTCTGGGAATGTAGGCTGATGGATTGATCGTGCACCTCAAACCAAGGCGCCTTTTCTGGATGAGAGACAAAAGAGCCACTTTTTTACTCACAAACAGGAAAGTTGTTGAGCTTCAAATGTTGAAGATGTGTTTACAGATTAAGATTAAATTGAGTTGAGTTGAAGTTTAAATACTACAGAGGAGGAGTTTATTTTTCCACTATCTGTTTAGACCTCTCATTACTACAATCATTCTTTCATAAACTTTGGGCCCAGCATCTGAAATACCTTTGAATTTTGCAAATTAAGAGTTCAGATTCAAAAGCATTTAAATCCATTTTTTTGGAAATATTCAAAAATCAAATCAAATATCAAGTCTTTAACAAACCAGGCCAAATCAATAATATATGAGTTGGAGTGATGATGCAGTTTATCAAAATCTCATAAATATTTTCATACATTTATTGCAATGGCACTTAGAGGCTTTTGCATCTGAACTATTCAAATGTATTCATTTGTAAAAATGGTGAAGGCCTACACTAAATATCATCTCAGACTTTTGACCAAAGATGGAAATATATAAATCCTTTTTACATACATAATACGTTTTTACATCTTCTGTTTCATGAACACTGCGTGTATGAGCGGCAGCACCAAAAAAAGCCCATAATAGGGTTAATGCAGCACTAGCTACGTAAGCATCGCATGTGAGGAGAGTAGGACCCTGAGGAACGCCTTTATTGGGTCCTTTCACCTTCACATGTGTGGAAAGATACACTAATGACCTGTGTGGGGGCTGGGAACTGACTAAGCATAGGATCAGCAGTGAGGTCACAGCAAGAGGAGGCGTCTCAGCCTATCACGCGGCAGCTCTGCCTGATCCGGTCCACTCCAACTCAGAACGTCGTCAACATCCCACAGCTGCTCTTCTGCGCAATGCCTGTGCGTAACCTCCCCGACAACTCCCACTGTGACCTCACTTCCTCTGGTGAGGAGGCAGGGAAAGGAGGGAAAGTAATTGTGAGTGTGGTGAGGAGTGTGTGTGTGTGTGTGTGTGTGTGTGTGTGTGTGTGTGTGTGTGTGTGTGTGTGTGTGTGTGTGTGTGAGCTTGGTCATGAGTGCGTGTGTGAGATGTGTATTAGGGAAACACAGAAAGCACGAGTCATGTAAGCCACCCCCCCCCTCCACACACACACACACACACATACACACACAAATGCATGCAGACGAGCTTTGCGTGTGTTACACTGGGTGCGTGCGCAGGGGAGTGTCCATCTGTGTAATGTTTACAGCCTTGAGGTTAATATAGACATGCATTATCGGCCTTAGTCACTCTCCAGTACTGGCTGATGTCTGGGCTGGATGTTCATTTGCTGCCCTCATAAACAACTCATCCCGTCGGAATAAGAGAAATACGGAAACGTCTCTCTCTCTCCCACACAAAGCCGCACAGAGAGGTTGGAAAAAGACAGTGGTCCCCCCACTTCCACCCCCACCACCACGTTTGCAACCAGTTGCTCTTTGCTCTCTCGTTCATCTTTCCTGCTCCTTTCAGTCTACAGTTTGGACATTACAGTCACAACATCCCCTTGGCAGCGGCCAGGTTCAGTTAATGAAATTAGACACCCTCCAGGCCCCTCTAACCTCATTAGGGATGTGTGTGTGTGTGTGTGTGTGTGTGTGTGTGTGTGTGTGTGTGTGTGTGTGTGTGTGTGTGTGTGTGTGCGTGTGTGTGTGTGTGTTTAACAGAGGCTTAGATCTCAGAGGAAACACATTGTTAAAAGTAGCTTTTTCGGTTGTGTGTGTATGTGTGTGAGGGACAGCTGCAGATAGGCTACAGTTACACTTGTCGTCTGGGAGTGTGAGCAGAGAAAGGTGCGTTTGGGAAGACCAGGGTCAGTGGGTGGCCCTCAGGAGCACTGCAGTCGGGAAGTACTCATACTATTGGCCAGTTCTTCAGTATTTACAGTAATTCTCAGTGCAAAGGCACTTTCAGGGGATAAACTTTCATTTTAGCATAAATAAAAAAAATCCTTGTTTGGTTTTATGTGTCTGGAGAAATACTTAGCCCTATCTGGGCTATTGTTGTGTCCTCTCCTCCCCAAAAAATTATCTGCAAGTGATGTGGGTGAGCAAATGGAGCAATACAATCTTCTGGAAACAACGAGGAATGTTCCAATGTCTTATTCCAACAGCATGGTTTACCGGGATACACAGACAAATGCTAATATAAAGTTCCGCAGTGATACAGCATTTGTCATACCTAGCATATGCAACTCACCTCACCACACCACACTCATCTGGGAAAGGACTTTATCAAAATTACCTTCAGCATCAGTGTGGGTGTAGGCAGGTCACATCACTTGACCACGTAAACAAAGAGTAATGCTCCTCTTCTAACTGGAGAGGATGACCGGTTGTCTGTCGCCGACTTAGACCACAAAAGAGGGG
>JAODXP020000023.1:22848982-22861482 GCA_027497455.2 Sardinella longiceps
GCATCCTGTTTGTCTTGGAGCCAGTGGTTTGAGAGGAAGACCTCGGTCTGAGTGGACACATCGCGGACATTCCCCTCTTGTATTGGCACGCGTCACAAAGGAAGTATGTGTGTGTGTGGTTGTACGTGTGTGTGCGCGCATGTGTGTGCACACATCTCACAGAGGAAGTGATTTCGATGAAGTCTATATTCTCCCCTCCTGTGTCACCAGACTGTGCCCCTAGAGTTTAGACAAAATCACCACCGTCATCATTGTCATCATCATCAACATCAGTGATGATCATCATGCAAGCCACATACGCATCACTCATTAGATCACACAGGAAGAGATGAGGTTGAAATGCGGCCCGGAGCTGGCACTAATCCGGCAGAACAAAAGCAGGCTTTCTTAAACGTGTCAGTCAATGAATGAGAAGGGTGATCCAGACGTCAGTCACTGCAAATTAAACCACACTATCTGGCTTTGGAGTGTTCCCTCGCAACCGCAATTTTCACTCACAGCATGCAGTACATACTTGAGTTATTACATGTGCAGCGATTTACGCATTTTGGGGCACTGAGTGTGTGTGTGTGTGTGTGTGTGTGTGTGTGTGTGTGTGTTCCTGGGGTTAACAAGAAAGTGATTATACATGTGGAAAACGTGACTGCTCACTATGTGGTGGCCTCATCCCTGTCTGCCTATTGATAGCAGGAGTGTGGTATTTGTCGCCTCTCTCTGAGCATGTGTGTATGTTTGTGTGTGTTTGTGTGTGTGTCTATGTATGTGTTTCATTATAATGTGTCATAAAACATTGATGGCACTCCAATATCCAGCACCCAGCTCCAACAACCACTCCCACTATGTGTGTGTGTGTGTGTGAGTGTGTGTGTCAGTTGCTTTGTCACCACAAAATTGAGACAGCATGAGTGTGCTGCCACCTCTTCCTCTCTCTTCATCATCTGATCACAGCGCTTCAATGTTTTATCCATTTTCTTAGCCCTTTAGTCTCTCTCATGTCTCATGAAGCTCCTAATTAGACTGGGATCTGACTTAATGGCGCTCAGCCCGGTGTCGTGTGACCTTTTAAGGAGACAGGACTCATCGTGGCCTTGCCTTCGAGGTATTCTATCCTTAGACTAGGGTTCAGAGGAATCTGTGGACGTGAGAGGTGTCTAGAACGGAAAAGTCTACAAGGATTCCATTCCGGTGGATTTACAGAACTCTTCAGGAATGCTAACTCATGCCACTAAGCAACACATGCCTGTGAGAACGATCAGTCCTACTCTTTGTCAGGCAGCATACAATGTGTTCAGCTGTGTATTTCAACGTCCCTCTGACCTAATCGCTTGTAACACATTCCACACTCAACGTGTGTTTTCCAGGTTGCACACACACCAGGTATACTGTATTTTTCCTTGAATGGAGCTATGAGCATAGTCACAAAGAATGCATAATGATGAGACTTTCATTATTAAGAAACTCCATTACGAGGGTCAAGCTGTTCAAGCATCCTATAGCAGGCTATGAGAGAGTCAAATTCAGTTGTTATCTACTTTTTGTATATTTTCATTTTATTTCATTAAGAAACTCCAGCACTAGTGCCAAGCCGTTCAAGCATCCTATAGCAGGCTATCAGAAAGCCAAATTCAGTTGTAATCTTCTTTTTGTATATTTTCATTTTGTTTCTCTGTACATATTTTGATGTGTGTGTTTATGTGTGCATATTGTACGGTATGTTTATCCTCTTATGTGTTTGCATTTGTTTATTTGTTTTTATTTACACAGGGCTAAGGTCACATGAGTTGGTTTGAATGTCAGCTCCATCTCAGGCTTATCAGCACTGGTGTGTTTGCATTGCATGCCCTGTGCAGCATCTGTGGCGTCCATTTCCAGTTCAAATGGCCCTCGCCGCCAGGCAGCAAGACATAGGAAGTGACCCTCAGGGTCAGCGTCATGCACCAGTGAAATCTGAGGCTGGGCACCACTCACTCTCTCTCTGTCTTTCCCTGTCTCTCCACACCACACACCGTCTCACACACACACACACACACACTCTCCATCTCACACCACACCTCACACCCACTCGTCTTGCCCTATACAGGCCAGCCCCCTCTCTGCACCCCCCCCCCCAACACACACAGACACAGACACACACCCATACCCCACCCCTGGTCGTGTAGAGTGTTAAAAGTTAACTGTGCGACCATTAGCTTTTATGACCTCCTTCTGCTGTTTAACACTGAGGGGGGAAATTGCCTATTCACTCTTTGGTGTCTTTAACGTGACACCCCACAGAAGCACCCATGTTGAAGAAAAGTGGGACTTTGCTCCCCCCCCCCCCCCACACACACACACACACACACACACACACACACACACACAACATTAAGAGAATCGGATGCTATGAAATATACTCTGGGCCGTCTCGGATATCGGTCTAACATTGGGACAAAAGAAACTCAAAAGAACATTGCTGGAGCAGTTAACATAAACCGGCCATAACGACTGTGTGAGTTAAACTGTAGATCGTGGGAGGAATGTTACCAGCACTTTCCATGTTCCTTGAGACTTATAGCCGCAGGCGTTCAATGCTTAAGTGAGCTGCAAATGTACAGTTTTCTCACATTGACTTCTGAACATGCGCTCCATGTGTTCCCTACTCACAGTGTCATGTGGTCAGCAGGTCATGCCTGAATGGCGAGTCCATAAAACCAGAGGATAGGTCATCCATGCCTATGGACAGCCAAAAGGGCCATGTGGCTCCCTGACCTTTGAACTGATGCTGATCACAAAGTAGATTTCCATCCAATGTATTCACATAATATTATTTTGTTAATATGTTGTATTTGTATATATTAACAATAATTCGAAACAGGCATATTCACCTCTGCATGTGTTTCCATCAGCTGTGTAATGCAAATAAAAAATGCACATTGTGGGGGCGCAGTGGCTCAGTGGCTACAGCGTCAGACCGTTACTCCGGGGACCCGGGTTCGATTCCGACCCGAGGTCATTTCCCGATCCCACCCCATCTCTCTCTCCAACTTGTTTCCTGTCCATCTCTATACTGTCCTATCTGATTAAAGGCAAAAAGCCCCCCCAAAAAATGCACATTGTGTTAATTAAGTGAAGTGTTCTGACCAGCTGTTGGATCAAACATCATAAAAGACAGGTAATGCTCTCAAGTATGTGTGTCCAGGCACAGTTGCTCAAGTGTTAACATAAAAAGCATATTATTCTTAATAGAATAATGCAAGTATGTATATTCCCATATACTATTCATGTATTGCCAGTGAACTTTCCTATTTGTGTGTGTGTGTGTGGAGGGTCGAAGTGAGGTCTTCCCAGCATGTTCTAATTTCTCAAACACAGATGAGACATTACATAATATCAGGCTCTCAGCTGTCATTGTAGTAGGCCTCACTCATCACTTTACAGGACAGGTCATTCAGTCACACAAGCCCACCCCGTTGTGATGTCGGTCACTTGAATGGGGGCCTCCCTGCTGCTCCTTGGTACACATTAAGGTCTTAAACATCCTGGCCTTCCAGCAGAGGAAGCCTGCTGAGCTGGGTCCTGTTTACAGCATGCAAGGTTACAGGCCACGACCTCCGACCCACCTGACCTTTCCGTTTAACAGCAGGATGGCAAGTACAGAGAGCCAAGGACTGGCCAGTGATCCGTACACACACGGGCACACACACACACACACGCACACACACACCTCATTCCTCATAGTTGCTGGATTGCCTGTGCAACACCAGAGAACAGTGTGTATTTCTGCCACCCCAACTTGTAAATAAAGTTTCTAAAATTGGAACATGTCATCAAGTCAGTGGATGTTTCTGCAGTACACAAAGCCTTTGCATGCTTCTCTAAATACTCTGAATTTATCACTTAATTAGAAATAAATATTCCTTGGACACCGACAGAATAGATGTTGGCTTCTTAACCCTTACTGTAAATGCCTTGGTAAATGGGCATTTCTAACCTGAATTAAACCGACACAGAAAATTCAGCATTGCATCCAGTCTTTTATTAAACTATGCCCACTGAAATGCATGCATGGATTTCTGTATGGAACAGCCCTTTTCTATCGTTTGCATGCAGTATCATTTACATGCAGTATGCACCACTAAGTGCATTTATCTCTGCTAGTTGTGGTGAAAAGAGTCCAGAGTCTGGCTGCATGCTGTGTAGCCTACTAGGCTAATCTGGAGGACATGTGTGGAGAAGAGTCCGGAAGCCCTGCCCTGGAGGACAGGAAGAGGGGAGCGCTGAACACCCATCTGTGTTTTTGGGGCCACTCTCCTCTGAGTGAGGAGTGAGGAGGGGTGTCGGGCTCAGGGAAGCCTCAGGAACTGCAGCCGTGTGGGTTGGGGTTGGGGTAGGGGTAGGGTGGGGGTATTGGGAGAGGTGGCATGTTTACACACCTGCAGTATTTATAGAGCCTGCTGAGAAGAGACGCTCAAAGTGTGTACGTTTGCCTGTGTGGTGTGTGTTTGTGTGTGTGTGTTGTGAGGTGGTGAGAGTGAGACTAAGTAATGCTTTACAATGGCCTACTCACCATCCCCTGAGGGAGCGTTTACAGTACCCAACCCTGAGGGCAAATGTTTACTGGATGCCTTCATCCCAAACTGGAGAGAGACAGAGAGAGAGAGAGAGAGAGAGAGAGAGAGAGAGAGAGAGAGAGAGAGAGAGAGAGTATATATGTAGAGAGGCTACAGAGAAAGAGGATAGTTAGAGAGTTAAACAGACAGAGAGACACACAGAGAGAGAGAGAGAGTGACCAACTGCAGTGATACATAGCATAAGACAGAGTGACGGTGTGGAGGTTGAATATGTATACGCAAGTATAGTGCTTGTAGATTTACAAAGCCTTGCTTGCTTAATTTTAGATGTTTATGGCAGGTTACCAGGCATCAAATTAGGACACTTCTTTTGGTATGACTCCAGATGGCATGGCTACTTGTTTCTTTTTCTATCACTCTTCTCTCGTGTCTGCTTATTGTTTACGGCACCAGCTTAATTCACCATCTAGAAAGCAGTCTTAGTTTGTGAAAGTCATGACTAATAAATTATAATATGTGTACTTATAAACAATTGAAGAAATATTTGCACAGCATGTTTGTGGAGCAGCTCTGTTTAGTTACATAACTCATACTATTGCAGAATCCTATGAATCTCTCTCTAAATTGTCACATCTAGGTCAACCTGTCCTGCAATTAATGCATGTGGCAATATATCCTCAATGTATTATAAACTGGAGTAAGCACAAGCTAGTTTAATGGCTGCAGTAAATTCACCCACTTAATTTGTAGGTTGAAGTGTTGAGCCAGCTAGCTTAAAACAAGTGCTTTGCAATGTGTTGGGCCAATACACATAAGACACACACAGTGTCTCCTTTTCCACTATGTAGCTTTGTACAGTTCCAACTAGGGACTGAGATCTCTGTGCACAGCCTCAACATTTCAGGCACTGGTGGGTTTCTGACATAAAAAAAAGGACAAGGAATGATTGTACTGATTTTATTCAGAGTGAACGACTGTAAAATTACATATTTTAACGTGTGAAAACCACAAATAAGGTAAATGCGAATATACGTGAGGTAAACTGTTTCCTTCCAACTTGAATCACATAATGCCTTATTCGCATTAAAGTTAGACCACCTCTCTCAAGCGATTTAGATTTATATTTGCATTAGTTGAAATGTGCGAATTTGCAGGTGTTTCCATCCAAAGATTTGTCATTCGCATAATTGAAATGCATGGGCACAAAGTGCTTTAGCGAACAGCGCATGGTGTCTGCCATTTTCAAATGGGCGCATTTATCGTACATAGACACACGTTGTCTAAGTAAGGGATAATGAACGACACACCGTGCAGATATAGAAAAATAATGCATGGTTCGAAGTTCTAAAAGCGTCGTGTAGCAGAGTGGGCTTAACTGTCCCTGACGAGGCAATCCAGTTATCCCAGTGCAATGCTGCAACGATCGAGGTTGAGGACAGCCAGATGTCCGTCACCAGTAGCACAGCCTTCTCCGAAGCCTGTAATCCATGTTTCACCCATCAAGTCATGCACACCTCTACCCTCCTTGCCGTCCACATCTTTGTGCGGGTTTCTTCGCCCAAAAAGAAAAGATCAAGAAGAGAACCAGACCCTCAGTTGCAGGAGCTGTTGGAGCAGAGGGCAACCCTTCAGACGCTACTACTGAAGAAACAGGAGGGTCTGTGTGGGACACCCAACATGTGCTTCCAGTACATGGCTACCATCATGATGCTTGCTGATATTGAAGAGTGCACAACGTGCGCACACATTATCAGGAGCGTGCAGCAAGCTTTTGCAAAAAGTTTTCATATGAAGAAAACATTTATGGAGACCCTGGAGATACTGTATTATCATCAGAATATCACAATATTATGAAGTTACTATAAAAGATATTAGGAAGTTTAATAAGATTAGTTAATTAATGGTAGTGAACTAATTACCAATAATTGATGACAGGTAAAACACTCGCTATTTGACCTATATAGACACATATGTATGACCTATATAGACACATATGTATAAATACACCTTTCAAGCTTGGTTGTAAATAAAGAAACAAGAAGCTAAACACAAGAAACTAAAATCAAAAACATCAAAGGTTCATATAAGTTGGCTATAACTCACTAAGTCTTCATTACCCTGTTAAATGTAGTTGCGCTTGTATATTTTTGATAGTATGGTTTTATGCTGATGGAATATCTTATGGGACAGAGGCTCCCTTGACATCAGAGGGGGAGGGTCCACCGGCCCAGACAAACCTATCTTTCCCTTAGTGAGGATGAATGTAGACACAAATTGTGTTTATCACACCAGGCTGTGACCAACTAGAAACCCATTCGTCCAGTCCCTATGTCCTCCCCGTTCCTGTAAAGGTAACGGCAGCACTGCAGTTCTATGTCAGTGAGTTCCATTGGAGGCATCTCACACCCTGCCATAAATTTGGCTATACATGCAGTTGCATCAGGTCTAGTCCAACATGCCAGTGAATACATCCAGTTCCCAGTGACCCCTGGGGTGGGTGAAAAGAGGAGTTCTGGGCCAAGTATGGGTCCCCTGGTGTCCAGGGTGCCATAGATTGCACGCATGTGCAGCTATGTACCCCATCAGAGAATGCTCTGGTATAGACAAATCCGAGGAGCGTTTTGTGCAGGCTGCCATCTTGTGGCGGCGCCATTGTTGGACTGTCAACAAACCTTTTTGGCAATGCGCAGTCAATGACAGCTAACAACAAAGACCATGGAACACTCTGACATTATCAAGTAGTAGTGAATCTCGTAAACCACAGTATTTTATGGTGTGCTATCATGTTATCCCTATGGACAGATTGGTGACCTGGGTAGCTCAATAATGGCGCCTACTAACTTCCAGTAGTTTCGGCGGATACGTCTATACATAAATCGCAAAGGAACCTATTCCATCAACGTCCAGGTAGCCTGGGATGCTATGTGTAAAGTCACCCATGTGTTTGCAAACTATCCGGGCTCCAGCCACGGCTCTTGAGGGGATTTTCCCACTTCAAGGGTGGCAGTTGGGAGATGCTGCACATGAGAGATGAGCTCAACTGGCTGCAACGAAATTAGTGTAGCCCTGTTAGGTTCAGAGCCACTATGCGTTCGCGCATGCGAGCAAACTTTTTTTGAACCAGACGACAGAGTTTTGATATAACTTGATATAACTTCGAATTAAGAACAGTATTAGTATCTAGCGTAATACTTTTTGAACAGTACACTTTACTTTCCTTTTTCCATCCGTCAGAAGGAGTTTTTCGTTTTGTTTTGAAGCCAAGAAGAGCTTCGGTGAGTCATTTTCTCAGGTTTGCTGAATATCAATGAGTAGTTCATATTAAGGTGAATTGGAGACCATGAAAGCTCATAAACACCAGTCGAAGCATTTATTGCACACTAGACACCTTTATTTACTGAATATGAGTGGTATTTTCACGTTTTCTTTTGTTGTTTCATTCTAATCTATGAATGCACTTGACGTGCATCTCCGTAGCTAATGTGTTCATTGCACCCACATTGTGGAATTAGCTTTGCTAATATGTTGAAAATGGATGTTAGCTCGACAGTAAGTCGACAATTTAAGTGAACATGTATTGTTATTACTTCTCTTGTGAATTACGGGTATTTCACTAAGATATTTTAAAGTATACCGTCTGCTCAGGTTTGACTAGCCATGTTGGTTTACCATTCGTTAGTATGTGCTAGTTTTCAGCTTGCTGCACCTGAGACGCAGAGTAGCCTCATGTCAGTATTACAGTGTATTTGATGCTATAGCAAAACCTCTTTAAATGAGATCTCATTGGGAAATAGATATGATTTAGTAATGTTGCACATTGTTTTCTGTAGATTGTTTTTTTTCCGGGATATTATTGAAGAAGATTTTCAGAATTCCTGAAGATGGCGAGCCAGTCCAGAACACGTGTTGAGCGTCGAGCCTGCAGCAGTCTGGCCAACTGCTGTATGGTCTCTTCACCGTCTGCGTGAACTTTGTCAACTTGCACGTGGATTTCAGATAAGCCCTAAATCATAATATAATTTTGTCCCTCCTCGAGTTTGCAGGCAGGGAGTACCAGGGTGGGGATCTGACCTGAAGCGTTGCATTCCTGGTGGCTCGTCTAGATGAAGAGGACTGCAGAGGGATCACTAAGACTTCAATCACTGCCGAAGACGCGTAAGAGACTGGGACAGCGTGTCAGTGTTGTTGGCGACACGATTCAGCAACATCAGTTGCCCAATGTGCATGCTGACACACCACACACCGTGTTGGATACTGGTCGATTCCTGCTCCAGCATGTCAAATCCAGCTGGCTGGAGCTTCAGGAATGATTGTCGTCCTCCTGTACAGGCCGGCAGCGTGATCTTCGCCAGGGTTGGCCAGGGGATCTAGGTGCTCCCTCCACCCCATCCACAGCTGCACCTTGTGTGCTTGACCCAAGGCCTGGATCGTCAGTTTGATCTGTGGAGCATTTCAGTTATTATTTTGTCTTATTTTCAATGCATACAATGAAAAATCTGTTTGAGATATAGGAGAGGTAGTACGTAGCCTATGACTTTCTCCAATGACTTTCTCAGTACTCTGACAATCAATGAAATTTGAGGAAGGTGTTCTTCCATCTTCGTGAGATAGCTCCTCAGGTCAAGAATGGTGGGTACCTCCATGCTTATGGTGACCTGAAGATCCCCTTCAGTTAGGTCTGTTGCCTCTGAAAAAAGGCTTGAGTAGACTGCAGAGGTCCATTCTCGAGCTGAAAAGCCTACACTCTCTGTATCAGTGCACATTTCACTGATGGCACGGTGGTCGAGTGCCATCAGAGCCTTCAGCTGCATGTAAGTACTGTTCCATCTGGTGTTGTTGGCAGCTGGGATGGATTTATTTGCGCCAAAGTGGGCCTCAAACGCGTCTTTGTGCTTACTGCTGGTTTGCAGCAGGGAGGTAAACTTCGTGGCCTTGGCTCTTCCTACTGCCTTCACTTCTTTCATGCCATCACTTGTGACGAGCTGAAAGGAATGGGCAAAGCTGGAGAGAAGCTCACCTGATGCCCATGTTTCTGCGTCTTCTGCATCCTCCCACATGCTTTAGTCATTAACATCATCATTGCTGTCACTCTCTGCTGTGACCCCTGGGGTGGGTGAGAAGAGGGGTTCTGGGCCACGTATGGATTCTCTCGTGTCCTGCGTCCCACAAATTTTAATTGTAGAGCGCTCAAATACAGGGCATTGTCTCGCTGCGCTTTACAGGCAGTACGGGAAGCATCCATGAGAAACAGGAGCAAGGAAAAACTCCCTTCGCTTTGTAAATATAATAATTAGTGCTGGCAAAATTAACTGATTAATCACGTGATTAATCCAAAAAATTTAACTCGGATTAAAAAAATTAACTCAGATTAATCCTGGATGGATATGGTTCCACTTTCATGGCATGTATTATGTTCAATTTCAGATAGAAAATTGATCAGTTATCAAGTCAAACTATACAAAGATTATGGCCTAGCCCCTGACTGTCCAACAACATGTTTGGGGAATCCTTCGGGGTAGGGGACAGGTGTGAATTGCCCCATTTGAGATGAACAAAGCCAACTATTTAGTATCAGGGCCTTTACAGGGCAAAATAAGGATCCAATATACCCTAGCATCCAAATTCTTACTGGAGGAAATGAGTTGTGATTAAAAGTGATTAATCACGATTAATCTTTGAAAAATTTTGTGATTAATCAGATTAATTTTTTAATCGTTTGACAGCACTAATAATAATTAATAATTTCTCAATTTCCTGGACAGAAAATCTACTGCTGGTCCCCCAGATGAGGGGCATCCCATCCTTAGAAGCTACTTCTGGGGAAGTTTTACCACCCAAGCCTCGTTCTAGTGCCTCATAGTGACGTAGGTGAAAAAGGTGCATTAACCTTGAGTCAGGTAGCGCACCTGTTGTCCATTAATTGATGAGGTTCTGGTCATGTCGCTAGCTCTCTTCTGTGGCGTTTTCAAGACGACGTAATGTTTTAAAACGTTTACTACGTCACCCATAGGGATGAATGGGAACTGTTACGTTACGTTACGACTGTTGAATTCGCTCCTGCTGCTTGTATACCATGCTGCATACTGGGGAGTAGTATATGGGGCTCAGCCAGTCATGTAGTGCACCTGCAGCTAATTAATTAATTGTGGGAAGCAGCAGTGTGCGCTGGGGCACAAGCAGTATGTAGCACATGTAGCATAGCAGTATGCCATTACGGAAATGGCCAGTTTCATTAGAGACGGTGGCCATTTCTGTAATGGCATAATGCTATGCCCCAGTACACACTACTGCTTCCCACAATCAATTAATAAGCTGCAGGTGATCAACTTGACTGGCTGAGCCCCACACATGGGCCGAATTCAACAGCCGTAGCGTTTTGTAACGTAACTTAACAGTTCCCATTCATCCCTATGGGTGACGTAGTAAACGTTTTGTAACGTTACGTCGTCTTGAAATTGACTGCAGGTGATCTACCTGACTGAAAGTTAATTGAGCCCAGTGTGTTTGATGATGGTTCAGTCAGAAAATAGCCTAAACTTTTAATCAGGTGTCAAAATCATACAATACATACAATATACATACAATGTCCATGTAAATACAATAAAAAAAAATACAAAAAATAAATTACAGAGAGGATTGCAATTTGCCCTACCTAGCTTTCCCGGGCTTTTGCATCTAGCAAGGTCGACTGATTGTGGCGCCAGCTGCCACTGATTAGCGTGGCAGCTCACTGGGAGGGCGTGGCCAGGCTAGTAGCAGCTAGCTCGGATGAACTCCACTTTGCTCCCATAGACATGAACTACCATGAAATATCTGGCTTCTAAAGAATCTGCGGTTCAGTGCAATCCACTCGAGAAGAGAAGCAAGACCTGATCTTTTTTCACTTGACCTGCTCAGTATGGCTAGTCCAGAAGAGTCGGCCAAAAAGAGGATATTGCTAGTGTAATGTCTGGGTATGCCCAGGGCATTTCTCAAATTCAGTTTCCGCGCAGTAAAGTTTTTTTTTGACGGGTTAGTGAAAAAATGGCGAGTTTCGTCGCCTAGTTTGCTTTAGTTTGGAAAAAATGCTTGGCTTTGCTTTATGGAGTGGACTCCAAACAAGGTGAAGTTCCTTTGTTGTAAGTGAATGATCACATGCGGAATGATATGCAGACTCCGAAGCAAAAAAAAAAAAGAGTTCCCATTGACAGCGGTAATTATACTTTTGCCGTGGTCATTACACAAAAATAACGTTTAGATGGTCCATTCAAAGTGAACATTCTAGACAGCTGTATTGTGAAATACAGTAATGACTTCATCAACCACACAAACACTCACACTAGTATCACTATAGTTTAATCTCTTGACCAGCTCTAAATTAAATCCTGTCAGGTAAAGGCCAGCGCCTATCGGATGTGGCTGCAGCATATCAAAGTGATTAGCATGAACCACTAATGCCCTACTCCTACTCCCTAATGATCTTACCAGACACACCTTCAGTTTCGGGAACCACCATGTCTGTGTGTGTGTGTGTGTGTGTGTGTGTGAGTGTGTGTGTGAGAGAGAGAGAGAGAGAGAGAGAGAGAGAGAGAGTGTGTGTGGAGGGGTTGAGTTGGAGTCATTGGTGTCAAAAGACTGATACCCAAACATTATGAGTTCTCACAACTGCTGAGTTCACAGTCAGCCTACACTGCTCTCCTGGCCTTACACTCCTTTTCCACTGACGCCACACACACACACACACACACACACACACACACACACACACACACACACACACACACACTTCTCAAATGCCACTGTGTGCCAGGAGTGATGACAGGAAGATGAACGATGCGTCCCAGAAGATGGAGGATGGCACAAGAAGTGTAGGAAAATGAGTCCAGGGGATGTATCGTTCACTGCTTCTGTGAGCCGAACAGTTAATGCCACAAGAATTATTAGGTGAAGGAACCAACAAATAAGACACTG
>JAODXP020000023.1:22866482-22868982 GCA_027497455.2 Sardinella longiceps
TTACAGAGAATTTCATGGTGGGCTGAGGCTAAGCCCTGGCAGGCATTTCTGCCCACCACACATCCTCAACTTCAGCCTCCACAGCTGGGAGTCACTTCTGCCTCCTCGATCCCCGAAGCACATCAGGGTGGTGGGGTAGTGGTGAGGGATGTCTCTCTGTGGCTCCTTACCACTGGACGCAGATGGTCAAGTGGTTTCCCACAGCTCTTGGGTCTTCTTGGCAGCCAGAGCCCAAACAACTTCTCTTCAGAGTTCAGGGATGTTTTGCTCAGGGCAATCACTCCACACCAACTCACACACACACACAATTTTTTCGGAAAGTTTCCTAGTTCATCCTTAATTTGCATGCTGAAACATACTATTTCATAAAACTTAATACAATAAAAAAAACAAACAATACAAAAAAAATGTAGAGCTGGCAAAATTAGCGCTTTAATTCAAGTGATTAATAAAAAAAAATTAACTCAGATTAAAAAGAAAATACTCAGATTAATTCTGATTGTTATGGTTCCCCTTTTATGAAATACACTATGATGAATATCAGCTAGAAAATGGCAAGGCTATCAATTCGTACGAGACAAACACTGTGGACAGAGGGTGCAGTAAAAGTGCATCAAAATGGACTAAAACTCTCCTTTCAAGTCTTGGTCGCATCTCTCCCCAACCTTTCTTACATTGACAAGGATTAGCCTACTGTGGATCTTGTTCAAGAAGTTGCTTGATATTTGTGATATCCAATACAATGGCAGCTAATTGGCATAAGGGGCATGCCAGGACAAAATAGGGATGCAACCTACCCTAGCATCCAAATTCTTAGCCTTCTGGAGGAAATTAATTGTGATTGTAAATATGATTAATCCTGATTATTCATGGCAAAATTAATTTGACAGCTCTAAAATGTTTACCATGATGTGAGTAAGCAACTGGGGAACTTTCATTGTGATGTCTTCTGTAAAATTCTTACCCTATTTATCTGTAGTGTGTCTCCTCTTAGACATTTTTCAAAAAATCTAGAAATTATGCTGGGAGCCTAACATATCTCTGAAATATTCATATGTTTCTGATAAAAAAGTTGGTCCTTCTCACAAAACAAAAAAGGAAGTAACCAATCCCTTTTGGGCTTCAGTGGTCCCAAAGCCAAAAAAAAGTCTTTTTCAGTTTGAGGTTGTGTTTGAGCCACTGCAGCCAACATTTTGCATTTCAGTACTTGAAGTACTAAGGGAAAACTGTACTTTTGGAAAGATTACAAAGTATTTGAAATTTGATACTCCAGCATAAACATTTACTTTATTTAAAAACATATTGCATACAAAACAAGCAACAAATTAATACAAAATCATATCTAGGCATGTCAAAAATGTTAGATTGGTGATGGGAGAGATGCAAATAGGCTAATTTGCCTTTTACTGTAATAGGCATATTTGAATAATGTATTGAAGAAGATTTGAGATTTGGCATGGTTATGTTTCTTAGACAGGAGTTTAAATGTGATTTTCTTTTCTTTTTTTTTTTTCAATGAAAATCCTTGACACAGAGTGTGAGATCCTGTGTGAGCTGGCGTAGCATGGCCCTTGTGCCAGAGACTCTTAGGAAGCATAGATCTTCTACAGAATAGTTATATGCTGCTCAGCTTCCCTCTTTGGCCCTTGCACTGTCTCAGCATATGCTGCCACACATTCTGTTTTCCAGAAGCCTGGAGGAGAGAGGGAAAGGAGAGGGATAGAGAAATCCAGAGACAGCCAAGGAAGAGAGGAAAGGAAAAAAGGAGTGAGGAGAAAAGATGAAGCAAGAGAAAGGAATAACAAAAAATAACAGAGGAAAGGAGAGAGAATGAGAAGAGGTGACAGAATAAGAGAAAACAGTGATGAGGAGAACAAAGACAGGAGATGAGATGAGAAATGGAGAAGAAAAGAGAGCGGATGAGGAGTAATTGAGAAATGAGAGGAAGAGACGAACGCTAATGAGAAGGGAGGAGAAGAGAGGAAGAAAGAGTAGAAGAAAGTGTGGGACAAAGGGAAGCCAGTCAAGACGTGAGCCTGGATTGAATTTGGTTCCAAGCTGCTGATGCCAGCTTACACCATTTTCCAAGCTTGTTAGCCAGATTTACACCAGGACAGGACATCCAGCTGTGGGTCACTGTGGCTCACACACACACACACACACACACACACACACACACACACACACACACACACACACACACACACACACACACACACACACACACACACACACACTTTCGCTCTCTAAGCAAAAGGTCATCCAATTTTAGCCTTATATCATGGCAACATGGCAAGGAGGAAGTGATTATGCAATAAAACACACACACACACACACACAGACAAGAGACACAGAAAAACACACATTTGTGTCTCATGTCTGCATTTGTGTGTATAAGGGTGAGAAAGCTGTTTAAATAGTTGAAGAAAGTTTTTGTGAGTCAATATTTTAAATGTATAGATGACATGGTTGCTTATCTGTGTGCATAATGTTTATGATT
>JAODXP020000023.1:22871482-22878982 GCA_027497455.2 Sardinella longiceps
CCCCAAATATCTGCCTTGCGGATGGCAGTCTGGGCCCGGCATACACACACCTACACACACACACACACCTACACACACATATATATGCACACTAACCAGCTCATGTCAAAGACCTGACAAGCAACACACATCCAAACACACACACAAGGTAGCCACACCCATCAACACACACACACACACACACACACACACACACACACACACACACACACACACACACACAGAGAGAGAGAGAGAGAGAGAGAGAGAGAGAGAGAGAGAGAGAGAGAGAGGTGACCACCATACAGTACATCACAACTTGGCTAGTTTCTAGAGCTTCATTTGTTTAACTGATAATGTCCTTGATTGCTGGGTAATATATTTTGTCTGGTCTTCAGGTTTCACACCTGTTGACTCTCTCTCTCTCTCTCTCTCTCTCTCTCTCTCTCTCTCTCTCTCTCTCTCACACACACACACACACACACACACACACACACACTACCACTCATGCGTACACACACACACACACACACACACACACACACACACACACACACACACACACACACACATACCCTTTCCCACAAATACTGACACACACACACACACACACACACACACACACACACACACACACACACACACACACACACACACACATTTGATATCTCCATCCCAGTATCTTCCCTTTGATGAAGTCCCTAATCCCCTATGTCATCTTTGCCATGTAATTAGTAGTTGCCAAAGGCGACCTCTCCTGCTCCTTGAACTAGTGACCTCTGTGGTGGCGGGTGGCCTCAGAGAATGTATGGGAGGTCCCTACACACACACACACACACACACACACACACAAGCAAGCTTGCCCAACCATGTCAAAGCATCCTCACACAGCCTGTCTTTATCGGCCCAACAAGGGGGGGTAAGGGGGTGACCCCCCCGACTCCTTTGTGTCTATTTACTGTTTACCCCTCAAGTCTGTCACTCACACCTCAACCCCCCACCTTACACACCCCATTACACTCCCCAGTTTCAACACACTCTCTTTCAGACTCAGTCACACACACACACACACACACACACACACACACACACACACACACACACACACACACACACACACACACACAAAACACACTTCTTATCCTGCTTGCACCTTAGTGTTTACCCCTACCCACCCAATCCATCCAACCCAATCCCTACCCCCCTATCTTGTACACACACACACACACACACACACACACACACACACACGGCTGGATACTCCACAGACTCCCCTCCTCTGGCCTTTCTCACCTCTCACACAACTATTTAGAAAAAGCCTCAGCCACTCAACCCTGCTTCTCAGTGCCAAGCCTGCAGAGACTTAATACCTGCTTGGCTGCAAGCAGCATTTCTCAGGTAGTTTACCTGATTTGGGCCCTGACATTTGATCAGGCTGGGTGTGCAATGTTGTAAGCATGCATGCAAGCTGCTATGAATTATGTATGGCATGGGATGTAGGAAGGATATATAAATACATGGAATTTCTATATTGATATTATTATATATTAATAGAATTTATTAACAGTTATGCAGAATACTGAGGGAAATTAAAGCTGACAATACGAAATGAAAGTATGGAGCAGACACAAACCACTGCCCTCAATCTCCACTTGACTCCACTTTTTATAGCTATAATTGTTCATTGTTTGTGTAAGTCACATAGGATAAAATCGTCTGCATAAATGTAATAAATTAAAATATATATTGGGTGTGGTGTAGAGTAAATTGAATGAACTATGAGTTACTAGTGTTTGTAAGACTTTGTACCATGTCTTTCTTGTTTGCTGGTCTCTCAGTGTTCTAATTCTTGCAGTGCATGCCGATGTCTGGTAACTTAAGTCAAAAATTTATAAGGGTGGCTGCAGTTAACCAGCAGGAAGATATGAGGAAAGATTCATGTGAGCTCACAGAAGGTCATCACCCAGTTGTTCAAATACCTCCCTCAAGCTGCTTTATGCTTTGAATTGTAATTGAATCTGAGATCCAAGAAAAAAAGCAAAGGGTTTCATATTTTTCTTTTTCTTTAAAAAAAAAAAAATCTAAATTTACACACCATGATTGTGATGGAATATGGCCCGAAACAAGACTTAGCATCTCCCCACACTGTAGTCACAGAGGATGAGTTCCCTAGCTTGCCACGATAAAAGTTTTTGACTGGCCTGTCCGAACTCCCTACATTGAGAACTCTGTATTTGTGATTGTGAGTGAGTGAGGGAGAGCGTAAGAGTTACAAGTGAATGACAGAGGGCATATTTTGAACAATGTTTGGCCTGGCATACTGTTTGGCCTGGCATAATATTACAGCATACAAAAATGTTTTGTCTCTTTTTGTATGTGTGGATTTTAAATAGTGAATAGCATTCACACGCACACCGTGGTCTTTTGGACAGCCCCACAGGCTGCTAAATTTCTCTTAAAACTACTCAGCATGCTATAGCCCTCACAACTTTAGCTGCATGATCCATTAGCTAATGAGCTGTGGTTGAATTACCCATCGGCTGTAATTAATAATTCTTTTGCTCTCATTGTGCTAGTTTCTTTCCCTGCAGCCTGGAAGCCCTCCAGGTCACGTCGACACAGCTCACTCACTTTCGCCCACCATCCCACACACACACACACACACACGCACAGTATGTACACACACACACACACACACACACACACACACACACACACACACACACACACAGTACTTATACATGCACACACACACACACACTGCCCTCTGAGGGGCCTCTGAGTGTGAGCACTGGACAGGGGCTAGCTCCAGAGTGACAGGGTTTATGTCCCAGTAAAACTTGAAGCATTGGCTAATCTGACCATGGCGATAACTGGAGATATGACTTTTATGGGAGCGCGGCTTCTATAGAAGGTGTCCTGTGCCTCACACCACCTACACACACACACACACACACACACACACACACACACACACACACAAACATACTTCACTCGGCTCCTGTGCTCCCTACCCCAAGGCTAACTCACTCCTCTGCAAGACTCTCTCTCTCTCTCTCTCTCTCTCTCTCCTTCTGCAGGGTTATTCATTAGCCTAAACACAAGCACTGATATGCTCACCAGAGACAAGGGCAAGGTGCTACTGTGCCTGTGAAAGGGAGATGCATGGTCACTACAAGTGTGGATAAGTGTGTGTGTGTGTGTGTGTGTGTGTGTGTGTGTGTGTGTGTTCGTGTGTGTCCATGTACAGTGAAAGTGTGGGAAAAAGAGAGAGAGAGTGTGTGTGGATGAGTAACTGTACTTCTACTTCCTCCTCTGGTTGTTTATAGATTGTGTTTCAGTCTATCAATCCAGTGCAAAATAGAATGAACAGAACAAAAGCTTTTATTAATGAGTATTGTGCCATGGGTGTCAGATAGCAGATAGATAATGGTGGCAAAATTGCCCCAGTAAAGTAAGAAAAATGGCTTTACAGCAAGGTGCCTTGTCTTTGTTGCTGAATGTATCAGTCCTACTTTTATGGGGGAAGCGATAGAGACAGGAAGAGAGAAAGAGAGAAAAAGAATGAACTGGGATAGAAGACAGTGTGTGTGTATGAGGGAGAGAGAGAGGGGGAGAGAGAGAGAGAGAGAGAGAGAGAGGATAACAGTAAGTAAAAGCACCAATGTGCTAAGGGAAGGAGCAAGGGTGAGAGAGGGACAGAAGATAGAGAGGGAGAGCAAGACAAAAAATAAAGAAAGGAGAAAGAGAGAGGGAGAGGAGAGCGAGTGAAACTCCTTCTGTGTCTGACAATTCCCTGTGGTGAGAGAGGACTGGGCAAGGCCACAGGCGGTCTGCCCCCTTCACTTTTAATTTACTCCGGCTAAATGAAACGACGCCCTCCTTTCTTTCCCCAGAAAGAGATGACAAATTAATGGCCCAATAAAAAGCCAAAGTGACCGAGTTCTTTTTTTTCGCTCAGGCAATTTTATTCATTTATCTCCAGCCTTTTGTCGGAAGGCTTCTCCCAGTCTCCACCAGTGAAAGGCCACCAACAAAGCAGTGACACCTTGTAAAACAAAACCAAAGAGGCCAAGAGGAGGAGAGGGTTTGTGTGTGTGTGTGTGTGTCTGAGTGTGTGTGTATGTGTGTGTGTCTGTGTGTGTGTGTGTGTGTGTGTGTGTGTGTGTGTGTGTGTGTGTGTGTGTGTGTGTGTGTGTGTGTGTGTGTGTGTGTGTGTGTGTGTGTGACTGTGTGTGTGTGTGGTGGGGGCTAGGTTGTGAAGTACTTTGGGGGTGGATTGAGGGGTGTGTGTGGCCATTTTTCACTCCAAGCTATTTCCCCATGGGAAGGATCATGTTTCTTTGCAGTCTCAGGCCCACAGGCTCCACTACGCAGGTTTAGCTAGTTGAAGAGTGAAAATGATGAGGGAGCCTGATAACTGGTTTCGGGTTTCCACCGAATTTGGGGAAATCAGGCTTCCTGTATGATAAATGATAGTGTGGGGAAGATTTTGTCACGTCTGATGTCAATATGACGCTCATGCTCATCTAAACACTTTGAGCAACACCTGAGTGGGCGCATGCATGCACACACACTCATACCATACCCCCAACACAGAAAGTATCGCACATACTGTATACTGTATATCCGGACAAACCAACACACACACACACACACACACACACACACACACACACACACACACAAAATGTCCTTGACCATCACATGCATATATACAATATAAACATGGATGTAGAGAGTGGTGATGGGGGTTCTTGTACTCATGTGTAGCCTACACCATGATTTACATTACAGTCACCTAACAATACCATGTCCCTACAAGTCGGAGCTGAATCACAACCACAAACAGAAATCTCACAGGCCCACAAGCAAATGTTGGCTGGGATCATACAAATAATATTTGCAGATTTACGTTTATTACTTTGTACATTATTTAAAACGATTTTGGGTCATTTTTGTATAGAATCATATCTGATTTTTTCATATAAGGTGGGTCTGTACATGGCAATGAATGGTCTCTACTAAAATACAAACATGAGGATCTTCCAGTAGCATTCTTCACATTTAAACTTTTTTTGCCATTGTACATGTAGGACAGTTGAGAATGTCAGTGGGAGAGTTTAATAGGGGTGAGACAAACAAAACATAAATGTTTATGTGTGTAGTTTCAATGTTCGCCCTGAGAACTAAGCCCTAAGATTTAACTAACACTGTCTAATGAATGAGTTTGAAAGGTTGCGATGCTTCACCTTGCTGTTTGCATGATGTAAATAGTTCAATTAACAACACTAAAGTCACATTGTAACGATGCTTCTATGTTATTTTAAATAGTTTAAAGGAGCTTTTTTGATAAATCTATGCTTCTCCATGGAATGCTATTTTCTGTGTGCTGGAATGAAGAAGAAGAAACAAAAAAAAAGAAATAAGAATGAAAGTTGCCGGATGCAAACTACAGTCCAGTTGAACTCACCCTGCAGGGCCTTCAGAGAGCAAGGGAAGGGAGCATGACTGAGCATTTTAAGAGGAAATTGAATTCGATATCAGAACTGGTTACCATATTGTATTATGGGATTCGTTCATGTTTGTTTGATTTGTTTCCTGCTTTGGCAATTCTACCTGCACACAGGTGAGAGCAGATTCAGGAGCGTCTTCCTGTCTGTGTGGTTCAGCCGTATTTAACACCTGTTTCAGGAGAAAGACGGGAATCAGGAAACTATACCGCATTTAATCAGAAATACTGTAAGTATTTCTTCCTGTTGCTGAATGGGTGTATAACGGAAAGATGGCCACACCAACTGCATCAGCAAGCTCTCCACAGAAAGTGGAGGATATGCCTGATTGTAAACTGTCAGTTGGTCATCGCAGGATAGGTGCATGTGGACTTGATGTGAGCACCCAGAGGAAAGTTAAGCTTTTTACAATCATCTTTTTCTTTAAAAAAAAAAAAAAAAAACACATTTTACAATGGACCCAACCTGGTCTTCCTCTCCAACTGGAGATATAATACAATAATATAATACAATATAATATTCCCCTCTAAGGAAAGATGAAAAAAAAAAAAGTATGTGAAATGAACATAAATTTGTTGATGAATGCATGTGTGTGGCGTGTGTTCAGACTTTAAGTAAACAAGAGACTGTGCCTGTCTGTGTGAGTAAAGCTGTCATCATCTATGTCTGCATCTACAGTCTGTGCTAAGTAATGGGACAGATTTATTAGTCAGTGGGTCTTCTCGGTGCAGATCACAGAGTGTGTGACTCCTCTGATGGAAGGTAGCTGGTCCAAAGGTTGGCCGTACTGTTCCAGACAAAAACCACCCCTCAGACAGATAAAATCAGCACTGATGGCTGCCTCAATTCATCTAGTAACTATAACCTCAATGTGACTCCACAGGAACAGGAAGATGACTATTGGTGATAAAACTGAAACTGAAAGGCAGTGCTTAATTCCATCCAGTGGTAGGCTACTTGAGAAGCACAATAATTGAGAACTAATCACTAACTCAGAAATTCATTGACCATCAATTCCTGGTACAAAAACAAAGCAAAACAATTATGATTGGTCTCAGGGGTTTTGTGGCTGATTGTGTGTGTGTGTGTGTGTGTGTGTGTGTGTGTGTGTGTGTGTGTGTGTGTGTGTGTGTGTGTGTGTGTGTGTGTGTGTGTGTGTGTGTGTGGTTTGTGGAATAACAAAATGATTGCGGTAATGTTTTCTGGAAATTGTATTTCCTTGGTAGGCCTATATATCACTAATTTTGTGGATTTGTTTTATTAGTAATTAAAGGCACAATTTAGTAAAATTCTACGGAAAGAAACAAACACCGTAAGGGTACACATGTACATATTTATCAACTGATATCACACATGTATTGCACCCTGCCCACCACACACACACACACACACACACACACAAACACACACACACAAACACACAGTGGTTGGTGGTTGGATCTTCTCCCTCTGTCTAAAAATTCTTTGCTGGAACTTTGCTGGAATGTAATGGCACTCGAAGAGGGCAGATAAGTGTCTCTCCCTCTGTCTCTCTCTCTATCTCTCTCTCTCTCTCTGTGTGTGTGTGTGTGTGTGTGTGTGTGTGTGTGTGTGTGTGTGTGTGTGTGTGTGTGTGTGTGTGTGTGTGCTGAATAAAGTCCTGTTGGAGAGATGATTGTTTAATTAGCACTCCCACCTCTGCACTGGGGAGCTTCAGACATCACTGTCTGTTTGAGGAAGACTTTAACAAAGATACCCCCATGACACACACACACACACACACACACACACACACACACACACACACACACACACACACACACACACACACACACACAGAGAGAGAGAGAGAGAGAGAGAGAGAGAGAGAGAGAGAGAGTTAAATTGTTCTGTCTCTCTCTCTCTCTCTCTCTCTCTCTCTCTCTCTCTCTCTCTCTCTCTCTCACTCACACACACACACACACACACACACACACACAGTTGCATGAAGTAACTGTGTTTAGCCCTGCAGAGTTATGTTTAGCCTTAA
>JAODXP020000023.1:22883982-22898982 GCA_027497455.2 Sardinella longiceps
ACACACTCACACACACACTTTCCTTCACTCTCACTGGATGACTCATAGCAAATTCAGGACATTGACTTGCTCCCCCTGACGTACCATTCCCTGTGGAATTCCATGACAAAAGCACTCCCGTAGACCTTGTGTGACTGTCAAGCCGCAGTGTGTAATCTTCAGAGCCTTAACCGCACCTCAGTCATAAGAGGTTTATGGAGTTTTCCATGATTGTTTAAAAATTATTTATTTAAAGCACACCTGGTAAAATTTTTGGTTAATTTATCAGTATACTCAATAGAATGGTCAAACTTAGCCTGACATAGCCCGACCATAATACTGCTGTTCATCCGTATTCATGGTCTGGAGGTTCTTTAATCTGACACGATTATAGGGCAGGGGGGAGGGCATTCAGTTCTGCTTTCAAATGATTGGACAGCTTGTCTAATCAGCTTGTCTAATCAGCTTGTCTCTTTACCGATGTAAACCCGCCCCAGAAAACTGTCCCCAGACCATGGATTCGGATGAACATTCGTATTATGGGCGGGCTATGTCAGGCTAGGTCAAACTGGTCATTTCGGGGTGAATGAAAGCTCTCTTTTGGGCGCCTAGATTAGATGCAAAGATTCTGCAGTTACTACATTTGCGATCTGCTTGACCAGCTCGCGGATGTCAATTGAAACCGAAACACCTTTGTTACCTTGCCAGTCAATATAACTCTGAAAATGATCACTGTTGGCTCCTGCTCTATGGTTTATGACCATTCCTCAACAATTGTGGAGCTTTTTTCTAACCCCTCACACATACACATGTAAACTTCTGCCTCAGGTGTGAAGCAATATACCTGTACAAGCTGATGAACGTCGCACTTTTAGATGAGAGTCTGAGAGAAACTCCTGTGTCAAAAGAGGTCAAGTGCTGGACTGACCTGTCAGAAGCCAGTCTCCAGGACACTCTTCGCAACATCGACTGGGAGATGATTCCATCATTCCCACTCCCTACGTCATTTGGCCCCCCTCCAATTTGTCTATAGAGTCATCAGATCCACAGATGCCATCTCAAATTAGGTGAAAATGCTGTTCATATTTAAGTTCAGCATTCAACATGATAGTAACTCTCACCTCAGTAAGAAAGATGAAGGATCTGGGACTGAATACCATCACTGTGTCACTGGATATTTCACTATCTCACTAACCATTCACACGTGGTTAGAGTGGGGGGTCTGATGTCTGACACATTAACCATCAGCACTGGTGCCCACCAGGGCTGCATTTTGAGCCCACTGCTGTACGACATCTACACACATGACTGCAAAGCCAAGAGTAGTCACACTTCCATCATCAAGTTCGCGGATGACACTGTGGTCATGGGCCTGATTAGTAGCAAGGATGAACAGGCCTACTTGGATCAGTTTGATGAGGTGGCGCAATGGTGTCAGCCTAACAGCTCGACACGAATGTAAAGGAAAGACTCTATATCCATTATGAAGACCTTGTACACTTCAGCTGCTGAGAGTGCTCTAACTAGTAGCATCATCACCTATGGGAACTCCATAGTTAAAGATTGTGGTACACTCAGCTTAATGCACTTGAGTTCACTTTAATTCAGGTGTAATATTCCCACAATTCCAGATGCACTAAGTCTCATCAGCAGTAGTTTAAGCAGAATCTGCTTCATCTTCAGAAGATGTCTGATCCTAACTTAAAGTTTACATTACATTTACATTTAGCAGACGCTTTTATCCAAAGTGACTTACATTTTGCCAACTATCAATTAGTTCAGGGCAAGTCTCCCTGAGAGCAACTTAGGGTTAAGTGCCTTGCTCAAGGTCACAACGGTGGCAGCTGGGATTCAAACCCCCAACTTCTAGACTACCAACCCACTAGAGTCAGGGTCCTTAACCACTACACTACCACCACCATTTGTATGCAAATAGTACACACAAATTATAGCCCTGTCACTATTCTGTTACATTGGTCCCATCCAGTACTTCTCATTTCCATATTGACGCCCAGAAGGCCACAGCAGGTTGGGATTTCTGCTACTACCTCAAGAAAGTTTTTTTTTTCTTTCTTTCTTTCTTTCTTTCTTTCTTTTCTCGAGACTGAAAGAAGAATAGTGGTATGTGAAGCCTAGCGTCTGTTTGTTTTAGTGATGTTTTTATTATTGTTTATACACAACTTTATTTAGCTTTATTTTCATATTATTCTCCTGAGAAAAGCGGTTGAAAAACAACAGAAACGTGGCCGAGGCTGGGAATTTCGGGCCCGGAGTTTTGTTTGTCCACGTCCAGAAAGAGTCGAGCTCATCGCTGGTGTCTCCATGTCTAAAGACCTGTTTGTTTTTCTAACGTTTGCAACGAGAGACGGAGGGTGACCACCATCCGAAAGAACATTCTTTTCCCCAAGGAACAGGATACTGTCTCTGCAGCTCTCAGTCATTCTTCCATTCACTTGGTCATTCTTTTATTTTGTGAGGTCTCAGTATCACAGAAATATCTCTCCTGACTGACTCTGGACCGTCTCCTCTCTGGCTCACGTGTTCACTGTACATTCTACCTTTTCTCAACTGTCTCAAACCCTCTCTGTCTCTCTCTCTCTCTCCTTCTCTCTCACTCACATTCTGTCCTCCTTTCTTCATTGTGTTCTCTCTCTCTCTCTCTCTCTCTCTCTCTCTCTCTCTCTCTCTCTCTCGATCTTTTTCTCTCGTAATGAAAGTGGGCAGCCCAGCCAAGGCTGAAGAGGATGAGGCTCAGGTGGATTGTTGAGATGGCCTTCACAGCTCAAGAGCCCGTGGCTTTTACGTATGCAGCACACTCAAGACCAGCAGTCAAGTGCTCCACATAAATGTGTGTGTGTGTGTGTGTGTGTGTGTGTGTGTGTGTGTGTGTGTGTGTGTGTGTGTGTGTGTGTCAATTAATATATGTGTGTTGTGAGGTTGTGGGGGAGGGGATACAAATAGAAATCAGATCGTAACACTGGAGGATGGATCCAAACAATGGTGTAATCTGCAACAGGTTTAAACAAGTCTGATAATACACACAAAGTCTCAAATTCTCACAAACACATGCATGCATGCACACACACATACACACACACACTCACACACACACCAAAGTGCCCCTATGTTCATTAGTGTCAAGTGTGTTTCATAAGAGTCTGAGACTGGAGCTGTGTGTGTGTGTGTGTGTGTGTGTGTGTGTGTGTGTGTGTGTGTGCGTGCGTGTGAGTATGCTTATCTGTGAGTGTGAATGTGTGTGTATATGAGAGGGAGGATGTTGGGATGGGGGTGGGGGTGGTAGGGGAGGGTGGTTGCTTGCACAGGAATCAGCTGCTCACCCCCCATATGACCCACACAGCTCAAAGACCTGCCAGAACCGCAAAGCCATTAACCCCGCTCTGTTCTGTTCTGCCTTGCCCAAGCCGCTGGCTGCACACACACACACACACACACACACACACACACACACACACACACACACTCACACGCGACCCTGACACCTCTGGATGGCCCTGCCCTCGGGTTGACCAGAGTGACAGGCAAACAGGCTGAGTTCCGCATTTTCAGTCTGTTTGGTTGTTTGAAACCTTTTTTTGTCCCTGCTGACTCCACAGCTCTACATTTAATAGTCTTTCCTCAGGTCAGGAACGCCAGCGCTTCGGACTTGTCACACACTACGGCGGGGCCTTTTTTAGAATGTGCGCTCTTGACCCGCACCGCCTCTCGGGGTGGAGGAAACGCGCGGCTTGTCACCGAGAATTATCCACTTAATGGCCTAGCAGCGAGTTTGAGGGGCATATTTTCATAGTGATAACACCTCCTCCTTCTTTTCCGGAATGTTTGTGTTTGTGTGTCTCCCTGTGCGTAGACACACTTGTCTGTGTGTGTGTGTGTGTGTGTGTGTGTGTGTGTGTGTGTGTGTGTGTGTGTGTGTTTGAGTGGAGAGCTGTTAAAATACTTTAGCCCCAAATCCCCAAACCTTCAGTTTGCTCAGACAAGGCAAACTGCAGTGTGGGATATGCAGCTGTACAAAGAGCCGCGCTCTGAGCTCTCTGGCACACCGGCTGCCTCAAAAGAGTTGACGCACAGGGAGGCCCCCAGCCACACACTCCCACAACACACACACTCCCTAACACACACACACATGCACATACACACACACACACACTCCCAACCAGGAGCCCCCGGAATGAAGCTCAAATAAACGTGTTCACTCCAATTAGTGTGGTCAAACAGAACCTGCAGCAAAGCTGAAAGGCAAACACAAGGAAAGTGCATAAAGACGGATTGGATGGATTTCAGTCGGCTAACGGAGGAATTTGGGAGATGCTAACACAGGTGTTAAAACCAGCTGAGCTTTTCCTGCTTCAGTTTCTAATCCCTCATGTCTTACCTGGTGACAGTTTGACACTTCAGTCGAACTTTAACCACTCTCCTGCTGTCTAATGGGACTCTTTTCAGGGCCTTTTAGACATTTTGGTATTTAAGAGTGACGGACATGAGCACAATGTTGTCAACAACTGAAACACTAAGCATTAGATTGCCCAAGAATTTAGGAAAAAAAGACCAATGTTTTTTATGTGTGACATTACTTACAGTAACAACTTGCATTAATACAGTGTTGTGTTGAATAGTGTCGCACCCTGAAAAACAGTTTTTTTTGTTCCAACTTGCTCTACTTGGCTTACATGACATCGAAAAAAAAGTCTGTCACCAATATGACCATGAATTTGGCTATTGGCAAGTGGTTAACACAGTTCCGATTTTCTTGGATGACTTCTGAGAAAACGACCAATCCTGTGGCATGCCCCCCCACCGTCAGAGTTGGCCAAAGGTCAATGGGTCAACACTGAAGAGAGGAAATTAGCATGATTTAATCTGCCTGTTATTCATTTCAGAGGGTCTGTGTCCACGTTGCCAAGCTCCGTGAGTCTGTTTGCACACACACTCACAGGGCTTGTGTTCCTGGCATAGCAGCTCCGGCAGGCCGGCTGGCCGGCAGGAAGGCAGGCGGCAGAGCTAACGTTAGCGACCGTGGGTGATGCGATGAATTAGCCTTGTGTTTGCTTTAATTAATGAAGAGAAAAGAGGCCAGCTGTGGACCCCATGCTGTCATTATTTGAAAAGGCCCGCTGTGAAAATTGCTCAACACTTATGACCTTCCAATGCACGCTGTCCATGCATTTATTTATTTATTTTTTAAATAGTATTAATAATTAAAAAAAAAAATTAAATTAGAGATAATTAGATTGTGGCCAAGGCTATTTCAATGGGTGATAACTGGAATTTACTATAAGTTCATTTTATATGTTGTATCGCCTGTATTTGTGTTTATTTGTTTTAATGTGAACATAAGATTTGGTAACGTGCATAACATGTGTGTAACAACTGTGTGCAACTGCACTTGAGTGACATATTCTTTTAATTTAGTTCCTAAATAATGTGGACAAATGTTTAGATATCCAAAATGTTTTTATTCAGAACATTCAGAAGTTCCAAGAAGCAATGGGTGTAAAGTGCATTCAATGCAGTGCACACCATATTCATGCATGATGTATTCATCTATAAAAGGTCCTGGCAGATATAGCTATGCAAGTCCTTGAACATAGCCTATGAAATTGAAAAAGAAATTGGGTACTTGATTATTTATTGGTTCCTATTTGTGACTCATTTACTGTAGGCCTCCCAACTCTATATTTGCGGACCCCTCTTGGCTCAAGATGGCAAAACGACTGCTGAAGTTGGCCCATGTCTTCTATTGAAAAGGCATCAGTTCCTGATTTGCGTCCAGTCAAGTGTGCAGCTGGCCCTGGTGTTTGCCCCTGCACTTGCCTGAAGAGGAGGAAGACCGATGATCACACTAAATATCCATGTCCTCCCCTTGCATGGAAAGGACACATTTAATATTCCTGTCTTCTCTAAACTTATGCCCTCCATTTCTCTTCCTCTTCTCTTCTCTCATCCATTTTTCAGACAAGGCCGAAGCGAGGGATGTGCCGGCGATGCAGAACGGACTGATGGAAAGTCGAAGGTGAAAGGTCACTCGTGCCAAGGCCACGGGGCCGTGCTGTGTCAAACAGTCCAGTGCCTCTGCTCTCTCTCTCTCTCTCTCTCTCTCTCTCTCTCTTTCCCACTCTCTCTCTTTCACTCCCCGTTTTGCTCAAGCTGTTGGTTTGCAGGGGCGCTCCATCAAACGCTTCTCTGGGAGATAAGAGCACGCGTCAGGGATGAATTTATACAACAAACCCTGCTGCAGTGGCAAACATTTCAATCACAAGCTTGCTTGTTATCAGTCTTCTTCTCTCTCTCTCTCTCTCTCTCTCTCTCTCGCTTTCTCTCTCTCTCTCTCTCTATCTCTTTCTCTCTATCCAACGGCATACCAAAGGATCAGATTCACTGCTCATGCAACCGCTGCCAAAAAATCTGAAAGGCCTCCGCCTTGGGTATTTATGCTGAGAGAAGAAAGAGAGTCATTTGTGTGTGTTTGAAGATAAAAACCAGGGTATGGGACATATGCCAGAGGAAGCTAACTATCTGTCTGTCTTCGTTTTGTTATTCTCTTCCCTAGAGAATCCAAAAAGAACTAACAACCTGGCCCATTGTGAACATTCAGGTGGGGGCGGCCATTTTTTTTTTTTAGCAAAACGACCAATCGTTAGCAAAGCACGACATCCGCACGTTGCGGACCTTGGGCTGCAGATGAATGTCTGATCCTGTCACGGAATGCCAGGGAAGAGGAAATCCACAGAAGTGCTGTGGTAAGATTGGAGTGAGAGAGAAAGAACGAAAAAGAGAGAGAGAGAAGAGAGAGAGAAAGATGAGAGTGATCTACCAGAGTCGTTACCTCAGACAGTTGAAGGACAGACCAAAAAAAAGGCCTTTTTTTCTGTGCCTGGAGAGAGAGAGTTTTCCTCTTCGTGCTTCTTCTTCACGCTGTAACAGGCAGGGAGTGTGGACCCTCTCCACAGCTTGTCTCTGCTGAAGGGGACTAAAAGTTCGCTACTCATCTGTGTTGCACAACACAGAGCTGCCTTGTGTGTGGCGCTTTGTTCGGCCTAGATAAAGGGCGGCCAGTTGATTGTGTTTATTGTGTTTATTGTGTGTGTGTGCGGGCACAGAGGAGGAGGACGGGAGAGGCAGCTTTGTGCTGGGGTCAGCATACACAGCCTCCACTGAGGATCTGCCACCTTCCCAGCAACCATGAGGGGAGTGTGTGACAAAGTTCATTACAGGTTACACACAAGCAACACACACACACACACACACACACAGAGAGAGAGAGAGAGAGAGAGAGAGAGAGAGAGAGAGAGAGAGTGAGAATGAAAGAAAGAGAGAGAGATAGAGTGTCTCTTTCTCTTATTCATTATTTCTCTCTAATCTTATCCTGTAACCTTTTGTGTTAACAAGGCATGTTAACAAGCCCTTGTGCCACCCCCTCTGCTCCAAACCCATGTAAACACACAGTTCCACACATGCACACACACACACACACACACACACACACACACACACACACACACACACACACACACACACACACACACACAACACAAACACACACAGACACACATACACACACACACCTGCGAAGCTTGGACTAAGGATATTGAGTGGACTCCCATCTTGCATGACAAAGCACTGACACATATTTACATTTAACCAATCTCTCCCTTTGCTCTTCAAAGCTGACATAGCACACCGGTGACAGCTCACTTTCTCTGATGGCTGCCATCATTGTCTGACTTGTAAGAGTCGGGGGCCCGATAATGACATTTCTTTAGGGGCTTTTGTTATTTCACCTGTGTTTTCCGAAAGGATGTCACGTGCAAAGCTAAAGCAATCAGACTAAGTGTGGCGTGCAAACATTAACCTCGCTTTCAAGTCAATGCTCTTCTGGGTCAGGGGAGTGGTGGTAAGGGTGGGGGTATGTTTCTTCCACTCTCTCTCTCTCTCTCTCTCTCTCTCTCTCTCTCTCTCTCTCTCTCTCATTCTCTGTCAGCAGGTTTTGTCATTTGCTGCCCGTGCCATGTGATTGGTTCCTGCAGTGCCTTGCGTGTCCTACCCTGCCCTAGCAGAGGCTCTGCACATGGGGCCTAACCCTATGGATGGCTTTCCCAGAGAGAGAGAGAGAGCCCCCTTGCACTCTGAAATACGCCAGACCTGCTCCTCTCCACATCCGGCCTGGAACACTAACTCTTAATATCTGGGTCATTATTATCACTGGCAGGTCTATTCATCATGAACGCTATGGCAAAGGATTCTGAGTTCCAAGTGAATATGGAGGCAGAGCCCTATTGGGATAGTAAGAGACTATGAGACCATGGAATGTTAATGTAATTCAGTGATTATAGGCAAAAATAACCAGTGGTGACATGAAATGTTTGTGTCTGTATGTGCCTGTGTGTGTGTGCATGCCTGCATGCGTGACAAAGTTAAAACAATTTAAACTTCTGAGGCACCAGCCCCTGCAGGGGCAAATTGCCAGCAGTGTGTGTGTGTGGGTTGGTGTGTGTGTTTTGCTTCAGTAAAATAGGTATAGCAAACAGAGTAAGAGAACGGGTGTCCTGCTCCCATGCCGTGCCAAGGGGTGCCAGTGTAAAGTTACTGTGCCCAGTCGCAACCCTGCGGAGGGTGTAAAGACTACCACAGTCATGCCACTCTGGAACCCCTCTCAGAGGAAATTTACATAATTACATGCAGGCCTTAAGGAGACCGCAGCAGAGAGAGAGAGAGAGAGAGAGAGAGAGAGAGAGAGAGAGAGGGAGGGAGAGGGGGGGGGATACTTTTCCATGCTGGCAGTCATCTCATTGGTAGGTCAGACTACATGACCTCCATACTGTTCTATAGTTGCTATAGCCCTGCATCCTGTGTTGAAAAGGGCTACACTATTGGTAATAATGAACAAATAGCAAAACATTTTTGAATGTCTGTACTAAACACATATATATCCACAGATATGATCATGGAAAGCAACTGCCACCTGGCTGGCTCTTGTAGCTGCTGGCTGGCAAAATTTGTGTTCCAGACACAAAACCAGAACAATTCCATGTAAATGGAATGGAACAGTAGATGAGAACAGCACAACAGGACAACACAGACAGAACCTGCTGATGTATTATTTACAGCAAAATAAATGTAGACTTCTTGCACACCTCCTTTTCTCAGGTGCGTCGGAGTGGAACCCCTGGGTCACTAATGTTAAAATCAAGAAAGCTCCCGCACACTGTTCACATTTGCAAGGTTTTTACTGCAACGTTTCGGTCTACTGACCTTCTTCAAGCAATTCAACAGTCAGTTGCAGTATTATTTACAGCAAACACATAACAGTGAGTTAGAAAGTTGAAAATTTGAACACCTGGAACACACAGGACTAGCTAGCATCGCTGTGGGTGTCAGTTCAAGTCTCGTTTACTAGATAATCACTGGATCATAGATATCTAGAGCCTGTTTGGAGAACAGAGGCTAGAACAGGAAGGCCTTGCCCGCTTAGCTTGGCTGCGGATGGATGGGCCACCCTATTTGTAAGGGTGTAAGCAATACAATACAGAGTTTTGTTTGCCAACCTCACAATTGCTAACTGGTTAAATTGCTAACTGAGCTACTATGAGTTTTGGGACAGATCTACTCCAGAACAGGATGGCCTCTCCAGGGTCGCCGCTTGGGGGGGGGGGGGAGTTAGGATGATTCTAAGGGCCCAGCACTGACAGGGGGGCCCAGAGAATTTTTTTATATTAAAATCAATATTTGAGGGGCCCAAAAAAACATTTTTTGTCATAGGGCCCAAAATTTCTAGCAGCACCCCTGGGCCTCTCTAGCTTATAGCGCTGCTGTGGATGTGAAGTTGGGTGACCGGATGTGGATGGGACAGACAAGGCAGCGCTGCAGCCAACCAGGCCCTACTGGGGAAAGCATGCGGATGTGCTGCAGCTGAGCGGCGTGGTGTCCAGTGTAGTGTTCCTGGGAAACGGCGGCCTGGAGCCGGACTGCAGTCTGGGAAGGCACCAGTCAGTCAGAGGGCCAGACGAGATAGTGGAGGGGACAGAGACAGGGGCCGGAGGCCGGAGGCTGAGACCACCCAACCGGCTCTCACCCGACACAAATGGCCAAAGTCTCAGGAATGAGAGAGAGATGGACACACACTTACCAACAACAAAAAATCCCCTGATTTTTCTGAGGGTCCACAAGTCCACTGGTTTAAAATGGTGAGAGTTCACAAGGAAGTGATGGAGATTGTATGGGAAAACAATGTTGGTGGCGCGGATCTATAGGAAGCCCATGAGTCATGGAACCTTGCGTCGTGGCTCCTGAATATGACACTGGTTTGGCAGGGAGGAGTTTGTAAGTTTACTAATGTTACCGACCCACCACACACACACACACGCACGCACACACACACACACACACACACACACCCTGTGTTTGTTTGTTTCAACTGCGTCACAAATCCTCCTGGTTCCTTTACAGCAGCACTGAGAATCCTTGTGCCATGCCATGTTGTGTTTTTTTCTGACAACATTAAGAAAACAAACCAGTGGGTGTGTTACGAGCGACCTGCTCCACTTTGCTCACATGCTGTGTGTGTGTGTGTGTGTGTGTGTGTGTGTGTGTGTGTGTGTGTGTGTGTACCCTTATATAACTCATAACTCATGGCTAGAGCTGAATCAGTTCCAAGTTCCTTGCCTTTGCCACTAGGCTGAGAACCAAGTCTACCACTGGTTCTCTTCAAACCTCCCCTACAGGAGCTGAGATTTGGGTTTTCCCTGATTAGTTTTTTCTGATAAATTGATAAAAATGTCCCTGTTTTGGTCTGGGATCCGGGGCGTCTGCCTTTTGTCATACTTCATTTTGAAAATATGATATGACTGTCTTATTCATTTTTTTTTTCTCCATGCATTGTTTTTTTTCTGCTTTGGGCTTGGTAGACTAATCATTTACGTGATGTGCCTGAGGATTTTTACAAACGCCGGTCTTCCCTGGCCGTCTTCGGCCATCATGTGCTCATAGTAGGATGCAGATCATAAGATTTAGCTTTAATAATCACTGTCCTTGAGTTTGTCCCAGACACACATTAGCCAACATTCTCCAGTAAATTATGAACACATGACACACACTACCTTATCCCACATCGGTGAAGGCAGCCAGTCAAAAGCGGCAAGCCCACAATCTCATGTTAAAGGTATTTACTACGACACTAACCCATAAACAACACGTTAGCATTATACTGTATACAACCACTGTCTACACGCTGAGCAAAATCTCCCCCTTATGCTTTGGATATCAAACTACTACTCATTGATTTCTTATGACTCCAATCCCCAATCCCCAGTGTGACGTTATGCAGTAGCACTGCTGTAGGGGAGGTCTGGAGTTCTAAGATATGGACGAAAAACTTCAACTGGAACACCATCAACACAATAATCCCTAAAGTAAAATCTGATAAAATAGGATTGAATGGGAATAGGTAGTTGGAAGGATGGAGAGCTCAGCTACATGCCACTAAATGGTGGGCTGTGAGGTCAGGTCGTGGCATGACAAAGGTTAAAAGGCTATGGCATCATTGGGCAGCAGACTATTCACCTTATTCTGCCCCGTGGCTTTTTGACGTTTTTTCTTCCGCGATAGTCCTCTGATGGTCTTGAAACTTCTGTTAGCCACTTGCCTCTCATTCGCATCCACGCTGTTTTCACAAAACACCTTTTTACTGCTTAAAACATTATCTGGCGACAAACTGTACAAGTCTAGTGAGCACAACTTCATTAGTAAGACCGCTATTAGACCGTTAAAACACCAAATATCACAATGCTAATCCAATGCGTTACCAGACCGGATGTTGAAAGACAATCATCTTGGAAGGTCCTATGTTTACATGGGGCATAAGGTGGATAAGGGTCAGAAAACTGTGGCACTGAGTACCGAAGGACAGCATTGTTATGAAGGTTAGAAGGCTATGGTTCTGAGTGACATTGGACAGCAGGTTATGAGGGTCAGAAGGTCATGCCATTGTGTGACATTGGACAGCTGGTTATGAAGGTCAGAATCATAATCTCCTCCATAAACTGTGAGTTCAGTGTCTGCCAAATGAAAACGAATCAAATTTACATAAAAATCAAAAAGGCGCCCATGGCCCAGAAAGCACGCAAATTGTGTTTGATTCTGGGTCAGGACTCACGCGCACCTCTGTCGCCAGGCCTGGGACGCTCAATGTCCCAGGTGTCATTCATTCATAGAGATGAGACATTATGCAACAGGGAGCACAGGGACACTGCACACACACACACACACACACACACACCTGTAACGGTGCCAGTAGGGTGGTGTGTTTGTGAAGTGAGTTGGACAACAGGGAGCAGTCGAGGTCTCTAACGAGCCGTACAAGTGATTTCATGTCAGTGTCCATCTCAGCGTGGCCTTCTCTTCCTGGATGTAATCGAATTGGCTCTAAACGAATAATGTGTGACATAACGTTCTCCATGTGTGCTACAGTCCACCCATTGATGGAGCGCTCCACTACACTCGCAGTAGTTCTGTAGTGGCTGCCTTTTAAATTTAGGGTGAATTGCATTTAAGGCCCTAAAATAGCAAAGTATCTGTTTTGCTGAATCACTTTTTTACTCTTCGTCTTCGTAACGAAGAGCCATGTGCCTTTTTTACAAGTACTGAATTGCAATCAGAGAGCGAGTAACACACAGGGATTTTTGTCCAAGATTTCACATTTGGAAGTGTTCTCACGAACCTGTTGCCAGAAGGTATAAGTGAACTTGAGTAAGACTGATGACTGTTTTGGTTGAAAACAAGTTTGCAGGAAGTTGCCGTGTTGTTGGGTCGCATCGATTTTGAGAGTCGGAAGCGGAAAAATGGGAGAAGGGCCAAATTGAATGTTTATGCAGGCTTCCGAAACCAGACCGAAATATGCTGATTGATATATAAAAGAGTAATCTGCTTGCCACAATTGAGGAAGTCTGTATGTTTTACCAACAATGGAGGCATAGACCACACACACACACACACACACACACACACACACACACACACACACACACACACATACTGTAAGCAAGCACGCGTGTGTGGTGTGTGTTTAGTGTGGGCGATGGTGCTGAGGGGACAAGAAGAAGGGGAGATCATTAAGTTGCCCGGAAACCCGCTGGGATTTCACACACATCAGCAGAAAGTAAGGGGAGGCTTTTAGCCAAAGCAAAGGCACAGTCGCGCTTGTTATTCTTCAATTAAATCCTAATGCTTTAGGGACTAAGGAGTGTCATTCTGCAGAGACAGGGAGTTCCATACGCAAATGTTTGTGTGTGTGTGTGTGTGTGTGTGTGTGTGTGTGTGTGTGTAGACGGACAAAGAGGTAGTGTGTGTGTGTGATGTGTGTGTGTGTGTGTGTGTGTGTGTGTGTGTGTCTGTGTGTTGAGAGATAGGGAGTTCTCCTTGTACTGCAGTTCAGGTTACATCACTTCTTGAGGGACTCCCTCTAGTCTCATCCCCAATGTTCTCAAATCACTCATGTGTGTGTGTGTGTGTGTGTGTGTGTGTGTGTGTGTGTGTGTGTGTGTGTGTGTATGTGTGTGTGTGCGTCTGTGTCCATGTGTGTGTCTGTGTCCCACATTAAGGCTTACAATGTGTTTAAGGTAGTCAAATGACTTTTTAAACACATAATAAACACACAAATTCTAAACAAATTCTAAAGTTGTATGGTATACCTTTTGTGAAATGTTTGAATATATTATCCATGTATGCATGAATATGTGTGTTTATGTGTGTGTGTGTGTGTGTGTGTGTGTGTGTGTGTGTGTGTGTGTGTGTGTGTGTGTGTGAGTGTGTGTATGCATGTTGTGTGATGTCTTTCCCAGTTCTGGTCTTGATCTGCTGGTGTGTGTGTTATCAGTGTGGCTCCCTGGGTCGTGACGCGGGGCCCAGACTAAATATTTTCGCAGAAAGCATGTGAGAGGTCTTACAGGCCTCCGACCAGCTTGCTGGATTAAGGACAAGGGCCTGGGGGAGCTCAGAGAACTGCAGTGTGTGTGTGTGTGTGTGTGTGTGTGTTTGTGCATGCACACACATGTGTTCGTGCATGCAAGTGTCAACTAAATAACAGATTGAGTGTGCATATGTGTGTGTGTGTGTGTGTGTGTGTGAGTGTATGTGTATAAATGTCTGAAGTGTTAGCTGCAGCCGTGTAGTTTTGCAGGATTACCCAATGTTGAATGGGTGGAGTGACACTTGCATTAACTTCATTAAGGAGAACCTAGAGGGTCATTTGGCTCAACGTCACATCAGGTGCCATTGATGCACAGTGACATTACATAACTGCAGTAAGATTACAGCACACACCCTGGAAGCCTGATTTTTACACATGGCCTACAGTGTAGAACTACAAGTTTACACACACAAGTAATTAAAAAGTTATTGCTGTTAGTCACTTCTGCGGATCCAAAAAGGGTATGCTATATTCACTGCTGGCAGAAAAAAGAAGTTTGCACTTACTTAAGCAGAAGTCACCTTAAGTAAAGTTAAGTTACAGTCGTCTGACAACCTTTCATCCTAAAGAAACACATAACCTCCATAGATTCTTATTTTTACGAGGAAAAGGAAGAAAAATAAGATTCTTTTTTCTTCCCTCAGAGGGCATTCTATGTGCACTGACATACAGTACATGTTCCAAAGAGGCCTGCTATCTTCCCCAGGGAGACATAACAACCTCAGAGGCCGAGTGGTGCCCAAGGAGAGAGATAAAGGCCTGACAGAGCCACACCACCATCCCAACCAAACACACAGAGAGAGAGAGAGAGAGAGAGAGAGAGAGAGAGAGAGAGAGAGAGAGAGAGAGAGAGCCCTATGGAGATAATCAGACATTTTCATTTACAGTGAAGTGGAGGGAGGGAAGTGAAAACACACGCATGAGATAATGAGGTACAACTAGCAAAGGGATAAAAAAGAATTACCATCACTAAGTGCTAACACAGTGTGGTCATGTTGTGCTTTTTTCCCACTAAATTTATATTGGTTGACATGTCTTTG
>JAODXP020000023.1:22901482-22923982 GCA_027497455.2 Sardinella longiceps
AGAATTCTTCTGCCGGAACACAAAGGAAGAACAAGTGTGTGCGTGTGTGTGTGTGTGTGTGTGTGTGTGTGTGTGTGCCTCTGTGTGTGTCATCTGGCAAAAAGCGAGTCTATGTATGTTGATGGTTTGACGGCGTCCCTGTAAACAACAGGAATGATGTGTGTGTGTGTGTGTGTGTGTGTGTGTGGGTATGACTGATGAGACTATGTACCTGTTTCCCCATCAGTTTTCCCCCACTACCCTGGGTTCTCTGGAAGAATCGCTGATTCCTCTGCATGCCACCCTCATACTACTCCAGTCCCACCCAGGTAACCAACACGCCACCCCCCTCAACTGTGCCTTTACTGCTTCCAGCAAAACGACAGACCAGGGCACCCATCACTCCACACAACTTTGGAATAAATACATTACTTACTGATCTTTAAATAGATTCTTTGAAATTGCCCTTGAACATTGGGACATAGGACAGTGCATGAGTGAAGTAGTGAGTCTGGGGGAAGAGTCAGGTATCAATCAGAAGTCTCAAGGAAGCATTTAGCTGATCTGCTTCATGCCAGTTTAGATGTCCCTTTAATCCGCATTAATACATTTTCTGTTTGTTTTGATAGAGGCATCTTGCAGACAGCAAGACAGACACTTTATCTATAGGCTACCAACTGGACGTGTAGCCAAGCATGTAAATTGCAGTGACTGCAGCTGTCTGTTATCTGCCAAGTGGATAATATTCAATGTCGGTTTCGGATTAGTTTAGGTTAGTACTACTAATCAGCGATAGATTACAATTGTAGCCTATGGAAAGGTAAACCGGTGCATCGAACTGGATTTAGAAAATTTGTTTAGTCTACAACAGAGCGAAAAAGACTGAGACGTCGACAATATGATTCATGGTTACATTGCCCCCTATAATATCTAACTGAATTGTCTGTGGGATCTTCTGTTGTCACCTAACTGACGATGGGACATAGTCCATAATGTTGCTCTTACACATCGCCGCACTTTGCCCTTCAGATAGGAGGTTGTTCATCTGAAGATTCTCGCCTCGGGTAGACAAAATAATAGCATATGGACAAAAAAGAGAGTTTTTCATATATAGGAATTATTCAAATATTGACAAAACTATTACGTTTCAGAATGAGATAAAGAACGCGCTCAATTATTGAATAGGCTTCAGGCGTTGCGCTCTGACACGTATACCTTTTCATTGTGGGTTTCCGACTATGATCAGATCATGTTGTAGGCTAGTAGCTTTATCGGCATCTAATCTCACGATATCTAAAGACTTACGCACTTTTTGGGTCAAGGCTTCAGAGATGCACTTGCCGAATTATAACATTGCAAGCTTCTGAGTAGGCTATCCTCGCACACACACACACGCACACACACACACGCGCATTACGCACGGACGCCCTCTTTCTGTCCCGCCCCTTAGAAGCAATGCTACAGAAGCACCGCGTAGGGCAAGATCGCCTTATTCTGCGCTGGAGGTCTAAACGGTGAAGTGGAACAAAGACACAACATAACAGAAAACAGCAACAGGAAACGACTTTTAACTATACTTCAGCTGGGAGATTTTCAGTGGATCCGTTTTCATCAACGAATGCGTGTTTCTTTCAAGGACAAGCGTGTGTATTCCTTTCTTGTCCAGCGTTTGATCACAGAGTTGGGTCTGGACGTCTAAAAGTTTTTCTACATTTGCTTATGACCAAGACCACATTGGAGTGATACCACATATTAATGATGGGCTTCTTGTTTTGCTTTGGATTGAATACCCGTGTATGCAGCCGAAGACAGTGAACGCCTAGGCACCGTGGATGTTTATATTTTAAAATTTTGGAGGCATTTTCAAGACATTATTCCTTTAGGATTTCCCAGGTGTCCGCTTTAAGCGCCAACATGGGATCGGTGTCACTATAGCGCAACTAACCCACAGATTTCAGTCATTTGTCTTTTGCTTCAGTACCTCTCAGGTCTTTTAACGAGTAACGACTCAAGCATATAACCTGCACCACCTTTGGAATTACCATCATGAACTTTGTTGTCAGTTTGGTACAATTATTTTTTGCGGCGCTTCTTCATCTGTCCGCTGTAAAGGTAAGACTCACTGTTGGAATAACGGGGAGGGGGTAACGATAAAATGAACAGATTATTTCAGATAGTATGCTGCCTGTTTAATTAATGAAACTCTTTATGATTAATAATTAACGATCGTTCTTGCAATGGCAATTGCGTTTCTCTTAGAGGACAGTCTTCACTTACCACATTTTGGGATTGTATGGCCTTTGCAGATTCAATATTGCTGTTTGCTATTTACATACTCTATATTAACAAAGTAGGGCCTATTTAACTGTACACATTTCATTAAAATTTGCTTTTTGTTTAAAGTTATATTAATGAGGACAGTACAGAATAAATGTTTTCATTATTGGAATTTCACAAATTACAATTCATCAGGGTCACGTTTTATGTTGTTTTATTATAATCAAGGGCACAGATAGTGTGATCATGTTTTAGTCAATTGTGAGGTTGTTCATTGGAAGATTGGTAGCCTATACGGCATTTCTAGCTCAACTTGCTGGTAGAGCCGGCAAGTGTGCGCAAAAACTTCTGTTGCGCGCATGTGGATTTATACGCCTTTTATTTCACAGTGAGTTCCCCACTCCCCAGATTTACTTATCAAATTGCTCTATAATCAATATTACCAGTACCTCTAAACCTTGCAGAACTCAATATAAGTAAGTATACTGCAATATACTTCCCTCCAGGCCCACTCCGCTCAACTCTCACACGCCTGCCTGCACAATCTCGTTTAGTTTTTTCCACTTGGCAACTAATGGAAACTTTCGAGTCACATGACAGTTTTATGGCCTCTATCATTTGTTTGACACGTGCGTTGAAAGTGTTTGATGTATTCGTTTGTTTGATTTCAACAGTCGTCCATTGTAGATAGAGAGATATATCCCTGAAAACTTTACTCTAAATAAAGCCTTCTGTTCATGTGCAAAAAAATGATCCCTTCCGCGTTGGCCACTGACGGCGAAACCCAATTAAGCCACTCTAATGCGTTTGCAATAAAGCAGATGGATTACTTTAGGCTACTTCAGTGATGGAGTCAAATCGGCATGTTTCTCACGCAATGTTGGGAGCTGTTGCACCAGTCTACCACCTGCAGTGACGTGACTCTCCCACATAGCGGCCTATCCTTGGGATTATCAAACACTCTCATTTGCCTTCTGTGTGCTGTGACGTATCGACATAACATAGGCTACATCTTTACAGCACGATGTGATCAAGCCACGTTAAATATCCATCTTAAAAAAACTCAGTCAGATGAGACAAAGATGACAAACTGCTGTATTGTAGTAGCCTGCAGTTATCATTGTGCCACACTGTCATCGTTGTGTAGCCTAGTAGCCAAGAGTTACCTCCCACCACACATTACTAGTTTTCCAGGAGTTTGAAAATAAAAGACTTACGTTTAGTGTGCTTTGTTTCTTTTTGTCTCTAGTGTGCTCACATACCCAGAGAGGGAGACAAGAGCAAAAACGAAGGTAAGTGACAAGTGGTTCCCTGAATAAGCACTTAATAAAAACTATGCAGTGGTGATGTAAAGAGGAGGCGGAAGATATACCGCCACCTGCCGGTAGTATAGGTAGTCACGAATGTCTGCATTGATTTGAGCGCTTTCCTTCATATATTTCAGTTTATAGCCTAATGCAATGGTAGAGTAATGTAATAAACTTAAAGTTATTGCACACCAACGTCTCATATGGAGAATTTATTCACAATGGCATTACTCTGCATGATGCTTATCCACGGCATTTCACAACTCAGTTGACTATTGAGGAGCTCAAGGTCACTTGTGTGTTCTGCAATGTTGCATGGTGAGGTATAAGAGTATTTTGTGTTGATACAGAGCTCAGCCTGGGTCTCACTCCCACAGTATGCTATCATGACCTTCATACTGTAGTGTCTCACTCTTTGTACTTCTGTCAGATGTGATAGGCAGCTATCAGCACTGTGACAGGTTGAGTCATGGCACATGGCAACAAGATTTTCTTTAGCATGCTACATGGAGTCATATCTAGCTACATGCTCTGTCTTTTTTCTTTTTTTTTTAGTTCCAAGAGGGTTAGTATTTTCCTTTCAAATATCAGCACCAGACTGGTGGTGTGATTATGTAGTAGTAAATGTTGGATACACAGTAACTACCAGGTCTTCCAGAGGGAAGGCTTGTAAAAAGAAAGAAAGAAAGAAAGAGAGAGAGAGAGAAAACAGCCATCTGTGATCTGTGGCACCCATCCTGACAAGTGTGTGGATAACTGCGCCAGACATTTAATGATAATGACCTTGTGTGGCAGACATTCTTCCTGTGAGCAGCCAAACTTGGTCTTTATCCCAAAGAGGGTGTTTTGTGTTGTGTTTGCCTTTGGCGAGGGAGGTTTATGCGCCAACACGCAGCTGTGTGGATATAAGGGCTTCGCTAAGCTGAGCTGGCCATGGCATGAGGTGCTGGTCTTGGTGTTGGTGTTGTGATGGTAGTGTTAGCACAGGCTGCTTTTCACTGGCGCAGAAAACTGCTTCCATGCGTGGTGTTGGGCTTATTTTTTTTCCGGGGAAGGGTCAGAGGTTAGAGGTCAACCCTGGCGCCATAGTGCCTGAGGTCACTGCCTCCATGGCTGCTTGTGGGGTCACGAGGCCCAGGGGTCACACAGACCACAGAGACAGACAGTCAGCTGTGCATGTCCGCAGATCATTCTAGAACGTGACAGTCAATGCCCCGCTTTAAAAAATTAAACTATAATGTGAAAGGTGGGGGCGTTTTGTTTTTTATTCTTATTTTAGATTATTTTTGTAGAGAGGGAACACATTCGTCCATATGCAAGTCTCTCTTATTGAGTGTGAAGGTTTATTGCTGCATGTTTGGCTAGGAGGGGAAATTAAGACTCTTGTCCTTACAATGGTGGCCATTGTTAGCACTTGGAGCTACAGATCTGTGCTTTTGTTTATCTACTAAGCTGGATTTGGTAATGAGCATTGCTGAAGAAATGCCTACACCTTTTTCTGTGACAATAGAACATAAGAGCCCTCCTCCTCTACGTCCTGAACTGGCTTTACACGAAAAAGGACAATACAACTCGGGGGGGAATAAAGGATGGATGAATGAGAGAACAGAAAGAAGAGAGTTTGTGAAGAATAAAGAGGTGGAATTAGGGGAAAGGATGAGCTGGAAAGGAGGAGTGTCTCTTTAGAGACAGGTGCAGAACAAACACACACGCCAACGTGGGCCCTGGCTGACGTGATTCTTGCATAACGGAAAACTGGGGAGGGTGTTGAAGCTGTAGCTAGGTTCCTGTTTGCTGTAGCTGGTCAGAGCTCGTCACATTGCACGTCTCTGGCTCTGCTCCAGGGACCCATATCAGGAACTTTCTCTGTTTTAGGACCTTTTAGAGTGAACATAGATAGTGGCCCTGAAGCCTCAAACTATTTGAGTGATTAGTGTGAGTTGTCTTATTGATAAGCTGAATCATGCTAGTCTTTTGAGAGTTCAGGGCTTAGTGTTAGGGGTAACATTGGGACATAACATCAGGGCTCATAAAATTGTAATACTGATTAGATGTGTGTTTGGAATAAATTGTGCAGATTAAGGAATTTAACCATAATCCCATCCTCTCTCTCTCCCTCTCTCTTTTCCCCTTCTTTCCCCAACGCAGTTATTCCTTTCATGGAAGTGTATAACAAGAGCATGTGTCAGCCGCGGGAGACTCTGGTGGACATCTATACAGAGTACCCAGAGGACACAGAATACACTTACATCCCATCCTGCGTGGTTCTCAAGCGCTGCGGGGGATGCTGCCAAGACGAGGCACTCGAATGTGTCCCCGTGGACACGCGTAATGTCACTCTTGAGGTGAGTGTGACCAATCACACACACTCACACACACACACACACACACACACACACACACACACACACACACACACCATGATGATAGTAAATGCCTAAGTTGTCAGAGAATCCACACCATTCTAAAGTCTGGAGTTCGTTAGGAAGGGCAGGTGCAATGACAGCAGTCAGAGAGATAACTGCAGACTGAGAGGGACAAGAGAGAGAGGGAGAGAGAAGGAGAGAGAGAGAGAGAGAGAGAGAGAAATAGAGAGAGACTGAGAGGCAGAGTGAGTGAGAGGTGACATGCTATGCTGAATTAGTTTCATGTTTTGTCATGCCGATGTCATTCAAACTAACTGAATTGAACAGAACTGGATGGGATTTAATTTAAGAGAGAAAGAGGGAGAGATTCAACAGGTGTGGAGTTATTTTTTTGTGACTTCCTAGTGTTACTCCCTTCAGTCCTGCTCACTACTCTCCTTTCCTTTCCTCTCTTTTTCGCTGGGTGGCCAGCTGCTGAGGGTGTGCGTTCATTTAATGTCTGTGTGTGTGTGTGTGTGTGTGTGTGTGTGTGTGTGCAGTTCTCAGAGCAGCCTTCCTGCACTGCTTGTGCAGCGGGAAACAGCACACTCTCAGCCTGGCATGTCAGCTATGTTGTTTACCCCTGTGCACTCTGTTTACGCCCCTGTTAATGTGGTCAGCTTTCCTTCTCCATGCTGCTCTCTCGCTCTCTTTCCATCTCCTTCTCTCTCTCTCTCTCTCCCTCCAAACTATTCTCCATGTCAGACGCTTTCTCCATTTTTCTACTCCCTGTGCCTTCCACTTGCTTGATAACTATTTATTTCCATTCGGTCTGTTTTCAACATCTCTGTCTAAGAAACATTTTGCTTCTCCACTATCACCTAGTTTCTTTTTTTTTCTTTCTTTCTCTCTTTTTGTCTTTCTTTTTCACTGTCATCATGTCTTTCCCTGGTCATGTTCTCTTACTCACTATCTTTGAATACACTGAGTGGGCTTTGGTTGCTGGTAGAATTTGAGAGAGTGAGAAGGAGCAGAGCAGAGAAGGAGGATAGTGAAAGAATGTGTTCGAGTTCATGCAGTTTTTAATCAGGCGGTCAGTCAGTGGTGTGGTGTGATGGTGGTCAGAGCGTGGTCACACGGGGGTTGGTCACCACACACCAGGGAGCAGGACAAATCCGTCTGTTGCTTTTCTGTAGCAGGAACCGCAGTGAACAACCAAGGTTGTTTTCCTTCACTCTGATAAAAACACACACACACATGCACCACACACCGCCCTCAGTCACGTGTAGTTTTTCACATAGAAATGTCGGCTGGGATTGTAGGCTATATGTGGCTTACATGGTGCTGACATTATTGTAGCAGGACATATAGGGATCATATATGTTTTCAACAACACTTTTCCATAAGGGCTGAGCTGGTGATTTTAACTCATTGACTTTGTCTGCCTTTTGCAGGTAATGCGACGCAGGCTGCTAGTGCAACAGCGCCAGTATCTGCTGAGTTTTACTGAACACACGCGGTGTGAATGCAGGTACGTGTCACATGGCTAACAACACCAAGCTAAACACCACCACCACCTACCTGACACTATTGCCTTATGTCATCGTCTCAAAACATGGGGGCTTAAAAAAATGTCTTTCTCTTCTCTTGTTCCTAACAGAAAAAAGCCAGAACTGAAAGCAAAGAAAGAAAAGTAAGTGGACTGCTTATGTGTCTATTGGGGAGGGTAGTGACAGTAGGGGAGGGAGGGAGGGATGGATGGAGGGATAGTGAGGGAGGGAGGGAGGGAGGGAGGTGTCTGTGTGCTCCGTGTCGCCCCCTATATCTCTACACAATACTGCTGTGGTGTGGAGATGCCTAGTGTAGCAGGCGGCTGTTAGGCTGGTGGTTATTTTCCACGTGCTGATGTAGGCCAGCTGTTCCGTCACCACCGCCAGCGGCCGTCCAGGGCGGCACTGGACACACACACAGGCAGAGAGGGCATTGCTGAACGTGCCATGTGACCACCGATGAGAAGCAGTCAGCTGGACACTCTACTCAAGGAGACCCCCTTTCCACCCCCCCCCTGCCCCCCTCCCCATTTAGTAACACCTAGCAGTAGCGGCTAATGCTAATGCCGCAGCTAAATGAAACAGCACGATGGTGAGGGTGCAGTATCTTTGTAGCTCTGTTTTGGTCTCCAGGCAGAAAGAAAGAGTGAGAGACAGAGATGTACCGCATAATAGTGTCTGTGTGGGTTTTCTGCCCAAACCTCTTTTTCTCTTCTCCATCCCTGCAAAGTGGCTTGTGGCAGCTTGTGAATCTTCATATACCAACAATACATCAGGAAGTTTCTAGAACTTTCACTGACCTATGTGCTGTAGTGTTGAAGAGTGCTGGGCAGGTGTCCTATACGTGTAACTGGACTTCCTGGGGGCTTTTGAGGAAAATTCTGCTGTTAGGGTCCTAACTCGGTCTAGAATCAAGTGTCATTTAGATTTTGAGAAGGGAAGCGCTACACAGCTAGCTGGCTACCAGGGAGCATCACTCAGACCACCCATGGCGGTCTTTCTGCCCCTCTTAGCTCTCCAGTTGCTGGAGACTGACCCAGGGCTGCTTCTAGACGCTAATCATAGTAGCAGGTGTCACTCGTTTAACCTATTTATATTTTTAGCGTTGTAAATAGTAGATGAACGCGCCACTCGGCAGACATTGCAGTTGGTCAGTTTGTCACATGGATTTGAGACGGCAGCGTTTTGTTTTTGTGTGTGTGTGTGTGTGTGTGTGTGTGTGTGTGTGTTTTGATGCCACTGCACTGGCTAATTGGATGAGTGGCGTGTGTCTGTGTGTGTGTGTGTGTGAGAGAGAGAGAGGCTGCATCTTTCACAGGTTAGAAGCACTGGAAGAGGGTTAGGAGGCAATAGGATCATGCTAGCTGAGAAGGATAAGTGAAATCCGTTTGTCATGAAGCAGGGGCTGTGTGTATCTGTGTGTGTCAAGCCTAGTGCGCAGCAGGTTTCCATTGGCCAGAGGCTGTTTGAGGACGCGACCACAGTTGAGCTTCCTCACTGCCAGTAACTCTTCATACATACACACCACACACACACACACACACACACACACACACACACACACACACACACTCATATATACAGTATATTTATACAGTACATGCTCTGCTAATAACCTACAAATCTAACATTTACCTTTAATCTTAACCCACCTGCTAAGCAAGGCACACAGACACACAGACACACACACACACACACACACACACACACAGTCTGGGCCAACCAGGCCAACACCAGCCACAGTTAATAGAAACACACAACTAGACACTCGATATCTCTACTTAAAGACAGATGTGTTGATTCCTGTCAGGGGCTTTTTATATCGCCTCTCCCTTCCTGTTCTCTTCAAGTAGCATTGATTTATTGATATCTCTGCATGACTGTTCCTGGTTCAATTTAGATATTTAGACTCTCTTTCTTTTTTTTTCTTTTCTTGTCTTTCCTTTCTTTTTTTTTTTTTTTTGCATTTTCCTTTTCTTCTTCTGCTCTCTTGTTTTCCAGAAAACCGAGGGAGGGGAGGGGCAAAGGCCAAAAGAGAAAGAGAAAGAGAGAGAGGGAGGCAGCCGTCAGGCTGGAGTTCTACACCAGCAGCACAGCCGCAGTCCTGCACCACACGGGCAGTCTCTCTCTCTTGGTCTTTGGCTTGGTGGCAGCGGAGCTTCTGTGCTCCGCATAGGAATAACAAAACAAAACAAAACCCAAACGGCACAACCAAAAAAGAAAAAAACAAAAACATAACAAAAAAAAAAAACATTGAATACACCCATTCCCAACCATTTCATTGGCTGGCAGCTTTCTACCCCATTTTATGCTCCTCATTTTTTGTTATTTTACCTAACGCAAATCCACTCATTTGAAACACCCCACCCCACCCCATCCCTCCCCACCCTCCCCCAGACCTCCCCTTCCACCCCCGGCTAAAGCATAGGAAGAAATGCAGGCTAGCGCTGGGCTGGCAGGTAATAGTTTCCCCACATTCCCCCTCCTCGCATGTGGCTGTGTGGTTGTCTTCAAGACCCCCTAACCTCCATGGGCTCCATGTCCCACACCCAGCCTGGCTAGCTAGCTGTGTCTGTCTCCTGTCTCTCTGTTCCGTGTCATCACCGCTGGACGGTGAGCGCTAGCCGCAGGGCTGCTGGCTGATGGATGGACTGGACTAGGCCAGGCTGGGTTGGCTTCACTGCCCCGTAGGCTGGCAGCAGGGTTGTCTAGGTGGATGTGGGTGTGTGCCTGGGCCTTGCAGGTGATTGGGCAGATTTGTTGCTGCTGAGGCAAAGGCCACAATGACGTTGGGCTTGTGGGGCGATGGAGGCATGGAGGAAAGAGGGGGGAGTGGCCTTGTAGTTGAAGTGAAACCTTGTTAATGTTCATGTTTGACCAAAGCCATCCCGGTCTTTGTTGTGGTAAATGTGTCAACACTGGAATGCCATAAAATCATAAAAAAAAAAGATACTGCACCTCTCGGCCACAAGGAGCTAGTTTATTTTTGTTTCATCTCGCATCCCCCCCCTTCCAACCCCATCCCCCCACCCCACCCTAAACCCCCCCTACCATTCCCTCCAGTCTTGCAGAGCAGTGAGCTGGGACTGTGCCAACACACAGATTAGGGTGAGCGATTGCGTGTGTTAATCCGTACATTGAGCCTCTGCTGTAAGCCTTGGACCCATTAAAATGCCTACCTCATATTCACCTGTCTGTGTCAAGTCCTCTGCTGCATGACATGATGTGCCGGGGTGGCAGGATGGGACGGGGGGCTGAGCTGAGCACTACTACTACTACTACTACTACTCCACTTCGCACTGCCATACATGTGCCATTCCAGCATTTCAGCCACCAATGTTGCATTATGTGTTGGTATGTGTGGGCTGTCATATCACACATGAACCTGTGTGTGTGTGTGTGTGTGTGTGTGTGTGTGTGTGTGTGTGTGTGAGAGAGAGAGAGAGAGAGGGAGAGTGTGTGTATTGTACAGGATCATGTGTGTGTCTGTCCATGAGTCTATGTTCATTGTTGCTTAAATGTTGCCAAAACAGTCTTATCACACATGTGTGTATGAGTGTGTGTATGTATGTGAGTGTGTGTATGCGTGTGTGAGAGAGAGAGTGAATGCGACACACACCATGTGTGTATAAGACTTCATAAGCTCCACCCTCACCACCAATTCTCATGCTACCTCCGCTCTCCTGGTTAACACAACCCCTCCTTAACTTACATGACCTTTGTCTCACCTCTTCTTACCTGATTTTCACCGGCTAGTTCCCATTACAGCCCACAGGGTTGCCTAGCACCCTGTGTTGCCATGGCCTTACTCATGCACTACTCAAGCATCATTTACGGGCCTAGAGAATTCTGGGATAGTTGACTGTTAGAGGAGGAGGAAGAGGAGATTGGAAGTACAAGGTGATGAAGAAGGAGCTCTTTCTGGAAGCGGGGGGTGGTTGTTGATGTTGGAGGGTTGGGGTGGGGATGGGGGGGGGGTTAAAGGTTGTGCATGAGTGTCTGTCTACTCCTCTCTCTGCCCAGAACGCTTTAGCTTAGACCTGTCTCCCTCTCTCCCTCCCTCCCTCCCTCCCTCTCTCCCTCCCTCCCTCCCCCTCCCTCTCTTGTCTCTCCTTTTTGCTTCCCTTGCAGCCATTGTGAGCCTTGCTCAGAAAGAAGAAAGCGCTTGTATGTGCAGGATCCTATCACCTGTAAATGTTCCTGCAAATTCACACAATTACAATGCAAGTCCAGACAGCTTGAGTTAAACGAAAGAACTTGCAGGTTTGTTTACAACATGTTACGAAAAACAACTTGCTCCGGTCTTGTTTTGTTTTGTTTTTCCCGATTGAAACATCCACTTCCGATCAAAGACTCTGATCAATGTTTTCTTCCTTTCAGAGAAATGCATGCATCTCTGACGTTGCCTGTGTTCATTTTTGTGGCCTTGCTTGTGGTTCTTTGTGTGTGTTTCTGTGTGAATTCACCTGTGTATGTTTTCAAGAACCTTTTTCTGCTTTATTCTGCTGGATTGCTTCTCTTTGCTCGACATCTTTTGCTTGATGTCAGAACTGTATTTAATGCCAGTCGGTCCTGCCAGGACTTTTCTGATAATTCTGTGACCCTGACCCAAGGGCTGCTTAAACTCAATAGTCAGCAAATTTAAAAGATTGAGGGCGGCCACACAGATTGGTTTAGGCCCATTTAGTGCCCAATTAGTGTGAACCCTAGATTTATCTCGCCCTAAAAAGTGTCTGCATTGCCCCTCGAGGAGAGACCGATAAGCATTGAAGCTCTGTGACTCTGTGCAAGTGGACTTTAACCACTTGTTCTATTGAACGAATAGTGGTGTGGCAAACTCAGTTGTTACCCAGTGTCATGTAGGAAGGCTCTCTTACAGAATGTTCTGGCACCAAGCAATGTGAATGTGTACAGTACGAGTGGCTTTGCCAACAAAGAAACAGACAAGTGTTGGAAAGACAAGGCCTGTTGAACAGCCACCTCCCAAACAGCACATGAATCTGGTGCTGTGTGGGTATTTCCTCTTTCAAAACCATGGGCTTCACCAATGCTACTGTAAGCAAACTTAATAACATTTTAATTACAAATGTCACATGTGGCCTTGGTTGACCTTTGAGTCAGCTTTCGGATAGAACAAAATCTTTGCGGTTGTCACTATGTGCCTATTTTTTACTGACATTTTGCATCTGCATGGTGGAATACTCACATGAGATGAATCATAGAGATAGAGGTATCTGCTCTCAGTAGCATTGGCTTGAATCAAAGGGCCCAAGTACTGTGTCATTCTCTTTCTTCTTTCACAAGCATCCAGCTGTATTGTATCTGAATATGCATTGCAACTCCAGCCTCACTATTATTAACATCATCCAATCAAAAGCCTAACCGCAGTAAGTCAGGCCAATCAAAACTCACCCCAGGAGAAAGAGGCGTGCTGGAAATTGAGTGGTTCTAGAAGTAATGAGTTGTCCAAGCTGCTTGCTTCTCGTGGTCCGACCCATGTAACCTTTGACCATACTAATTGATGGTAGAGCTTTTTTTTTTTTTTTTTTTTTTGGTGGGAACGTTTCATAACAGCTTTGAGTTGGAGACACTCTTCCACTCCTCCTCTGATTCTTGGAGCTGCCCCCCCCCTCCCCAAACCTAATTGAAACCATGACCTTTGAACTCAACAAGTGCCCCACCCAACCCCCTCTGCGGTGCACTCTATATTTAAAAAGCAGACGATGAGGGGGGACCTGGGGATACAATTATCAATTCTGATTGGACATAACAAGCACCACCACCCCCCCACCCCCCATCCCTTTAGATCTCCAGGATTAGATGGTGTCAGAGTGTCTCCTGTTGCCATCCTCCATTTCTCTAATCCCTTCTCTCCATTGTGTCTTTGCAGATGTGACAAACCAAGAAGATGATTAGAGGAGAGGAGCGGTGGAGACCGAATGAAGGAATATAAAAAATATTTTAACATAGCACTTTCTTTTACACATGAGGACGCATTCCCTGGGCAGATTGAAAGAGTGAGAGAGAGAAAGAGAGCAAGAGACAGAGAGAGAGAGAGAGAGCGAGAGAAATGATGGCGACTACAACCCGCAAGCAACAAACGAAAACAAAAAGAAGAATCTTTGACAGACAACAAAAAACAGATCACCGCAAGAGACAACAAAAAACGTGAAAGAAATCCTCCCATTTTCCAGATTTTAATATATGAGTGTATGTGTATAGATATCTATTAAAAGAGAAGATGACAATGTGTACCGCTGCTATATGATTGGAGACACTACATTCAAGTGAACGAGTGCACCAATGCGTGCGTGAATGGGAACTGCTTCAGCGCCAGTGCAGAAGGACTGCTATACAGCCGCCTGACTGTGGTTTTATCGGCAAAACCAATCTTTTTTTTTTAAATGTTTTGTGTCACTGGATATGGGTCTGCTGTGGACAAAAAATATGTATATGTACAGTATATATTATATATATATATTATCTAAATATATATATAAGTCTATATTTTATTGAACCGTGACTTCACTCAAGAGAGGTGCAACAAGAAGGTTTTTCCCAACAACTGTGGGACATGGGAAAAATAGTTTTTGAGACACTTTGAAATGGAACTGAAAATGGCGCAGTGGTGCAGGGCACACATGAAATGTCCCAGGTATGGATCTGGTCTCCCTGTAAGATGTGACTGCCTTGCTTCCCATTGCTGAAGACCGTTGTCATTTGTCACAGATGACTGTGTTGACTAACATCCAATAGAACGTGTTGGGTTGCGAAAAAAAACATACTTCTAAAGGGATATTAAATGTAGGTATATATATATAGAGGTGATCTTAAAAAAAAACAAGACAAACAGCTTGATTCCATCCTCAGCCAGAGAATAGTAGTGTGTGCTCTGTGAGTCACTTGGTTTGTGGCTCAGTGACTTGCTCAGTGTGTTTGTTGTTTTTTGTTTTTCCAAAGAAATTAAAATTGCACACTTCCTTAGGATCTGTTCCTGGCAAAATAACCGCACCATCTGTGTATGCATACCTAATAATATCCTTTTTCTAGTACACTACACCTAATTTATAATGTTAGATTATGTTCAGTATTCAATGTATTTAAGTCGATTTATTTATATGCAGTGTTATTGTTCTTGTTTTTTTTCCCTTTGTCTCTCTTGTTAATGTAAGGACTTACTGAATCTGTCTGGCCTTTTTAAAACATGAAACTGTAGACGACTTATTTTTTTTTTTTTAAGAAAAAAAGTAAGAAAAGAAAATCACCGTGAAAACAAAAACTTCAACATTCCTGAAACGCTGTTGTTTGGTATACCTGACATAGTAGTTGTCTGGTGTACGTAGCCTTTGCCTGTGAAACGGAACTGTGTTGGCAACCATGGCAAATGCACGGGCTATACCCACCATGCTAACTGTGCCTTCTGAAAAAGGTACTAAATGTGACTGAGCATGCCCAGAGTCAACCAATAACAGCTTGAGCTATGGCTCCAGAAGAAAGTGGACTATAAGATTGGACTAAGAGTGAGAGTTTGTGGAGGTGATGAGAGAGTCCAGAGTCATTCTCAACGTTGTTGCTGAAAATGCTGCTTCAATGGAAGCCATTTTCAGGCCCTCTTGACTAATAAAGACAAACATTCTGTTGTATTAAAATGATGAAACTGTTTTTGTTTTTGTTTCCTTTTTCATGTAAAGTCACGTTTTTAGTATATTTTCACAGTAATATATTTATTTTTGGTTTAAAGATGATAATATTAACAGTTTTTTGTTTTTAGTGAAACTATTAAACATATTTATTTTCAAAGATATTGTTTTTTATTAAATGAAAAATGAATTCCTGTGTGAGGCCCTGTCTTTGAACACTATCTGACATTTACCTAAAGACTTGCTACACTTACAAGTATACGTCACCCATTAAACCCAATTATACAGAACAATGAATGGATATATATAAAGTATGGATGTGCAAGAAAAATGCATTTATTAATGGAATAATAAAATACACACACACACAACCCCACCACTTTGTAGAGTTTGAAGTTTTGAACATCATGCTGCCAGTTGATGTTAATCAGGCAAACGGTACATTTGAGATGACTGGCTGACTTAAAATAGCCTAGTGCATGATGGATTTAACTTTGACTCAATGGAATGTTTGCAGTCAAAAGTCCACAATGCAGGACCAGAATGCATTGCTTTATGACTGATTCCAGAGCTGAAGGCTCCCAATATCCAGCTGATATGCAGCATCTTGAAAGCAATCATTGAATCTGATTAGCACCTACTGTAGTGCCAGTAATATTGGCAAAACTACTCCAATTTTTTTTTTTTTAAATAAAATAAAATGTAATAATCCCCATAAAAGACAAAGCAATCTGGAGGCTTTTATAATTATGTTGCACACTCAGTCCGCAGCATTCAATTCCAGAGCTTCCTTACACCATGGAACTTTTACAGGACTGTTAATTCTATGTGTCGAGATCATCTGTAGTTTCTAAACCACTTAACAAGCACTGTATGGCACTTGGGGTTATGTGATGAGTTTCCCAAATAAACTTTACATCGCATGTAATTGCATGGTAGGATAATGATCTCATTAACAGACCTAAAGTATTTCCCAATTGGGAAAAGTGCCCTCCCTTGCCAGGAAGCGTTCTTCTCTTCAGCTATGTGCTCTGGAGAATTTCATTCACATGCAACCTCTTTGCAGACTTTGTTTTGCACCATTTACCACACAAACTGACCTAAAAATGAACTCAATCAACTCAGATGGAACCTCACTGCCATTAGAGACAATCATACAGCATAGAATTAAAGTTCAGGGAAATATTAATAGCCTTCTGGGGCTTCTACATTTGTCCAATGTAATATATTTCTGATATCCGATTCATTTATATGGTGCCAATAATTCATCACAATAAAATCAACTCGGCCTGTAAACTGAAACAATCTGCAGAGTCTGAAACCTGCTGTGAGATCTGGACCAGAGGTGGCCCTTCAGGACAAGAATAATTGGGTTTCTCATAGCAGAAACAGGCAAAGACTCACAAGCATAAACTGTGTCAGCCGCCAGAGAGTTCTTGCTCTTACGGGCTTATCCCTGAGACACCCAGTGTGAATATTGCATGATGACCATGCCCTGCAGCGGCCAGTGAGCAGTGGTGGCTGCGGGTTATGGAACGACTGTGGTGTGAGTTTCCACTGCTGATCCTGCTCACACAATGCACTGCAGAGGGTTGGCTTCTGCAGAAAGAAGGAAGTGCTGATAGGGTTATTAAAGTTCATCCAGCTGACAGGTGCCCTTTAATAGGACTAATATGGGTATGAGTGATAATAACCAAGATCCAGAGAAAGATGACAAATAAACCTGCCTTTCGATTAAATTTATAACTTTAGATTTCAATAGACTGCAGATTCTGCTAATTATCATGGAATTGGCCAAGCCTTGTTGCTAGCATGCCTATGACCAATGGCATAAATTAGCATCTCAGATTTTGACTATCCATCTCAGCCCAGAGTCAGCCCACATGCTACTTCTCTACCCCATGAGTATGAGAAACAGTCTAAGTACCAGTCTGTGAGAGCATGCTATAAAACCTCAATGATGGCGTGTATGAGGTTAGTGACTTGTGTGGGTGTAATGGATGCCAATAGCATCCTGGGCTAGCTGGTGCTATCCCCACTGCTCAATGGTGTTTTTTTGCCCCTAATGGCACCTTCCAGGCAGCATAGCCTAAAAGGCACTACCCTTACCCTATTCCTAACCCTAACCCCCTCAACCCTCATCCTAACCCTAAACTGAGTGGAGTAGTGCCTTGAAGGCAGCGCTGCCTGGAAGGCACCGTTGAGGGCAAAAAATACCAAAGACCATTCACACCCCTAGCTTAAAGAGCGCTTCTAACCAGAGTTGATAGCCCGAGCTTTTCAGATCATTTATTAAAGTGTTCGAGTCCCATGCCATGGGTTTGTTGTAATTGACAAGGTGACAGGTTCGGGACTCGTGAGCGGCCAAACCAACCATGGTTACATGGGCACATGCTGCTATGATGGTGGGCATCTCAGGCAAAGAACGTGAACTGGTGAACTCCTCGATTGTATCATTCCACATTAGCAGCGTGGAAAGACATTGAACTTCTTTATATTCTGTAAGTAACTCTATGAGCAGAGGAGAAGTGCAGGTCTCATGGAAGTCAAGAGCAGGACATAGGCTACTTGTTGTGCCATTGTTGTGTGGTTATACACTCTCTCTCTCTCTCTCTCTCTCTCTCTCTCTCTCTCTCTCTCTCTCTCTCTCTCGCTCACATGAGGACAGTTACAGACCAGAGTTTCAACTGTAAGGACATTAAACAATCATGACATGGAGAAAGTCAGTTTTAAGTGTTTTCCTGTAATGTCAGGGTAGTGTTTCAAAATGACATTGCTATAACAGACCCTCTTTAATTACAATCCAAAAGTACCTAATGGGTGTGTTCTTATGTAATTTAATGCATTCCTCACTACCGGCCACAAAGGGAGAGAGCAGGCAGAGATTAACTAGCAATGTTTCCCCTGGGATCAGGCCCAGAGAACAGAGAGAGAGAGAATAGTGTTTGTCTCTCTATTTCTCTCTTTTCCTCTCACTCTATCATTACCGTAAAGGTTACAAATCTAGAGTCTAAGGACATGTTTATGGAAAAAGGAAAGATATTAACAGAAAGAAAAGATGTTTGATCTCAAGATAATAGCTTCCTTTGCAGAGTGGATCCACTAGAGCGGTAAGCTGCACGAGACGAGATTGGACGAGAAGACAAGGGAGGCGTTTTTTTTGTTTTGGTAAGAGCTACCACCTATTTCATCAGGCGAGAATATTGCATCAGGTGACGCAGGTGTAGAGTGAGTGTGTGTGTGTGTTTATGTGTGTGTGTGTGTATGAGAAGTAAGTGGATTGTGTGCGGAGAGCCATGATAGTGTGGCACACCTCAAGCCTGAGAATGTGTGCTGATTGAAGGAATCCAATATCTACAGGAGCATCAGATACTGGTAACCCAACAGGCTGGCACCCATGGGAAAACCCCATGACCCCAGGGGCTCTTATGTGGGTTTCAGATGTAATCATCAAAACGCCTCTGCAATCAAGATGATGTCCCCAGGATAATTGGGCTCTTGGAGTTTGCCAGAGTTTACCTTGCTGAACTTGTTAGAAACATTCCCACGAAAAGAGATTTACATTTTGTATAAAGAAGCTGCTGTAACTGATTCCTGTTTTTAATTTTGCCCAAGAGGAAGTTTTGTTTTGTTTTGTTGTAGATTGAATCTGAGTAGTAGTGTGATGCTGATGAAATACGATCTGTTGCTGTTTTACGGTCGTACGCTGAAAACAGTCTGCACTGATACATCACAGTATAGATAATAAAATCCAATGTTTGAGCCAAACCAAATTCTATCTGAATTGAGTCAGATATCAACAATGATATATTTGAGATGTTTTGGGGAGAGAATATGTCCAGAGCAGTCCAGTTGAAATAGGTCTGAAGAACCATACAAAAACTAAAAAGTCATGCGCATGCACACACAAACACAGACACACACACATATTTTATACTTCTATTGTCATGCAGGCCTCCTCAATCTTGCACCACTACCGTGAATGAATGACAATGTTTTACTTGTAGCCTATTGGTAGTTTTGTTTAGATGGGGAAACCTGAAGTGTCAGTGGCTGGCCGTGAACTTTGCTTCTGATAACACAGGTTAATCTTTGCCTCCACTCATGAATTGACGGACAATTACTGGAACGGGCGCTTGGATTTGCGGCACTGCAGTAACACGCAGCTCGCACGGAACATAGCAACCTCTCATCAAATTGCCATTAGATTTTTATCACAGGGACTTACCGTTTGTTTGTTTTCCGAAATGAAACCACAAGATTACCAGCAATGCCAGTTTGTATGGTGCCAAGACGTGATGGCTACCATGACACACTTATGGGGCGTAGTAAAATATAACCATGAGTTTCACCACACACACACACACTCGTTTGTGGCATTAAACGCCCCCAGGAATGTCACAAACGATTTGATCTCTGATTAGGGAGGAATTTGAGGAATTGTCCAACTTTGACCCCTTGTAAACTTTCAGGCCCATGTCTCTTTTTTTCTCTTTGGACTTTAACCTGCTAGTTTAGCAACAACAAGTTATTGTGGTTTGCCAAGTTTCATTTGTGTGTTTACCCTCATACCCCTTCCCCCGGCTCTTTTGCCGGCATGAAGTGCTGCTATATTTTTTATCTGCATAATAGGGTTTTACCGTATAGGTTGTCACTGTGTGTGTGTCTGTGTGTGGATGGGTATGTGTGTGTTTTAGGAATCTTATTAGGATTTAGGACACTAGCTGTTACATTTCTGTATCTTTCTTGCACTCTCTTACTCACACTGCAATCTGTGTGTTTGTAACGGATGCCGGCTCGCTGGTGGCAATATGTGTAAATCCTCACAACTCAATTCCTTGAAGGACTGCTTCTAACTGCTGAGTCAGGAGCCTGGGCTTTTAGCTCCATGAGCTAAAATGGTTAGAGCGTTCAACTACCGTGGGTTAGTTGTAGTTGAGTGGCAAGTTAGAGACCCGAGTGCAGTGAGACCTGCTCCTGTTACACGTTCATGGTGCATACGCTGTGCAGACATGTTTTTGGTCCGTTGTCAATAGATCTAACCATGCACCACCAGGTAGCTCTTACGCTGTCTGCTTGAAATAGAAAAGGACCCATTTGCTTTTCCACAGACTGAGAGGCATAGCTAGTGCTGAATCGATATGTCAGTGCACAAGCCTGTTGTCCCAACAACATCAGAATGGGCTACTGCTAAACTATCATGGCTGAAAAAAGTAATATTTACAGTGAAACGATCTCCGTAGTTGGCAGATATACATTTAGTATGACCTTTTCCCTCAAATGTTTTTAGGTCTACAAAGTTAGCGAGAAGTTGTACCTGTACAATCGAAAAATCTTGTTATTTCAAGAATATGTGTGCTGTGATTTCGGAGGTGATTTTCTACGCTCAAAACATTAGCAAGCTAAGTGAAATTTCAGCACCCGACATCGTCGGTTCTTGTTTCTGGACTCAGCTTTAGGTTGGTGATAAGTTGGAACCTGTTTTCCAGAGCGAGAGCCAGGTTTATTTCTGTGGAAAAGCAAAGAATCAGCCCTGGAACCACCTCAGTGGAAAAGGGGTAACAGAGCTGGGGAAGGATATCCCCAAAATAATTCTGCACTGTGCAGGTTGGAATATGCCAAGCTTTTTGTAATATATGTTGGAATGTTGGATGGAATGTCCTACCACACTGAGCTAGTTAGTCTCCTCAGGCTGGACTCAACACATGACCTTCGTGTTAGTCTGGGCCAAACATAATCAAGATCCAGGTCGGCTCTTGATTGGTGTGTACTGCATGTACAGTATTTGGCCCACAACTGCTTGTGCCAGACAGCTATTTTCCCTGAGGAAGTCTCCAGAAATATCTTCCTTGTGCTTGTCACCTTGATGCTTCCAAGCACAACTGAGTTTGTGAAGCACCCTCTCAGTTGTGGGACTCACTGTACTGCCTCCAAGTCTTCACTGTCTAACCACTGTGCGTAACATGTATCAAGGCACATTGCTAGATAGCTAAACCGAACACCATCTTTTGTTTATTCAATTGTTTAGACACTGTTGCCAGGACACAGCCACATATAGTCACATTACTTCTGCTTCGCCTACACAGACCCAGATATCTAGATGCATATTCATTTGCAATTGCACCTCACATTTAGACACAAAGAAAGGTTTCAGTCATTTAAAACGACTACTTTAGAAAACTCCGGGCAAAGTGGAGATTCTGTAAAACTTTGTTTTCAGACTCTTGTATAAAGAGGGAAAATGACGTTTTAACAATGTGACATAACATTCCTCATTGGGCTTCTGACATAAAAAAAATATATATCTGAAATAAAAGATATACAGTAGGCCTATTTATTTACAGTAAAAACAAATAAATTAATACATAAATGAATTAATGAATTAAAGAATTAATGCACTTTCTATTTTTTCATAGCATTTTGGTATTGTAAGTTCCTTTGGATAGAAGAATCTACCAAGTAGTATATAATAAAAAATAACTATAATCATAACCATACATACATGCTTATCTACACTGTAATATGGGGACATTCCTTGATGGAAAGCCAAAGGAAATTCATTTGGAGCAAAAGACAGAAAGAGAAAGCAAGAGAGTGAAAGCCAAGATCTATAGCTTTAAGAGACCATGTCAGCTGTCTCACCTACTTACCACGGCAACGTGCTGACGATCAGGTGCACAGCTCTGCACTGCACTGCCCTGCGACCGGATCCACACCACGTCACCCAGTCACCTGCTATGATCTCACACACAACACACACAGACAAACACACACACACACATGTGTGTATTTCATATTCCAAGTACTGTGTGAGATTTGTGTGTGTGTGTGTGTGTGTGTGTGTGTGTGTGTGTGTGTGTGTGTGTAGGTATCATGCATACTGTACAACCAATCTAGAGTGTCTGTGTGTATGAGATAGATAATGATAGAGAAAGAGTCAAAGAAAGAAAAACTAGTCATCAGTTGCCTAATATTGACTTAGGTTTCTATGTACAGTTTGTATGTGTGTGTGTGTGTGTGTGTGTGTGTGTGTGTGTGTGTGTGTGTGTGTGTGTGTGTGTGTGTGTGTGTGTGTGTGTGTGTGTGTCAAAAAGAGTGAAAGAGGGAGTGAATGTAAATGATGAAGTGTGTGCTCACGCCAGCTAATGGCTAGCACTTTTTTCAAGTCTGAGCTCTGACCTATTTATACAGACACACAAACACAAACACACACACACACACACACACACACACACACACACACACACACACACACACACCTCTTACTCATCAAGACCCAAATCTGGGATGCAGCTAACATGCTGTTACAGTCTGGCACTCAAGTCTCACATACAGAAATGGATAAAAGGCGAGAAAATAAACTCTCTCTCTCTCTCTCTCTCTCTCTAAGAATATGTGCAGC
>JAODXP020000023.1:22928982-22958982 GCA_027497455.2 Sardinella longiceps
GTGTGTGTGTGTGTGTGTGTGTGTGTGTGTGTGTGTGTGTGTGTGTGTGTGTGCACTGTTTGCTCCTAGTCCAGGCATAAACACACACTGGTATTTCCGCCTCAGAGTTTCATAACCAGCCAGATTAGATCATATAGACAACAGTGATGATGGATGGATGTGCTACTGTATGTGTGTGTGTGTGTGTGTGTGTGTGTGTGTGTGTGTGTGTGTGTGTGTGTGTGTGAGCGTGTGTGTGCATGTGAGAGAGAGAGAGAGAGAGAGAGAGAGAGAGAGAGAGAGAGAGAGAGAGAGAGAGAGAGACTTTCTAAATATCAGTTATAATATGCAATAGTATGGATGGGAGCATTTTGTATCGGTATATGCACGTGTTAGTATGTAGAGTATGTCAGTATGTGTGTGCTGCTTGTTTTGTACAGTATAAAGTGTCAGTGTGTTTGTTTGTTTTGTCTTTACTTAGTGTGAGATATGCATCATGGTGTGTGTGTGTGTGTGTGTGTGTGTGTGTGTGTGTGTGTGTGTGTGTGTGTGTGTGTGTGTGTGTGTCAATGTTCACACATGAGGAAGGTGTAAAGTTCCAGAGGGAGACTCAGGTGACTGGGAAAGCCGGTCCAGACATGAGTGCATTCCAAAAGTCTCCGGATTTGGAGGTTTGTGTGTGTGTGTGTGTGTGTGTGTGTGTGTGTGTGTGTGTGTGTGTGTGTGTGTGTGTGTGTGTTGAGGGGTAGCATATCTACTATAAAAAACACTTGGGGATTTCCAAAGCAAATTGGGAGGAAAAAATGGACAAATGGCAAAGTTGATGTGCTGGGACAGGCCGTGGGGAGTGGCAGGAGGAAAGATTCTAATTCACATAAAACAATTTCCCAGCATAAACACAGCAGTCACAACACTGGCATTTAAATCTTGGCCCTGCCAGACTTCCTTTGAGAAAAGCTATAAAAGTGTCGGCGCGCTCTGTGGAGCACCGGCAGACGTGCTGGGTTAACGCACTGAGCATGCTCACAAGTGTCTGACACAAAGCTCACCTCACACCATACCACAGAATAAGAAATATGCAGCAAGCTGCCCAGCACCTCATTTATATAGAGCCCAAAACAAGAAAACACACACACACACACACACACACACACACACACACAGATGGCCGCAGACATATGTCCGCACACAGACATGCGTACACACACACACACACACACACACACACACACACACACACACACACACACACACACACACAAACACAAAGAAGGCATTTGTGTGCATAGCACAGAGAGAATGTCCAATTTTTATGAGTGTCCAACTAGAAATGGACATTTAAAATGTATGGAAACATATTATTCCAGCTGATGAAAGCTTAACCAAATTTGTTATTGTTTTACCTAGACAACTTTAATTATGATTGAAAATCAAACACCTGTACACTTTTATTGAACTGCAGCTGGACTATGAATCGTGTGTGCGCTGTGTTGTCTGGGCTCTGCTCTGTCCTGTAAGGGTGATATTTGGGTAATACTCTACTTCTATGCACCTAGTATTCATAAATAGAAACACATTCACAAAGGGTAATAATGCATCTATAATGCCTTATAACTGTTTACATGAGAATTCCAAAGCCTTGAGCATACATTCTCAAAATATAGCTTAATGTTTTATACTGTTTATACATTCTCAATATAATGCCTTATTAATAAGGGGTTAATGGAATGTTTTATCATAGTATTTGCCATTTTCTGTGAAGGTTTTCAGAGGCTGTGTTGAATGCTAAAAAGCAGAGAGCAACACAGGCTTGAGTGGCCTAAACTTACAGATTTTTATTACACGGCTCTTTATTATGCTGTAGAATGCTCCATTCACTTCAATGGGACTTTCCAACGTTCTGATAATTTTTTATAACGGACCGTTGCTAAGTATAACAGACCGCTGTCAAGCAAAAGTGAAACAGAACGCGGCCTTAACCAATCAGCTGATCAGTTAACAGTATACTTCTTGTCAGCTGACGGTATGATCCATCTTAATCACTAAAGTTGCCGTTAAAGTAGTGATAGGCTTTGTCGCATGTTCATAAAATCTACAGTATTCCAGGATAATGACCGCCTCACCGAACGTTATCCCTTACATGATTCACTCTGAACAGACTGGTCATCTCCCTGCATGGCTGGAGTGTAGGAAGTTTTTCCGTAAGCTCTGTTGCAAGGGAGTATCCTACCTGATTCTGGCAGATGTGAGTGTGTATGTGCGTGTGTGTGTGTGTGTGTGTGTGTGTGTGTGTGTGTGTGTGTGCCAAGTCACACCTTCTTCCACTCCCCCTAATTAAAGTGTCCAGTAAATGCCTACACTGGCGACTGAACGAGATGTCATTGAACCCCATATCAACACCCAACATAAGTCCAGGATGGGCCAATAGCACCAACAGCACAATGAGTGTCCCCAAGCCTTTTACAGGCCTTGATGAAAACACCCCCCATGCAACAATGAAATGAGCCAATAAAAAGAATATCAGTACTCACATCTGAGCTCTTGTCTATTTGTTAGCCGTCAATCATAACTTGCCAGGGACAGCGATCTTGGTGTCATGTTCATAGTGAGGACGGTATGGAAGAGAGATTAAGATTTTATAATCTGAAATTGCAAAAATGAATGATGCATTCATGTTACGTTTCCTTTGCATATTTATTTGCAAATATTTCAGATCCGGGTCTATGTTTGTTTATAGATAGATACCTCCTTAGACTATTTGTGTGTATTAAAAAACACTAAACTAAGAAGACAGAGATTGAAAGGTCAGTGGACATGTTTTTGCAATTTTGGTTGAACCTGGCCAAATGACTATATATGACATGAGCAACTAAATATCACACTGTCGGAACTACAGTATTTACAGGGCAGGTTTATGGGAAACGGATCAGCTTACCACTAGATGTGTGTGTGTGTGTGTGTGTGTGTGTGTGTGTGTGTGTGTGTGTGTGTGTGTGTGTTTGTTAATATGGGTGGGTGGTTAGGTGGGTAGAGGGTGGTGTGAACAATCTTCAAAAACTTCAAAAGGAGGAAGATAAGAAGCTACAGTATCTCCAACACAATCATTAAACGGCACATAAATGTGTTTTGCTTGGGGGTCACCCTTGATCTAGTGCCCTTCATATTCATAGCATGCAAAGACATGAACCCACACCCTACCTAGCCCATATCCTTTATTGATACAGTAATTAATAATCTTACAAAATACACCCCAGAACTCTGAATCAAGATCAATTAAACCATACAAATATGCTCAGAAGCTGAAGGAAAGAAATACCCCCTCTAGAGAAAGGAAAAACTGAGCTTTGCGGTTAAATGGATCTCAATCCTCCCTTAATATACTAGTAAAATGCCTATACTTAGCTTTCCAATGTTCCTGCAAATTATTTCATTTTATATTTTACTCCAATTGGGCTCAAAGCTCAAGGGGTGATAAGACTTTTGAAGCTGTTGGCCTTGGTTTTTGAAATGCCTTCATGACCTTAGTTTTGGTTACCTCACTCACGTCAGATGTAGCGCTACGCGCGTTCATCTGATATTCAGCGATAGACGAGATATTTTAGGAGCCAGAAATCCTTGAATCTAACTGGGCAAACGGCTTGTCCATCAATTTAATTGACGTACACTGCAGCCAACCACATCGAAACCAACCGATGACGCTGGTTACGTTTGTTGGATTGGTTGGATTCAAAACAGTTGCTTATTCGCTACGTCACACCCTCTACAGCAGCTAGCTTCCCTGATTGGTCCGGTTAGAGAATAATGGCTTGAAATCTTTCTGATGGGCTTCAACATCAGATCGTTGCGCGGAAGTGCCTTACGAAAGTTACGTAGCGCATGATCTGACGTGAGTGAGGTAAAGTTTTGGTGGATTCTTATTGAAAGCTGAAGACCCATTTATTCAGACAGGGATTACTGTTTAGTACAGTATGTCTTATGGACCTCACAGGTGTCCTACACAGCCTCACTTGAAGCACTTACAACCTTAACTTTCTTACTTACTTACTTATTGAGTAAATTCCCTTTAGCTTTTAGTCATTTCAAAGGTGATGAGACTTACTGTAATCCATGTACAGAAAAACATCCCATTGTTTGTTTATTTAATAGTGAATAAGCACAATGTGTGACAGGCAGCTTACACTAGCATGACCAAGCAAATACTCTACGGTAGGCTGTGTGGTAAGCATGACTGTTACACTGTCCCACATGGATGAATGCCATGGCATGAGAACAGCAAAAAGAATGCCGTGCCCTTGGGCTGGCAGAGCTTTTAGTTTATGTACATTGTGTTCGATGCGCATGGGTTGCTGTCTTTGTTATGGTTATGGTGTGGACTGAATCAGTTAAGTTGGTAAATATTATTTCATAATAAAGAGGAACCATTATGAGAATGGGCTCTTTTGAAGTAAGAAGTATAAACAAATTGTGCTGTGCATGACTACTCTCTCCCACGATGAAGCTGCTTCACAAAAACAATCTATGTATATTCTGTACAGTATAACATAGGGACGAGATGTATGATAACCTCTTCACATAAGAATTAAAGTCCTGAATGACCTCTGAGTTGGGAGGTTACTTCCAAGGTTAACAGCCTTCGGCAGTGTTGGCTCCCTGTGATTATTGACAATAGTTTGAAATAATCTGATCTAAAATGAACAATTTGAGTAGTTTTAGTTTTTTTAGGCATGTTTTTTGCCATTGGGATATGCTGACAGGGCAGGACGTAGAGGAGTCACTAGGGTTGGCAGGTGTGTGTCCAGCTCCAGTGTCCAAGGGTTAGGGTCAGGGTTAGGGTTAGGGTTAGGGGTAACAAGACATTGTCTCTCACATTACTTCTGATAGACAGGTTGGTGCTTGAATGGGTGAATTTTACGGCAGTATCCAAATGCAATCAATTTACTAATGAGCATTGTTGAGATGGGACAGGAAAGGTGGGAGTGAGTTTGGAGGAGGGATGGGATGGGATGGGATGGAAAAATAGGGATATCAGTGGGCACTTCGACATGAATGTCCCAAACATCACCATTACAATATCTCTGAGAAGTCTATTATATATAGAAATGATTCTCTTTGGTTTTGCACTATTGATAAGACACTAATGAGTACATTTGGAAACAGGTTTTTGGGAATGATGCAACTATTCAATTTATTGAGTAACAGTTCTGTCAGTCTGTGGCTATAAACAAACACTTCCAAATTCTCAGTTATTGTCCTTCTGTCCCATCTACTACAGTAAATGCATGTCATTAATGTGGTGAGTTGCCCAACAGGTCAAACGGGTATTCTCATTAAGGCTGTGGGAAAGTAAAATATAAATAAGAAAAACACGTGCACACATTCCAATATGAAACAGGAAACATCACTCAGTCATGTGAAAAATGACTTTACAGTAGATGTAACTGAATCAGGCAAAATGCCAAGTATGGGTAACAAAATACTACGGTATTTCACCAATGTGGGATATGTTGCTGTTACAAGGAAAATTCCCAGGTAAGGACAATCATAAAATCAAACAATCGCATGCTTCGCACGCAAACAGATCAATGAATATGCACCTCATGCCCTGCAGCTATTTGACTAATCTGATGCGGGTTTCATCTGCCAAGACCTGCAGCACCGTTACATTTGGATCGTTTGGTTTTGACCTTCTTATGCTATCAGGGTATGTTAGATGTAATGTCTTTGACAAACTGTCAAGGAAGGCATACAGATGGAAGTAGAGCCATCTATTCCAGTAGTAATATATCTCCCATCTACTGCCCGTTATCTCCCTTTCTTTCCTAGTATCAAATCCGCGCTGATATCAGAGCCGTGACAGGTGTCACACGGCGAGTGTAAACATCACGACATCCACTTTATCTAACCCATATTCTCTCCTGGCCAATCAGGTATGGTAGTGCGCCTCAGGCGTGCATGGTAGCAGAAAGCATAAATCATGGAACCATAGTGGGCGTGGCCCTTTCACTCTGCTCTGACTCATGAAGGGGTGGGCGTGGTCGTGAGTCATAGGCCACTGGTGGGGTGTGTCTTTCAACGTGGCCCGTTTCAAGCATTGCCATGCCTCTTTTGTTCACAGACAGTGTGTGCGTGTATGTGTGTGTGTGTGTGTGTGTGCGTGTATGTGTGTGTGTGTGTGTGTGTGTGTGTGTGTCTGTGCATGCGTGTCTGAGTGTATGTCAGACAAAGACAACGACAGCGACTGCATATTCGGCTTTGGCGCCAGTGCCTTTTAAAAGGTACTCATCTTCTTTGCTCGCCTCATTTCAACTGGACAAGGAGTTACTCCATGCTTCCTCCCTCTCTCTCTCTCTCTTTCCACTATCTCAGTGTCTCTCTGTCTCTCTCTTTCATTCTCCTGCTCACTCTCTCCCTTTGAAATGCCAACTCCCAAAAATTCCCACGATCTGTCTTTTGCATTCAGAAAATACAAAGAAAAATAACAGCAATTTGGTGTAAAAAAAAATAATCTACATGTATATAAAATATAAAATTAAAAAAATAAATAAATAAATAAAATATAAACTGGCAACTCAAATACACCCCACCACCATTTCTCTTAGTCAAGGCTAGTTACAGTATCTTTTTTTTTTTTTTTTCAAAATTCTCATGTTATGCATCAAATTTGGATGAAACATTGACTGAGAGGCTGCAGTAAATCAGAAAGTTGATTTATTCTGTCGGCACTTCAAAGAGGAACTGTAGCTACTGTTAATTGGTAAACGGGTAAGCACTTTCAGACAGGACAGGCAGAGGACATGTTCATTATAAACAGAATGGAAGTTTTCCACTGGCCTTATGATAATGTTTGCTCCTGAAATCCCCTGTCTGCCTATCCATGTTTCTAGAACCACCAGTGCAGTACAATCTAGTTCCTAGACGAGCAAAAGTTTATTATGTTTTCGTGAAGCTTTAAAATCACTGGTCCATCTAAATCCAAATGGCTTAACCTTTTGTCAAATAACTTAGGCCGGTATTCTCCCAAGTGCTTAAGTCCAAAAAAGTGCTTAGCTCCATGCATTTTAGCCTGCATTAAGCACTTTTTTTTTTTTTTTTTAACTTAAACGGATCCCCTGCTAGTTGGGCGTTAACGTTATAAGACTTGCATTGGCGTGAACTTTAATTGACCTTATTCAAAAACATTAAAAATACATCGGTTTTAATTAAAATGTTTATTAGAAGTTGAAATTCATTTCACTCGTAAAGTTCCATTGTGGTGGCCTTAATGACTTGTGAAACGTGACATCAAATGGTTGCAGTGCTCTCCGTCTAAGCTGGAGCTATGGACAACATAAATATTGATCCTGCATCGTTTCCTCATCATCTAACTGTACTGTCTTCCGCGTTGTTCCCCTAACTCATGGTGGCGTGGGTTTGAGAAGAGAATATGTATTTCACTTTGCCATAATGTCCTAAACTGGTCCTGTACATCCATAGAATTATGCTGGACAACCATTTGATGTCACGCTTTACCCAGAAGCCATTGAGGCGTAACTGTAATAGAACTTTACCAGTGAAATGATTTTCAGATTCTAAAAAACATTTTAATAAAAACCATCGCATTTTTAATGATTTAGGATAACGTTAATTAAAGTTGACGCCGATAGTAATCTTATAAAGCTAACATGCCCAACTAGCCAGGGATCCTTTTAAGCACCTAGGAGAATATCGCCTTTAGTGAGCAGTCATGTGGCAAAGAAATAATTTCCGTTGTGTTTTCACAAAGACGTCGCACACAAGCTATTTACATGAAACAGACACGCTCCATGTTGCCTACCTATTTATATGAAACAGACACGCCTGGTCTTGCATTGGCTACCTGTTTGCATGAGACGGACACGCTCCATGTTTCCTCCTGCATACCAAGAAGTGTCAAAATAAATCACATCAGGTGCATTAGGAGGCCGAGAGATGTGCAAACATGTGATTCAGGGCTGTGTAAACTTAGGCCTGTTTAATGTGGGACAGAGATTGTGCAACAAGGTTAAAGTCAGAGAGTACAGTGCATAGAGTTTATGTAAGAGTGTGTGTGTGTGTGTGTGTGTGTGTGTGTGTGTGTGTGTGTGTGTGTGTGTGTGTGTGTGTGTGTGTCAAAGAAAAAGAGAGAGGCTATAACACAGCATTAGCTGAGGAAACAGGCAGATTATTAAAATTCAATAAAATGAATTAATAATTTGGATTAATAGAACTTTTTCTATCTTTCTTTCTTTTTCTTTTTTTCTTTCTTTCTTTCTTTCTCTCTCTTTCTCTCACTCTCTCTCTCTCTCTTTTTCTCTCTCAAAAGAAGCAGTAATAAAATCATGATGTGCTAATGCGCTACTCCTAAATAATGCCAGTGGCCAGCAGGCCAAACTAAGCTGGCCTTAGGCTGCATAATGAAGGCTAGTGTCTGTACTCATTCCTTGAGGGGGATCATGCTGAGGAGGTGGCCTTGGCCTGGCAGACTTTGCTCCTAATGCACTCCTTAGCCAAGATTAAAACATTCCAAATGTGTTTAGTTCAAATAACTAGTTGTGAACATTCAAATCATTTACATATACTTACCTTTTGCTTCAGTGAGCATGGCAAAGCCAAATGCCAGAGTGCTCTGAGAAGGCGGGTACTGAGCTTCTTTTTTTTTACAGAGCTAAAGGCAGTCTGTGCCAGTGTGTGTGTGTGTGTGTGTGTGTGTGTGTGTGTGTGTGTGTGTGTGTGTGTGTGTGTGTGTGTTTGTAGTTTGCAGAAGTGTGATGTCTGCAGTGCATGGCTTAACTTGTGGTGGTAATGAAGTATCACCTTCATTGATTCCATTTGTGGTCTCAAGTCTGTGTTTCTAATATCGTAGGAATTTCTTATCCAGACACCAACATTTGATAAACAAAGAAACAGATGTGATCTATCACAGGGCACAGAAACCACCATGTCTAGATAACTAACATTTTACTCATTGTGACGGGGTAATTGCCTGCTCCGACAGGCCTTTTACACTGATGAGGTTTGAGGATAATCATGTTTCATGCACCTCTATTTAGTAAACAGTAGAACATATGCGTTTTGAGTGATGTCTGTGTGTCTGTCTGTGTGTGTGTGTGTGTGTGTGTGTGTGTGTGTGTGTGTGTGTGTGTGTGTGTGTGTGTGTGTGTGTGTGTGTGTGTTGTGAATTATTGTGCTGAAATGTTGGCCTTCAATTTGACTTTGCATGTACTGTACTATGACAACACACATATTCTATTGTATTCTATTCAAGCATGTTGCATTGGTTGAGTCTCTGTGTGAGGAATGTGTTTAGCGACGTAGGAGTGTGATGCTATTTCCCAGGTGGGAGATGGTACAGCCTATCGGCACACTCCATCGGCTCATGCAGGAGCCTCCGCCGATCAGATAGCGGTGCTTTCCTCTTGGAGTGGGCTGAAGGCCCAGCACAACCCAGACAGACAACACGCCATATCAGCCCAGCCCACAGATTCCTCAGCCATCCCTGTCTGATAACCCCGCCAGCAGACTTTTAGTCACAGTGCCCCCAAAGACTTCCCCCGGGGGTGGAGGGGGGAGGGGGGCGAGCGGAGCAGAACGGCGGAGGGCAGATTGTTCATCTCGTCTCGCGATTTTTCTGATAACCCGCCAAAAGCGGGACAGAGATTAGTGCGGAGGAGAGGAGGAGAGAAGAAGAAGAGAGAGAGAGGGAAAAAAAGATGGACAGATAGACCAAAACACAAGCTAATCTACTCCCCTCTTACTACCCCTCCTCTTCTCTCTTTCTGCCCGTACTCACACCTGGGCATTAAATGTGTTTCCAAAACACGAATCCGACTGGGTTTGTGTAAATTTCTCGGGCTATCAGTCACGATAAGCCTGTGTTGACACACTAGAGGCAGAGTATACATTTTTCTGTTTGCATTGGCGCACTGTCCTGATAAAAAAACAGCTCCTTTCTACCGGTGGTCTTCACAGAGGCTCTCATCTTCTGCAGTGATAAAACAACCCTGAGCTCAGGCAAACAGACCACATTGGTTCCCACATGCATAGCAAGCCGTGTCCAACTTTCTTCCCTCAATATAAAAAAAAAAGCAAAAACAAAACGTGAATGCAATTTGGGGCATATGCCATAATGTTTACATGTGAGATTTAGATGTGATTCTTGCTTTAAATCCCGTGACACACAACATACAGAGTGAGCTCACTTTTCCCAGAGTGCATTGCTTGTATTCTCTGACCCTCCCACCCACCCCCCATCCCTTTCTGGTGCACTAACAAATTCACACATTCCCTTCAGAGCTCCCCTGTCTTGTACAAGCTGGTGAAGTGAAATGAGGGTAATACATGACACCTGACTTGAGAGCAATAACCATTAGAACATAATTAAAATTTAAAGTGGATGAAACTACATCCATGCATTACAGTATTTACAAAAATCCTGCAAATGCCTGATATTCTGCGGACGTGCTCCGAATCTGTAATAAAACAGATCGCCCTCAGCTTGTGTAAGTAGATTAATTGCAATCTGCTTAGCGTGTATACAGTTGGACTCACTGAAAATAAACGTAAATGGATTATTGTAATCTTTTCAGGATATGACAAACTAGCGGATTCCATGGCCTGAAATCTACAGTCGAAATGCAAAAGGTGACAAGCAATCCTGAAATATAGTTCACAGTAGCATTTTGCACACTATGAAGACAGACATGGAAATGCTGATGTATATTTTTCAAGAAATAAAGGACTTTTATTTGCCATTGATTACTGGTATCATTTCTATCATTATCTACTTTATCTCTTTTAAAGAGTAATTCAGGGTTGCTTGTGCTTGTGGCTGTGAATTACATGTGAATAAGACAATTCTTATTCACAATTTTTAAATTCTTCAATTTCAATTCTTATTGGCCGTATGTGAAATTGAAGTTGGTTCATTTAAATGAATGAAGTCAACTGAATCTGTGTGTGTGTGTGTGTGTGTGTGTGTGTGGGTGTGGGTGTGGGTGTGGGTGGGTGTGGGTGGGTGGGTGTCTCTGTATGCAAAAGGAGAGTTGAAGCCATGTGATTCATTACTGGTCTAGACTAATAACAGATTGAGCTGCCTGTACATTGGCACACCAATCAAATGCCCTTCATCCAGGTGGTACGCTATCCGTATTCCATTACAGCAGGACAAAGACATCCTCTCTCCCTCCCTTCACACACACACACACACACACACACACACACACACACACACACACACACACACACACACACACACACACACACACACACACACACACACACACACACCCACACACACACACACACACACACACACACACACACACACACACACACACACACACACACACACACACACACACACATCTTCAGTCTTGGGGAGAAAGCCCTGCCCATTGCAATATGCCAGATAGAGAGAGGGCACCTGTCAAGCCAGTGGGTTTAATCAGCCCTCCTGGCTAATGGAGCAGAGGCAGGCGGGCCAGACGGGGAAGCCGGCTCTACTGACAGAGCAGCTCAGGGAGTCTCTAAATATTTGACAGGATTGCATCACCTGACTTTCGCTCAAGGACTTCTTGACTTAACTTTGAAATGATGTCTTAGGTGGAAGAGAAGAGAGAAGCAGCATCTGTAAATGTACACATGAGATATACTGTAACCTATATAGGCCTACTATATGTGTAGATGTATTTTTATATTTGTGTATATATGTATAGCCTGTGTAATGTATAAATCATTTGAATATATATAATTTTTATGTATTTATCTATGCATCATTTTGCGCAGCTGGAAGGGAGGTACCCATGCACTCCCACAGGAAACATTACTTTCAGTGCGTGTGCTTGGTGAGGTTCTGGTAAATTTCCTGTGTATTGATGCTCTTCTGAGAAATATGATAAATGGGCAGGAGGAATCTCAGAGATCAGGATGGGATCTATTTGAACCTGTACAGGCCTGTTTCCCACATCCCACCTGATGATTATATACTTCAATGTGTGTAATCAAATAGCCAGATTGCACACGCAAGTGCAAACAGACAGACACACACACACACGCACTCTCACACACAAACACTTCAAATGTTCAAATGTTTCCAATACAGCAACCTTCCGAGGTATGAGGTATGTTTGATTTAAATTAGGCATTAGGTTTATCTGGCTGGGGCAGGCCAAGGTCAGTCTGATAAGAGTGAGAGAGAACTAAGGGGTCTATCAGAACTCAACCTGAGTGAATGCAGTTGGTCCACTCAATCTGACCCACACAGGCCAGTTCTTTATTTACTTACCACTGCAGTGGTCAGGAACTTCCTGATTTAAGACCTTAAGACCTGTTGGTGTGAAGAGTACAAGTATGATTCATATTTTTCACCCACATGCAATTTTTGGCTGGGATGTATTGAAATTGTATATGTGGACTTGGTCCTTACATTATTCTATCATTATAACAGGAAAGAATCATGGACAGAATTACATGAACAAAAGTCACAGTGCTTTTCCACATTTGCACATGCTGGCAGGGAGATGTTGCTTTATCCCACGTGTTGGTTTCACTGACTGAGGAATGCAGAGAGAAAACAAGAAATTACATGATTAACTACGATAACCATTGAACCACAAGTCAGTCAGACATTGCATTGTATGACTAAGTTGCTTTTGTTTATCCCTAAGCATCAGGACAAGACCCAGCAAGCCAGTGCGGTGCCTATGGTGAAAGGACTTTTTTTTCTAGTCCAGTATGTGTAGGCTAGTGTATAAAATGGCAAATGCAAATAGGAAAAAACAATTAAAGGTGCATTGACACTTTTGAATCTAACATAGGTGTTCCTGACAACAACTGTTGATGAATGAATGAGGTGGAGGCTCCGTCCTTGACTCAGGTGACAAGGAGACAGGAGTTTATCGGCAAGCTGTCACTCCCCAGGACATTTTCACAGACATGGACCATGGGAAGAGTATGGGGAGCAGAGCAATGAGAGGCGAGGGGGATGGGAAGGGTGTGTGTGTGTGTGTGTGTGTGTGTGTGTGTGTGTGTGTGTGTGTGTGTGGGAAGGGAATTTAACAGGAGAGAAGAGCCTAGGGGGATTTTGGAATAGCGTTGCGGTCTCACCTCACTCGACTCGATACCGCTCAAACTCCCGTTGGCGTTTCTCAACGTCTCCCGCCATAGTTTGTATAAACTTCCCATCACGCCCAGAGATGATCAGCAGCACAGCAGCCTTTAAAGATTTGCCAGGAGCATTAAGAGAGACCATCAAAAGACTGCTAATCCCGACAGGTAACATGAATTTGTCTCTGTGACTACCTACTGTTTATCCTCAGCTTAATTGCCAAAGCTCTTCAGATGCACGCAGGATTCCTGCATTCTTACACGCAGCTGGGGGCAACACAGTAGCGTACTGATGGATAGTTAGACTGATATCATAAATCAATTCTCTGAGAAATTGACGGCGATTGCATAAAAAAGAAACCATGAAGAAAAAACGATACTAAATCCTTTCAACTACTCAGCCTGGTGTCAGCGCTGTGGCCCCTGGCACTATTTACAGATCTTAACACATCAAACCCTTAATAACTGAAAAAAAGCAAACAGATACCTGCAGGTATCACATACCTGTCTTCCTGCCTCAGTAAGAAAAGAGCCAAGCCGCCCTCGCTGCTTCTTGTCCTCCAAGGGCCTGCCATGAAATAAAAACTCTTTTGGAGGGATCTCAGGAAGGATCAGGGAGATGAGATTTGGCCTCCCGCTCTCATCTCCCTGCCCCTACACTGGCTTGGCCAATGACCCAGAATTCTTGGGCCTGCCTGCCTGCCTAAGGATGGATGCACTGCACTGTAAGAGACAAAGTGCTTAAGCTTTCAGGCATTACCCAGATACTCCCCTCAAGGGCTTTCCTATATGTGCGAGGCTTGTTGAGACTGTTGTGGCTTAATTGCATACATGTGTGTGTGTGTGCGTGAGAAAAATGCATACATACAATGCATACAGAGGCATTACCTTTGTGGATATTTGTTCTTCTTGACTGCTTCTCGAATCCAGGTTTGATTGTGTAAGAGTGTGTGTGTGTGTGTGTGTGTGTGTGTGTGTGTGTGTGTGTGTGTGTGTGTGCGTGTGTGTGTGTGTGTGTGTGTGTGTGTGTGTGTGTGTGTGTGTGTGAGTGTGAGTGTGTTGTGAAAGCATTTCCCCCGTATATCCTGTGTTGTATAAATGGCGAAAGCATACTAAGTAGGCCTGTGTAAAGTTGTTGACTACTTTTTTATCCTTCCCTTTTTTACAGTCCAAAGCAAACAGCAGCTTTCAGCTCCATTTGTTTCCAAGTGCAAGTTTTGTTCTGGAGGACGGAGCAGCGCTGAACTGGATCTCTCTGGCCATATGCTGAATTTTTCCCACCCACTCTGGAACAAACATGGCCTTGCCAAGCATAAGGACCCCTTGATGCAATCTCTGGCCATAAGCAACTAGTTTACATCCCTCTTACATAAGCAAAACCACAGAACAAAGCAGGCCTCACTCTGATGCCAAGAACAGGGAATTAGGATAATCACTGAAACCCTGCTTGTAGTCCAATATATGGCATAGAAAAGGACTCAAGTGTTTTTCAATTTATCTGTGTAGAATGGATGTGGAGGGGTGGATGAAACTGGATTGTTTTATGCACACACACACACACACACACACATACAGCACACACACACACACACACACACACACACACACACACACACACACACACACACACACACACCTCAGATAAACTCTTACGTAGACAAACTCAAACATGAAGTCCCATGCACACACTTGCACATTCTAATACACCCTGTCAAATGGGAACTAGCTGTCAGAGAGAGAGAGAGAGAGAGCGCAGCACTGTGTCACAGGGAAGAATCTCACAGTGAAAAATGCACAACTTTTCTCTGGCACAGGGACCAGCCAGCTGCCACCGGAGGCCTAATGGATCTCTCGTCATAAACCTGTGGCATTCAACGTGTCACAGCTAAAGCACAACTCCCCTGAAGACAAACTGGCATGTGCTGTCTCTCTCTGTCTCTAACTCTCTCTCTCTCTCTTTCTCCTCTCTCTCTTTTTCTTTCTCTCTCTCTCGCTCTTTCTCCTCTCTCTCTCTCTCTCTCTCTCTCTCTCTCTCTCTCTCTCTCTCTCTCTCTCTCTCTCTCTCTCTCTCTCTCTCTCTCTCTCTCTCTCTTTCTCTTTCTCTTTCTCTCTCTCTCTCTCTCTCTTTCTCTCTCTCTCTATCTCCGGACGCTCCCCCGGCTTCACAGGTGTAAAAATGCTCCAGGCTCCAAGATACGAAACTGTTCCGTGACAGAGTCTGCTGTGTTGATTTACTGCTGTGGGGGCAGGTTAGGCAGGCAGGCAGGCAGGCAGGCAAGTCTGAAGTCTTAAGGCAGGGGAAGAGGACGGGGACGTGGTCGGGGCGCGAAAGGAACGGGACTGTCAGGGCCGGGCCCTATCCAGCTGCACTCCAGAGATCCAAGTCCAAGAGGAGACGCCAGACACATTGAGGCCACAGAGAGGAACAGGCCGTACGGTTCCGTTGTTAATGGTTACGCACGCACACACACACACACACACACACACACACACGCATGCATGCACACACTGCCTGCCCTGCCATCCTGATGATTGGAAGGCTAGAGTGCCTACAGCCTCGCTGTTAATAGTTTTCCATAAATATGCATGACAAACACATACACACACACACACACACACACACACACACACACACACATAGGCAAAAGTCACATGATTTTCCAGGCAGGGTAAAAGCAATGTTGAGGAGGGAGGTAGGTTACATAGGGCATACCTGTACACACAATCAACTCAGGCAGTATGTTTTAACTGCTGAAAGTGGCCACCCTTTGCATTAGTCTAAATGTTTGTTATGCAACACAAACAACATCAGTTTCTCATTTAGTGCAGCCATCATCCTAACACTTATTCTAACTGACAATTACAAATGATTTCATTTTGGAGGCAAAAATCACATCTTCTATGCCAAGACTGCTTAAGCCCTTGAAATAATTGGACTCAGTGGCAGACACAACATACTCAGCTTTGGCTGAGTGAAAGATGGGGATGTAGAAAGGACATTTCTCCCTCTCCCTCTCTCCCTCCCTCTCCCTCCTTGTTAGCCAGACTGACGTAAAGACTTCAGTGACTTACTGTTCCTGTCAAAACATTATTGGGTAAACAAGGCAAACTAAAGAACAACAAGGCGCTCCAATAATAAATCACATTACTGTAAAGTGAGGAAAATCTAATAAATTAATTAAGAGACAATTATTTTATTATTAATTCTGTATTCCTCGTCATTCAATTTTCTCCTTTTGTTTTATTTAATAAAAGAATTAGTGGGAACCAAAACAAGACATAAATAATTGTTTGGCACAGGATTTGTTTGCAGCATAAGAAATCTTGTGGCTGTGTTCCATACCAAACTCAGATTCTAAGCAACAGTGGGGTCAACACATTGGGGTGGGCTACCAATGGACTATTTAGAGGGTATTTGTCGGACTTCCACAAGCTTTTAAATCACTCTCTTACAGAGGCTTGTGTTTGTGTATTCAGACCTTTTTGGCTTCAAAATGAAGTTTATCGGGGAAAAAAAAACAGTTAGATGAGCCAGACAGGATGGGCGAAAGAAAAAAAAATGACATCATAGACTATAAATCAATTTCTCAGCTGTTTTCCTCTTCGTGTTGTCTCTTATTGCTCAGGTTGTTGCCTGAACATAATGAAAACTGAACATACATGTAATATGCAAAGAGATTTATGAGGGATCTACTCAAATCACTAGGACAGACCGCTATTGGCAAGAGGCTTGTCAGAGGGAAGATTATGGCTTCAGATTGTGGGTGTGCTGTAATTAAATAAAACCTGACGAGCCCCCAAGAAGATGATGATGAGGAGCAATTTCGGCAACAAAAAGCTCATTCAATGAAAGCTTAATTTTGATAGACAGATAGTTGATGTTTAATTAATTATCATTAATGCAGACGGGCCCTGAGTAAGAGAACATGGCGGTCCAGGACTTGAAGGAAAAGCCTGTTGCACACAGTCTGAATCACTATGAGGAACGCTACTTCAGATTCCCTTGGATCACTCAAGCGTTAAGCGGCTACTCAGACAGCTGGGTTGTTGCACTTGATTGACTTCCGAGAGCTGAAGTTTCTCCGAAATTGCAGCCTTATAAGTCACCTACCCAGGGAGAGTTTGCTTTTGGGTAAAATATGTCAAGATTACATAACATCAGGATTGTTGTTTTGAGTAAATGAATATCTGATTGCATTAATAAATATAAATACAGTGTACAAAGTATATAGATATAACATAAACAATTTCTGATGCTATGATGATGATCTTAAGCTTCATAATATTTGCATCTCTTACAGATTGTATGACTGAAGCTCAATGGCGTGCCTAAGGTGAACCCTTTAACGACTTCTGACATTGAATTGGCTTGTAAAGGCAGCTACAGACCAAAGATTCACGACAAGATTGGCTGCAACATTCTAAAAACCAGCAATGCTCTAAAACTCCCTAACTACAATTTGACTTGTTGAATCTTTAGCCAAAGCTTGAAACATTTGATTGACACTTCCACAATGCCGCTCTAAAATGGTCTTGTGTTGTCATGGATGTTCAGTCTGAATTGGCCTTTAGTGAGTGTGATACAGTGTAATGGCTTAATATGCTATTAAAAGTAACATGACATAGCCCTCCGCATTGTGCATGAGGTTACCAAGTGCTGTTAAGGAAAAAGAACAAATACATCTGATACAACATAGAGCAGTTTAGGGTTAGGGTTCGGTTTAGAATTTTGGTTACAGTAGTTAGGGCTGTGAAAACATAGACATGCTCCCCCTTTGATCCCCCCCTGATTAAGTTAATGTTTTTTCCAACAGACAGCACGTGCCCAGTCGTGCCCTCAGATCACTATGCTATGATTGAATCACACAGGATTTCTCTTTTAAATTATGCCTTATTTCTTCAGGTAAAGCCTGTAGTTATTCCGATTTACAGAAGGGGCTGAACAAGTGCAACAAGCGTGTGAAAGTCATCATGCACTTTTACAATTTGACAGTGGGTTGGACCTCATAGGAATGCAACTCAAGGTCTTCAAGTCAATAAACATGGACAGTGAGATTTAACCACTCTGACCCTGGCGATTTTTCTCTTCGTTTCTTCGACTGTTCTTATTGGCCGCCCCATAAAAGAGCAGGTAAAGGGCCAGTTTTTAGCACTATGTTAGGAAACTAGCCATGTCTGGAAACTTGACCCTACAGCAATCAAGATGTAGGGTCTGTCAACGGGTGATTGACCTCCCATTTGAAGTTAAATAGAATGATTAAACTCTCACAAGCTTCAGGAAGTGAAGCAACTGCATTTTTAGTCTAAAGTAAAATGCAGTTTTAACAGATGTTGTTTACTCTGTTCAAAGAAAATGTCCACACAATATCCCTACCTTAACTATACAGTAGGCTGAATGTAGATGTTTTCTTTGGTTGTGAATGATGAAATTCCTGGCCCATGCTGGATATGGGGGTTATGATTGCATCTAGGATTTTTAGCAAATTGCTAATGAGCTGCAATGGCCCTGGACTCAGGAAATTAGAAACAATTGTCTTACGGTGCGTCTTACACAATTATCCTAATCAGTTTTCTATGCTGCTAGTAGTCACCCTTTACCCTTCACTGTGTTGGCATTCATGTAACCACACACGCATCACCTCTTACTGTATACTTTCTAACAACCTATATACTCAAGTAACCTGAAGTAACCCCTCATGTAACCCAACATCATACCATCGTGATCAGTTTCAAATGCACACTCAAATTATACCTAGCCAGCACTGCCTCCTGAAAGTGACTCAGGCAGAACTTTTGGAATCAGAATACTGTGCCTCAGACTCTTCAGTACCTCTCCAGTCCTGGACTTTAATGTAGCCCTATCCTTGCCAAAACCACTCAGCTTTCACCCCTGCTGGCCTCCAGACCACCCCCTTGCATTCATCTCTCTTAAAAAGATAGCGGAAAGCCGGAAACTATTCAATACACTGGACTAAGCCTATACTTGACCAAGTCTGCACTGGGAAATATCATGTCATGACAGGCTCTTATCAAACAATCATTCAATTATCCTGTATCATCCCCTCCTTCTCCTCCTTTCTGATAGTTTCTGGCTGATTCTTTTCCCTCCCTTTGGTGTAATTTGAGAGCAGCAGCTTGAGGGGGCTCGGCGACTCTAGGGCTCTGCACTCGTTGACACTCCATCCCATCTCCCACCGAGGCTAAATTAAGACTGTGTGAGCAAAGAGGATTGGCTTATTATAGCCGTGGAGTATGTCTTTACCTGGCCAACCAGTTTCCAGCACCAACGGGCAGGTCCAGCACAACCTGCATGAAAGTAATTGATTCTAGCTGGTTGGCTGGGCTGAATGAAGAAAAGACAATTTTAGGCTATAATGCAAGACTGGCATCAAGAGAAGAGTGTCAGGGACATCTGTAGCTTGAGGGCAATATGACTTGGATACTCGTCAGCACATGGGTGTGGGAAATCATTCAAGTATATAAAAAAGGGTACAATTGGGTTGAGTAATTGTAGGGCATCTCTTGATCTCATGGGAATTGAGCTCATGACTTTGGGCAATCTATTACATGTTCCGCTTTTTCAGCTTAAGGTTCAGCTTGTCATGGTCCCCTTGCAACTTATGCAACCACAATCTCACACCTGTGGGAGTGTGACTGTTGTTTGCTCCCCCTGGGACGTCAATCCTTCGTCAGGCTTGCTCTCTTGAAGGTTTCTCATTGGAGAAGGTTATAAAAAGCCAAGGGTTGATGCTAGAATACTCCGACCCCCTGCAGAGAGAGGGAGAGAGCTTATAGCGCACCATACAGAGCAGAGATGGTCATTAACCTGTCTGGCTGAGCGCTTATGGCTGTATGTCATTCTCTCATCGCAGTCGTCCAATATGGGCTGCCCTCTGCACCATGTGACCTGCACCAATCCTGACCTCATTAGCCACTTTCTCTTTCTCTCCATCTTTGCCCATATAATACCCTAGATTGCTTCTGGAAAATCCCTTTTTTTCTTGTCTCTTTACCCTATTCCACCTCGAAACACTCTCCTCCTCTTTCTTCATTCCCAAGTTCTACCCGACATCAGCATTTCTCCTCCATAAATCACAGCATATACCCTCAGACTACCCCTGACCCTTCAAATCAACATGGGAAAACATGGCCACAGAGGGCTTCCTGTTAGAGACATATACATGTAAACACAAGCAGAATCTGATGCTTTCTCTGGTAAAAGCAGCTTCCACAGGTCAGTGGGGGACTTCAGTTAGGCAGACAGGGAGAGAGAGGGGAGTGTGGGGGTGTGGAGGCAGAAAAGTGAGAGTGTGTGTGTGTGTGTGGGGGGGGGGGGGTGTTGCAGGCTGGGGAGGGTTATGGCATCACGTGTCAGAAAAGAGGGCTGCTTCGGCTAAAAGTAGCAGAGATTGCAATGCCGGCAGACGTCATGAATGCTGGCCGTGGCTCCAGGATTCTCTGGAGTCTCCAGGGGTCACCTTTACCGTCCTGAGCAGGAAGATATTAATACAGTGAATTGTAGTAACCTGAGGTCGCCACATACCCCCCCACTACAGCATGACACATTCCCACATAGGGGGCATTGTAATGTGCGGTGGTATCACACACGGCCCTCTACATGCATTTCGACCAATCAACAGTTCTTTATGTTCTGTGTCAACATCATGGATCTATATGTGCAGCCGTCATGTTCATCATGATAACACTGCAATGCATACCGCAGCCCAGCATAAAACAGAGAAACGTACTGACAGACACATGTGAGTATGTGAGTGAGTGAGTAAGTGCCTGACTGACACCTGTGACCATCACAGCAACACCTTTGTGTTTCACCAAATCCCTTGTCTGGCTACCTTTGTCATGATGTCCCAAATGCCTGTCATTTGACAAGTGGTTTTAACTTTCCAAAACAACATGGCTTATAAAGCACCTATTTCAGCTTCAGAAGCCCTTTTCTAACCTTGAGTGACAGCAAGAATGATAATACAATACTGTGAGGTGGTTTGGGAGTGTTGTGTATGTCATATGAGGAGAACAGCAAGGCATGGGGTGGTGTGTGTGTGTGTGTGGGGGGGGGGGGTATTTTGGGTGCTGTCCAGTCATGGTGGGGTTTTTTGGCCTCAACTGCTGTTTGTTTAGTGGGCAAGCGGACAGGGGGGTGGAGCGGAAAAAGGGAGCACCTGCCACATAGCTCACTCAACTCGTTGGGGACTAGAGACTGGTTTAATGGAAATGGTCTCAAAGCTGGAGTACAAGATGCCATTAATTGGCTTTTTCAGTGTATCTATAAGCATCAATGTTTTAATTAATTTCATTGGTATGGATAGAATAAGAGTATCTCTCTATCTCATTTCATTACTTTCTTACTTTATGTATGTCATTAAGGACTGTGTTCATTGATAAATACAAAACTGTAATCAGGTGACAAAACATGTTAGTATAGGCTACAGTATGCCTGTGTTAAATATGGCAACTAATCCTAACTAATTATATAAATAAATATGGCAACTAATCCTAATATTGCTATGTTTTTGTTTTTTTTTCAATGAAACTAGCCGGATGAAAATTGTAAACCCCTGACAATGTCCCTCACATTTTCTGAAATATTTCTGGCTAACTGTTCAGTGTGTGTGTGTGTCTGTTTCTGTTAGGTTAGTCCTGTCATGGTCTTAAAGTGCAGCTCAGCACAGACTATGTCATACATCACTCCATCTCTCCATCAACAACATTGCTTTAATAGCACACAAAAGGGCAGAAGGAGGCGGTAATTTGATGCTCATATCAACAGCCCTTTGCCATGATCAAGCACATTTCTAGCGTTGTAATGAGCCCTAATTTAGGGTGTCAAAGCTCAATATAGATTACATCATACATATGTACTGTATAGTATCTACAAATTGTGTTTATGGCACTGTAGTTCCTCTAAACCATATGTGCCATGTATTGTAATCCAGATTTGTGCAATATTTGTACCCTGAGCAACTCATATTACTTGGGCAGCTACTGCACATCTGTGTCTGTTTAGCCTTGTTTAGCTTGTTCCTCCATTATGGTTCTCTGATTAACCTTGTTGTGCTACTGTGTCAACATTCATGGGTACAGTCCCTCCATGCTGGGCGCTGTACCACATCACTGGTAGCCCAAAAGGAGGAGAGAGTCCCATTGGTGTGGTCTGCCCTCTGGATGACCTCCAGGGGATATGTTTATAGACAATGGGGGCAAGGTCACCTTCCCGGAGTCGTGAGGGACTCTCACACGCCCCCCTGCATGAAGTCAGTGGTCAGCTGATGTCTTACGAGAGCAAATAAACAAGTGCATGTCACATGTGTGTATGTGTGTGAGTGTGTTTGTGTGTGTATGTTGGGATTACATTGGTGGACAGGTTCCCTTGATAAAAAAAAAAAAAAAAAAAAAACTCTCATGGTCAGTCCACTTTTAGATGTTTCCCAGTTGTAACTCGAATAAAAATATTGTTTGTAGCACAGAACTTGAACACGTACACACTCTCTCTCTCTCTATCTCTCTCTCACACACACACACACACACACACACACACACACACACACACACACACACACACATACACACAAAGTTATCAGTCTGCCCATATCTGAGCTGAGATCATCTGAAACACTCCCACAGAAATACATTGGAGATGGCTTTCCGTTCTTTCATGAACACATACAGTACATACACACTACATATACAGCCCATACACATACATAAACAACATTGCTTCTAGAGCTCGGTGTCAGAGCCAAAAACAGCAATAGCCCCTCACTGCTCTTGTTTTCTTTCTGTAAGTAAGAGAGGGACTTCATGCAGCTGTCTTGTCTATGGCAATGACCTGATCATTTTTAAAATCATTTTGAGAAAAACAGACTCTTCCCTAAAATCAGAGAGGTCTAAGTACCACCTGAGGGACACAATGGCCACCTTCTTGAAGGTTGTACTATAATTGGACATCCGAGCAAGAAGGAAAAAGTGAGTGAGAGTGACATGACGAAGTTTGCCGAACCACCCCAACACCCCCCCCCACACCCCCGCTCCACGTCCCTCCACACCCACGCTCTAAAACAGCTGAGTCAGGTGATAAAGCCTGTATGGCCGACCAGGACCTTCACGTCCCAGAGCTCGGGGGAGAGTAGCCATTTATAGCAAACAACTACGGTGCAGTGGCTGGGGAGACACACGGTGGGAGAATCTAATATGGCAGTGACATTTTTCACTTGGCATGATGACAAGGAATAGTGTGGAGCCGGAGCCAGGAAACCCCATCAATCTCCAAGAGCTGAGATCTCGTTCTTCCTCGTTTGCTACGGCAGGAGCGCTCTCTGACCCCACTCTGTGTCCTCCGAGACACACACACACACACACACACACACACACACACACACACACACACACACACATTTCATCACATCTATTTTGACATTAGCACCGGCACTACTAGGTTATCGTTTGACATTGCTGATTTGAAACCGCACCCGATTACGTGGTGGCATGGTTTCATTTCAAATCCCGTCATGGAACGCTGAATGTGAACTGTTAACGTAGCTTCGTTAGCATACGTGCGTTCCCACCACACACATGCACACATACACACATGCACTCACACACACTCACACACTCACACACACACACACACACACACACACAGTGAAGTGGGTCACATGGTGGTCTCCGTCAGCTGCACCCTGTGCCCCCAGGTGTTTCTGTAGCGACGCAAATGGGAGGGGTCAAGTCTTGTGATTGTGGACCTCTCCCACGGGTACCTGACCTCAAGGACCACCGATTCCCGTTCCGTCAGAAAACCACCAGACGAAGCCAGTCTCAGAGGACCATTGGTCTCTCCTAATTGGTGCATTTAAGTTGCTAGGTTTTCAACCTCCATCAACATCAACCGCCACTGCATTACCTCCCAAGGAGACCAGCTTTCTGACAAGTCTGGACAACAAGGTGTGATATATAGTCTCACACAGCCCATGCAAATGCTTTAGCATGTTGCTGTAGAGTGGGCTTAGCAATATTAGAGATGCATCACCTGATGGGGAAATGGACACTGTGTCCGAGAGGGGAGGTGTAAATGTCATCCACAGGAGCGCTACTCATGTTTTCCCTTGGTATTGCCAAGGGGTGGATAAAATATCAATGCAGGTCGCACTCCCCCCCGCTCTCTCGCTCTCTCTCTTTTTCTCTCACCGAGCTCTACTCGCTCTCAGCGAATCGTCCTGTCCAATAACAAGGATACGCATAGACATTCACCAAATGAAAACAACATCACGGAGTCATTGCTACTATAACACGTAAGGATCAGCAGGCTTTCCTGGCAGGGGATCCATGCGTCATGTCATGGTGGGCCTGAGCAGGCCTATTCAGGCTTGGAGGTGAGGAAAAGTCCTCAGATAAACCTCACTCACACTCGACAGCTGGGGTTGTCCGGGCTAATATTGCTCACCTGTGGGAATATGGTGGTCAGGGTCAGGAACGAGGTTAAACAAGGGTAATGGTGGTTCCCATGGGTCGGCCAAAGGTCACGAAGAAAGTCCTGTGTCGCTAGTGGGAGGGGGCTTGTCTCAAAGCCAGGGAGTTTGGCTGACCGTGAACCAGTGTTTAGAGGGACAAGGCTAACGTGTGTTGACAGCTAAGCCTCACGGCAAGCCAGACTAATCATGGTGGCGCTGCTGTCTCACTTATAACATTTAGATTGTGCGCAGGAAAGAGTCAGGATTAAGTGCTGTAAATATAGGTAAGATCGATAGCTGCAATGCAATACACTTGACAATCTCTCTCGTCGAGTCAAGTCAGTCGAGTCAAATGGCAATGATGTAAGAAAGAAAGCGAGAAAGACAGACAGACAGACAGAAAGAAAATCTAACAGACATCCGTGTCTTTCATTAACAGATCCTTACTTAAGAATTGTAAGTTTCCAGTTGGGGTTGACTTGTAAAATCCATCTAGATAGTGGTCCTTGTTTGCTGATTGAAGATAATTGATCTATCATCTATTTGCATTTCTTTTCATGTAGGCAGCAGTTTCATAAACAATCAATAAGCCATTTATAGATACACTATTAAGTCTATCAAAGAAATAGACCTTGGGGTTAAAAGCCGAGATTTCAGTCAGATGTATGACTATACAAAAAAGCTGACCTTGTTATAAAATAAATTTAAAAAAAAAAAAAAAAAAAGCTGACCTTGACAGATTTCATATCACTGACTTAAAACCAAAAAGACATACTGAGTGAACATTAAATCCAATTGAACAGGCAGTCTTTAATTAAAACATGAACTGTATCCTGAAGAGGCCTCTCAGCCTCTTCCAGTCCTTCCCGTCAGAGGCACACATTAGCACAGAGGAGATTTGTCACCGAGCGGGTACAAGCACGGCTCATTTCCCCCCCGGCTGCTCAAAGGCCATCCGTCCCCGTGCACCTGACGGGAGCCGTGGAGTGTTGCTGGGGACCTGACGAGAGCTGCGCTCTGTGTCCTGTTCATCGCCAGTGACTAATAGCTTCCATTAGAGAGAGCTTCTGTTTGCTCTCCACCGCCGCTACCTTTGGCTGACTAGAGACGAGGAGGCTGTTACTAGGCAAGCAAATTGATTTTCTTTTCATTTATTTTTGAAGCTCCATTGCTAAGGAGGGGGAGTCTTTACAGTGGCAAAAAGGAAGCCAACATGAACAGTTGCAGTGAGTGAACTACATTAAATTAGATTTAATTCATGTAAACACTACTGATATAGGGGCTTAGACACAGGCTTAGGTCAACATTGTCCAAAATCGAATCCGTCACTGAAATCGATGTAATTATCATAATTATACAATTAAGAGCACAATCATTATCTTGTGACACTGATCATTTGCAGATGGATATTTACGATCGATCTCTGCGGTCTAGGTGCAGAGAGTGTTTTGACTGACAAGGAGGGAAGACTCACGAGAGATTGGGCTCATCCATCCTCCCGCGGGAGGGCACACACCCAGACGTCACTCCCCTGACCATTCTCCAGCATCCATCCCATGACATCAGTCAATAAATGTCACTTATGAAATGCGAGAGGTGCAGTAGAGTCAGACACGGAGTCCTTTTCTTAAACGGCATCATCCATCATGGTCATGGCAAATTCATCCATCATGACGTTATTAAGCCTTATATCAACATCATGTCAGCATGTCTACCATCTAGGGGAAAATAAGGCATGTCTAAGTATTCACACTGAAGGGTGAATTTGTTAGAAGACAGAGAGAGAGAGAGAGAGAGAGAGCGAGAGAGAGACATATGCTGATGGAGAAAAAAAAAGTGAGTGGTCACACAGGTCGAAAGAGGCCCAGGTTGCACATGGAGGGACTCGTGAAGACAGATGTCAGAAACGCTGAGTCAGGGAAGTACTGCAGGGAAAAGACACATCCCCATGGGAAGACTGCAAGGGTGGTAAAGGAATTAGGCATGACCCATATTTCATCCGAGTTATGTAACAACTTTTTGGGTGATCTAAGAAGGGTGTGGGTTGGGGGGGGGGGGGGTTCTCTGTGTGTGTGTGTGTGTGTGTGTGTGTGTGTGTGTGTGTGAAAGCAGTCTGTGTACACGGTTGCTTGGTTCCCACCCAGAGGCGTGTGGAGGGGGGTAAATGACGGTCCCTGAGCCGCACAGAGCCCATAAGAGCAGAGTAGGTTTCCCTTCCATGCTTGTCTCGCAGCGACAAGCCGCAGCTCCGAAAACTCACAAACCCGTTATACAGCTGTAACACGCCCACGCAAACGCACTCTCTTGACTCAACTTAGAAACAAGCGCACACAGGACATGCAAATGCTGTGGAGCCAGATGAACGGACCTTGTCCAATGTACACACACACACACACACACACACACACACATCCAGATGTGTGTACTAAGATTTGCTGAGTAAGGGATGGCATAGAGCATTTTCATGTTTTGGTAACCGGTGAGTCAAAATAGACCTCTTCTTTACTTTGAAATAAATTACAGTTCTTGATTTGAATATATCATCAAATGTCCAAGTCGGTATTGTCCCAAACGTCAAACATGTCTTATTGAGTGAATGGTATACAAACTAAACCTGTCTTTACCAACTTTACTGCCGTACTTTTCATGGCTTGCCTCTTCTTGAGAGTGCTCGCTGTGTCTCCTGCAACACTTCTGGCTCAAGGGTTTTCGTTTGGAAATAGAAACTGCCAACCATGTATTTATGTCTAAATCCGCCCGTGTATATTTGCGTGGGCGGCAATGTTTTATTATAAGAGGAAAGAAAGCGAAAGCATGAAATTTGGAAATTCTATGTTCTCCACGGAATGGTAATGACAGGCTGAGCGTCAGGGAATAGAGAGGAGATGTCATCCTAGCACTCACGCCAACCTCAAGCATAGCTGGTCTGGTAACCCCTGAGAGAAACACTTACATTCGAGAGCCATGTAAGGTTACTTCTGTCACCGTTTAACATAGTTCAGCAGTAATTACAGATGCTCTGATTCACAGCCTGGGAATTTTTAGGAGCACAAAAGACAGACACTCCAAAAATTTTCCCGCAAAAAACAGCGGATATTTTTTGTTGCAGAATGTTGCCACTGGCTAAGGCAGAATGCCCTGAGCGGAATGTCAGCAGAATTGCTTCGTTCATGATTTCTGATAAGCAGCTATTGGATTTGAAAAGAAGGCTTATGGGAAAAAGTCATCACAATGCAGTGGCATCCATCATGCCATGAAGGACAGGGCAGGAAATGAAATCGTCAGGTGGTTACCTGGAGACAGATCCAGAACCGTCCAGACTGAACTTCAGAAATGAAGCAATATTTGCAAATTGGCCCAATATCACTTTGGATTATGCTAAGTTAAAATGTCTTTATATAAAAAATCTTTGTCTTTATTGCGTCATGGTTTGTTAGGAGCAGGTGTTAGCCTTATGTCTGCACGTAAGTTAGAGTCATTCTATTGTGTTACATGTCTAGAGAGAATAATGGCGCTCATCTATAAATGACACATGTATTGTCTCGGTAGCACTGACATGCACTTCCCGGAGTCTTTTTTTTTTCCGACCCATTCTGCTGTTCTCTTCTGAAGAAACGCAGGGTTTGGTCCACAATTCGTTATTGTTTCCTGACAGCTGTATTTACAGCCAAGTGTGTGCATATACATGGTTATGCTTTTGCCTGTGTGTGTTTGTGTGTGTGTGTGTGTGTGTGTGTGTGTGTGTGTGTGTGTGTGTGCTTGTGAGAGAGAGACTATGAGGGTATGTGAGGGTATTTTTTGTGTATGTGTGTATGTGTTTTGTCCCTCTGTGTATGTGTACTGTGTGTGTAATTGCGTGTGTGTGTGTGTGTGTGTGTGTTTAAGAGCATATATGTGAGTTTGTGTGTGTGTGTGTGTGTGTGTGTGTGTTTGAGTGTGTGTGTGTGTGTGTGTGTGTGTGTGTGGCTGGCCGACTGAGGGCATGTGTGTATGTTTGGCCTTGTAGTGCAGGTGGTAAGGTCCACTCTGCTGTGCCCTTCAGACTTGATTCCTCCATTGTCCTCACTTGAAGTCAGCGTGAGAATAGAGTAACCCTTTTATCAACCACACAGCACTGTTTTCACTCTCCTTGGCCAAGACATGCTGAAACTCACTCACTGCTGTCTTGACACATTCAAACACATATTACTGTAACATGTCCTTGCCTTGCAGGCTTGGTGGAAAGGATACACATGATAGGTTCATGGCAAAAGTTTGGCAAAGGGTTGTTGATATCTGAATGAAAAAAAACGAAATTTACGCAACCGCCCCTCATTTCTGAGCAGCTAAGACAACATGTTGATTGACGAAAATAGTGTTAGTTTTATCTAAGCCCTTCTGTTTATATCACCTTGACACAGCTCTTGACACAGCTATGTCTATGAAGAGGAAGTTTTTATTCCTCACAAACAGAATAGACAAACAGAAGTGACAGACTGTGGAAGCAACATGTCGAGTTGGGAATAAATAAATATATTAAAAAAAAGAGTTGGGATTAGAAGAGAAGTTTGCAATTTTAATGTACTGTAGTGTGTTGCGCATTGGGCCCTTTCTGGCGCGGTGGAGAGTTGTTGGCTGTCTGAAGGAGGTTGGATGTTTTCCTGTTTGCGTATACCGCTGGGCAGCGCACAGTCTGCAGGGCGGAGGTTCCTGAAATGGGATGTCCGTCAAGACATCTGACATGGACGAGACAGCAGGCTTCTTTGTGTCCTCACACGACCTTCTGACCTCACGCATACAGGACAGCATTACCACACACACACAAACACACACACACACACACACACACACACACACCACACACACATGCAAGAGAACACAGACTGCAAAATCATCTGTCTCAGACCTCACACCATGTGAAGACCTCACACATACACACACACACACGCAGACACACACACACACACAGACACACACAGTGGAACTGTCACATTGTGACACATACTCATTGACCCTAGAGCAGTTGTCCGCGTCAGTCCAGTCGGCGCCATGTGCCATGCACGTCGTCCATTGCAGAGTCTAGGTGCCTGCATGGGAAACTCAGTATGCGGTCACACATGGGTGGACACAGCAGCCTGCTAGCTCGTGCTCATCCAGATCCAGAGTGTTTGGTCAGGACTTCTAGGCACCAGACTCTGTGGCCTCCTTTTGCCTGGCTTTTCTGCTCCTGGACAAGCCATCAAGACACTGACTATGGGAAATTGAAACCCATGCAAGTGTAGCAGTGGGTGAATTGTGCTGGGCAAGGCTCTGGTGTGCCAGTGGCCTACTGTAGTTAAGCCAGCCTCACTGACTCAATAACTCGAGAATCTGGTCCTGTTTAATTCAGAAATGTTTTTTTGCATCTTAATGAGAGAAGAAGATGTGTGAACTTTGAAACCACTGGTTTAGGCTAAGAAATCACATTGCTTAGAAA
>JAODXP020000023.1:22968982-22971482 GCA_027497455.2 Sardinella longiceps
AGCTCCTGTGACATCATGGGGCCTATTGAAGGGGATTTTTTGCTAATGAAGACAAAGATCTTCTTTCCATTATACAGGTCAGTATTTGTATTTGGAACATCTCTCTCTCTCCCACACACACACACACACACACACACACACACACACAGCAGACACACACACACACACACACACACACACACACACACACACACACACACAGACACGTACACCCAGAGACACACACAAAGCTATCTTGTGATTGATGGATGGAAGTTAATTTAGCGCTTGAGTGCGGATGAGTATGGCGTTGGTCATAAGGGCGAGTGAGCGAGCCATGGCCATGTGATCAGTGGTGCATGGCAGAGCAGGAACAAACAGTTCAGCCGGGCAGATGCTGCATCAGCACTGTATGTTCTGATGGCCATATACAGCATGGTGGTCCGGGGCCTCAAGACACTCGCCTACACACACACACACACACACACACATACACATACACACACACACACACACACACACACACACACACACACACACACACACACACACACACACACATACATAGTCACAGTCACAAATGGGCAAGCACACATGCATTTATGTGCTTGCACACACACACACACACACACACAAACATGCACAAACACACACACACACATGCACATTTTTAAAATCCAACACACATTCCGGCTTTCCTACCCACTGCCTGCAATCAATCACCCTAATCTTGTTGTAGACCCTCACTAATCCATCCTCAGTTTTACAACAGCAGACCTCAATCATGATTGCATCTCTCCTTAGTTTGAAACAAGAAGCCCTCTGACTCTCAAGACCTCATCTCTCTCTCTCTCTCTCTCTCACCCTGGTAGACATGGCAATACCATATTATGCCGATCTCATTCATCTGTGTATGCCCAATGCTTTCTCTCCCTCCCTCTCCCTCTCTCTCTCTCTCTGTCTCTCTCTGACCTCTGTATTTCACAGAGTCCATGTTCTGTCCTCCCAGTACTTTGACTCCCACGCATTTACATATCTGCTCTTGCACTCTGGACCAAGTCAAAATGAGTGTGTGAATATGTGAGTGTACTCTTTGGAATGGAGTTCCTTTCTTTATTCATATTGCAAATGTGGTAGAAATTCCAATTGAATTCTCTCCCATGCTTCCTTGATTATAGACACCTGCTTGAAGTCTACTGAGTCTCGATTCCACTATTTACAATAATATTTGGGATGGAGATGAGGAAATGCTTTTATCTACTTAACCGCTTACTGGTTCTCATAAAAGGTAAAAGTGAGTGATAATAAAAAGCTGGACTCTTCTCTTATCGCCAATGAGGAGAGAGACAGAGAAAGCTATTATGGAAAAAAACAACCTCCATATCGCACTCTCAAAAAAACTTCCACAGAAAATAAAATCCTTAAAATGAGCTTCTAAAAGACAGGACAGAAATTAGTGAGGCAGTTTTTGTAAGGGTTGGTTCAGCTACCTCATGGAAAAAATAAGATTTCAATAATCACAGGCAGTTAAAAAAGAAAAAAAGAAAAAAATATATAAATTCAGGAAGCAAATTGAGGAAATATGTTAAATATGTCATCTCAATCTTAGCCTAGCTGGGAAACAAAATCTGGCCACAACCACCGAAACAGTAGGTGTGTCTGAGAGTGTATGTGTGTGTTTGTGTGTGTGTGTCTGTCTGTCTCTGTATAGGCTATGAGTGAGACAGTGTGTATGCTTAGGGCGTCCCCACTGAAAACTCCCCGATGTGAGTGCACGGTGCAGCGTGGTGCGATGCGGTGCGGTACGGAGCGGCGTGGTGCGGCTGGCAGGTGGCTCTGACTTTGACCTACTCATTCATGCCAGCAGGCAGCTGACGGCCTGGCCCTGCGCCACCCTCTCCGCTCTAAGCTCTGCAACGTGCCACTGGCCATGTAGACGGACCGGGCAAGCGCCCAGGAGAGGGGAGGGGAAGGGAAGGGAGGAGAGGAGAGAAGAGGAGTGGAGAGATGGACACAGAGGGGAGGGGAAGAGAGAGAGAGAATGGCAGGGAGAAAGAGGGATAGAGAGAGGAGACACTGAAAGTCAGTAGAGGACAGCAAGAGAGAACTACAGTAGTTGCCTATTGGGAAGAATCTGATGACATTTCATAGCATTCATCATTCAGTATTTGCATGAATGATAGACTATTGATGATGCACATGATTGCATAGACAATTTCCATGATTGGCTTGATTAATCAACACATTGAAAAAATGCCATTTTAACTGCTTTTGGACTCTGGGCTGCACGCTTCAGCATGATTTTTAATGATTTTACCTTCGACCCCAATAGATGCGCTTAATAGCGCCTATATCGATCATGACCAGAGGTGAACACAAACCAGTCCAGTCTGGTACCATGTGCTGGATAAAATATTACTCACTGAGCGTAACTCAGACACTTGATGCATATCTCACTCCCTCACACCAACACGTCCTTTTTCATATTAACCTTCCACTGACACTTGTATACAGTTGTGAA
>JAODXP020000023.1:22976482-23038982 GCA_027497455.2 Sardinella longiceps
ATCTTAAATAGCCTATATTATGACTTAGATTAGGCCTAAAGAGAAGCTCTAAATAGAAGAGAAAAGAAAAGAAAAATAAAGATAAAATAGGTAATAAAATTAAACTTAACTACTAGATAGAGGAATGCCTTTGCGTTTATGGGGCCAGCACTGCCATTTATACATACATTAATAGCCTAGACTACAGTACATACATAGAATAGTAGTGTCAACAGAGGTGGTATTGGGATATATATGAAATACTAAGTGCCATTAAAATAGAATACTGGCCCCATCTTAGATGCCTTTCCATTTCAGCATATAGACCAATAGTGGGGTCAGCTAAGGCAATGTGAAGATACAAATACTACTGGAATCCTTGTGCCATAGCAGGAGAGCTGAGCCATCTCTTATTCCACTGCACTGACACTTCTTTGACACATCTTTGACGCTTGCCGTGATATTTTTGCTCCACTGGTTGAGTTTGGCTTCCACCAAAAAACAGCACAGCGCTGGATTGTTTTGTCCTTTCCACCTTCCCACTCAGTTACTTTCCAGGGAAAAAGAAAGGAAAATAAAACAGGGAAATGGTAGAGGAAAGGGAGCCACTGCACGCTATGTAGCTCAGAAAAGAAGTGCCTCACTATTTCTGGTGGTGTTTTTTTTTTCTTTTTCTTTTTTCTTTTTGCATTTCTCAGAGTTAGTGATGCCGTGAAATAGAGGAAGGGAGTGTGACACACCAAAAGTGGGAAAAAAGTGTGTGTGTGTGTGTGTGTGTGTGTGTGTGTGTGTATGTGTGTGTGTGTGTGTGAGAGAGAGGGGGGGCAGAGAAAGAGAGAGGCTACGTGATGAAATGCAGGGAGTCAATCCTTAATACCACTTCATTCTCACTCTCCTGATCTCCCCCTCCTCCCCTATCCCCTCTTTCTCTTTCTTTCTTTTTCTAAGGATGAGAAAGAGCAACAAAGGGTGAAGTGTTGAGTTTCTGTGATGAGAAGTGTGCACTGCCTTAATCAATGGGGGCCATAGGCTCTCTGCACGTGATGCCTGTGTGTGTGTGTGTGTGTGTGTGTGGGTGTGTGTGTGTGTGTGTTTTGCACAGTATCTGCGTATGTGTGTGTGCGTGTGTGAAAGAGAGTTTTGCACAGTATCTGTGTGTGTGTTTGTGTGTGTGTGAAAGAGATGGTTTTATACAGTGTGTATGTGTGTGTGTGTGTGTGTGTGTTTGTGTGTGAATGTGTGTGTATAAATGCATGCATGCATGTTTGTGTCTCCTTTAAAGTGTCTCCACAAAAGCGTCCCCAGCTCACTCACTCACAGACGCTGCCATTGATTTGATTGCGTCTATCTTTAAACACAAAGGCATGGCAAAGTCACATGCGTTCAAAGGCTCTGCGGAACGAACAAGCGAACAGGCGGACAATCGAGCTGGCGGGCGGACGAGCGGGACGAGCGGGCGGGCAGCGTGTCGATGTCGATGCCAAGGCCCGGTGGCTCAGTGGCTCCCTGAGAGGGCAGTGACAATCAGCTCCTTTATCCCTGTCGTCAGCAGGCCCCAGGGCCCATTCAGCAGCCCAACACAAAGCGCCTCACAGAGTCTCCCAGTCGCTCTCCGGACTCAAATTATGCTCCTCTCTCTCCCCCTCAGCCCACAGATGCAGCATACTCCATATTCCAGCAAAGCAACAAACACACAGCGCCAACGTTTGGCCTGTCAGCGCTACTGCAGTTAGTGTTCAGCCGGTCCGGGGGTGTGTCCAGTCAAGGCAAGTCACTGTTTATACAGCACAGGGAATAGCATATGGGAGTTGACCTAAAGTGCTTTATAGGTGAGCCAAGTAAATACACAGTAATTAAGGAAATGGCCAAGGCAAAAAGGAAGGAAGATGAAGAAATAGGTTTAAAGGGAGAGAATTAGCTGTAGTGTACTTAATTAATTTGTGGAAGTGTACTTAATATGAGTCAATGATGTCTCACTGATGTTCAAACATAGGCCTTAATGTGTTTTTGTATTACCATTTATCTCCATTGCAATGAATGTGTATTTATTCAAACCAGGTGTCTATGAATTGGACAAACTCACAAATTTACAATTTATGAAGGTGCCGGGAAAGTGTTTCTTTTTGACGTCATTACGTAAACACTTAACACTTAAATAAGTAAATAATTAAAAGAAAACATCTCTCTGCCACACAATACTGACTGAAACTGAGGGACTCTCTCTCCATCTCTCCATCTCTCTCTCTCTCTCTCTCTCTCTCCATCTCTCTCTCTCTCTCTCGTTGGGAAAGCGTTTGGCTGGTAGAGGGAAGCATCGTTCCCCCTGGGCCTGTGAAATCGCAGGCCGTCGTCGGGGGCCCCTTTCTCATTTCACAACTCAACTTAATTATGTAATCCAGCAAGTTTCGGGAAGGGTGACGAGAGGTGAGGGGAAAAAACACACGACCTCTGACCTCCCCCCAGCTGAGGCTACGCCGCTGGTGCTATAGCTGGAGTTAGCAAGCGGCCTTCCCTTCCTGGAGGCAGCTGAGCTGGGAGCTGAACACTGAGTGTTGAGCCGGTGTTAAATGGCTAAAACGTGTCTGGCCAGCTCAGCTCAGCTCAGCTCAGCACAGGGGTTCCCCTTTGAGGCCTCCTCTCAGAGGAAGAGGAGAGAGAGAGAGAGAGAGAGAGAGAGAGAGAGAGAGAGAGAGAGAGAGAGAGAGAGAGAGAGAGAGAGATCCAACATCTGTGGACGATTGTCCGCGGGGCACTGGGGCCTCTGCGCTGTCTGGCCTTCAGCTTTACGGTGCCGTAAAGGCTCCAACTCGCTCGGCAGGACCACTTCATCTGTGTGTGTGTGTGTGTGTGTGTGTGTGTGTGTGTGTGTGTGTGTGTGTGTGTGTGTGTGTGTACATGTATGTCGGAGAGGGATCGTCAGTACTGAAGGTTGGTGGGTATGGAATGTCAGTCGATTTTCTGTACAGGTGAGGCAATGGTGGGTTGGTCAGTGTGGAGAAAAGGTCTGTGTGTGTGTGTGTGTGTGTGTGTGTGTGTGTGTGTGTGTGTGTGTGTGTGTGTGTGTGTGTGTGTGTATGTCTCTGATCTCCCCTAGCTGTGGGCACTCTCTGGGTGTTTATTTTAGTGTAAATCAAACTAAGCTGGAGCCCTAGACGCCAATCAAGAGCAGCACCCCTGGGAGGCATCGCAGGGCAATGCTGGGAACCTGAGTCAGCACCAGCCACTCTGCATCTTTGGAGCATCTTAAGGTTGTCTGTCTGCCAGTTCACAGACACACATAAACACACATACACACACACACACACACACACACACACACACACACACACACACACACACACACACACAAACACACACACACACACAGTACTGTTCCAGCGTACATCAGTAGTGTATTTTGGGTTGCTCAGACACGAGAGCACACACACACACACACACAGACAGACACACACACACGAAGGAGTGCCGCGTTGTGTCCGGATGCCCATGGGCACTGCCGATGTATATCTAAGAGCACAGCATGTCCCAGGCTGGCTCGCTCACGGAGGGAGTCAAGCGTGAGTGATCCCAGCTGGCAGAGCGCGGATGACCCGCGTTGACCCCGGCTGACCCCTGAGCGGGCCGTGGGAAAGACGTGGGTGGACACGGGCCGCTTCCCCTCCCCTCGGGCCACATAGGGCGGTGGGCCAACGAGAGGCCTCTCTCAACCGGGCCGGGCTAGCCTGGGCCCCGCCACTCTTACACACTCTCTCTCTCTCTCTCTCTCTCTCTCTCTGTATCTCTCGATCTACCACTCTTCACTCTCTCACTCCCTCTCTTCCTCACTACCTATGCCCCTCTTTCTATTTTCCTCCCTTTCGTCCTCGCTATCTCTCACTATGGTCTCACGCTACCTCTTCATCTTTCTCTCTCTCTCACTCTATCCCTCTCTCTTCAGTTATTTCTATTTCTCTCTTTCTCTGCCTCTCTCTGCTCCTCCATCTGTCTCTTCTCTCCCTCTCTATCTGTTTTTTTTTCCAAGCTTACATTTGTGTGTATGCGTGCGTGTGCGTGTGTGTGTGTGTGTGTGTGTGTGTGTCTGTGTGTGTACTGAGGGGTTGAGTTAGTGTCATCCAAACAAAAGATAGAGCATGTAAAGGAAAACGTCTTACTTGTGCTTGTTTGTAAATGATATCAGGAACTCATTTGTGTCCAGCTTCCCTCAGTGATCTTCTGGATGTTTGGACTCAGCTGAGGGTCACATGATGTGGAGTCTCTCTCTCTCTCTCTCTCTCTCTCTCTCTCTCTCTCTCTCTCTCTCTCTCTCGATGTCTGGCCAGCATCACAGCTCCAGGCGGTCACTTGGGTTTGGTGTCTTCCTGCCGGCCATGGAGCCTGTGCTGTGACTTTGGCTTTCAGCTGCTAGTCTAGAATCCAGAACACGATAGACATGGAGCATCAGTCCAAGTCAGACAGAGAGAGAGAGAGGATAGGAGAAAGAGAGAAAGAGGGGGGTGGGGGAGGGTGATTGAGAGACTGACAGAGACAGAGGAAGAGAGAGAGAGAGAGAGAGACTGTAGAATAAAAGAGATGACCTGGAGCACCAGGCATCAATCCTCCCAGCAACCCAGAGACAGAGATGGAAGAGACATTAATCACCTGATAATGGCAGAATCAGGAGTGAACTTAATGTCTTCCCAGCATGTTTTCCGATGCTACTTAGATGGCCTTGCTCAACCTGGCATATTCATGACTACATTGATTCATTTTGCAGAGTTTTTTTCCCCAGTGTAATTTACAGCATAGGTAAGACACAGATGTTACTGACCAAACCATTAAAGCAGTTATCTCTGAGCTTTTACAGGCTTAGACCACCAGGTGGACCATGGGAATGAACATACTGTAGGCCTAAATATGGCACTTCAATACTTCTTCTGCCATCATGATATGCCTACTGAAATAGTGCAGATTATGCTGTTCCAGCAGGTATCGGGAAGACAGAGCAAAACAAACACACACACACACACATGCACACACTCTGCCAATTGCAGAAATTGAGGTCCAAGAAGGCAAAGTCTGGTAGGCATACTCTTTTTTTTTTTTTTTGCAAAATTCAGCAAAATTGCTACCGGACTTTGTACATAATCTTACCGACTCCACGAGAAGGAGAGTTTTCCCAAACTGCTTTTCGGAAACACGCAAGAATTTGATGTGTAATTGAATCATCCTTGACAAAAAAAAGAAAACATTTTTTTGATTCTATCAATCTTTCAACAGTGGCTGTTTGTAGACAGTAGGCTATCACCTCTAGACAGCTGTCCTCTGTCTTCGGCTTGTCAGAGGGCTCTCCTGGTCACCCTAACCTCCACTAGCCCAATTCAGATTATCAGTGTTTTGACTGTCGGATAATTGATAAGTAGTGGATGACAATTACTTTGACATACTTGCCTAGTCTTTGTGTGAACGCATAGACAAAATGTGTTACACTGGAGCTAGAGCAAGTACACTTAAGTTTGTGCTTAAAATAATACCTCATGTATAACAGCGGATCTCTTTGCCTGAAGGTGAGAGTACAAATCTGAGAATCCAGAGTCATATCAGTTGTGAGGGCAGTATGCCAGTAGGCAACTGTCTGCAGCAAAGCCTAGTCGACTCTACTTGAGGTCCTAGTCCTCAGCATACTACACTGCCCCCCAGTGGCCATCAGTAGTACTGACAGGGAAATTTGCCCTCTTCAAAGGAGCCGCTGCTAGCATAAGTGTGCCAAGTTGTTAAGTAAACAACAAATTCCTGTTCAGCCCTGCCTCTTATCACAGGTCTCTCCTTGAAGCTTGTCTTTGAGACGGTGAAACTGTTACTCTGACATAACATCAATTAGCGGAGGGTAAAGTGTAAACGTATTGTCATCCAAGTCAAGGCAGTACGTCGTGTGCTGTAAATTATGAAATAACAAACACAGCAATGTCCTCAAACAAAAGATCAAATCAGGCTTTTATTGGGTCATACTTCAAATTGAAATGTAAAAAAAAGTGTTCATTATAAAAGTTAAAAAATCTTTGATTGAAAGTGCTTCAGTGTCTTCTCCCTGTCTTTTTCCTTGTCACATTCCTTGTAAAAGCAAATGGAGATTGCATTGGTTTTTTTGATCCTCAGATGAAAAAGTGATTCTGTCCATTAGAAAATTTCCTGTACTTGCGACGGATGCTGGGGTAGGCTTCTGCTCCTTGGATGTCCATCTGACGCGTGGCAGGAGAGACGTACCACATCACCACCCCGGACGGGTTGATGGACACAGTAAACGGTGTGTCATGAGACGGCAAGGACATCCACTTCTCAGTAAAGACATCATATACCTGTAAAACACCACACACACACACACACACACACTGTATTACCTCCAAATCTCAACCTACATTGCACGCACACACACACACACACACACACACACACACACACACACACACACACACACACACCGGCCACATGCCTTACAGTATGCCATATCTTACCAAAGACACTATGTCTGGAATGCCCATTTTAGAAAAAGCATTTCACTGCCAATCCACAGTAAGCTTTAACACATAAATCTGATATCAGATGTAAATCCTATTCCAAAACAAGGCCACACATTTGTCTAGCAATATGACTCTGTTAGTCTTCTGGCAGGCTAGCACAAGAGTAAGAAATGGGAAGAGGTTGGAAAGTGGAGGAGCTTGACGAAGCAGAGAAGAGGGGTAGAGAGGGTGACGTGTGCAGTACAGACCTCATAGAGGCCGGCGGTGTAGTTGAGTTTGTCCAGGCTGGTCTGGTAGCGATAGGGCATGTCCGTCCGACGGCTGAAAAACACCAGAGCGCTGGTCGATTCAGCCAGAGGACGCCAGTAGACCTCGATACGACTCTTCTCCTGATATGAAACAGGCAAGAGAGAGAATATGGAGAATCAAAGAAGCATGGAGGGAACACAGGAAGGTATGCCAATATCTACTAATATTAATATGACTACTAATTCCATTACCAAATCCATAGCTGACTTATCTCTGTTGTTCTTGCCTTTCACTGCACTTAATTGGCACCATCAGATCTTCTGCATGTATAATGTTTTAGATCAGCCCATCTAGCCAGCCTATTCCTACAGTAGATCAGCCCTCATCTCTTCACTTCCCACTTCAGACTCTCCACTGGGACCTGTTACTCAGTCTGGCCACTACTTCCCTTCAGAAAGTCCCTACCCCCCTGCTGGCTATTTCCATGTTCAACTGCACACACGCACACACACACACACACACACACACACAAACTCTGAAGTCCTCTATTCTGTGCACTACCAAATGACTCAAAACTAATTGCAACAGTTTTTTTCCCTGATTTTTTTTTCTTTCTTTTTTTTTTTCAGCAAAACCAGACAAAACAGTTTATGTAAAATGTTCTAAATAATAACTAAGCCCATCTACACACACTGTAAACATGAATGAAGAACATTCTTTTATATCTAAAGATTTCCTTGTAGATAGCCTAGTTGAGTTCACTGTGAGTAAAAACACGCTGCATTGTAATTTCTTCATATATTTCAGATTATACTAGCATAGATGTCAAATATCAAGATTTCCTTCAGATAATGAAACAAAATTTAGGCCATTTAATGAGCTTAACATTAATGACACTTTGTTTCAGGTACAAAGTAATAACAACATAATCTGCTTAAATACTGTGCTAAGGTGCTGTTCAGCTTGCATAGATTACCTGAAGTATGCGTCTGCCCTGGATGCCCAGGACGTCCTGGTTGAAGGCTATGATTGCCTTGTTCTGCAGAATGTTCCGGGCATCACTCGTCAGCGTCCGCAGGTCGTTGGACATGATGAGCGGGGCAGCCATGATGGCCCAGATAGCCATCTGAGATCGGGACTGTTCAGGGCTCAAGCCAAAGTTCCCAATGATCAGCTGAAGATGAGAGGACACAAGTGAGACTCTGCCCTGAGGACTTATGGGCCTTACATGTAGGAGTCAGGTCCCTAGAGTCTAAGCCTAAGGAATTCAGCCAATATTCATTCTCAATGGCTGCACAACGGTCAGTATACAATATGTGACTACTCTCCACATAAATCCACATTATATTCAGAGTTTAATATTATTTGTCATACAAGGAGTTTGGTGGCCACTGACATTTTTAAAACACTGCCCCACAGGGTTGGGGGGGGGATGAGCAGATAAGGAGGAGAATGAGAGAAGATGTGGAAAAGATGAGAAGATATTGCCAGCAGAGGAGAAGAGAAAAGACTAGTGTAAAAGAAAACAGCCCCTGGGTAGTAAACCCATGTCTGCTTCTAGTGAGCAAGAGCAAAACCAACCATGTCTGGGTCATTCCAGTGCCCTGGTCCGGCCACTGGCTGTAGCTGGTCCTGGTTGCCAAAGAACCAGTCGATGATGCTGAGCATACTCTGCCATGAGTCCTCAATGTCGTCATAGTTACGCCACTGATTACAGATCTCCCCCAGGAACGTGTAGTTAATCTAACAAAGAAACAAACAAATAAGTAAGCCGACAATAGCACAGTGTTGATGGGTCTACTGATTTGAAGCAGCAAGTAAACATAATTAACCTACTCTAGGAGGATTTTGAGATAAATATCCTAAAAGGTAAAAGTTTATTATTTTATGAGTATTATCAAACAGATACCATAAATCACATGGTGCTTGCCTTTGGAGGAAGTCCTCCTTGATAGGCTGGCCAGCTGCAGGAGTAGCCAATGTGACGTCCTGTTGCATTCAGGGCCTTTGACATGGCCGGGTACCCTAGATTAGAGTATACAAACTATCATACAACATGCTGAACTTTGGATTCAAACTTGAAGATCACAATACAATTCACTCACAATTTGTATTAAAGCTATACATAAAATAATCAGACAATTTCCATAAAGAATAATACAATGATGCACCCTCACACAACACAGTAGTCATACAAATAATAAACGGGGGTATTAATTAATCTCTTAATGAGCTATACAGCTCTTCAATCCGTCATTTAAGGGGTTTCCCAAAATGAGTCTGACCTTTCTCTTGTTCTTCTGCACTTGAGTAGCAGCCGTCAAATTTGAGGTAGTCCACTTTCCAGTCAGCAAACGTCTGCGCGTCAGTCTCGATCTTGTCTAGGGTGGTGCCTGGGTAACCACCACAGGTGTGCGTGCCAATGTCTGCATAAATGCCCAGCTTAAGGCCTCGCTGATGGACGTACTGTGCCAGCTTAGCAATCCCTCCTGGAAAACTAAGAAATACCACGAGGGAAGAGAGAGAGAGAGAGAGAGAGAGAGAGAGAGAGGCACAGGAACGTCAGACACGTTGAGCCAAGCAGCCAGTTGAAACAACGTATATTTTCATCTACATTTTAAAAAAAAAAAAATGCCAATGATCATGACAGTTCTATGCTCCCTATATTTTGTATCTCAGAATGGGAAGAGAGTTGTGTCTAGCCTAAACAAGGATACAGCAAACCAAAACCCTGTCCTGCTGCACAACATCACATGACTCAAAGTCCGAAGGTCACCTCACCGGTCTGGATCGGCCTGCAAACGGCCATCTTTGTCGCGCTCCATGGAGGTCCAGCAGTCGTCGATCATGATGTGATCATACCCTAGCTCCTTCCAACCATCCTCCGCCAACCTGTCAGCCATGTCCCTAAAGAGGACCTCACTACAAATAAACACAAACAATGCCATTATGGTGAGGTTGCAAAAACTTCTCATATTCTATGAAATAACATAAGAGGTAGATTTCGGTCATTATTGTAGTCTGACCAAAAAGGATCTTTCCTTTCCCCAGCATAGCCCTTCAGCTCTCAATACCTGATGCAGTTCTTGGGGTCGTTCTTACAGTCCACATTGCAGCGGAAACGCTCCCAGGCCATCCAGCCCATTGGGGGGGTCCTCATCAGCCCATTGTCAAGTGCTTGACTGGCAGCAAATAACGTTACCAGAATGGGAATCCAGGTGGAGACTTTCATGTCTGTGAGGGAAAACAACTTGAACTCAGGGCCAAGGCCTTATACATATTCACTGCTTTTGCAAAATCTACAAAATGCCTTCATGACGATATCACACTAGGCCAGCTAACTTACAGGATAACTGAGGCAAACAAGTAACGTTAGCCTACGCTGGACTGCACTCTCTATGGCTCTGGGCTGCGTATCAATGAGCGTGTTCGAGATGTGGGCGGAGCCTTCTGCTGCGCAGCCTGCTCCGCAGCGCTGCGCTACACGTGGTACAATTTGGGTGAAAACCTGTCCAACATGGCAGAATGGGCGTTCTTTCTGCACGGCAGTAGCTGTCACATGGCCTTAAGATATCGCGGGAGCAAGTCTACTGCTGCGCAGCAGAGCAGCAGTTCAAACCTCGCTGCGTTCTGCTGCTCCTGCATGGAAACACCTCCATGACAATAAACTTCACCCTGATTGGCTTGAATCTCCTTTGCAAAAATGACGCATTTCTCGTTGTGGTTCCGTGCATAAACATTTTCCCAAAATTAAGGAATACTAACACAAATAATGTAGCTCTGTTCTTTGATGTTATTTTGTGACCATATGGCAAACATATAGAAACTTCAGAGTAATTCTGAATGGGCAACAAATATGTTTCGTATGCAAACATTTATTTAAAAAATCATAAAATTTATTTCAGCCAATTTCATGATTATTTTGATGAATATACAGGTAATTCAAGCTTAATTTAATGCAAACAAAATTTGTCGACATCTCTTCCTTCTGTCACGCAGTGTTAACTGCAGGTAAGTGTGTCCAGCTTCTCCTGCAGAGGTCTGTAGCTCCTCCCGTTTGATCACGCAGATCTCGGCGGTCATATCGCTTTTGCAAAGCTCATGTCGTACGCGCCTAATGGCTCGCTAAGTTATGTCAGCCTCAAAACACTTTTCTTCAATCAGTCTCAGCCATCCAGACTCATATCATTCATTCATGCATTACAGCAAGACATAGTGACAGGTGCATACCCGGTAAGAGAGAACACAGAGAACTGTGACATGACACTACAGAAAAATACTTTGCTGCTGCAGTATCCTAGACTAAAACGGATAACGGCAACGTTAGTAACGTTAATTCATTTCCAGATTGGCCATTATTTTTCATTTCGACGATGTTTTCGTCGTCAGCAATTTCTTCACCCTATCTCAAGGGTTAAACATGCATTTTCCTGGACAGAGCTAACGTTAATTTCCATAACTTCGTTTGCTTACCTGAGAATCAGAACAATGCCTCTCTTTTGCTGTCTATGGAAAGTCTCACTAGTCAACACTTCCTTGAATCCCCCTTTCAATCACATGACAGTTTCTGTTGGTCACGTGTTTCATACCCTGTGAGGTTGAAAGTGCGACCTTCCCATTGTCCACAAGGTGGTGCTCTCCGACATCCTATTTCATTCCCATACTAGTTTTCATCATCAGCACTGCAAAAATGTCAGCAAAAGGCTATTATCCTCGAGGATATTATAATAGGCTAATTCAATTATTTGACACGACTATGCTCAACATCTAAATTCACTGTTGTAGGCCTACTTGTAGCCTACTTCTTGAATCAGTCAGCCCAAAGGATAGTGGTGGGGCTAATTATTCACATTTGAAAATTGACCTATAATAATAATACGAATAAATGAAGAATATAATAATAATAATAATAATAATAATAATAATAATAATAAAAGAAACAAAAAAACTTGTAGTGCAGGCTTGTGTCTGTCTCTAACCCTTAGTACAAGGGTTACTCAGGCGTGGCGAGGCGATGTTTCAGACACCTGCAGCCACACTGCTCCTCTGTGGCCTGGGAGAAGCCCTGGGGAAACTTGCCTTGATTTGCATGGACAAAGATAGTGCTGCTGCTCAGCTAAGCAGAGGAAAGACTGTCTTGGGAAATCTCAGTGGTGGAGCCTGTGTTTCTGTGAGAACGCAACTGAGACATGCATGAGTAGGCCTAGGATAATGTCAATGCTAATATCAAATGCACAGAGCCACAGACAGTGGATACTTTGATACTACTCTTTGGGCTGACAGTTGATACTTTGTTTTTATCACATCAGAAATATTTCAAAGATTAGTTCCATCTTAACTCTTAAAGACACAGAGACTATTGTACATGCTTTGATCTCCTCGCACCTTGATTACTGCAATAGTCTTTTCCTCTTGTCTTGACCAAAAGTGCATTAAGCATCATTTCAGCTCCCACAATATGGCATAATGACTCAAAGGAAACCTCTTCTCAGATGCCTCTGCTGATGGAGGGCTGAAGTGATGGGTGTCTCAATGGAGATGGGTTGGAGAGGGGGTAGAGTTCCAGTACACCACCTTTTTCTACATTTCTATATTTAGCTATTATATCATAATATATTTATCATATATATTTAGCTATCACATATCATATGATGGGTATTAAGAGTAGGCCAATGAGAGAGAGAGAGAGAGAGAGAGAGAAATTGATTCCATTTCTGCTTGGGACATTTTTGTCATATAAAGGATTGCCTATTTCACAGTCAGTAAAAAGGATAGGCTAAATTCAATGCAATTCAATGATATGATATAACCACATAATACACGCTCCTAGGTATTTCTTTCTCTTGAAAGTCCTCCAGTTGAGTCTGATAGCTTTTCAGTTCTATGCGCCCACAAAGTGGAACAAGCTACAAGAATTTTTAAAATTAGAACATCTTGTAGCAGGCGGCAGGTTTAGAGCCTTACTGGATGATGTTTGTAAACCATTGGGTGTAAACCCATTGTTTGCCGTCATATGATGGGTATTAAGAGCAGGCCTATATAGTTAAAAAAAAAACAAAAAAACAATTCCATTTCTGCTTGGGACATTTTTGTATCATATAAAGGATTGCCTATTTTACAGTCAATAAAAAGGATACAAATGCAATTTAATGATAGAATCTTCAGTTTAGACGAGCAGGGGATCAAAGATCATGGAATACTTGAATCATCTCTAAGGGGATCACTTCAGAACTCATACTGTGAGCTGCATTACTGGTGAGTAGTCTACCTTTGCATTTTCTCTTGACAAAAACACAATACAAAAAAGCATCATGGTTGGCCTGTGCCACAGCACCTTGTAAAAAGATTTATTGATCTCAACAGGTTCTGTTTATCCAACTGTCATATTGTACTGTAGTATTATAGATTGCAACAGCATGGAGCAAAAAATAAGTGTACCCCAGGGTAATATTAGAACCCCTGAGGCTTACAGGATACTGGTTTATGTAGTCTTCATGATAGCTACACAGTTTAGCTATAGCCCCTTAGCTAGCTTAACTCCCCGTTTAGCTGCCGCCCCCTAGCTAGTTTTGCACACTTACACAACACTGCTAAACTTAACCGTTGGATATTGTTACATTGTTTGTCGTTAACGTTATAACTTCTTAAATAATAAATAGTTATCATAGGTCCAGTTTATGGTCATTTTCTCTCTCCTCCTATCAGAGCACACAGTGGGTGGGATCTGGTGGGGGGAGAAAAGTAATGCGCGCGCACACACACGTCAGACAGCACCAGGGGTCTGCGAGAGAGAGTTCGCAGGAGTGAGTTGCCGCCTCACGCGCAACTACAGACCCCTTATTACATATATATTGTTTATTTCTTATTTTATAGAACTATTACGGTAAATAGCAGCACCTATGAGTGAGTAATTATTCCAGTGTTTGTTAGTGTTCTTACCCGCAGATAGGCTGCGTTACACCAGATTACTCTTGTTTTAGCACCTACTAAGCTAAGCTAGCTCATGCTAGTTTCCAGTTTGCTGTACAGTTAGAGCTGTCAGCTATGTTCTATGTAGATTATGTATTTTTGCACCGTGGGAGTTGACCGATAGCGCCTTGAGCTACCGGAACGCTCGAGGTTCCTTGGACAACCTACATAGGACATAGCCTACACTACCTGATAGCGCTTTGAGCTACCAGACAGCTTGAGGTTCCTCAGGCTAGCCACCGTGAGAGCTACATCCTTGGGGAGCGCGCTCTGACTGATTTGACTTACGTGACTGACTGTAGATCCTTGCAGACTTGGTATGAGTTTTAAACAGGCCTGCAACGGAGGTTTTCTTTTTCTTTTATTTGTGTCATGCCGGCTTGTGGGTCCGTCCGTCCAAACAGTTCTGTTGAGTCCGTCGAAAAGTTGAAAAATGTTCAACTTTTTAGCTGGCGACAGATCCATCAACCAATCGGAATTGAGAGAATTGACTCCCCCCTCCGTCAGACCCCTCCCCCGTCATCTGTCAACGGACATGGACAGTGTGAATGTAACGTAAGGCTACTTTCACACTGCATCCGTCGGTCGACGGATCTCATTGACTTTGAATTGACCTATTTGAAACATTCCTATTACTTGAATATTTAATAATTTAATACTTCTTCGGTGATTAATTGCTTGAGCATTACATTGTATTGTACTTTTTCTACTGTGTTTTATTAATACATTTTCTACACAACTTTTATATACCGTCTCTGTGTCCACTCACTGGTAAGGGTACCATGGGTATTTTTTTATTTATGTTATACTTTATGGGTAGTCAAGTCTCCTAGTTAATTCTGAAGGCTTAACGGGTGCGATCCCAACCCATGGGCCCAGGTTACAACTATCACCTTCACCCTCTGAGGAAAAAGAGGGCTGAGCAAGAGAGATTGGACAAAACTAACGGACAACTCACATCAAACTTGGATGAGACAGAAGCAACATGGACTTCTGTGTAAAGAAACCATCCCAAAAGTAGTCCAGTATCAAGAGTATTGGGAGTGTCTGGCAATGACAAAGGTGAAAGTAAAGTCCTGGAGGAGAGGATGAAGATGCTGGAAAACTTATGCTTATCTTTACAGAAGAGTGCATCTGTACAAGCAGCGCATCATCAGGAACAACTACTTCTCTGCCAATGGCAAATTGCTTAATTTCACCTTGAGGATGAAAAGCGTATTGTTTTTATTAGAAAACTTGAGGCAGAAAATCTTCAAATGAAAAAAGAAATTGAAGACTGTGCACCAAAGGACATCCATGACAGTGGAGGTATTGTTGTGTCAACAACAACTTGCATCATACCGATCCATGGAAGAGAAATACATAGAAAGGATGGGAAATCTTGAGAAAGAAAACCTGCATCTGAAAGATGAAATGGCCCAGTTGAGAGCAAGTGAATGAAAGAGAGAATGGACAAAATGGCGACCATGGAGACAATGACGGAAATGCATGAAAAGAAAAGCATGAGAAGGACATAGGCCTAATGTTTAACTCTCAATAAACTTGAGACAGACAACCTTCATTTGAATGATGAAATGATGGCCAAGTTGAGAGCAAGTGAGCACCAAATGAAAGAGAGAATGGACAAAATGGTGACCATGGAGACAATGATGGAAATGATGAAACGTGACAACGAGGAGCATGAGAAGGACATGAGCCAAATGTTTCAGGATGCTTTCACTCCTGTTCTGTTCCGATAAAAAAAACTGAACCGATACAATTTTTGCCAGTGTTCCATGGATCGTTTGTGTTCACACTGCAAGGCTTTAGAACGGAACAAACGATGTAAACAAACTCACGTGTGAACTGTCCCATTTAAACCAATAATATTTTCTAAAAGTAATGCAGTGAAGAAATTGTTATAACAATGAGAGAGAATGGACAAAATGGTGACCATGGAAGCAATGATGGAAATGATGAAATGTGACAAAGAAAAGCATGGGAAGGACATAGGCCTAATCACTCTCAATAAATTTGAGACAGACAACCTTCATTTGAATGATGAAATGATGGCCAAGTTGAGAGCAAGTGAGCACCAAATGAAAGAGAGAATGGACAAAATGTTTTGTTGAAATTGTTATAACAATTTCTTAACTGCATTACTTTAAGACCCACTTTATCCTAATTTTTATTTTCACCAGGGGTTCAATTTCATTGGTTGCACCACAGGTCATAACCCCTTTGCTAGCTAAGAAACATTATCGTTAAAACAAGCATAACATGTACCGTTGGATAACCGGTATTCGGCCAGATACGGTTTTTGTCCACTCCCAGGGGGCTAGTTAGCGAGATTTAAGACACTGTTTTTTTGTGTGTGTTTTGATATATGGTAAGCTTTGGTAGTTGGATTTAGCCAAAATGATAAAATATTAGCTTCAGACACATTTATTGCTATGGCAATCTTACTAACGTGTTAACAAGTTTAGTTTTGTATGGAGAGTGACTTCAATTGTCTCGAAATCTCCCACTGCTGTCGATTTGGTTGACTTTTGTCAAGTTCATGCTGAATCAGACATGGTATCAATAGTTGCCTTTACTTACTGAGCAGTGCCTTTAGCAATGATTTTCTCTGTACCCCAGCCTAAAAACGTCCGATTGATTAGCACTTGCAAAATCGACATGGTGTTTTGTTTTCTTTAACATGCACCATTATTATCGGTGTTCACGACACAATGAGGTGTCAAATTAAAGCCTGAAAAAATTGACATGGATGTTAACCAGCCAATAGAAGTAAAATAAACAATGTTAGGAGCTCTTTACCCTTAGGTGGTCAAATACCGGTTGTCCCTGTGTAACGGAGGCTCGGTGGTAGTGTGTAAATCCTCATCACCCAATTCCATGGGCGCTTCTAACACGCTGAGTTAGAAGCTCGGGCTTTTAGCTCAGTTGGTTAGAGCGTTCCACTCCCACGCCTGGAGTTTGTAGCTTGCGGGGTGGCGGGTCTGAGACCCATGTGCGGTGCGGACCGCCACCGGCTACACCTGCATACTACTCCAATGTTACAGCTGCTCTGTCAAAGTAGTCCACCTGTCCGTGAGCTATAGGGTTAAAACTGCCACTTAAGATTATTTTCAAATGGGACACATTTTACACTGCATGCTGGCTTTTATGAATTGGTAATGAAGACCTTACGGCTAAAGGTAAGAGGAGTTTTGGTTCTGTGCAGCCATTGGTTTGAACACATGGCTAACATAATCACAACCTGTGGGACAATGGCAGCTAACAGCATGACCTACTGTTATCTTGGCGAAACCATGCAATGTAAACTTGTCAGCTGTGGAATCGATGAACCTTGTTAACTTGCAAGGATAGCATATTACCAGTTGAAACCGATATTCATCTGAACTGTTTTGGTCCGTTTCCGCTCACTCCTGCAACTCTGCTAAGATCTCTTCACATTAGCCTACTGCACTTAGTTGTGGAAGATTGACTGTTATTGTCAAGACATCAGTTTTTGTATATTTGTGTACAGTTAGTTTCTGTGGGCTTTGAGTTGGAAATGTGCTTGCCTCCTATGATTGAGGGAAGAATGACAGAACTGCTTGCTGCTTTGGTGAAATTCAGCTCTTTTGGTCCTTATACGTCTCACTTTGATAGGGACTTTTCAGCTTTCATGTTAGGACCATTTGCGTTTTTAGCGAGGTGTGGGCTACTTTGATTTAGTGTGGGTTGGACAAATAGACTTGACAACTTAAATAGACTTGACAACTTAAAAATAGGCTACAACAAATACACAGCCATTAGCCTAATATCGGAGAGGGGTAGCCTAATGCCCAAACTATCGGGTCATCTGATTGTACAACCTGATGAACGATGTGTGACTCCTCTCTCCTGTTTAAAGCCAGTAGGGTGCATTAGCCTACAGTATGTATAACTGAGCTCTGTTTTACTGCAGATTAAGCAATCAGACTTTTTGTTAAGGATAATAAAAACAAGGCCTGCGTGCATTGGCGATGTGATGCACGTTACCCTATGCATCGAGAACGACATTGAATTTGCTAGACTGTTCTGCATGCATATTTGTCAACAATTACTCTGTTGCATTGTTGTGGCTGTAGGTAAATACACAAAAGTCTGCTTCATCTTTAGCCTGTAAAGTTTTCTCTCTACTCTCTCTCTCTTTTTAATTGACGGCACTCAGATCGGGGGAGATCTAGGGTTATGGCCTCAAATGCACAGGTCTAACGACTTGCCAGTAGCAGCTCGTCACACAGTTTGTTTCACAATATCATGTGTCTATGCAGCCAGCATTCCATAGCCTAAATTTTATTTGGAAGTAGGCTGTACAGAGCAAATGAAACATCACGCTGGTTAACCAGAATTTCAATGGGAAAAATATGGATTTACTGTAAAAACAATCAGATATCCCATGGCGGTAGTCCGATTGCTTTCACACTGCAAACAAACTGTTCTGGAGATTGATTGCAAACGTGCTGAGACCACCTTGTCCAAACGGTCCAGAACCGTTCCTTTTGTTCCGGAACAGAGAACGTTTGTCACTTTCATACGCTTAATCGAACCGATCTATGGGAGGAATCGTTCCCTGTACAATTCCAGCGAGCCAGGTGTGAAGGCACCCTCAGACTATCAATAAACTTGAGACTGACAACCAGGCATGGACTGACCACAGGGCATACAGGGCAATGCCTGGTGGGCCGATGGCCTTTTTTGGCTCAGTGCTATCATAATTTACCCATCATTTCCTTGAAGGTAATTTGGCTAGTTAAACTCTCCAATTAACTCTCGAATGTGTCCAACTTACAGTGGTATTTTAGCTTGCCATGAAGTTATTTTTGAATGGTGGGCCACCATGGGCAAAAAATGACCGGGCCATTTTTTGAATTTTAGTCCGGCCCTGCCGACAACCTTCATTTGATTGAGGAAATGATGGGTAATTTCAGAGCAAGTGAACTGAAAGCGAGAGAGAGATGGAGCAGAATGGAAAACCTGGAGAAAATGGTGAGTCTGGTGCTCCAGTCAAACTTCACAACCTTTTCAAAACCAAATTATTGGGAGAGAGAGAGAGGGACTCACATACACAGGATGGACTGAATGAGAGAAAGACCACTGAAGATCGAGGATAGACAAGGGCGGAGGAAGACCTTGGAAAGGGAGACGGTGATGAGACTGAAGGAGGAAAGGAGGGTGGAGAATGAAAGTAAGGTGCAGGAAATCAAACTGGAGACGGATACAGAGAGAATGTTAGACAAAAATACAGTGGATGCCATGCCAATGATGAGAAAGTGTCAAAGAGTGTGTGGCGGAAAAGGAGAAAGAAGAAGGTTACTGCCAATCAGACTGCAACAGTGACCGCACAGAAAACTGTGTTAAAAGGTAAGGTCACATCCTGCACCCATAACACATGACCTGTTTAAGCATTGATATGGTTTCTTTAATTGGCAGTATGTAAATGTTTCTCTTTGCTCTCCCATTAGATAACATTGCTCTAACGGCACAGGAAGTCCCATCCACAACAGCAGTTTCCTCAGGTAGGACATCTATCGGTCACCCCACATCTGTTGGTTCTTGTAAAGTTAATGTCTTTAAACCATCCATTTTTTATCATTCTATCCAAAGAACATGTGATGAAAAAGAATAAAAATCAGAGAACATCTGAGAAACTGAAAGACAAAGAATCAGAATAGGACGAGGTGAAAAGTGAGAAAGAGACACATCTCATAAAGAAAGACATCAGACATCATGAAGAAAGACATTTTTTTGCTGTTGTTTTACTTCGCATATCAAATATGAACCTGTGTCCACTCAACTCAGTGATGATCATTACTGTAACTGTCCTCACAACTAACCTCACAAAGAGCCAAGACTGGTAATTATAAAGATCTTAATTAATTATGACAGACGATGTACTTACACTACAGTGTTTCCCACAGAATTTTCTGAAACTATGGGGGGCTCACCGTTCTGAACTTAAATGTTCCCACGCTAACTGCCTTTTATGCCCGCCAAGCTTGTTTCCGACATCGTCAAACAAATAACGCAGTTTTATAGGCGCTATTTCACTGACATCGAATTTACCCATGCCAACGGACATTTGATAAATATATATTTCTTACCGTCTTCAACTGGAAATAACACCCACTCATAGACATCTTTGTCATTTTGTCACTAATTTATGGCTAACCTACTTCAGGCTTCGGAGCAGCACAGGTGTGCATAAGACTCAACTTTCAACGTGTGTGTCAGTGCCTGTGCGAGTGTGATTGGAGAAGCGCAGCACTGTAGATTCGAAAAGAGCTTTATGATATTTTCTCCACCTCAAAGAGGGCCTGAATTAGCAATATGCCTACATAGGTAATTAAAAGCAATGCAAAACTAAAGAGACAAACTGAAACAGTGGTAGACAGTGTTGGAATAGCGGATTTTTTTTTTTTTCCCCCATCCGCACAAACTATGGTGGCTCTCAGGAAACTATGGCGGCCCGTCATAGATTAATACATGTGTGGGAAACACTGCACTAGAAAAACAAAAGTTAATGTAAACCGATTCATACAGTAGAAGTTTTCATTCACACTCTTATTTGCATGCTGGCTGCCCTCTCTTCTTTTAAGAGTCATCAATCCATCATTCCAAGTCATCACCATTTTAAAAGTAAAAACAAATACAATGTTAAAATGGATGGCCTGTAGAAATCAAACTCTCTATGTAACGATCTATGAGAACATGTCAACATAACGTATGAAATTTCATGTTTATTTGTTATATTTATGTATCAGGTTCTCTGGGGAACATCACTGTATATCTCCTGCCGACATCAGTGCCCAGCCACACTATGAAGATCCTTTGTCAAGGCCACCCAAACACCTCATTCATGACAGTACCTAGACAATAACACATCCTAGAGAGGTTCAGTGGGTCTTTATGTGGGACTTTGACCACCTTCATCAGTCATGCTCAGATAGAAGATGTGTACTACGCACTCAGTGATATCGCAGTACAAAAAACTCTTGCTCCTCTCTCAGCCTCAGTGATCATGACAGTTAACTCACCACACACAAGCTCCAGATAGCTGCAAAAACAACTGAATGTGATCCAACAAAGTCTACGACTTTTTCACAACCCATGAATAAATATGAATTGCTTTTACTTGGAAGGTATACCCATAGTTCATATCACTTGCATGTAGAAATATGCAATTATACACATGATTTTTGTTTAATCAGAGTAAAATGCCTTGTCACTATAGATTTTTTATTTCTTTAACATCTTTGTTCAAAAAATAAAGCCCAGAAAGGAAAGTGACAACAGCACTCACACAACTTTATGGACTAAAAAAGCAAAACAGAACATATTAACAATACAAACGTAAAGTAGAAATGACAACTTTTGTAAATTTCAAGGTTTTCACACTTTTACACTGATAATCATTTTGCCTAAGCCCGTACTTCATAAATAAGCCTCTACTGATCTTACAGAGCCAAAGTTATCATCATGGGTGCAGCATATGAGACTATAACCATTTTAATCCTCTGGATCACAGGTACATTTCTAGTTGCTATTTCAATTCACCAAAAAAATAGCCACAATGCCTTCAATAATGGCTTCAAAGTCAAAGAATTGATGAAATTATAAAAGTGAGGTCTAATATCTACAATGCAAATGATTGAAATTGAATTTATTATATGTTTTATGTCACTCTATTCTCTGTCAGGTTCTATGGGGATCATTACAGTAGATCAGTCTCCTGCTGTCATCAATGCTCAGCCTCAGGACACGGTGCAGATCCTATGTAAAGCTTCTGAAGTCATTTCCCTTGATATGGAGCTGTTTCAACTCAAACCAGGACAGCCACCTAAACTCCTGATTTATGATAGCCAGTACAGTTTATCAGGGACCCCAAGTCGTTTCAGTGGCTCCTACACTGGGACTGATCACACCTTCACCATCAGTGGAGTTCAGATAGAGGATGAGGCTATGTACTACTGCCAACAGAGTGAGAACTTCCCATTCACACAGTGAAATAGCGTCGTACAAAAACCCCTGAGTGCCTCGATGCCTCAACGGCTTCAGCAGTCATAGCCTAATCAGAGCCAGTTTATTCCAACTCATCACACAACACAGATATTTAAAAAGGTGTCCGCAGGGTTTTAAAATAATGTGAAATAATTCAAGGCCAGTAAAAGTGTCTCAAGTGGCCTATTTTTTATTTTATTTTTTTTCTTCCTCAGACTAAGTGTCCTTTTCTGATTGAAATTCTATCTGCTACAGTTTGCATAAGTTACTGTAAATATGGGCTTAAGCATATTTCAAAGATTTTTCGTCGGCTGCAACTCCACCACTGCTGCCACAAATTAGTACCATGGTAGGCCCAACGCTTACATCTATTCTTTTTAGCATGTTATAGGTCAAAATCTGTGTTATGTGTCGAATTTAGTGTTAATAATGATGTTTTTTTTGTTGTTGTTTTTGTTTTTAAATCTGATGGTAGCAAAATATTAAAAGGTGGTAAATTTAACCTAAGGATTATGTATGTTTCACCAAGTTTATTTTTTTGCAAAACACTGCACTTTTCTTTTAAGAAACTCTGCCCAATCTTAAAAGAAAAATAATTGTTGAAACATTCTCGAGCAGCTGAGCCTTTCTATTCACTCCCATAAAGAGATTGCAATCCCAGTCACAGCATTCACAGAGAATTTCTGAAAAGATTTTTATTTCTTAACACCGTCATTGCCTAGCCAGCAACTTTAAAGGCTATATTATGTTAGTCAGGTATGTATTGTTCTGAATGTAGCCGATTATCACAAAGGCCCTGCTTGTTCTGTGCCTTGGATTCTGACGACAGAATGCTTGTACAAACTCAAAGCCACATCGCTTATGTAGGCCTATAAGACCCCTCCAGTGAACATAAAGCAAAGATGTCCCTTATTTACATGAAGTTTCACTTGGTGCTATGATAAAAACGTCTCTCTCTCTGTAAGACGAACCCATTTCATTATCTTCAGTCACTTTAGGTGGAATGTTTTGAGTAACTTTTCAACATTTTTAAAAGATGGTGAACAAATTTGTAATATTTTCTGGCCTACTCCTCATCTCAGGTATGTTGATAGCAAGCATGTCTTTGCCCCATGCTTTGTTGTAGACTCGTAAATATGGTATTGGTCATATTTCTGTCAGGAGTCCTGTCTGACCTGTAATATGATTGCTATATTCTGTGGTCAGGTTCTCTGGGGATCATCACAGTAGATCAGTCTCCTGCTGTCATCAATGCTCAGCCTCAGGACACTGTGGATATCCTCTGTCGAGCATCACAGGATATTGGAGATGATATTGAGCTTTTCCAGTTGAAACCTGGCCAGGCTCCCAAACTAATTATACATGATAGCAACCAAAGACCTTCAGGTATCCCACAGAGGTACGGTGGGTCTTTGAGTGGGGCTGTGACCACCTTCACCATCAGTGGAGTTCAGACAGAGGATGAGGCTGTGTACTACTGCCAGCAGAGTGAGGAGTTCCCATTCACACAGTGAAATAGTGCCGTACAAAAACCCCCGACGATGTGGTTCAGTGAATAAGCCCGTTTACGTCAACCTGCATATTCTATACTTTTAAACTTGAAGCATGAAGATAAAAAAAACAGACAGAAGCTCTGTATAAAAAAAAAAATTATGTTGAGCTTAAATACTATCTCCAGAGAGAGAGAGAGAAATCTTGCTCTTATTGAATAATAAACAAAAAAGAACTGGATGTTTTATCAGATTCATTACACAACTGTAGAAATCAACATAATAATTAATGCCCCAGCAATAAGGGGAGCAGAGAACTGATCTGCTTGAGACAAAAGTTTAAGCAAAATGTAGGCCATCTGTAACTAGAACTGTAACAAAACTGTAACTAGCCTATTACAAACACTTAGATTGATAACAAAATCTGAATACCTCCATTGGAACTGCGCACTGCTGGCCACTTAAGAACTTGGCTTTTATATTTCCAATAACCCATAAATAAGTCACAAAAACACTCAGTAAATGCAGACAGCACAAGTAGAGGGAGGCAGTCTATACATGTAATATACCATCTGATCCCCCAAAAAGAAGCAGAAACACACAAACAGGAGTAACTGTCACTTATTTGCATGAGGTTTCAATTCTCATATAACCCTCAGCTCCACTACTGAGATTACCACACTGCATCACAACTTGAAACAGGTTCACATTTTTTTAAGGTAACTTACATCATGCTTCACACAGATCAAATTTTCTTTATTGTGATGTTCTGTATCTCAGGTGAGTTTCTTAGTAAAGATCTTTGTCTTTTACTGATCACACTGCATTATTTAGTGCTGGTGCATGTCTCCTGCATTCTGTTCTGCTATTCAGGTTCTGTGGGGATCATCACAGTAGATCAGTCTCCAGCTGTTATCAATGCTCAGCCTCAGGACACTGTGAAGATCCTGTGTCGAGCGTCACAGGATATTGGAAATGACATGTCTCTTCACCAGTTTAAACCTGGGCAAGCACCAAAAGGTTTAATGTACTATAGTGGGAGGAAGTTTTCATACACCCCAGAGAGGTTCAGTGGCTCCTACACTGGGGCTCTGACCACCTTCACCATCAGTGGAGTTCAGATGAGGCTGTGTACTACTGCCAGCAGAGTGAAGAACGGCCATTCACACAGTGAAATAGCGTCGTACAAAAACCTCCTGTTCCTCTCTCAGCTTCACTGATCATGACTGTTGGTACTCTCATTCACTCTTCTTTACCACGACAAAAACACATTTAAGACTATTTCAATATGCACTGGGTATAAATTGTAGCTACAAAAAAATGGCTATTTACACTTCAGTAGGCCTACAATATTTTATTAGTATCACACAATAAGTTTTCACTTATGTATACAAAATAGCTTCACTATTCAACTGTTCCATTTATTTATTGTCTACTCAACTCTCTATCACTGTTACTTTTGTTTAATTGACCAGAGAACCCTCAAAATAAAAAAAGCTCCAAAATGAAGGACGTACCTAGTGATACAATACTATCAAGTAGGCTACACAATTGCTGGAAGTCATATAGTCGTATAGTATAGATATTTACATAGTGACTGCACTGCTACTTTGAAGGAACATTATTTGAACGCTGAACATTATTTTGTGACGTACAATGTGTCATGCATTATCCTTGCATAATGTAGACAATTATCATCATTATTAATATGTCCATCATACACGTGTGCAAAAACATATCACCTTCCCAGATTAATATTACCAGTTGCTTAAGATTTCTTAAGAGCTACATTAATTATCAATGTATCTTAAATGTGAGATCACAAAATGAGCAGACAATTTCCTATTGCCATAATTTTAATTGAAATAGCAAACTATGAAATGATTCAATTCAAACAATCAAATGGCAGAGAACAAATGGACATTAAAACTGGGTTGGGTTTGAAGTTGGTCATAAAACTAGAGTCCAGGCAACAATTCTGTGTTACCAATTCTCATTTGCATAACTGCAGAGTATTCTCTTCTCCCTTAAATCCAGTCCTCTTGCAGACCCACAGCACAACACCTTACTTCACACAGGTAGAGCACATATCTAAAGCAAACTACACACATCCAAATGAGTCCTACATTTCAGATGATTGCTCTTATAACTCTTTGGATTAGAGGTAAGATTTCTGCAATAAACAGTATGTTCTTTTACAATTAATGTAAAAAAAAAAATAAAATAAAAACAATTTATTTAAATCCCTGCTGTTATCTGCATGTTTACTTAGGTTCTGTGGGGATCATCACAGTAGATCAGTCTCCTACTGTCATCAATGCTCAGCCTCAGGACACTGTGGAGATCCTCTGTCGAGCCTCAGAGGATATTGGAAATGATATGGAGCTTTTCCAGTTGAAACCTGGCCAAGCCCCCAAACTTGTAATACATGATAGCACCTATAGGCATACAGGCATCCCAGAGAGGTTCAGTGGCTCCTACACTGGGGCTCTGGCCACCTTCACCATCAGTGGAGTTCAGATAGAGGATGAGGCTGTGACCATGCATGGTGACCATGGCCGTTTTTCTCGCCTGCTTTCGGTATCCAATCGCATAACAAAAAGGGATTTGTACGGCCCTCGATTGCATTTTACGTCACGTGGTGGCTCTGGTATTGGCTCCGAGGTATGTACAGACGCTATGATAGACATTTGTAGCGCCCAATAAACGGCTATGGACAATTGTAAACGATGCTTCCGCTACGAGAAATGCAATAGGTAGGTCCCCAGACTAAATATCACTTGTGATTTTAGTTTGGCATTCGCCAGGCTAATAATCCATACAAATAATTCACAAACTTCAAAGAAAATACAGACTGCGCAAGTAAAAGTAGGCATTCTATCGCACACCATATCTTCTGATCCCAAAAGCTAAGAAACATACAAACAACACAGACACACCTGCTGTATCAGGGGTAACGGTCATTAATTTGCATGAGGTTTCAATTTTCATGTCATAAAAAAACTCAAATTCTCTACTAAGATTACTGTACTCCATCATCAGGTTCACTTGAAAAAAGGTCACTGACAACATGTTTCACACAAGCCAAATATTGTCTGTTATGATGCTGTGCATCTCGGGTAAGTTTTTTTTTTTTTTTTTTTCCCCCAATGTGTTTATTGATCAAACCAAAAATGATAATACAGAATAATAGACATTCACAGGTCATAGGTTTGACATTTTTCCCCATGAATTTAAACAAACAACAACCACCCACCCATCTACCCTCCTCCCACCACCCCTTCCCATGTGTCCTAAAAGCACGAAGGTAAAGAAAAAAAAGAGAAATACCACACAAGCAAACAAACAACCAAACGAGCAATCATAAAGATAGCCTAATACTAATAATAATAATAAAAAAAAAGAATAATAATTTTAAAAAAAGGAAGTCACAACAAAACAAACAAACAAAGAGAGAGAGAGAGAGAAAGGAAGGAGTCCCAAGTTTTATAGAATTTTTTCAAGGATCCTCTGATATAAAAGATAGTGTGCCAGGTGGCTTAGGGCTCTTCCATAGCAACAAAATCTGCCGCTTGGCTATGAGTGAGGCAAATGCAATAACATCTGCTTGGTAGCTAGTGAATTTAACTATCACAGGAGACACACCAAATATGGCAATCAAGGGGCAAGGAGAAATGGTAGCATTCAGGACAACAGAAAGGGTGTCAAAAAAAGATTTCCGAAAGGCATGCAACTTGGGGCAGGAGAAAAACACCGCGCTGTGATTGGTTATCCGCCGCCAGAGTCAGGATACAACGGTTTTCTATCAGGGGTCTCTAGACGTATACGCTGTGCAAATGCAAATTTTCTACCGCTAGGGGTACGTCTACAGTTCTAGGCTAACTCTGATTTGAATAACAGAGTAACCTCTTCTATCTTAAAACCTGTCTTTTTGCAGACAAGCTGCACAACACCTTTCTTCACATAGCCCAGGTAAAGCATTCATCTAAACTACAGAAACTAAACTAGACACATCCAAAATGAGTCCATCATTTCAAATGATTGCCATTATAACTCTTTGGATTAGAGGTAAGATTTCTGCGATAAACAGCATATTCTTTTACAATTAATCTAATCTAAAGAATTAATCTAATCTTTATCTAAATCTTTATTCTGCTGTTATCTCCTCCTAAGATTTCTGCCATTAACACTTTCAGATTCAATTTAAAAGTAAAAAATCTATATAGTTAAATCTATATTCTGCTGATATTGCCTGGTTCTATTCAGGTTCGCTGGTTTGATCTACTCTCTCTCTAATGTGCTCACTCAGGTTCTGTAAGTGTCCTCATCACAGTAGATCAGAGTCAGACTCCTGCTGTCATCAATGCTCAGCCTCAGGACTCTGTGATGATTCTCTGTAAAGCCTCCCAAGAAATTGGTAATGATATGGAGCTCTACCAGTTAAAGCCTGGTCAGCCCCCCAAACTCCTGATCTATAGTGGGAATCAAAGGTTCTCTGGCACCCCAAGTCGTTTCAGTGGCACATGGACAGGAGCTGACCACACCTTCACCATCAGTGGGGTTCAGATAGAAGATGAGGCTGAGTATCACTGTGGACACAGTTATGCAACACCGCTCACACAGTGAAATACTGCCGTACAAAAACCTCTCTGCTCTCTGCTTCACTGATCATCAGTTTACCCATGAATGAACCACACACAAGTTTCAGACATCTGCAACAAAAGCACCAAAAAAAAGCACATATCTGCTTTTGTTGCAGATATCTGAAACTAGGTCTATTTCACAATAAATTGGCTGATTATTTCTCTACAGAGCTCATGCCCTCTAATTGTGATTACCTTACTGATCAGCATTGTGATACTTAATCATACAGTATGTGATCTCGTAGGTGGATCATGTATGGTGTACAAATAGTCCCAAACAAGGGCATAAGAAAATTAATACTGTTGCACAAATTGACAAATTGATATTTTGCTGAATTCCTAAAGGTATAAAGTATACAATCAGTATTTTATCTTTGAGGGGTGGTGCAACGAGAAGCGGGTCTAAAGATCATGTACGTATGTTAGTACGTCATATGCTTCGTTGATCTGGTTGGTTAATTTGGCCCGTCTATCACCAACATAGGTGGTGATACACAGATGCCTTATCCAATCAGCCAACTAACGAACCAAAACTTCTTCAACGGAGGGTTCCCAGATGGAATTGCGGGAGCAAGTCCATCTGGCGGAGTCAGGTTAGTACAATCCACCATTAATAAAAGTTTTTTCGCACAAATCTTGTGACTGTTGGTTTCATCTTCTCACTTTCCTCTCTCTCTTGTGTGCTCACTCTGTCAGTGTCCTCATCACAGTTGATCAGTCTCCTGCTGTCATCAATACCCAGCTGCAGGACACTGTGAAGATTCTCTGCAAAGCCTCTCTAGTCATTCAAAGGGATATGGAGCTGTTTCAGCTCAAACCAGGATAGCCACCCAAATGTCATCCTGGTTTGAGCTGAAACAGCTCCACTCTGGGATGCCAGAGTACCTTGCATCACTGTTACAAATTATGTAACAGTGATGCAAGGTACTCTGGCATCCCAGAGAGGTTAAGTGGCTCCTACACTGGGACTGATCACACCTTCACCATCAGTGGAGTTCAGATAGAGGATGAGGCTGTGTACTACTGCCAGCAGAGTGAGGAGTTCCCGCTCACACAGTAAAATATCACCGTACAAAAGTCTCTGGGTGGTCCCATGCTTCAGTGATCACACCAGTTTTTCTCCCCATATACATATACAGATATTCTGTATCATATACAGATATTTAAGTCTGTTTGTTTGATCATCCTCATAGGCCCACACACTATTTGAAAATAGCAATAAAATAAAACTGCTATTGAATCTTTTATGCAAGCAGTTGCCTTTATGACATATTACTGTAATAAAGATATAAATAAAAGATTACCCAAGGTAGCCTGTTTATCACAACAAAAAATAAAATCACAGGTAGTGTTTGGGCCAAAGGTCATCCTAAATTAACAAACCTTGCATAAATCACATGATGTAGACTGAATAAGAAACAATTGCAATTCAGTTACAGTATAGACAGTTTGTCTCAATTATGCAGCACACAGTTAGCCTGACATAGCCCGACCATAATACTGCTGTTCATCCGTATTCATGGTCTGGAAGTTCTTTAACCTGATGGATTATACTGCGGGGGGGAGGGAATTCACTTCTGGATTGAAACGATTGGACAGCTCGTCTAATCATCTTCGCTTATTGGCCGGTAGACTCTCTACTAGGGATGCAACGGTTATTGAATTTTACGGTTACCGAACGATACGCCCTCTACGGTTCAATAAACTTTCGTAAACCGCAATATTTCGGTTTATTAATAAAATGTTAATCTATTGAAGCTCCCTGAAAATTTGCTTATGCAGCCAGCATTCACGAGCTTTACATGCTGAGCCCTGGAACCCTCAACCAATCAGCGTGATTTTATGCTAATTAGCTCCGCCTCTCAAATGTGAGAAAAAGGTTTCACTCACTGCACGTTAGACGGAGAGAGATGAGCTAAAAGCTTCACTCGGAAAGTAGGCAACATTAAGCCAGAAGAATTGCTGCTGTGGTAGATTTTGTGCAAACTGATGACCGTTTACACAAACAAAGCACTTAATAACGTAAAATGCGTCTAATAGCCTACGGCACATGCTACTAAACCGGTTGTCAGAAAATAGCGCTTCCCACTCGCCCAAATTCGCCTAGGCTACCGCAAGTAGCCTATAGCCTACCTAGCCTAATGTAAAATATTACGCAAGGATGTCTAGGGGCTGTAATGCTTAGTTTATCTTGCAATGAGTTAGATCAAATGTCGAGTAAGAGTAAGACGGTGAGACTGGGCTTGGATGCAACAAGTGACAGGCTAAACGTTTTACAGAAAAAACGTCCTCTGTTCCTCTTGCAAGCTTCTTTGCAGCACAGTGTTGTAAAAACACTGATAGTAGACTCAGAAATTAATTTCTGAAGTTTGGGATGTCATGCAATGCATTGTCACGCAGACTGCTTCCCTTAAGTAGGCCTACTTGGAATAAAAGGCTTCTCATTCTGTTGTGTTGGCTACCAGCAGCACTTGAAATCAATGACATCATTCTGACAATACATTTCCTATAGTGAAACTATTTGGAGCAAACAATAAAATAGGCCTAGGCTACTGGAGGATTTACTAGTTTAGGACATTTCATAACATTTTAAGAATATTAACAATGATGGCCTACCGTAATTGTTGGTTTTATTTTATATAGCCTATCTACTAGGCAATTTCTGAAAGAAATCAAATGAAAATTGCAGATAGACTGATAGATAGGCTAATGGTTGATAAGGAATATAGCCATTAAAAGAACTATTTTATAACCCCTTTTTTGTTGGAAAATACCGAAACCGTACCGTCACCGTGGCCCCAAAACCGTGATGCATACCGAACCGTGGGCACACTGTACCGTTGCATCCCTACTCTCTACCGATGTAAACACGCCCCAGAGGACCGTTCCCAGACCATGGATACGGATGAACATTCGTATTATGGGCGGGCTATGTCAGGCTAGCACACAGTCACAGGCTGTTGTCATATGATTACTGCACGAAAGACATGTTTGCTGTAAAAACAGACGTAATGTTACTCATAGCCACCATGAATTTACATGAAGTTTCACTTCCAATCCCCACATCATTAAAAGCATCTCCCACAAAGATTACCACAGTTCATCACAACAATATTTTGCCAATTTAGAGAAGCCATACTTACCATGAGCCACTTATTTGTAGCATTCCAAATTGTGACTCTATGCATGTCAGGTAAGTTTTACAGCATGTATCCTTGCTGGTCAAGTTCGCATACTTCATATGTTTGATGATCAAGCTTTGATTATATTTCTGATTTGTGATGTGACTTCTGGTCTGCTGTCAGGTTCTCTGGGGATCATCACAGTAGATCAGTCTCCTGTGGTTATCAATGCTCAGCCTCAGGACACTGTGAAGATCCTCTGTCGAGCATCACAGGATATTGGAGATGATATGTCTCTTCACCAGTTTAAACAGGGAGAAAAACCAATAACCTTAATTTACTACAGCACAAGCAAACTCTCTGAAACACCACCACGTTTCAGTGGGTCTTTGAGTGGGGCTCTGACCACCTTCATCATCAGTGGAGTTCAGATAGAGGATGAGGCTGTGTACTACTGCGCACACAGTGAAGAGCGGCCATTCACACAGTGAAAAAGTCCCATACAAAAACCTCCTGCTCCTCTCTCAGCTTCAGTGATCATCTTGGCAGTTAACCCACTACACACAAGCGCCAGGCAGCTGCAAAAACACTGTGTGGCACAACATATTTTACCACTTCACAAAACACAATTACAATATGGGTGAATTAATTAACCATAATAAAGAAAAATGGACGGAAAAAAATAATCAAAGATGCACTTGAACATTTAATTTTTACTTCAGGTTTGATTGGATCTGTTGAGTGGATCACAGATGTAAAGAGTCCCAAAAAGCATTGTGTGCCTGTAAATGAAGGACATTAGGAAAGTGTGATGGAGTACCGTCACTACGGTTGAGTATGTGCTCTGATTGCCATACCAACAAGCCTGGTTCTTTGGCGTTGCGGTCAAGTTGCACGTTTAGCACACTGGAGACCTGGGTTCTAGACCGGGTGGAGTTGATGTTCTTCCTTCGCTACATATGGTGTCAGAAGTGGGATGGTGAATGTGAGGCCATTTGAGGCGTACCCAATGTGTGTTCTGTATGAGGGACCTCCAGGATACGTTGATCCTGGTGTGAGGGACCCCAGAGATGGGTGAAGCATTACATTGTGGGGCACCCTGGGAGCAGTACGGCTGGTGAATGCATGAGGGATGCTAGTATGTGTAAAGCGCATGGGTGCGCTTCCCCAAGGGGAAGACAGTGTGAAGGAGTACTGTCACTATGGTTGAGAATGCGCTTTGACTTCCATACCAACAAGCCTGGCTCTTTGGCGTTGCAGTCAAGTTGCACGTTTAGCTCCTCGGATACCCGGGGTTGATATTCTCTCCCTTCGCTACAGAAACGAATAAAAAAATTAGCACCCATGCACTTGGTAAATAATTCCTTAAGGTTCAGACATGTATTTGTAATGTATTTCTATGATATGGAAATGGTGCTATGTCATTAATTGAAACTATTTCTGATATAACTGTTTGATTCTGAATGTCTACCATTTTGGCAACTATGTTGAGGGCATTTATGACTTTGCATTTCCATCAGATAGACATCTGCCACTCATTTGCATTCAAATCCATCCCTCTTTCTATAAAATAAGTCCTTCACCACACACATCATGCAACTGGGAATTGAACTAACATCATGGGCCCACATAGGACTCTAACTCTTTTAACCCTCTGGATCACAGGCAAGTCCTAAATCCACCAAATGTTTTTTCCCCACTAAACTTGTGATTTCTGGTTTCATACTCACTCCTCTCTCTCTTGTGTGCTCACTCAGGTTCTGTCAGTGTCCTCATCACAGTAGATCAGTCTCCTGCTTTTATCAATGCCCAGCCTCAGGACACTGTGGAGATTCTCTGCAAAGCCTCTCAAGCCGTTCATAGTGACATGGAGCTTTTTCAACTCAAACCAGGACAGCCACCTAAACTCCTGATTTATGACAGCACGTACAGGTTCTCTGGCACCCCAAGTCGTTTCAGTGGTACCTACACTGAAGCTGACCACACCTTCACCATCAGTGGAGTTCAGATAGAGGATGAGGCTGAGTATCATTGTGGACACAGTGATCAGGTCCCATTCACACAATGAAATACTGCCGTACAAAAACCCCTGAGTGCTGCTTCAGTGATCACACCAGTCTGATCGAGTCTGTTTTCTCCCCTATAAATAGATCACGTCACCAGTGTACAGATATTTAACTCATTTTATTTGATCATTCTGCATAATACACAATTTTTGAAAATAGCAATCAAATAAAACTGCTATTGAACCATTCATGAAAAAAGTTGTCTGTATGCTGTATCCCATTATCCCATTAGCCTGACTAATAAACCGACTGTTGACTCCGTCACAGTCTGGAACAATGCAATGGAAACATGTTTCCGTTTGGATATGACGTATCCTCTCACCTGGCTCTCACTTCCGCATTCAGCAGTAACAGATCGCTAGCTAATTCAAATTTATTTTGACATTGTAGCGGCAATAAGTCCTCAAGATCATGAATGTTAATGTCATGTACCAATTTTGTAAAGGCAATTCGAAAGTAGGGGGGAGAATAACGAACGTGTTCAGGCAAGTTAAGAGACATCGCTCTAAACTGTGTGCTGATTGGCTAAACGGTGAGCGAACCGAGGTAGCCGCTCTATTCCAGACTCATACGGAGGTAAAATTCATTTATCGTATGTACGCAGGATGGCGCTGCCAGGCTAGTATCCCATTACAGTAATATAGCTATAAATAAAAGGTTGTCCGGCAGTGATCAGGCCCAGACTGTATCCAAAGGTCATCCTAACATAAAACAACATTTACAAATCTTGCATGAATCACATAATATGATGTAGACTGAATAACAAATTAGAGCTGGGTAGATTGTCTCAAATGCAGCATACAGTCACTGGCATAGGTTGTTGTCATATCCTGACATAACTGCCCAAAAAAGACAAAAGTAAAAAGTTTTACTCAAAGAAAAAAAAAAACAGACATAGGTTACTCATAGCTGCCATTCATTTACATGCAGTTTCACTTCCAGTGCCCACATCATTAAAAGCATCTCAAAGATTACCAGTTCATTATGACATAGGCCACATTACAGCAGCATTTGGACCATTTAGAAAGCTTTACTTATACCATGGGCCATATATTTGTAGCATTCCTAATTGTGACTCTATGCATCTCAGGTGAATTTAAGTTTTACAGCATGTATCCTTCTGTGTTATATCGGTGTACTGTGATCAGGGTAGTATAGTGCATGATCATTGTCTGATCTGTGATTTGACTCCTGCTTTCTGTTCTGTTGTCAGGTTCTGTGGGGATCATCACAGTAGATCAGTCTCCTGCTGTCATCAATGCCCAGCCTCAGGACACTGTGAAGATCCTGTGTCGAGCGTCACAGGATATTGGAAAAGATATGTCTCTTCACCAGTTTAAACTGGGAGAAAAACCAATAACCTTAATTTACTTCAGCACAAGCAAACTCTCTGAAACACCACCACGTTTCAGTGGGTCTTTGAGTGGGGCTCTGACCACCTTCACCATCAGTGGTGTTCAGATAGAGGATGAGGCTGTGTACTACTGCGCACACAGTGAAGAGTGTACCGTTCACACAGTGAAATATTACTGCCCCAAAACCCTCTTGTACTTCCTCAAGCCTCACTGAACCCATCAATTTGCCCAGGAGTAAATCATTTGAAACCTCCTGACAGCTGCAAGAAAAATCACCCAACATATTTTAGTGTTGCATAACATTAAAATACTTGCACTTTCAAATTTACAGGCTCACTGTACACATTGAAACTACAGTAACTCAGAAATGCTGGTGCATTAAGCCTATTATACTATCTTCACTGGAATGTGTAATGACGCGTATAGCATATTGAGATAAATATCTTGGGCATCTGTATCCATAGACAATTGTCGGTAACACTTTATTTGAAGGTACCGTCATAAGACTGACATGACACTGTCATTAACTATAACATGACGTTGTCAAGAATCTGTCATAAACTTTATAAACCTGTCATGACTTCTGACATACCCTAACCCTAACCATGACAAATACTGGGTGACACTTAATGACAGAAGTCATGACAGGTTTATAAAGTTTATGACAGATTCATGACAGCGTCATGTCATAGTTAATAACAGTGTCATGTCAGTGTTATGGTGGTACCTTCAAATAAAGTGTAACCCAATTGTCTATTGTTGCCTATTTATGTTACCTTGTTTCAATAGGCTATTCTAGTCTAAACAGATCAGCAACCTACTCATTTCCTCAATTACCCATCATATATTTTGCTCTATATGTTCAAATTCCTATGCTGCTGTGGAATAAAATATTTGACCTTTGATTTGAACATAACATTTCTGTATAATTCTTAAAGCACATCATTTATCTAATATGGTCTTTATTTGCATGAATAGAGGCTGCTGACATCGGTGCTCATTATAAGGAGTTTCCTGACTAGTTCTTCCTTAAGGGGCTTGCCCAGGGCTGACACTCACATTTGCTGAGGAGTGGACATTGCATCTTTAACTCACAACTCTGGGACTTAAAATGAAGTCATTTTTGCAGATAGCTTTTCTTTTTTACTCCATGTGTGGTGAGTATTAATTTTCTAATGGCACTGAATTAACCTGAGTTAGACTTTGATTATACAGTAAGTTTGCTCAGCCTGTGAGACTTTGTTGATAATTGAATGTGAATTAACTGAAAATAATACATTCTTCTCATATTTGTCTGGTTTTAGGTACCATGCAAGTGTCTGTCATTCAGACACCAGCTCATGTGGCATTAAACTCCAATGAGACTCTAACCATAAAGTGCACAGCCTCCAGTGATATTAACGATGACATGGGCCTCTACTTCTTCAAGCCTGGACAGACTCCCAAACTCCTGATGTATGAACTGCACACTAAAAACTTTCCTGGAACTCGTTATAGTGGATCATGGGCAAAAGGATCAAAGGATTTTATATTTTCAGTGGCAAATGTTGGATTTGAGGATGAGGGCACTTATGCCTGTGGAGAGTACTACCAGAGAGGATTCATGCGGAGCCAGGATCTTTGGTACTACTACTCATCATTAACATTCCACAATGATTCAGAGATGTACAAAATCACCCTCCTCACTTTGGATCTACTTCTCTGAGTGTGCAGCTGGATGTATAATTCTCTTTATGAAGTCAATTGATATTTATCAATTACCAGTGGATTTATGCTGCTGCGTTAGAAACTGAGAACAATTTTTGCCTATGGAATCCAGATTTTTATTTCTGTGGAGGAGACTATGTTGAAGCACAGGTAGGCAAATATTTTTGAGTTTGTTTGTTCGTTTGTTTGACAGTTTTCCCATAAATCACACAAAAATGACAAAAAAAAAAATAATAATATTAAGTCATGGCATGCACTGATGAAATTGGAGATACTCAAAATGTAATTTTATGTCCTTTTGTGGTAATTTTCAGTGATTGCAGTTTCTTTACAGTCGGCATACATACAACATACATGGTGAACATTTTTATGACTATGAAAGGCATTTTTTCCAAGATTCTCATGTGGCAGTGCTATTAATTTCTATGTTTCTGATAACATATGTGGGGATATCTTTATGTGTTTATGTTTACTGTACACACTTGCACACACATACACACACACACACACACACACACTTACTTTTTGGAGAAAAGAACTAATATGTACTATACATTGTTAATTCAAAACAATAACAAATGATGCACAATAGCCACATGAAAATATAAATGCAAGCACAAGTCGTAAATCTAACAACAATAGCAAAAAATGTATAGGCTAAATTACTTAATGATATGCAGAGGAAAATGAGTGAATGAGAACTAATTAGATACGTGCAGGGTACCTTAAATATTTTCATATGTATATCTTTTAGTCTCTAGAGCCATCTTAGATGATAAATAAGTGATGTGACTGTGCTAACACAGTGAGGAGGTTTTTGTACGACGGTTACTACTACTTGAGTCACTGTGGTACATGTTTGGACAAGGCACCAAACTGACAGTCAAAAGTAAGTACTTCATCTCTCTTTGTGTGCTACCATTTGCTTCTAAAAACATTAATGAAGAATACAATGTCCTAAAAAGGCTAGAATATTAGAAATTTTATCTTTTTATTATAGTATTTATATGTTTGGGGTTTGTATAGTGTTGTAAAGGTTGAACGGGACTGTTTGTACTAATTAATTTCTAATATGGGATGACACATTCTCTTTGTTCATGAAACAAATCAATTTATGATTGATACTTGTTGCATTTGTCTGTTTAAAACATGATCTGCCTTGTTCATCTGTTAGTTAGGCAAATGCAGTTTGAGCATCAATTACCACTATAGAAATCCAATTAACTGGAAGCGCAAATTTTAAATCCATTGTTGGACTTTCTGATGCTTGTCACTGTTTATTATAATGTAGGGGTGGTCGATTTGAAGTAATTTCCATAAATATCATATTGTGATGTGTTTAATTTAATTTTGAATATCCATAAAGTATTTTTGTCTCTACTTGTAAGTTACTGTAACAGTCAATTTGTTTTGGATGTATCATTAAGGATTGTGTTTGGAGACTTTGTCCTACCATGGATTTAGCCTATGCGTATCATTATTGCCGTGAAGCATTATGCACCTTTGAACTGTACAGAAGACTACAGAAATCTCTGATAGTTAAAGTCAATGTGCTTATAAGAAAATATTAAAAGGCGAGTTCGGATGCAAAAGACCATCTTCAGAAAGTTGCAAAAGTGTCATATCAAGTAAAAACAGATCAGTCTTAAACAATTGGAGCTGGAATAGTAATAAAGTTTATAAAAATTACATAACTATTATATTTCTGTAATTTCATCACAAATGGTTTTGCTTATAGCTACAGTTTTAAAAACAGGGAGCACAATTACCAATCACTGTATGAAATTGTAAATTAAATGAATGAACCAGATGAATAAATGTAAAATAATAATTTTCCTTTTTGTGTTTCATATTTGAAGGTCGTGAAGTCTCATCTCCCGAAGTTAAGATCCTCCGCCCAACTAAAACAGATGCTTCTCCCAGCGTTCCCCCCTCACTGGTCTGTGTGGTCAGCAACTTCTACCCTGACCAAGTGACGGTGAGCTGGTTGGTGGACGGACGGGAGGCCAAAGGGGACAAACAGGACAGTCAGTCTGTGCGTGCGTCTGACAAGACCTATAGTATGAGCAGCACTCTGTGGCTCCCGCAGGCTGACTGGGACGCGGCCAAGAGCTTCACCTGCCAGGTGCAACATGAGAGCCTGAAGACCCCCACCACCGCCACGCTGGACAAGAGTCAGTGTGAATAGCCTGAGCAGCCCTGGAGTCAGAGCGGCACACACACACACACACCACAAAAATAGTCTTTGAAACATGCAGCTGCCAACGCTCATTGTATCACTTCTTCTTTTTAGTTCACTGTTGCTTGATGTGTGTCAAATGAATCTGATGAAGTCAAAGTCAGTTATAGTCGTACATGTGGCTAATTTTATAATCAAGTGATTAAAGTTCTTAGATTAAAAAAAAAAAAAAAAAATGCCTGCTGTCTGCCTCATATACTGCTTCATTGTATTACTGCCTACATTACCCTAATAAATGTATTTGGAATCACCTTTGTCTTTTGTTTTATAATTTTACCTTCATCACATATATACTATGACTGTGTGTGATAAAGATACTCAATTACATATTAGATACACAAAGTCTAATGAATTTAGGGTTGCATTTGAAATTTCATTACAGTCAACTTTGCTTTTTTTTTTAAATAAAAGATTATTAAATGTAATATTACATGTATGAAATATTGACAAAACATTTCTACTTTCGAAATTAATTAATCAGGTATAATTATAAGAGTAAAACCTGTAGTAAAACATTGTAGTCTTATCTTGCCTTTGTGCACCCTTACAGGCTACATACTACAATTTTTTCCACCCTTGGTAGGTGCACTAAGACATGGTGACAGTAATTTACAGAAATCTTCAATTTTTATTAGTCACATCAGCTTCACAAAAACAAAATATAATGTTTTAACACTGGTTTAATTCCCCTTCATTCTTAACATTATAGAATCATTTATTTTCACAGCCTTACTTGTCTGATATTTGAAGGGCAGTAAATTCCTTTTTCAAAGAGGACACATGGTATGTTATATGACACACTGCCACCTTGTGTTCATAAGAAGGCCTTTCAGCTCTGGTATATTCTGACACACAGAACCCTGCCAGCTATAATATATGCTTCACATAATGAATATTATACATAGCCAGTATCAAAAGCAGTCTGGTTCTTTAACCTAAGATGTTAGTAATTGGCGTCATTGTGTTTGTGTTTCACATTTTTACAAATCCCTTCAAAATGTTCACATTTTAAAAACACAACATATCTGCACTGTAATTCTCTAAAAAACAATGTTTTTCTTCTTTTATCTGACTGAGACAATAAATAGGCAATACTGTATGATGATCAGTAAGGGTTAGTCATAGCAAACATGTAGGCAACAGGCACTTGAATTAAATTGGGAACATCCCATTTTCCAGTGGCTAACGCCCCAGTCACCATTCCTGCTGTTGTGCCAACAGTGCCTGCCCACGTGGACCAGCCCACAGCGATGGCTGCTGCTGACCCCAGAGACACCCCAGATGCCAAGACAGCTCCAAGCAGGGCCCCTGCTGCCCCCCCTGGCCCCAGAAACACAGCCGAGGTTCGCACCAGAGCCAGGGAGGCCACCACAGCACCTGCGGCCCCTACCACAATCTTCCCGTCCACCTTCTGGCCCAGAGGTCCCCCCACAGTGGCCCCAAGACCAACCTGACACAGCTTGGCCACGAAGAAGCCTGCGGCAACAGCCTCCAGGGATGAGCTCTGCCTAATGCTGGCGACTATGTTTTCTCGAGATGGGACTGGACGCCCAGCTGCCTTCAGTCTGGCTGAGGCCCCGGCCACTTCCTGTCCTGCGTGCACAGTCAGCACTGCGATGGCGAAGGTGGCGAACAGGCCCATGCAGCCGGCGAACTTCCAGAAGCTCAGCTTTGCTGATCTCATGAGCACGAAGGTCATGATCAGAACCAACACCAGCAGAACCACAAAGACAAATCGGTAGTCGCCGAACCCCAGCAGCCCGATGGCTGTTGTCACGGCAGCAGTCACCTTCATCGGGATGCCCGAGAATGCCAGCAGGTCTGCGTACTTGAACATCACCACGGAGATGCGCTCGGCAACACTCTTCTGCTCCATCTCCTGCTCTATCCTCTCGTGCTCCTCTCTCTCGGCTTCCTGCCTCTCCCTCCGCCGTGTCTCCCAGGCGTCCCGATGCTGCTGAGCTGCAACCCCCTCATCACCTCCCTCCTCCAGCATCGTTATCCGTTGCTCCATCTCCACGGTGACCCGCTGCCTCTGCTCATCCGCCGCTACTTCCCGCTGCCTCTGCTCCCTTTCCCGGGTTTCCTCGCTCGGATCAAGGAGCCCACAGCAAAGGTGCTCGCTGTCTCCGAGCCGCAAGAGGCCAATGCGCAACACTGGCCCTAGCAGAGCTAAAGCCACCAGTCCACACAGCAGTCCAGAAGGCCCATAAGTTTGAACCAGAGTCTCGATCACGACCCCGAGTGTTGTCCCACTGGCTGTCGCCCCAACAGCAGCGGCGAATCCTGAGGCCACCCACACAAGCGTCTCAACTCCCCGGGAGCCATATCCGTGGCGTCTTGCTCTGAGCAGCATCAGAGCCACCAGAGCCGCCATTGTCACCCCGCTCACCGCTGACACCAGTGCAGCTGAGAGGGCTGTGGCCCCAAGCAGCGTTCCGATGCCCAGGGGCCCGACGTCTCTTACGGCGTCCGTCATGACCTTCATATGTGGCCCAGAGGTCAGATCTGCCATCGCCTGGTTCATGGGTCCCTCAGTGGCTCCCAGGGCACAGCCAGCGATGGCACCCAGGACAAAGCCCACAGCCGTCTCCATCGCAGCCTCTGAAAAAGCACAGGAGAAGAGCAACATGTGTTTGATACACAGAGATGTATAGTAACGAAGTAGAACTACTTAAGTAGCCTACTTAAGTACTAAAATGCAGTATCTGTACTTTACTGGAGTATTCTTTTTTCTCCTACTTCCACTTTTACTTCACTACATTTTTTTGATGAATTTAATACTTCTACTTCGTTACATTTTTGATGTGCTGATTAGTTACTCGTTACTTTTATAAAAAATGTTACCACATCCAATGATAGCCTATCAGTGCAGACGAGAGCATCACCAGGTTTTCATAATCATTATTGGGCGATTTAAGCGGTATACGAGACCTCATGCTCCTCTTCGACCTTTCGGAGTACTGAATGCAGTCAATTGGGAACCATTAGTAAGGGTCAGTCTACTGCTCCGTTTCGAGATAGAAGGAGTACACCAAGTTCTTTAACTTCAAATGATTTTAGTGAGGGGAATGGTGATGACCATCCCTGGCCCTACTTAGTGTCCATGGCCAAACAGACTATTTCAGCCAAATAAATGTAAACCAATATGATATTCAAACTTTTGACTGCTTTCTTTGATATACACAGTACTTCTACTTTTACTTTCAGTACTTGAGTAGCAATTTTTTAAATACTTTTACTTGCAATACTTAAAGCCCCAATGTGTAGCCTTCGAGAGAAATTAAGCGTAACGCAACGCAAATTACGTTTACATCTACGGAAGCCTGCATGCGGATGACGGTCTATTGTCAGTCTATAGCAAAAACGCAAACGATATGACCGCTTTCAGCTTCCGTATTCCAAGATGGCGGCAATACATGGAGAGTCTACCCAAGTTAATGTGCGTGGAAATGCGAAATTTCAAGCCAATACGGACATAGGGAATTGATAGTGGTGGTTAATATTTATGAGAAAGGACAAGCTTGTCAACAGGTAAAGCATATTTTGATATTGAACAGTAAAAACGTTACACATTGTACCTTTAAGTACAAAACATTTTGAATACTTTAGTACTTCCACTTAAGTATGGTGTTTAGAGACCACTTCTACTTCCACTTAAGTCACTTTTTTGATATGGTACTTCTACTTCTACTCCACTCCTCTACTCCAGTACTTTATACAACTCTGTTGATACATGCATCCATGTGGTGGTAGTCCTTAGTGTTGCTTTTACTCATCTACATACAATGTGTATACTGTACATGAGTTACCTCAGCTGTGTTCAGTACTTGGTACAACAATACAACTGAAGTAAAAATTAACTAGACTAGACTGTTGGGAAGAGAGTAAAAGAGATGACATATCCATCACACAACATACAGGGCAGTTTGAGCACAGGAAGGTACATCTCTGTATTGGCATGGCAGCTGTGCAGTAAGATAGGAAGAGATAAGGTGGATAAGTCAAGAGCACGAGATGATATGAAAAGAGATGGTGTTAATTTAAACATTTACTGGTTCTGCAGGCCATACCACTTCTCCTTCAACTCTCTGCATGGAGAAAGTCCCTTAACTTATCTAGGTTTATAATTACTTATCAACATCCAACAGCTACATGCACCTGACACTGTGGTGGGAATGGTAGGCTATGTGTGGTAGACATTGGCTTGTCCTCTTCCACTTTCCGACCCCACCCCCTAAACAACTCCCCTAAATAAGAGAGAGATGCACACTCTGTTTAGTACTGAATACACTCGCAGAGTTGCTTGCTGCAGTGAATAACAGAGAGGTATATCTGTAAAGGGTCAATCTGAAGATGATGGAAGAAGCATACATCAATGTTGAAAATGCCATGCTCTCCATAGAGAACGCCAGACCAAGGGGAGACAAACAGCAGGCACGGACTAGTCCAGCAGGAGGCCCAGAAGACAAGATCGAATGAATCTCGTCACAAGACATGGATCTGGCTGTTTACTGCAATGGGTTTCACAGCGATATGCGCTCTGCAGCTGAGCCTGAATATCTTCCTACGGTTACACTATGTGTGCTCCACAGAGGTGGACAAGCTAAAGGTAGACATCAGCAACCTGACCAGTGCGAAGTTAGCTCAGATAGACCAATTGGAGGATGAACTAAAAAACTTGACCAGAATGAAGTCTGCTGAAATTGACCAGCTAAAGTCTCAATTAAAAAACTTGACCAGAATGAAGTCAGCTGAAATTCGCCAGCTAAAGTCTCAATTAAATGACCTGACCAGAATAAAATCTGTTGAAATAGACCAGCTGAAGGCTGACAGAGACAACTGTATCATAGAGAAAGACCAGCTTCATAAGGACAACCAGGAGCTTAAGACGAGCCTTTGCCGAATGGAGGGTACATGTGAAGGATGGGTCGGCTATAAGTCCAGCACCTACTACGTATCTACAGAGAAGAAATCCTGGGCAGAGAGCAGAAAGGACTGCAATGACAGAGGCGCCGACCTAGTGATCATCAACAGTGAAGACGAACAGAGGTTCCTACATGGCCTCCTTGAAATGACTTGGATTGGCTTATCTGACCAGAATGCTGATGGGGTCTATGACTGGGTGGATGGGAAAACACTTTCAACTAATTATTGGGGAATGGATCAGCCAACTTCTGGAAATGAACTCTGTGTAATCATCTACAGGTATTTCTCACTGCTGGAGAGCTGGTTTGACAGACCTTGTGAAGAATCAAATCCCTGGATATGTGAGAAGCATCGGTTCATTTTGTGATTTGCCAGTTATAACAAATTAGCCTTCCATTAGCATTTTTAGCTTTTTACCATTTTTTAACATGTATTAACATAATTCATACTTTATCAAGGATGTCACAGACTGCCTGTGTTATAAAATCTGCAGGTGATTCCTAACTATATAAATAGGCCTACTGACTACCCTTTTGTTATCATCCTCTTTTCAGAGTGGTCTCCATCTCATATCAAAATGGATGTTACTGTAGCCAGTTTGGCACATTTTGGACATCCAGGTGCTCAAATGGAGTCTGCCTAGTCCTATCTTTACTAAATAAAAAAAAAACCTCTGTAGAATCTAAGGACTTTGTGGCACAGTTGTTCCCAAGGTGTTGAATGAATTCAGTGGCATCTTGGTGCATTTTTTGCATAATTTTTGATATCAGGGTGTTACCTATCCTATATCATAATTTAGCATACATTTTAGGTGAAGATAAAAATGTAATTGTTTATAATGGTTATTTATAATCAAAAGGCATCCACACATGCATGCTAACTCTTCACTGGGGTCTTGCCTGTCCATAGATAGGCTACCAAGATTAATGTTGTGGAGTTATCGTTGATTTATTCTGGATAGGTCTATTATTTCAGCCAACACTCTCAGAAGCCTAGGGCTTACACATAAAAGGTTAAAGCTTTCTACAGTCTACTATACATACGGTGAGCATTATCTTTACATGCAACATAAATGGATTAAACTTTATTCTTCAGGTGGGCCTAAACTGCATACCTGTATCCAATGTAGACTACTGTAGAAACTGTGTCCATTAGTGTGTGTTGTCACACAAAAGTTTCTTCTATTTACCTTCCATTAACAAATCCTATTTTTCTGAACAGACTACTCTATGTGCTGACCCCAAACATGCTCATCCTGTTGGACAAGTTTCAGTAGTGATATGATACAGATCAGTTGCACTCTCACTCTCACATCCACGAGAGCGCACGTTGCAGTCAAATGATTTGAGGGGAAAATCCGCAAATTACATTAGCCCAATGTCATATAGGCACAGAGAGCAACAACAAGAGGCAACAACAAAATCAGTGCTTCAAAAAAGAGCAAAGTAGCTAACATTGTTGCTCTGACTAAGATCAATTGTACAGTAGCCTATGTAGCCTGACATTTTTGTGCTAGAAACAGGTAGCAGCTTATAACATGTGAGGTGCGTCTTGTTTTCTATTCTCTTACTGTGTAATGACGAAGCCATGGTAACGTTAACGACCCGAGGCACGTTGCACCGGTGTATTCCAGTGTGCGTTTCGCTCTCCCTGAGCGCTTCGCGGCTGCTGAGCTGTTTGCACGGAGAATCAGTTGAGCTGCAGGTGAGTCGCCGCCCTGCTCCACTCACTAAAACATGAGCTGCAGGGAGGGACACACCTCTCACCTGAGATGAAACTTCCTCTCACTACACTCATGTCTGACTGTTATCTTGGAAATCACTAGGCGTCCATCACAAACTCTCTTGTAAGTAGCTTAAGTCATCTATCCATACATAGACAATGAGGCTAATATAACACCACAGACATAAAAATCAATTAAAAAACGAACAGAGGAAATCCACATCATAGACCATGATAGATAAACAGTTGACTGTAGGCTATTTGGCACATCATTCATGATATTACTCAGTCCTCTCCATTGCCACCAGACAGACCCACTGAAGCAATTCAGGATAGGGTTATATTTTAACCCTATAGAACTAGGCCTACATTATGAGTAGAGTAACCCAAATGCTGTCTTCATCATCAGGATGTATGGTTCTAAAAAATGTATTCATAAAGTCATCTAAAATGCTCACTCCATGTTTGAACCTACTGGGTTTTGTACTTAAAGAGTTGGAGAATTTTATCTTACACACACACACACACACACACACACACACACACACACTCTGAGCCTTCAGGCAATAGTTACTGGTCGTACTGAAGAAACTGCCACCTGTGTCATGTGAGACTGAACCCACATCTCTGTTGACAGACTTGCTCATCCTGCTGCTCCAGGATATGACTCATAAATAGCTTTGGAAATCAGTCAAAAATCAGCCATCCTTGAAGCCAAGACATCTGTCAAAAGTATTATTGTATTATAGACTAATTATAGTGCTCTTTTTTATGTTAAATCATACTCTTGCTTATGTAAAACATGGTCTTGTTTTATTTTGCCTTCAACAGGAGGGTGATTTGGTTAAAATGTGAGCAGCACAATTTATATAAAACGTGGTGTGGGGGTGATGGATAAAGCCATGCAGGCACAGAGTTCTTTGCCAGTCTGACATTGTTGAGATATTTATGCTCAATGTCTTTTGTTCCATGGCGGGCTGGACTATGTACTATAAATTAATATGCTACTCTTTGGAAGCCGGTATTTGCTAGGCCTTACGGGTGTCCTACCACCCTTTTCTTATTATCACCTCCGCCAAGGAGGTTATGTTTTTGGTCACGTTGGTTTGTTTGTCTGTTTGTCCGTTTGTCTGTTTGTCAGCAAGATAACTCGAAACGTACAGCACGGATTTGGATTAAATTTTCGGACAATGTGTATATTGGGACAAGCAAGAGCTGATTCAATTTTGGTGGCGATCGATGATCCAGAACACTATAACCATTGTTTGTTTGTGTGTGTATGTATGTGTGAAAGCACGTGTGTATGAGTCTAGGGGATCAATGCAATAAAAGCAAGTGCATATTTTTTTTCAAATTGTGCACAATTTACTAGCCTGGGAGTTCCCATGCTCCTTTGCCCGCTTATTTCATTTCACTCTGCAGAGCAGCATGGTGACCATGGCCGTTTTTCTCGCCTGCTTTCGGTATCCAATCGCAGAACAAAAAGGGATTCGTACGGCCCTCGATTGCATTTTACGTCACGTGGTGGCTCTGGTATTGGCTCCGAGGTATGTACAGATGCTATGATAGACATTCGTAGCGCCCAATAAACGGCTATGGACAATTGTAAACGATGCTTCCGCTACGAGAAATGCAATAGGTAGGTCCCCAGACTAAATATCACTTGTGATTTTAGTTTGGCATTCGCCAGGCTAACAATTTACAGTACTTTGTAGCAAAACAAGGTCTCGGGGGCACCTCACAAATCTTATTAGGACAAATAAACCAATGTTCTTTAAATAGAGTCAGAAAGACTTGAGACTTAAAGAAATGGCTGGAATATGTAGGGCTATTACACAAGAAGTGTGGCGCTAACCAGTACACAGCAAAATGAAGGAGGAAAGGAAATTGTTGTGTTCTCATCATCAAAAACAGCAACTCCTTTTACTATGTCAGTGTCAGCCTTCATTGGTGTTTAATGGACTTCAGTTAGATTAGTCACTCCAGCAAGACCAGTTTTGTTCAGAGATTTCTTGCAGTTCAGACAGGGGTTGAAGCCCCTTTATGCAGTTTTCCAAGAGTTAGTGTAGTAGTCACTCCAGCAAGACCAGTTTTGGCCAGAGATTCCGGTTTGTCTATCACTGCTGCTGCTGTGGGTCCCGTCGGGTTTGTCGGGCAGACCCGACCCGTTGAGAACTCTACTGCTGAGCTCCCCCTTCTGTCCTCAGATGTTTGTGTTTTACACCAGGATCTTACATGTACAGCACTGTACAGTACGTGTGTGTGTGTGGATTCATTCACAAGCAATATGACAGAAATCGACAATGACTATAGTATTCAAAAGCCCCCCATCAAGGTAATACAATCATATCTAGACAAAACATTTTATATTTATGTCACACTTTCTTTATTCATTCTTTATAAATAATATGTGTTATTCCAGCAAACTTACACTGTAAGTACTCAGTAATTTATCCCTTGATACTTTTTTGTTACACTATTCTTACCTAATACTTACTAATACTTACCCAGTACTTCATGGGCTGTAAATTAAAGCGTTACCATAATATGGATCTTTATGGCACTGCTAAAAACAAAGGCCTACAACATTTGCACAGTACCGTACATATTTTTAATTTCCAGTCCGTGAAGCAATGTGTACACTCACTGTAATTTGAGGTTGCAATGTGGTCCTTTTGTTTACAGTTTTCCTCCAAATGATGTTGATCAAATTCATCCGGCTGATCCAATGTGAGGTTCAGGTTCTCAAAACAGTTGACACAGCCATGCAAACACTCTCTGCATGTGCAAAACAGCCTGGCTCCATTTGGAAAGGGGAACCACAGCATTCTTATCAGATAACATCTTTTGAAAAACCAAACACTTTGGTCCAAACCATAGCCAATTAAACAATGCATTAAGCATAGGCCTCGAGGAACTAGGCCTACAGAGTTTTGAGAACAGAATGTTGTTTATCCAAATGCTGTGTAGTTCATTAGACAATGGTGGTGGGTCAATTGGAACTCTGAGCCTCTGATAGTGAGAGGGCTTCTGTTGGGGTCAGTGGGTACAGCATGGTCATGCATGCACAGGCAGATGTAGTTCTGGTCAACTGGTCTACTCAATCTTCCTGAAAGGAAGATGAAGGAAGCGAAGAGGAATAGGATTGATGTTTGAATAATCCTCTTTGGGACAGTTTAAAAAATCTGCTTGAACATTTGTGTTTGTGTGCATGTGTGTGTGTGTGTGTGTGCACGCATGTGTGTGTGTGTGTGTGTGTGTGCGCGCGCGCATGCGTGCATATGTGTGTTTGTGTGTGTGTGTGTGTGCGTGTATGTGTATGCACTAGTAGCCAACCAGCCTGTTTGGGGTAAGGCAGCAGGGAAATGCGATTTTCACTAAACAGCTCCCAGCAAACCACAGCGTTTGTGTGGAAATGTTTTCCAGACTCTGGCCGTGCGACCTCCATAGCCGCCCTCAGTGGCAATAGAATCAGCAGCAACAGCACAGCAGTAGCAGGGCCAAGACTTAGGGCCCAGTGTTGTGGAAACAGTGGCAAATGCCTACTGTTACCGTTAGTCATCCCTAAGCCCCCAGCCGCCGTGTGTCAGGGCCCCAACGGTCAACATCTGCTGAGAATCTGCTTCTAATCCTCGTCGTTGTCAAAACGGAGGAACGGTCCTTTTCCCCGAGTAGGGTTGAATGAATAGCGGAGCGAAACGAAGGGAGAGCTGGCTTCCCAAACTGCTACATTGCTGGTGCCTGATGTATTGTGAAGGGTTGTAAAAATGATATAGCTGATCGGCCAAGCCCGAGGACAAGCCTGGCGGGTCTCCACGGCACCACAAAGGGCCATCCAGAATGCTTCAACACCAGCTATGGGAATCGTTAAGGAGTCCGACAGCGTCGAAGGCCAATGCCATTCACCGCCACAGTCGAATAAATTGTTGATTATCTCAACCAATTAAGTCGTTTTTATTGAGGCCTAACGACTGAAGAGCAAGTGGTTTAGATGTCATCTTCTTCTGTGCTCAGGCCTTTAAAATATACATACGAGCAGCCAGAGAGAGTGGTGCTCCTTTAGCCCATTGCTCTAAGCTGTAGTGGACCTCTTGGCTCTTTGGATTGTCTCCAGTCGCTGCAGTTAGCCAAGAGGCACTTATGTTGGTTGCTACGACACCCTAAAAGTGCCCATTGACCCAGGTCCCATCCCATTGGCCGGGTTTGCCACTCACGTCCCCGTGATTGGCCGGTTTATGGGCCATTAATTGTCAGCTCATTAGCACAAGGGAAACGGACCGTAATCTCAGTTAGCGTAACATAAGATACACTGTAGCGGCAATCTGAAGTGCTGTCCATTGGAGTAATGAGCCTGTTGAGAGATCTTTGTTGCTAAGTACTTACCTCTGCAATTTTGGCAGCGCTTCCCTGAGATGGTGAGTCAAGTTTACGAGACTGGCTCAGAAGCAGAGCAACACGTGGGGCAGCGCTGAAAGCGGTGGGGGGGGGAGGTGGAGTGAAAGAGGGGGTGGCGGCAGGTTGGATTTGGTTCTTTCTTTTTCATAATAAAACTCGAGCCAAATATTTTCCCTGTAAAACTCCTGAGGCCTTTGATCGTGTCAGGAATGGCGTCCATTGCTTTATTTGAAAGATAAAAGAATGAAACCAGATTTAATGGAAATGCGAGGGTAGAGGGAAGGGGGGTTGTCTTTAGGTCAAAATGAGAAGATGTTGTGCATGCACACACACACACACACACAAACACATACTCATACGTGCACACACACACACGCAAACACATACTCACACGCACGCACACATACACATACATCAAAGCAGGTCAGTACAAGTACTTTCCATTCTACGTTCCATTGCAATGTTTCCTCATGTACAACATAGTCAATGGAAGAAGACATACGAGGGCAAAGATGGTGACACACAGACACACACACACACACATACACACACACACACACACACTCACCTCTCTCACAAGGTCTCACACACAGACAACATCTGTACTGGCAATGGCCAACAGATGGTGCTATTACCCCACTAAACATGTGAGTGTGTGTCAGCAGAAGTTCTGACGTTGTTGATCTAACCTACATTCCCCAAATCTCACACACACACACACACACACACACACACAGCGGCTTCCCACACAGTGGGCAGCCGCCCGCCGTCGCTGAGAGTGGGGGAAAGCACCGCGCCTCCAGACCAGACTAGGCCAGACAGTCGCGTCTACGGTCACTGCAGTGACGTCTCCCAGTGTAGCGGCGCGCAGACCGGTGGCTCATTGTGGAAGCCTCATATGGTGGCCTGCCCCAGCCCTGGCCCGAGCAAAACCAGACTCTGGGAGCTGGTGTGTGTACGTATGAGGGTGAGAAAAGGGATCTGTCAGCTGTGTGTGTGTGTGTGTGTGTGTGTGTGTGTGTGTGTGTGTGTGTGTGTGTGTGTGTGCAAAAATGGATCCGTCAGCTGTGTATGTGTGTGTGTGTGTGTGTGTGAGTGTGTGTGACGTCGTAAAAGGTCAGCAGTCCCCTTGTTTGCCTGCTTGGGGCCTTCAGGAGCGCCACCTTTCTCACCAAATTGTGAGGCAGATTCAGACGTTTTCCAAACATGCCTCCGCCCTTTACTCCACCCCACCCCTGTTTTCACTCCACTTCCCCCTTCTCTCTTTCTTTTACCTCTTCTGTATCCCCCTTCTCTCACCCCCCACCCCCCCTCTCTCTCTCTTTACCCTCCACTCTTTTCTTCTCCTTTCTTTCTTTCTCTCCTCTCCGCCACTGCATCAGCAGAAGGCAGGAAACAGTCCGCCCACCTCTCACCTCCATCTGAGCCCAACAGGAAATGAACACCCCAGACAGACCAGTGTCTCAGTCTCCACAAGGAACAAATACCATCTCTCTCTCTCTCTCTCTCTCTCTCTCTCTCTCTCTCTCTCTCTCTCTCTCTCCTTCACTCTTTCACGTGCATTCCCTCTCACTTTCTTTCTTTCTTTCTTTCTTACTTGAATTCTTTCTTGAATTCTTTCTCCCTGTCTGTCTTTCTTCCTTTTTAAATTCCTTTTCCCCTTCTCTCTCTTTTCCCACATCCCCTATGGACCTGCTGTCTACACTCAGAAGTAAAAAGCTTTTGGGAGAGGTGGAGAGAGAGAGAGGGATAGAGAGAGAGTGAGAGAGAGAGAGAGAGTTCACCGTGACCTGTCACAAGCCTCGCCAGACCGTTTGTTTTTGCCGTAGCAGGCGTTGTATGACTATTCTGGTTGCACTGTTTGTCTGCCTGTTGGCCTGTGTCAGAAAAAGACTGATGGGGAGTGTGTGTGTGTATATGTGTGTGTATGGGGTGTGTGTGTGTGTATGTGTGTGACAGAGGTATTGCTCATCACTGTAGACACTTGGCATGTTGGGTAACCCAGCCACTCAACACACACACACACATACACACACACACACACACGCACACACACACACACACACACACAGGCTCACAGCACCGGCAGTGAAAATGTCAACTGGCCACGTTTTACAAAGGGCCCTTGTTGCCTCTTCGGGCAGGAGTAGTATGTCTAATCCACGGAGCAGCAGTGCTGCGCTCAGGGCTGTAAACTTCATGAGATTTGATAGCCTAGCATCAGTGGAACAATAACTACTGACTTAACCACAAATGTGCATGACTCATCCGCGAGTGAGTCTCGGACTTGGCTCACCTTTCGAGACTGGCCCGCCGTCCACAGTGCGTAAAGTCATCAGATTGTTATTCTATCGAATCAGCATCCCCAATTGCAATGTGCTCAGCCTTATCTGTATTTTGTCTATCAAGGCTGTTATGTGAGCACGGGCGGAGGACAGTGCTGCTTGATGGAAGAATACTTTGTCAGGGGAAAAAGAGCACATCTGAGGAGCCTTTGGCTCCCTGACTTGGGGTGTGTGTGTGTGTGAGAGAGAGAGAGTGTGTGTGTGTGTGTGGAGGGGAGGAAGGGGGGGGGGGGGGGGGTCATGAAGGAGCCCAAAAAGCAAAGGACAGTCAAATATTCACTTCACACACAGCTCAGATTTTCCAAGGTATGCGTTTGTTTATGGCCATACGGTCTTCATCTGGTGCTAGATCTAGCGTGATAAGCGTGTGAAAAAAAGTGTTCACTGTCTCACACACACACACACACACACACACACACACACACACTTGTGTTGGAGGTAAAAGGAAACAAGTAGAGTGACAGTGAAAGTGCTCCTCTGTGTTACAGCGAAAGAACTAAGAGGCGTTTTACATACTGGCTCAAGTGTCGAAAACGGAACTGCTGGTCAGCTCCTGCTCCTCATCGCCATAAAAACGCTTCGTAAACTCCCCCCAGTCGGACACAGCCATGCTTGAAGGGAGCGGGATACCGACTGGATTTCAAAGGTGCAAGATAGAATTCATCAAGCATGCGTTATTTCCACTATAAACACTACTCTCCTGTGGTTCCTTTGCGTCCGGAAGATCAAGCTTTTCAAATTAGTTTGGGGTGGGGGTGGTATGGTGTGTGTGTGTGTGTGTGTGTGTGTGTGTGTGTGTGTGTGTGTGTGTGTGTGTGTGTGTGTGTGTGTGTGTGTGTGTGTGCGTGTTGTGGGGGTGGGGGTCTGCATACTGGCAGATGAAAAGGTTTCCTGGGGTCAATTTCACATAAAATCTCTTCTCAGAGGCAGAACGGTAAAGCGGCCATGAAAGGTAATACAAAACAGACCAGCGGCACAAACATGGCCAGCCTCAGTCTCTATCAGCACCACAAACAACTGAGACATCACAGACACAAGACTCCACACACACACACACACACACACATACACACCCATGCACAAACACACCCCACAAACACACACGCACACAGTCTCTCTCGTCTTCATTTGTGTAAAATGTACAGGGAGGAGTTTGTGGTTAACTGATGAAAGTTAAAAATGCTTTGAGGCCTGAAACAACAACGTAGCTAAGAGACAGCGCCTTTTAGTAATTCCATGTTGTCTGTATGCTGTGTACGCCGTTTAGAAGGATTGTTTGATTCTGATTGTTTACCCTCCAAAGGGTTTAAAGAAAGACATGCAAAATAATGAAAAACACCAATCAGTCGACAGTCTAAGTTACTGTATGAACTCGTATGTTGTACGACAGCCTTTACTGAAGACATTCTTTACTTGTCTATACTATAGCTCAGAACGAACACTGAAAAGATGGATAACACTGAAAACACACAATTAAAGACGTAATAGTGTTTGGAACCCCAAAAAAGGCTTAAATACTGATTGAGAAATAATGATGCTAGTGTTTCACTTTATTCTCTATCATGTTTCATGCTGAGACCTTCGATTTCTTATCCTAGAAATACACTCAGAGAGACCTATGTAAAAATACACCTACAGAGTTCTCCTTCCGCTCTTTCTCTTCCTCATCCTCCCTTCTTCTTCTTCTTCTTCTTCTTCTTCTTCTTCTTCTTCTTCTTCTTCTTCTCCCATGGATAGTACTGGTGTGCTGGCGGCGGAGGAGGAAAAGAGGGTCAGTAACTCTGGGCAAGGAAGTGCTGTGAGCTGGGCTCTTTCCAAATGCCCTCAATAGGTCTCTCACACCCACCTCCTCTCCCCACCCCCACCCCTCTCTATCTCTCCCTTTTACTCCGTTGGGTGCTTCATGGGCCAGACTGTGGATGAAGATGTCTATTTGAACCTCTCTCTCTCTCTCTCTCTGTGTGTGTGTGTGTGTGTGTGTGTGTGTGTGTGTGTGTGTGTGTGTGTGTGTGTGTGTACGTGAGAGAGTGTGTGTTTGTGTGAGTGTGTACATGTGCGTGCAAATGTGTCAGACTTAAACCGTCTGCCTGGCCAAGGCACCTTTCTTCTCCCTTCACTCTCTCTTTTCAGTCTGGTTTTACTATACTCTCTCTCTCTCTCTCTCTCTCTCTCTCTCTCTCTCTCTCTCTTTGTGCTGGTGTCTTTTTATTCTGTCTGTCTCTCCTGATGAGTGATCTTTCTCTCTTTTACGTCATTTAGTCTTTCTCTCGCTTTCTTTCTTTCTTCCTTTACTTTCTCTCTCTCTCTCTCTCTCTCTCTCTCTCTCTCTCTCTCTCTCTCTCTCTCTCTCTTCACTCCTGCTGTCTATGGCTCTGTCATTTATTACTGGCCTGTGAGACAGAGCAAAGAGGAGCTCCTCATTAACGTGCTGCTCCCCTGGGCGGCGCAAGGCAAAGGTTTTATGGGAGAGATATACAGCCTCTCCGAGGGCCGCCGCATCTGTTACAGACAGCCGACAAAGACGGCCGCACCAGGCGAAAAATGTGAAAAATGCCTTTTGTTCTGGGAAGATTTTGCCCATCACTCCTAACCAAATGGATATGTGACTATGATGTGTGGCAAAAGACAGAAAGTGAATGTGTGTGTGTGTGTGTGTGTGTGTGTGTGTGTGTGTGCATTCATTTGTGTGTGTGTATCCATGTGTGTGTATGTGTGTGCATGCATTCATTTGTGTGTGTGTATGTGTGTGTGCGTGCATGCATTTGTGTGTGTGTGTGTGTGTCACGCATGTGTTGGTGTGTGTAATGTGCATACTGTATGTGGATTGTGTGTGTGTGTGTGTGTGTGTGTGTGTGTGTGTGCGCGCGTGTGCTACTTAGAGACAGTTAGAGAGTGTGTATTTTCATCAGCTGTGTGATTCTGTGTGCTGAAGCGGTAGCCAGAGTGGCACCAGGTACAGTTCTTTATGAGACGGACATGGAGCGCATTAGGGAGGATTATTGCTTCAGCATGTTTTAACACACACATTATTTCAGTCCCACCCCTTTCCCCATCCCCTGTGTGTGTGTGTGTGTGTGTGTGTGTGTGTGTGTGTGTGTGTGTGTGTGTGTGTGTGTGTCTGTTACAAATGTATCTGCTTGTGTGTGTGTGTGTGTGTATATATGTGTGTGTGTGTGTGTGTGGGAAGTAGGGTGGGGGTTTTAAATTCCGGAGATAATAAAGACATTTATTTTCACATTTTGCTTAGATCTGTCTAAGTGGTTGGATGGATGTGTGTGTGTGTGTGTGTGTGTGTGTGTGTGTGTGTGTGTGTGTGTGTGCAAATGTACGTGTGTGTCCATGTGTGTGGCTCAGCTGTGTGCATGGAAACTCAAGATAAACAGAAAAATACTGCTAACGAGATTGTTGGTGGTCGTATGTACAGTAAAACGTGATCCTAACAGTTCAGTTTTGTGGTGGGGGTTATGGTGGATGAAAAGTCTACAGCGCCTGGGAGGAGAAGGGATCAAAATATCTGTTATTATCTTCATTTATTGGGACAATATTCAAATTTTACAATATTCAAATATTCATCATTTATTTCAGTATGAAAATTCATGTCTGAGACAAAGACAGTGATGCGTCACATTCTAAGATTAAAAACAAAGACAGTCACACAGAGAGTGATAAAAAAAGAGAACGAGGGGAAGAGAGACAGAGAGAGAAAGGAAGTTTGTTTTCTAGCTGGAGACAGGGGATTGAGGGGTCAGAGAGAAATAGCACAAATGTGTGTCAGGTCCTTTAATTGTGGGGCCCCCTAATCTGTAGTGACTCAAGCACTGGGTGTCTGGGTGGCAGAGAGACTGGGTGAGTCAGGCTCTGTTTGTGTGTGTGTGTGTGTGTGTGTGTGTGTGTGTGTGTGTGTGTGTGTGTGGGTGTGTGTGTGTGTGTGTGTTTGTACACTGGTCAGCCGCCTGGCAGTCTCCTCTCTCCACCTATGGTTGTGTGTTTGTGTGTGTGTGTGTGTGTGTGTGTGTGTGTGTGTGTGTGTGTGTGTGTGTGTGTGTGTGTGTGTGTGTGTGTGTGTGTGTGTGTGTGTGTGTGTGTGTTTACTCTCAGTGCTGAGTTGTTGTTTAAATTCGTCTGAGAGGCCCTGCTGGTGATGGTGTGTCTATTTCTGTTTTTGTTGCGCAGAGTTGACTGGGATCGATTTCGATGAGCAACAGATGGAGGTACAGACACAAATACAAACGGAGACAGAGACAGACAGATAAACACTTTTGCACACCATAGACACACTTCAGATAATAGACTTAAGGTGGCCTGGTTTTAACACATGATTTGTCTAAAACCAAGAGATGAGAGATCATCTGAAATCCTATTTGCAAACATAATATACATCATGTGTATTGTAATAACACAGATAAGACATAAAGATCTGTTTGATGAGTGTAAGTTTTCAGTTTGGGGCTTTTTCACCTTCAATCAGACTGGAGATGACTGGAAATGACCAGTTGCCCAGTTTTGTATGGATGCCTTAACAAACTGCACCACTGAGTTTTTATGTAAATGTTGGATATGACAAATAAGTTTCTAATTATCTTTCCCCATTACAATTATATTTTATCTATATGTGATGGAAACTGGGAAAACCCATTTACATGTTACGCTGGCATGTATTTGGCAAAAACTGAAAATGTGTTGAATGGCAATATTTAGATGAAATTGTTCATCTTTAACATCCTGTCTATAATCTCTCTGTAATTTGCATGTGATTGTTTATTTGTTTATTGGTGTAATTCTATTCCGAATTCCAGTCTTTTTTTGTTGGGTTCTTTTAACTGATCACCCGACTTTGGGTTGGTTAATCATAACATTTGACACAGACAAGCTATGAAAATAATGGGAAAAGAATATACATTTCTCCAATCCCATAATATATCTAAAGATTCTGTTATATAAAGCTACAGTAAATATTGCTTTTTGGCTTTTTACACTTTTAGGCCTACAGTAAGACAACATGTAGCAGAAGGTTAACAGGTGTGTCTGCCTAACAATTACACCTTCGCTCACATGTGTGATATTAAAATGATATGAAACCCACTGGAACCATTTTGATAACCTTGTTTGTTTATCTAAATTTAGCGCAATAATCTGCACGTTTTTGCCAACTGAAACATTTGATAAAATGTCTGAAATACTACCAGAGAATCAATGTATACACTCACCAGAAATGTTTAGGGAATTATCATGTTTAAAGGTTTATACACAGATCAACATTGCTGACAGCCTTCCCTGTCTATCTATCTGCATGCCTTGTTTGTCTGTCTGTGTGCCTTCTTTCTTATTGGCCTCCTTGCGGGTCTGTACCTGACTGCTTGTCTATTGTTTGTCTGTGTGCCAGCCCACACGTTTGTCTTCTTGTCAGTCTGTCTGTCTGCCTCCCTGTATGGCTGCCGCCTGCATGTTTCCCTTTTTGTCCGGCCTGTCTGTCTGTTTCCCTGTCTACATGGCTGTTTGTCTGTCTGCATTCTTACCTTCTTACCTGTGTACATTTTCGCCTTCTGTCTGTCTGTCTACATTTTCACCTTCTGTCTGTCTGTCTACATTTTTGTCTTCTTGTCTGTCTGTCTGTCTGTCTGTATGTCTACATTTTTGCCTTCTACCCTGTCTCTCTGAGTGTATGTCTGTCTACATTTTTGCCTTTTACCCTGTCTGTCTGAGTGTCTGTCTGTCTACATTTTTGCCTTTTACCCTGTCTGTCTGAGTGTCTGTCTGTCTACATTTTTGCCTTCTTGCCTGTCTGTCTGAGTGTGTCTGTCTACATTTTTGTCTTCTTGTCTGTCTGTCTGTCTGTCTGTCTGTCTGAGTGTCTGTGTGTTGGTGTGCTTCCCTGCCTGTCTGCCTGCGGTGATTCAGTGGGGCTGTGCCAGGCCATGAGTAAGCCGGCTGTTCCAGGGAGAAAACCCCCCGTCCCGTCCAGTCCCGCCACAAGCGTCTGCCGGGCCCCTGGCTGCTGACGTCAGCGTGGGGAGTCCGCCACCGCTGGGCCGCATCGTGGAAAGCTGTCTCACACTCACACACACACACACACACACACACACACACACACACACACACACACAGGGCTAAAAGCAGTTACCACCACCACTGCTGCTGTTGCTGCTCCCGTGCCACCGCCGTCACCACCATCGCTACCACGACTGCCTGCCTGCCTGCCTGCCTGCCCGCCCACCCTCACACACAGCCCCCAAACACACACTCAACTTTTGGAAAATAAAACAAAAACAAACTACTAAATGACTGTACCACCAGCGCCTCTCTCTCTCTCTCTCTCTCACTCTCTCTGTCTCTCTCTGTCTCTCTCTCTCTCTCTCTCTCACACACACACACACACACACACACACACACACACACACACACACACACACACACACACACACCACAAATTAGATTAAAAAACACATTCTTTCTACCCCTCTAACCCCCCATTCCTCTGTTTCTCTCTTACTCTCTAAACATAAACTCTAAGGCACTTAATATGCACTAAACTTTCCTCCAATTAAACGTGAATCTTTCAAAGGCATCTTTACACAGTGGATGAAGTAGGTGGTGGTGGTGGTGGTGGAGGGATTTCACTTGCTCGCTCGTTCGCTCACACACACCCTCACTTGCTCGCTCACACACATTTGCTGAGTGGCGTGTTGTGTGAATGTGAGAAGTAAACAGGCGATGGTGCCAGGCTTTGGCTCAAAGGGCCTCACATCCTTAAAAAACCCACAGCGCCGCTGCCTTTGAACCCAACACACCAGAGCCCAGTGTGTCTCTCCTGGGCGTTAGCCAAAAACATCGCATGGAAAACATGGAGGGAAACTTGGGGAGCGAGCGAGGGAGGGTGCGAAGGAGGGAGAAGAAAGCAAATGATACTACAGTAAATAACTTTTTAAAATTAAGTTTGGAAAAAAATATGCAAACAGGTCTTGGAATAGGTCATTACTGAGGCGTACCCACTGAAGTGGCAAAAATACCGTATAGGCCTACAGGCAATGTTTTGGGTGAATCTTAATTACTTAAGCAACATCTATTATCAAACATAGGCTAGAGTGACTAAAAGGCAACAGGAACTATTTCTAGAATTGAGACTTTCCAAATGAGCCTTAAAAAAGCCTTTTTTGCGTTTTCTTTTCGGAATTAAGACCTAAACTAGGTCATAATTGGAAAGTCTGCTTTGCTCCAAAACATGACTAACTTGTTTTTCACTGCGCGGACAGACAGCGCGCCCGGTCAGATGTGGTGGCGTCTACAGTAAGCAAGGCCACAACTAGGGGAAAGGGACTCATGTAATTTTCTTTGTCTGACATGATATTGTTTCCGATTTCCACCATTACACCAGCGAGTGCTCTCTAGCCACAAGAGAAAAACAGAGGTTCAACTCCACAAAGCTGATGGAGGCTTCTGTCTGGTCGAGCACCCTCCGCTCCCTCTCTCTCTCACACACACACACACACACACACACACACACACACACACACTGACACACAAAGAAACCCTTGCTATCCAGCCGTGCAAGTTAAGTGCCCACCAAGGCGTGTCCTGACCAGGGGTATTACCCCTGTTGGGCAGAAAGAGGGGGGTTTCCTTGTCGGGGGCGTTTTGTGGACTACCAACCCCTCAATTTGTCGCCTTCAGCTTCTATTTCAGTTATTGAGGCGGATTGCCACCTCCATCGCTGCGCAGATTCCCTTTGCCTTTTCTGTTCTCCTGGTTTTGGGTTTTGCTTACGTTCTTTCTGAAATGTCACGGTGGCGGCCAGGACCACGGTGCGTGATTCTTAGGGAGACTAAATTACATTGATGATGATTTTTAGGGTCCACACACACACACACACACACACACACACACACAATACACACGCACACACACAAACACACACACTTGCCCAGATGGTGTTCTAGCTAATAAAAGCAACTGTGAATGTAAACATGGAAAAGAAAGCATGGTGGTTGTGAGTGAGTGAGCGAGAAAGAGAGGGAGAGAGAAAAAGAGAGGGGGAGAGAGCCCTCTGGTTTTTGACAAAAGGGTAATGAGACAAAGAAAATGACAGGGTAAGTGGAATAACTGCGTCCTTTTTGTGACTTTCCCCTTCCCTCCCTCTCTTTCACTGTCTCTCTCTCTCTCTCTCTCTCTCTCTCTCTCTCTCTCTCTCTCTCTCTCTCTCTCTCTCTCACTTTCTCTCTCTTGCTCTGTGTCTGAGGAATTTGAGGTCTCAGAGCTTGTGAAGCTGGGTGCTTGCCCGTGGAGGCCAGACAGCAGGAAAACTTCTCTTTTTTTGTTCTTTGTGGAGTAAGAAGATCCTTCGGCCCCATCCATCCATCCAGCCAGCCTTCCAGCCAGCCTCATGTGAGTCAGGGCGGGCAGGCAGGCAGGCAGCCTCCCTCCCTCGTTCAGCAGCCTCGTCTGGGGGACGTCTCCCCACAACACAGGCCTTGCTCACCGTGCCATGACTCACAAAAGTGTGTCTGATAACAAGGTTGCTGAAATATCCTTTTCGTCTGTTCATCCTCCCGAAGGCATTTTAAGCTCTCTACTTTGCCTGTCTCCTGATGTTTCTTTTCCACACACTGTGATAGAAACAATTATACACTGCATCATCGGATAGGTTCACACCCCATGAAAGCAGGCCCATGAACTTTGACCTTATTTGAGTATTTGGTGGGACCTTACATATTTTTATTAGGACGATGATTAGAATAGGTTAAGAAATACTTGTAGAAAATGTGCTGACTCAACAATGTGACATCATTCAGATGAATAGAAAGCAAATGGGATGATGATGCTAGTTTGAGTCACATAGGCCAGTATTCTCCCAGGTACTTAAGTCCAAAAAAGTGCTTAGCTCCAGTGTTTCAGCCACCACTGGACTTAAGCACCTGGGAGCATACCGCCAACTGTCACCTTCTTTAGCCTGTACTGCAAACTTGATCTGAATTCACTTTCAGCTCATGTAAGCCTATTTCTACTTTGTTTTAATTAACCTGAGACCGACATCCAATAAAAAACACGCATTCACCTCTAATGCGACAGAGGTTGGCTTGATGTGTCTTGTCTTGACTTAGATTATGACGTCTCTATCTTGTCTCAGAACACCAGAAATATTGGTCTGATTGGTTGTAAGTTTGCCCAAATGCATACAGAGGCATTTTGATCGACATCTGTTCACTCTGACTCTGGGAAGTGGGAGATGACGGGAAAGTAGCCAGACCAGACTAATCTCAGATTGAGGCGGTCTCGGTTGAAAACCAGGCTAACATGTTTTGTGCTTTTATTGTGATAAGATAGGGAATGTAGACAGGAAGTGAGTGGGAGATGTGGTAGAACCAGGAAATGACCAATGAGGTCAGCAACAAGGCCTGCGTATGGTGCAGGCAATGCAGCCAGCTGTGCCACAGAGCTCTCAGAATCAGGTGCATCTCTCTCTGTCTCTTTCTCTCTCTCTCTCTCTCTCTCTCTCTCTCTCTCTCTCTCTCTCTCTGCTGCAAGAGACGTCTGTTGTACAGCAGAGAGGATATAGGCACAATATCAAACATCATCTCGACATCTTCATCCTCCTCCTCATCATCATTATCATCACATGTCTCCACACACAAGAAGATATACTTGGAAAGAGAGGGCTCTCACATGACAAGCATTTAAAGGATAGGTGTCTGTCATAGAGCATCACGCTGTAGAAGAGCATAAAAGAAAAGAACTCTTTTCTACATACAGTAAGGTTGCCATGTGAAACACACACACACACAAACACACACACACTCATGACACATTCATGTCATACCCCATCCTCTCCCTCTCTCTATCAAGTCAATAGCTTCACTGGCACGGATGAATACAATATTGCCAAAGCAATAAGCAAGCAATAGACTAATAGCTATAGAATTATAAAGAATATGAAATAGTGAAGACTTAAACGAAAAAAAAACAGACATTCACAAATGCAACCAAATAACTTAAACTAAATAAATAAATAAAAAAAAGAAAATTATGACAATTCATCATGTTAAACCTCTCTCTCTCTCTCTCTCTCTATCTCTATCTCTATCACTTCTTTCTGTATATACAACATGACATCATTCATATCTTCTCCTACTGTCTCTGTACACAGCGCTTTAGCCGTCATGAGCAGACAGACCCTCACCCACCCACCCACTGCCCAGGCCTCCTCTCTCCCTCCCTCTCTCTCATCAACTCAGACAGACATTGTGTGTGTGCTGTCTCCCTCTGCCTATCTACCCGCATGGTATGGCATAGTCGGGCCCTGTGTGTGTGTGGATGTGTGTGTGTGTGTGTGTGTGTCGCACCTCCTCGCTTCCCTTTCTCTCATGATCTCAGACAGACATTGTGTGTATGCTGTCTCCCTCTCCCTATCTACCCGCATGGTGTCAGGCACTGTGGGTGTGTGTGTGTGTGTGTGTGTGTGTGTGTGTGTGTGTGTGTGTATATATATATGTGTGTATATGTGTATGTCACACATCCTCTCTTCACTCTCTCTCATCACCTTAGTCAGACATTGTGTGTGTGCTGTCTCCCTTTCCCTATCTCCCTTCATGGCGTAGCATGGCGTCGGGCACTGTGTGTGTGTGTGTGTGTGTGTGTGTGTGTGTGTGTGTGTGTCGCACCTCCTCTCTTCCCTCTCTTTTCATCGCCTCAGACAGACATTGTGTGTGTGCTGTCTCCCTCTCCCTCCCCATCTCGCATGGCGTGGCATGCATCGTGCACTGTGTATGTGAGTGAGTGAGTGAGTGTATGTGTG
>JAODXP020000023.1:23041482-23048982 GCA_027497455.2 Sardinella longiceps
ATGTTTTGTCACATCCATAATGCTGGCATTGGCCATCGGCGCTAAGCCTTTCCCCCCTGCCTGTCCCCTTTGTAATTTAAAACGAGATTTTAATTTGAGCTGAATAGGTTGACCTCTGAACTAGGCATTAACATTGGACAGATTTACACTCACCAGAGACCAGGGCTCACACACACACACACACACACACACACACACACACACACACACACACACACACACACACACACACACACACACACACACACACACACACAATCACACACACTGTCATTTTCCCTACCCCCAGGAGGGAGCAGTCAGGAAGTATTTAGCGCTGTGTCAAATTTTGAGCACTGTGGTCATAAAACAAAAAGCACAACTGAAATCTGGAAAAATAACTTAGAGGACACCTCGCTAAGAGTGAACATATGAACCAGGGATTTCTCAGAAACGTGGTCATAAAAGAAAAGAGAGAGAGAAAGAAAGAAACGTGTGGTGGTAGCGGTGATGGTGGTGGGAGTGTGTGTCTATTGTATAAAGCAGGCCTATAAAGCATCTATTGCATTGGTCAACTCTCGTGTGAAGTCGAAGGGGACACTGGCTGGACATTCGTCTGCTCTCGTGACAGCAAACTAAGATCAAAAACGATGCCGAGGCGCTCTGGTCCGGTCCGATCCATCACCATTCAGAACTGTGCCAACTCGGGGCCCAGGACTGGTTCCACCCTTCCTACATTACATTAGCCGAGACGCAGGGAATCATCGCTTCGCATATGAAATGCATTAAAAAAGGCTTTTCACTTCTTTAGCATCAAATGGCTAAACCAACTGCTGCCTGTTAAGAATGTCTTACATAAGAGTTTAAGGTTTTTACAGAACTTCTATAAATAAAAGAAAAATGAAAGAAAGAGAAAAAAGAAAACAGAAAAAGACATTTCTGGTAAAACAATCAGCAGGCTTATAAACAACACACCCTCGAACGCCCTGTGAATTTGGCACAGAGTGTCTGCGGCCCAGGAGAACCTGGCAAGCGGCGACCATCAAAAAATCCATGACAAACACAAGAACAGTCTGTCTGCAATGCTGCGCCGTGTGTCAACCACTGCACGCCGCCTCAGACTGCTGGAGCGGAGTCTAGAATGTGAAATGCTATTGGCCAAATACCACATTCTCTTAGTCAGAGCGAATGTGATTGGCTCGGGAAGGACTGCCCGTGACATTCCAAATGGATGGGCTGTTCCGTTGATTTCTGCTGGCTGAGGACAGGGGCGAATGAGACAGAGTTTCATAAATATATTTATGGTGTTTTTTTTATTCAAAATAAACTATGTTTGTCTTGAAGAGATCTCTATATAGAGATTAGTCTACTCACATGCAGGTCATCATGAAACATTTAGCTCTGAAACACACACACACACACACACACACAAAGAGAGAGAGAGAGAGAGAGAGTCAGCATACATGCTTTTGTGAAGTTTCTGTGTATAGTGATTCACTTTTAATCACTAATCCTGAATGTGACCAACCAACTGACTGGTGGCTCCAGTAACAGTGTAGTGATAAATAAAGACATATTTCTGTATGACATATAGTATTTGCCGACATAAATGTCACATCGACCAAAAGGCAGTGTGACAGGATATCTATCACCTATCAGAAAAGGCCAATAGAAGAGGAGAGATGCTTCCTTTTTCTTCAGCCCACACTTACTGGACTGTATATATACATTTATAACCACTGCTATTTATGATATAAATCATGCAACAACTATTGTGTGTATAAAGCAGGATATCTATCTACTATTAACTCCATGAAAAGGCACCCTCTTGAATTTAATAACTAATAAACTAATTAATGCGTGTGATTAAGACAAACAAAAATGTGTGGGAGCTGGTTACCACACACACAAACACACATACACAAAACACAGAGCCCAAAACAAAGTGAAAGTGGCTAAACCTAAACGTGTGTAGTAGTAGTATGTTGTTGGGTCACTTTAGCTGAATGTGCAGTGAAGTCCAGCCCAGAGTCCAGCATCCAGTCCACGCTGCAGTGTGCCAGTTCCTCTCTATGCGTCCGGCATGCCATTGCACTGAGTATGGAGCCTAGGCAGTACCCAGGCCTTAAATGGGGAACAGCCATCTATGGCACCTCACTCACAACACAGAGCAGGCCCTGTTGCGTGGCAGCTACAGCTACAGCCACAGCCATGGTCGGCACCGCACTAGAATAATATATGCATTGGATGGCGTCCCATTATTAAAGATGGGACCTACGAAGAGCGCTTGTGTAAACGTTTTCGAGGGGACTTTTACTGTCTCGCTGCAATGTCAAAGAGCTCTTAAACTTTAATTGAATCACCAGGGGTGGATCAGCGAGGGGTTCGTCAACGACAAATTAGATTTCCGGCGCTTACCGGGTTTGTGGACGTGTGACAGACAGGGAGAGGAAAGCCATGTTTTTTGTTTTTTTGTTTTTTTCTTCTTTCTTTGACCTGCACCAATCAGAGATATCCAAATGTGAAAAATGAGACCTTGAAACCTTTCCCTTGTTCACACTCCCCATGCCCCATTGAAGCACCCCATTCCATTTAAGGGGAGCTTATTGCATTACTTGTGTGCTCTGTTGAATAGATATGATTAAGATAGAAATCTGTTTGATTTTATCTCTTATAACATTGGGATGTGGATGTTCACCCCTCTCTCTCATGATACAACCCTAGGAATTCATTAGACTGACTGTTTGGGGGGGGGTGATTGTTTGTACCGTCAATACTTGTTTATCTTATTCCTAGGTTTTCTTGTAGAACACTAGAACACATTGTTGTGTATTTCCTGGTTCATCCGGACTGCTGAGAACAAAGTCACAGTAGTTTTGCACTGAAACGTTCTCACTTGCAACTTCTCTCCCTCCCCACTGCCTCTCCCCCAGTCCCCCACCTCCCTCCCGAGACTCCCGGGCCAGGGGTGTCTGCCTTCGTTCCTTGCAGGCGAAGCGAGAGCCATAGGGAGTGAAACGAGTGAACATATTCTATAATTTGATCGCGCTTTTGAAATGTTAATTGGGTAGCCTTTCGAATGTGATCCCTCCTGAAAATAAGCATGGCCGGGCAGCACGTATTGTGATTGGAGTGGGGAGTGTTTACTTTGAGCACTCATACTCACTTGCCTTCTGCTGCGAGAGGTTTGCTCTGGCATGGATGCTCCTGAAGCAGAGAAGCAGGAGGAGGAGGAGGAGGAGGAGGATGAAGGAGGGAAAAAGAAAAAGAAGGAAAAGGAGGAGGAAAGAAGAAGGGGGGAGGGGGCAAATGGGGGAGCGAGCTCGTGCTTGTGCTTGTGTCACCAGGAGCTGTCCAGCTGCAGCGGGCCTGGGATGGGAGCGGAGCGGCAGAGGAAAACACCAGCGCCCCCCAGGGGCCTTGAGTCAACACCGCCTCCTTCCGCTGCAGCAGACCCACAGCTGCTTTCTCAATCACAGGAAAACCTATCAGCACACAGAATGAGAGAGAGAAAGTGTGTGTGTGTATGTGTGTGTGTGTGTGTGTGTGTCGGTGGGTGAGTGCGGGTGTGTGGGTGAGTGTGTGTGTGTGTGTGTGTGTGTGTGTGTGTGTGTGTGAGTGGGCGGGTGATTGGATTGGTGAGTGTGTGTGTGTGTGTGTGTGTGTATTTGTGTGTGTGTTTGGGGAGGGTCTTTAAGTGTGTGTGCATGTGTGTGAATGTGTATCATCACTGTTGTGTGTATACTGTAGGATACCATGTAGCCCTGGATGCTCTATGCACACATGGCAAAGTCAACTCACACACACACACATACACACACACACACACACACACACACACACACACACACACACACAAATACATGGATATACAGTTACTCACATGGCTGTACATCTGCATACACACACACACACACACACACACACACACACACACACACACACACACACACACACACACAAACCCTGGTTTGTTTTACATAATCAAATGTATTCTCAAATACATGAACAGACCCCTTACACATTCAGGTAATTGCTTAAACACACCATACTCCCCATATTTTCACCACACACACACACACACACACACACACACACACACACACACACACACGCACCTGATTCTTAGAAGCGTAAAAAGCTATGTCCAGTGAATCAGTGAGGGGTGATATCATGAGGTCTAAAAGTGCTGGATGACTAATCCTAACAGAGAGGTGCCATGGAGGGTGACATCACCACCATAACAGCAGTATCAGATCTATGGCGAGGTCCAGTGTTCACGTCTCAGTCCTAAAGTTTTATATCAGCTGCTCCTCGTCTCAAACACACAGGAGTGTTTTCTTGGCCACGGACCTTTTATGCCTTCCAGGTCGCACTCACATAGACACACACTCAGAGGCATGCACACACACACACACACACACACACACACACACACACACACACACACACACACACACAGACACACACGTACTGAAACACACAAACACTCTGGCATACAAGAGCACGCACACATACACACACACACACTGAAACACACAAACACTCACGCATACAAGTGCAAGCACACACATACACACACACACACACTAAAATGCACAAACACTCCGGCATACAAGAGCACACACACTTGCATGCACACACACACAAAACCACAAAGAGGAATGAAACGACGGAACAGGGAAGGAGTGAGACAGATGGAGAGAGAGAGTCAGACAGACGCACAGACACAAACTGACTAAGAGGAAAGTGACATTACGGCATCCGAAATGCATGTACTACGACTGGTGAGAAAAAGGCATGGGCTGTGGGTAGACGTGAGTAACCATGTGGCTGACATCAGAGGAGAGAGAGTTCTGGGGGGACTCGACTCGGGAACGATCGCTCCGTTCACGTAGTAAATTCTGCCATTGCACTCAACTGGAACACTCGCATACACACACACGCACATACACATACACATACACACACATACATACACACACATGGCGGCACCAGACTTCACTGTGTGAATTACTGGGACGATTCTCAAGACCGGCTTTTCATGGCCGCGTGTTTAAATGTGCTATTAAAGCAAAAAAAAAAGACAAAAAGAAGGGGGAAAAAAACACTGAATGAACAAGGGCGTAAAAATGAAACATGGTAATGCTTTCAAATGTGATCACAGCATCAAGATAACCTCTAAAAGCTTCAGCTTATGTTGTTGTTGCTGTGTATTTTATTTATTTTTTTCTCTCTATTTTTTTTCTCTTTCACGGTTTCATTGCTGCCAAACAGTAACATTAGCCTGTTTATGTGGTTTCTGTTGAATGCCTAATGTATCGAGTTGGTTTTTAAGGGCTTGTTAATGTTGTGCTAATAGTCATAAACCCCCCCTCCTTAAGACAGGAGGAGAGGACAAATTGAGTTAAGAGTTTTGTGATGAGCTAAGCTAAAGTGCGGAGGCATACGGAACGCTGGGAGATAAAGCTGTCTGGTGGTCCAGGGGGTGCTGGGCCGTGCCTGCTTATTGCACAGAGGATGGGGAGGGGAGGAGACGCGGCATTCTCCTCTCCCTCTCCCAACACACTGACAACATGATAAACCTCCACCTCCTACACACACACACACACACACACACACACACACACACACACACACTAAACATGCGTTTGGAGGATTGCCTGCAAGAGTATTAGTTGGCAGAAAGCAAAAGAGAGAGAGAGGAAGAAGGAGAGGAGGAATTGAGAGAGGGAGACAGAAAGTGTGTGTGTGTGTGTGTGTGTGAGAGAGAGAGAGAGAGAGAGAGAGAGAGAGAGAGAGAGAGAGAAGGAGACCAAGGAAGGTAGAGAGAGAGGGAAAGGAGAAAAGTCTTTGAACTTCAGGGTGGCCTGCCACTGGCACTGAGTGCTGATTGCGTGCATTGTGTAAGTGCTTGCTGGATGAATATTCCTGAGGACATCCCACTGCTATGCTCTGTCAGCACTCAATCAAGATGCTGCACAGAGGCACGGGCGCTACGGTGTGGGAGCAGGGACAAAAACCATACAACTAAATAGACATCAAATGAAAACAAGCAGTAAACGTGTTAAAAGTTTGACAAATTCAGCTTTTGATCTAAAAACACTAATTTCACATTCAAATTTCTGTGTGCATCTTGAATTTAGCCTGTAGAACTGCCAAACAAATGATAACTCCACCATTAGAGTCTCTTGTTTTTACACTCCCACTTTATAAAGACTTTCCTAGATCACAGGGGTTTGCTTGTGCGTCCATTTGGGCACACCTCACAATAGGCAGGCACCACATAAGCACACAGCCTTGACTACAGTAGCCTTCACTTACCATTGTGAACTTACAAAATCAGAACTGAATGAGACAAGGCTTGGATTGAATGAGACAAGGCTTGGATGTCAGTATGAATATCTATTGTATACATTCATAGACTTTATGTAAAAACTGTAAATTGAGTGACATCTTATTGGTTCATAAGGGTAGGATCAGGTTTTACTCAGATTATTTTCCTTACTTTTAGAGTGATGACCAAACACTTATCCAATTGAAAGACAAGAAAAGAAGTCTGCACTATGCATATACCAGGTTTTCACACAGAGGACTTTCGGATTTTGCCTTTCTTATTGTGTGCAATGTAGAAACGCGTCTGCGTGAATAAATGGTGTAGGTATATATAACCACGTCATAACCAGCCCCCCTCCACCCAAATCTACACCGAGGGTCTGGGATTCCGGCCTTTGACCTTGTTCGCATCGACCACATCGAACCCGAGCCAACCAGCAAACTTAAATTACGCAGTGCGAGAATACCATAGGCTTTTAATCAAGGGCTGAGCCAATCGTTTTGAATTTACAGGAAAAATCCGGCATGAATCAACACGTAGTCCTAAATGTTTTATAGTGCCAAGCACTATTGATAGCCACCTCAATCACTGGATTTCATGCAAGGCAGACTGAGATAGCGAACGAAAGCAAATCGGTTAGGTTTCGTTTTTGACATGCCTCATTCAGTTAGTGTTAGCTGCGGTTTCACAAACTCGGTCTACGATGCACAATATTTGATCATGAGGTGGTTCCAGTAGCGCTTAGCAGTTTAAAACAGCAGGGCTACGTGTTGATCCACTCTGGATTATACCTTTAAACATCTCCAGCAATCAATCGTTGCTCAACAGCTGAGATCCCAGACCCTTGTATGAAAAGCAAGGCTCAAACCACACCACAGTTTGGATTAAATGGGGCCTGGCAGCAACAGCTTCGTACTGGAGGTCTTTCTGGTGTCAATACAAACATGTAACCGCACTGCAACTGTGATGGATCGAGTATGCTCTGCTTGTGGTGTGAACTGAGCTTTAGCAATCCAGCAAATCCAATGGCATCACCCAGGAATTCTGTATAGTCACATTAATCAAACCCATGTCAATTTGTGTCATCACATCTCATGGCTAGCTTTGGCAAAAGGACCTTGAACAATTCTTGAACTTGAGATTTTTGTTAAGGGCCAGCCTGTTTCTGTGTTCCTGTTTGTCTC
>JAODXP020000023.1:23056482-23071482 GCA_027497455.2 Sardinella longiceps
CCAGGGACAGCTTATGTTGTGTGTGTGTGTGTGTGTGTGTGTGTGTGTGTGTGTGTGTGTGTGTGTGTGTGTGTGTGTGTGTGCTAGCTATCTATCTCCTCCCAGGACAGTGCGCTCATGACCTCCTCTCTCTCAGTGCTCCACTAAGGGCAACATTTGCAGTAGAGTGTATATGTGCGTGTGTGTGTGTGTGTGTGTGTGTGTGTCCATGTCTTGTCCATCTCCTCCCTGATTAGTGTGTGCCTGTAGCACGTGGCCTCTGTGCTCAGTGCTCGTCCGGGGGTAGCTTTCTTAGCAGCCATGCACGTAGCAGCTGTAGCTCTGGGGCACACAGCTGGTGCTGGAGGCCTGGCAGGGTGTGGAAGGATACGCTCATGCCCGCCCGCCTCAAGAGGGCGCTAGTCTGCTCGCCCCACTCGTGCAGCACCAGCTCGTCACTCGCGCCATGGCACTGGAACAGCTCCGGAAGGTTCTGAGCTCGGCTCTGCTGATCTTCCACAGCCTGGGAGTGCGCACACACACACACACACACACACACACACACACACACACACACACACACACACACACACGCACACGCACACACACGCACACACACACACGCACACACACACACACACACACACACACACACACACACACACAGGTTAGTCCTGAGCAGTGTCATGAAGCCTCATGCATGGATTTAAGCCTCATATTGAGCTGCATGGGGGGTATCCACTACCACCATAGTGTATTAGCTGAGGGCTCAACCCTTAGAGTGGTGAGTGTAAAGTACAATAAGTGGTAAATGAGTGGATGATTCCAAAAACTCTGTAGTAATACATGGATTAAGTCTACTGTAGGACTGAAAACAAACATGGATTAAAGCTAGCCCTATAAAAACTATAAAGTCTATGGATGGATGCTTGAATTAGACTGGTTGTTCCTAGACCAAAGTATCCGGGATTTGTGTATATGTGCATATCAACACCTTATCCCAAATAAGCCCAATACTGGCTATGTGGAGTCAGGATATGCTAGGGGGAGTATTCCGAAAGAAACTGGAACATAAACACCTTATCCTGGTTACTACCAGTTGCTGACAAGGAATTTAAAGAGACATCATAGGAGATAGAACAGCGCTCTTTAAGAGACTTGGAAAGAAGAGCCCAATAAACTATACAATAACTATAGTATAAATACTAGTATTTATCATGCAAATGGGCTTATTAATAACAGTTTCTCTCAGCATAACACCTTGAATATGATTGAAACCAGCCTCATATTGGGAATCCTATACTCCAAAGACACTCCAGCAAAACAATTTCTCTGTCAACTACCAGTAGCCAGCTATGTGAAAGCCAAGCTCAACCACGCGTGCCAGTTATAAAAATCTAGAGGTGCACAACCTCGAGACACGCCCCTAATTTCCGTCACACATCAGTGGGATCCACGTCATTTAGACGTCATGCTGGCGTGCACCAGGGCCCAAGAATGGCAGGCATAAACCTAGAGTAAAGATGCAGTACAAACACTCGGATCTTTTACTGATATACTAGTCCTCATTATGTTTGCATGGGTGTTACAGTATCGTCATCTGTCACCATCAATCTTTTCTTCTACATTAGCCTTGAGATGACAAGTCAAAACCATGGCACTAGAGGAGGGGTTCCCAAACTTTTCCATGCCGAGCCCCCCTCAAATAGCATCACTTTCTGACTAAGATCCACCCCTTTAAGAGACATCCTTAAAAAACACTGATTTATAATTTCTCTGTGTTCAGCTAGGATGACTAAAAGTGGATACATTGTATTTGAGGAGTGACATGAACTAACCAGTCATGAGCACTAATGCCGCTTTTTAATTGTTTATGACTGTTTATCAATGGTATTCAGTGCAGGGCAAACCAAGCTGTTAATTCCATCTCTCCATTGGGAGTTATGGTAAACCAGAATGGATCTTGGACTAATAGGATGTAGAAAGGTGTCATCCACAGTAATCATTACCTGATAGACCACTGAGTCTTTATTGAGGAAGCTGGAGAGAGCAAAGACTCCACCCACTTCTGGGTGATACCTGCAGGCCAGGTGTAGTGCCATGGCTCCGCCCATGGAGAAGCCACCTTTTGAAATAAAGAGGGAAAAAGAAAAGCAAAGTTCCAGGTTAAAGAAGTTCTTCTTCCACTTTTATTCCAGCCATAATCTAAATACGCTGGCCCAGGCATTTCCCCTCAGTGTTTGCTGTTAGTTCAACAGGTTGCTTCAAAAACGTGGGAAGGATTTGGACTTTTCCTGACTCTGTCCAGACCGACAGAAAGAGAGAGAAAGAGAGTCTCTCTCTCCCATCTCCCACTGGTCTGGCTGGGGTTAGTCCGTCTGAAGGCTTCCCTAATGCTGGGGCTAATTCTTCTCAAAGCCTTTGAACAGCCAGTACTTTCAGTGAGCCGGGGACTGGGTCGAGGACTGTGGGTGGGTGGGGGGGTTGGGGATGGAGTGGGGGGGGTTGTCCTTCTCTATTGTGATGGCAGAGAGTCTTTCACTGGGGAGGACCATCTGCTTCTAATTAGCCAGCACGGCTAATTATGCTGTGATTCACTGTCGGGAGGAAAAACTGGTGACAGTCTAGTGCTCCGCTGCAAAATGCTCCCAGACCATGACAAGGAGATTAGATCTCATCCAACTGTGTGTGTGTGTGTGTGTGTGTGTGTGTGTGTGTGTGTGTGTGTGTGTGTGTGTGTGTGTGTGTGTGTGTGTGTGTGTGTGTGTGTCAAGTCTGCTCAGTCAAAGGCGCTAGCATTTATTACGCTTAAAACGGAACCAAAGTCAAGCAACTGGACTCACTCATAATTCAGAGACACACACACTCACACACAATCACAAAAAAAAAAAAACAATATAAAATTTTTGCCACCCAGAATAACAAACAAAAGAAAACAAGAAATCCTACAAAGGAACTGAAGCTTCAAATAAACTGTTGAAAACAACTGAAGAAAGGGAAACGGAAAGACAAAGAGGGGACAGAAAAAGAAAAAGAAAGAAAGAAAGACAGAGTGAGAGAGAGGATAAAAGGGAAAAGTGCAAGCTCGCCCTTAGTTCCACATCATCAAGCCTCCAACTCTCTGGAAAAGGAAAAGGCACCCTCTCTCGAGCCCCCCTCCTTAATCTTACACATCTGGGCGCGTCTGGGCATTTGCCGCACATCTGGGAAAGTGAAGCAGGAGTGCCCGTCACCCCATCACAGTCGTGAGGAAGACACTTCCACCCGCGGCCAGAGGGGGAGGAGGAAGAGGAAGAGGAGGAGGAGGAAAGGAAGGCATGGCCATGCACGGATGGAGAGCGAGATAATGCACACCCTCACATGTTCTGATGACCGGGTCGCTCGCAAGAAAACAAGCAATCAAGCAGCGCAATGAGACATTGCCTGCAAACATGATGATACTGTACATTGTCTCCTCAAAGTCTCCTAAAACAGAGAGATGTCTCATCCAATCCCCCCCCCCCCCTCTCTTTCATCTATTAATTTATAAAGAGACAACCTGTCTGGTCACATGGTCCTGTGATCACATGATCACTGGCGAGTGAGAGACTCCTCACCCTCACCTTCTTCCTCTTCTTTTGTCTACTTCTATCTTTCCACAACTGCTCTTGGGTTTCAGCACTCCTCCCTCACACGCACACCTCTTTGTTGTTTGGGAAGGCCTGCCTGTGTGCATGTGTGTTTGATACCGCATCTCTCTCTCCCTCCCTCCCTCTCTCTCTCTCTCTCTCTGCCTCCAGGGTCTTTCCCATGGACCAGCACTCCTGAAAGATCGAGAAGAAGAAGAAACACACACACACACACACTCACACACACATGCGATGGTCTGCCGACGGCCCTCCTGAAAAACGTTTTCCATGGAAAGTCCTGGCACTTGTCAGGCCGACGGCTCTGGAAGTGGACTCTGGGTGCAGACCACTCTGCTTCTTCGGCGTGCCGAGTGACTCCAATGAGTATTTATAGTTAATGACAAAATGTTATGATTTAGGAAGATAATATTTCAGCAGTCTCGCAGGCACATGTGTTTTTTCAATCAGTTTCTCTGGAACCCAGTTTAGGGGCTTTTCTCTCCATCCACACAAGACCTTTCACACAAAAGGTTTTTTTCCCCTCGTCTGTGTGTGTGTGTCTGTGAAAGACAGCTATTTTGTACATTTAAACATACACACGGCTGTCTGTATGCGAGTATATGTGTGTGTGTGTGTGTGTGTGTGTGTGTCTTAGCTTGTATGTTAACCCTTTCATGTCCCCCAGAGCCAATGGTTATTGGTCCATGGAAAAGCTTGCACTCTCTCACCCTATGGGTAGCTAGCATAGTAACCGACAGGGTGACCCCCACACATTTCCTGTGGGAACCTACCTAGGGTCGTTTTTTTTTTGTTTTGTTTTTTTTAAAGTCTAAGATTTTCACAGCACTTGCACTGCCTGCTTGTATTTCAACATTATTTACATCTGACATATCCTGATAACCCAAATAGTTCAGGATCTAGCGCTGAGGAAACACGAGAAACCACAGAGGCTAAAAATGTTGCTGGAAACTTATGAAAGGGATGAGAAAGTTTGATAAGTTGCATATTTTTGTTTTCCCTCTCTTTTGTTTGTTTGTTTTTAGTGCTCAATTTGGTGGTCAAAGAGAACTGTGGGGACTGGGGACTGTTTGACTCTGTGTATGTGTGTGTGTGTGTGTGTGCGTGTGTGTGTGTGCGTATGTGTGTGTGTGCGTATACATGTATGTGTACGTACATGTATGTGTGTGTGTGTGTGTGTGTGTGTGTGTGTGTGTGTGTCTGTGTGTGTCTGTGTGTGTATGCATGTGAGATGCTTACCAATGACTATCCTGTTTTTGGGAACGCCAGCCTGGATCTCGTCCTGTAGCACGGAGCTGAGGGTGGAACACATGGCATCAACTGAGTCCAGGTGCTCTGGGCAGTCCCTGGAGATCTTGTGACGGTCAAACCACACATTCGACAGAGCACCTCGCATCGGTGTGTATGGCCTCAATGAAAAAAGTACACACACACACACACACACACACACACACACACACAATAAGTTGCCTAATGCCACTGTAACTCAAATTACCAAGGCCCTGACACAGAAAGTGAAAATAAGAGATTTACTATATGCTATAATTTCTAAAAAAAAAAAAACAAAAAAAACATGTATCTGATATTGTATAACCTACTACATTGGTATCCTTCCAAGAATTACACTAAAATGTCAAAAAATATTCAAGGTGAACTCTCATCTACAAAATGCAAAGACATTACCAGTCAAACTCCTAGCCTGAGAATTAAGGCCAACACCAATTAAGAATTAATTGAAATTTGAATTATCATAGACAGTATGTACAGTACACCACTCGTATAGACAGTATACGTCTTGTAAGCAATTGACCCTTCACCAAGCCCCACCCTCCCTGTCTGTCAAGCTTTCCTTGAAATGTGAAACATTTCGAATTTGACTAAATACAAAATATAATCACAAGCACTGTTTTTCCACAAAAAATATGCAATATGTCAGAGAGTGATAATGAATTATGAAACACACAGTATACTATACTAGCCCTAGTAGGCTACTACATAGCAACCCATTAAAACCTGGAGCAGCATCTGTGTGCTCTTCAGACCTGGAGCAGCGTATATGTCGCTTCAATCATTTTGTCCATTTTAAGATCTGTAACCAATGACTTTCAAAAGTACACTTGAAAGTTATGGCCAAGCAGGTCAGTCCAGATGCAAGACAAGGTTGTTTGGTAGACTAATTGTTACCTCCGCCAAGGTGGTTATGTTTTCGCCCGCGCCTGTCTGTTTGTTTTGTGTCTGTCTGAGTCCAAAATAACTTGAAAAATACTTCGTGGATTTGGATGAATTTTTCAGACAATGTGTGTGTATTGGGACAAGTAATGACTGATTAAATTTTGGTGGTGATCCAGAACACCATCTGGAATTTATATTGTGTCTGTGACCATATTGCCTTGGCGGAGGTCTGCGCTCTCCGAGCGCTTTTCTAGTTTGATTGGATTTCTAGCTGTGCAATGTCTTGACACAACTCTGCAACTCTTAGAAGTCAACGTAACATTATGGACTAGCTATCCAGGCCCGGTTCCAGCCTTTTCGCTGCCCAAGGCAAGATTTGAGTTTTGCCCCTTCTTTTCTAGAAAAACAAGTGAAAAACTGAAGAAAAAAGTAATAAGTGAATTGTGATGCCCCCCTGATATTTATGCCCTAGGTGATCACATAGCTTGTTTATGCCTAGAACCAGCCCTGTAGCTATCCATGTCTTCGCACCCATTTAAGTAGTAGTAGTAATCAGCTGACCTTCATTTTTGCTGAAACCAGTTATAGAACATCTACTTTTGGGCTCTTTGTCAAACTTTGTGTATGTCTGTGTTTTTGCCCAGGTTATCTATCAGATCCTTACATAAATTAATTATCCAGCAATATAACTAGAAAAGCGCTCAGAGAGCGCAGACCTCCGCCAAGACAATGTGGTCACAGATGTGTTCTGGGTCACCGATCGACACCAAAATCGAATATACACGTTGTCCGAAAATTTCATCCAAATCGGTGCAGCACTTTAAGAGTTATGTTGTACACAGACACACACACAGACAGACAGACAGACACACGCCGGCGAAAACATAACCTCCTTGGCAGAGGTAATAATTGTAGCAGTGTCCCTGCTGTCCTTGAAGTGATGCAAGTAACTTCCTTCAATAGCTCAACTGCACAAACTTGGTAGTACATCTTGGGTGACATGACTCCACCAATCCAAATCCTTGACAGATCTCAAGAGGCTTTACACTGTTTGTGCTAAATTTGACTTTGCCTAATTTACTAATTAACTAAGCAAAATTATGATGACAAAGCAAAAATTGTCTTAATAGGCAGGTTTTTGATGGGAGTGCTTTTGTTGGAATGATCGAATCCCTGTTCTTTTCTGCACATAAAGAAAACATGAATACAGGGCCATAGACTTACCTGGCAGGAGCTGTGGGATAGATTATTCTGATATGGGGGAACGCCAGATGAAAAGTATCTCGGACCCATGCCCGAAGCCCCAGTCCTGTGTCTCCTACACAGGAAGAGTTCATCAATAATCTTCAGTTATCATTTAGGCCTATATCACACATTGTAATCTTGTTTCTAACAAGGCTATGCTTTTTTGGAAAGATTGTGAACTTCAACAGGCTACATCACCCTCCTACTCAGAGACAGAGATACTTCAATTGTTCTTGGACTCAAACAGCACTTTCCCCTTTTGGTTTGTTTTTACAATGTCTATGAGGCGTGACATGCTTGTTCTGTACAAATGTGTTTGAGAGAAAAGGGAGAGTTGTTTTATTAGCCTAGGTAGTGGGAAGCTACACCCACCCTTCATTTGTAAGGGAGGCCGTTATCATTTATCTTAATTTATCCCGAAATAAATAAATGAGGACTAAAGATAAGCAAATCTTCACAAAATGAGCCGTGAACTCTTTAATCCCAGGTCAAGAGTTTTCCCGAGTAAACTATCTGAGCCCAAGAAAGATCAAATGTAAGACAACCACACAACTGATTACAACGAAAGTCCATTCAGGGGTGAACTACGATTCACATCGTTTGTGTACATGTCCTTGTTACGTTATGCTAGTAGCCTGATGCACGTATGAATTAGCCCATGTTGGCTGTCACAGTTCACCTTCACCTCGTCCTCCTTACAACTGACTTCGGCGATAATAAAGAACACTGTATGGTGACATGTTATTTACATTAAACACCTTTAATGGCTAGTGTGAGGAAAGAAAATGCCACCTGAGCCATGAAGGAAGATTATCGATGCTGAATGTTTTCCTGTTTGAGACACAACACATCTGTGCAGTTTCTGTGAAGCAGCCATGCCGGAGTGCGGAAATCTCGCGATATCTCAGGAAGTCACGGAAAAAAAAAAAAAAAAAAACATAAATGCAATGAATACAGTAGGCCTGTCTGCGTTTCAGTGGGCCAATGTTCGCATTTTGTATTAAAGACAAGCAATTGAATTACAAAATGAAAAGAAAGGTAAGAATATGTATATATTAATATATATTTGTGTGTGTGTGTGTGTGTGTGTGTGTGTGTGTGTGTGTGTGTGTGTGTGTGTGTGTGTGTGTGTGTGTGTGTGAATTTTGGCTATTATCTGGAGCCCATGCCCACCTGGAGAGAAGGAGTGGTGTTAAAATACATTCCTGTCAAGATGAATGTGGCCTGTTGCACTCCAGAGGTACTGTTGCCTAAATGGCTCTACTTTTAGTTCTCCAACTAGTATAATATAGGCCTGCCCTGAAGAGGACTTATCTTTTATTTTTAGTGCTGTTTGGGGCTCTGTCGCAAGCCAGGAAAGAATGAATTCTGTCTGATTAGGGGCCATCCAGGCCCATGCTGTGTTTTAACACGCTCTATCATGGACATGGTGATTTAGTGGAATGTCTGGATCTGCAAATCAGTTTAAACACATTTTAGGGTCTTATCTTTTATAAACACAGGGCTTTTTTCGAAAGCTGTTTCTGGTAAGCTTCAGTCGTCCGCACGCTGGTGGGACCACACAAACAGTATCCCAACTCTGACCTTGACAGTGGGAGAGCGGGAGATCATGGTTCACGAAACGGCAGTGTGTCCCTCCCCCAGAGACAACCAGGCTCCTGTACCGTTCCGAAGTCACCAGACCTGTGCCCAACCCGCTCTTAACAGGCCTAGATCCACTCCAGAGTCCACCATTATCTTGGACTAATATAAATCACAAAGACTGTGATGTCAGATTACTGTATAGATCCTTTCAGTTCACACATCGCATACTGTACATTTAATGTGTTTTATATGTTGAAGAGACAATAGTGGAGTGGATGCTGTTACGCAATGCAGAGAGACTTTTTCAGACATCAGGAACCACTTCATGGACAGGGCTTGCGATTCATGCCGCATATCTTCCCCCTTACGTTTGGCAGACAGCAGACGGTCAGAACTTCACTCCATCCAGTCCTGGTCCAGATGCTGAGATAAAGACCTGGACCATGTGGCCGTCCCAAAACCACAGTAAGTTCCAGTTATTGTGTTCCTTTCGTTTAACCTACTTCACAAACGTCTCCACTCCAATCCTGCGTTTCCTGAGGATCCTTAGACAGACCCAGATATGCCCAGTCCATCACAGCACTCTGAAGTCATCCCAACTATTTTTAACCAACCTATCTGTATGCAAAAATATGAGCTTCGCTCTTGGCGATGCTCAAACAGAGCAGGAATGCAGAGACTAAGCTGAATTTCAGATATTGCATAGATATTTGCAGAGGCAGCTCCAATCCAAGACCACTACTGATCACAGTAGTCAGCATGCTTGTGGGATACCGACACTTCAGAGTGATCTATCTAGGAAGGAAATGAATTAATTATCTGTGTGTGTGTGTGTGTGTGTGTGTGTGTGTGTGTGTGTGTGTGTGTGTGTGTGTGTGTGTGTGTGTGTGTGTGTGACACCGGGATGGTGGTGGGACTGTGTGTGTGGTTGGGGGTGATTCACATTCCACCCAATACGTCAACTTCCAAATCACACTGCCAAAATATTATATCATGCCTGAAACACTACAACACCCTCAGCATTTCAGCTAACACACACACACACACACACACACACACACACACACACACACACACACACACACACACACATACTGTAGAGGATGGTTCCGCTGGAAGAATCTAACTTTAACAGAACAGATGTGGTGGGGGCCAGACCAAGGCCCCAATTGGGCCAAGTCCATTATGAGAGCCCCAGACAAACTCTATCATCATCGACAAGCAGCGTCCTCATTTCACTTGTTTCCACAAGGGTGCAGCCTTGCAGTGATATCTCCTGCATCAGCAAGGACACACCACCTTGCAGCTGTGGCATCTAGTGGACTTGTTGTTGAGTTGTTGCTTGTAAGTTGTGATAGCATCTATTCGGTTACCCAGTATTTTGGACAAGAACTGACAGTAACATATTTCTGCATGTAACGTGCATGTTTTGACCAGCAGGGATTCAAGGGAATCAGAAAGGCTTGCTTTAAGTTGGCAGAGATATGCTCCTATCCCAACAAACCACATTTATTAGAAAAATAAATAACTTTATGATAATACATTTGTGGTTTTCAAATTTGTAAAAAAAAGTCCATTCATTTTCATTCTTTTTTTCTTACTTGACCATGTCACTGCAAAAGTCTGAATACAACATACGGCTTGATTCCAAATACTGGTAATCAAAAGCTGTTCCCCAGTTTGGTCCAACACCCATCCATCGCACCACACACACACACACACACACACACACACACACACACACACACACACACATACACACAGGCTACATGCATGAATAAATATGTTTGCTTTGAAATGCATTCTTGTGGATTTAGCTGACGCCTCCCCTAAATGTATTTCCAAAACAAGCTGTGAAATAAATCAGAGTTTCTTCGTTATGACATTTGTAAAGGGGCAAAAAAGCATAATCATTACACTGCTTGCCTTACACGGGCTGGGAGCGTGGGATGATTTATACGTTTGATATGCAATGCGTCTTTTTCCCCGCTCAAAGCGTAAGTCATTAGCTGGTGACGTACAGTGGAGTGTTGATGTATTTATGGACTGGAGACTTACAGACACCGCAGTCTTAAGCTAAATGTGAGTAGCTCTCTCTGCCAATACGTACAGTACTCACAGCAATACGCTACTGCGACTTAGAGTATAATTTAACACACTGCTTTAGAATAAACGGTGAATGGATTAGTATGTGTGTGTATGTGTGTGTATATGCATGCATGTAAATATTTGTGTGTGTGTGTGTGTGAGAGAGAGAGAGAGAGAGAGAGAGAGAGAGAGAGAGAGAGAGAGACTGTGGATGTGTGTAGACAGTGTATGAATTACTATCTAAATAGTGTGTTTGAGGGAGCTTGTGTGTGTTGATGTGTGTGTGTGTGTGGGTGTGTGTGTTGGCAGGGGGGTCTGTGTAGAGTGTTACTCATAGGAGGCAAGGCTGCTGTGCTGTGAGGGATTGCAGGTTGATTTATAAGTGCCTGCGCTACCAAAGATACTCTGGCGCTACTGTCTGCTGGGGTGAGTGTGTCGCCAGCAGTCCCACTGTTTACTGTTTATAACAACCAATCTCCACACGTCTGTCAAAGAGCCAGGCCAACTGCTGGGCCTTGTTCACACAGTTGGACCACTCCCTTCATCACAAGCATGCACACACACACACACACACACACACACACAGACACACACACGCACACGCACACGCACACACGCACGCACGCACGCACGCACGCACGCACGCACACACACACACATAGGCTACACAGACACTCACTCCTGCTGATCCAAGCAAGCCTGTAATGCATATTACAAGACAGACAGTGTAGGTCTGTACGCAAGCACAAATGCCACCAAAATGTGCCACACTTAACATCGGTGTGTGTGTGTGTATGTGTGTGTGTGTGTGTGTGTGTGTGTATGTATGTATGGTTACATGTGTGCGTGCGTGTGTGTGTGTGTGTGTGTGTGTGTGTTTACAAGTGTGTGTGAGTGTGTATTATCCACTGGACGTAATATATAGACACACAAACACACAAAAGACACACACACCTAAATTGAAAATGACCACTATCCTATGACCAAGGTGGCCTCGCTACCAGTTTTACACACACACACACACACACAGAGAGAGAGAGAGAGAGAGAGAGAGAGAGAGAGAGAGACACACACACAGACACACAAGGCAACAAAGAGTCGATCTGTCTTCATTTAGGGTCTGAAATCCCCCAGCACGGCGAGCCAGACGGAGTCCCTCAGCCCGTTTGCGCTTTTTCACAGGCTAAGAAAAACAGCAGTCACTGGGGCCTACAGGACAATCCCTGCCTCTGTTAGGAGTTCACTCTGCTTTTATCATATTGGAAAGTCTGACCACGGAGGAGGAAGCACTCCATGACTACCGTGATTTTTTAGCCGCGTGTTTTTCTTTCATTCTTTCTTTCTTTTTTCTTTCTGCCTTTCTTTTTCTTTACCTTCCTTTTCATCCTCGTCCTCTTCTTTCTACTGTTCATGATACCTTTTTTATGCGCTTCTTTTACCTTTTTTTCTTATTTTGTTTTCTTTTTCTTTTTCTATTTTTCTCCTGTAAAACATGAGCTCATCGTCCAGCTCTCAGGGGACTGTCACAGCTCACCGTTTAGCATTCATCAGTCCTAGCCGATGAAAGCTCCCCCACCCCCAGCCCGTCCCCATCAAAACAGAGGAGGGCGATGACTTAAACAACCCGCTACTCTCCCAGTGACTTCAAATTGGAGGTGACTCATTTTTGCCCTCACTGCGAGGTGTGGATAACCTGGGACGCTCACAACACATGAAGGCAGACATGAGCAAGGTGAATGTGCCATGGCAGCTCGGTTAGGTCAGAGCGGATCACGTTTAATACAACACAGGCATCTGAGACCAGATATGACTTTCAGATGGTTCCACATTGACTTGCCTTCCCAATAAAGCCACTGCTAGACCTCCCACAATGACCCTGTGTGGAGCCAAAATTCCTCTTCTTTCAGCTCTCGCTTGTGCCTGCTTGCATGCCTGTGTGACTCTTGCAGCTATGCCACCAATACCCACAGGCTGGCCGTGGCACAGAGTTTAGTGGCCAGGTTACTTTCAGTGGCATTGAGTCACAATAGAGTTGCCATCCATCACTATCCATGAATTGCATGTGACTTTGGATGTCAGCTTGTAATATATTACCCATGAGCTCATCTTACTGAGTGTTTGCAGTAGGTTGTCATTGTGTCATTCTGTAGCTGTCTGTGTCAGTGTAAGGTGCCTTGAGTAAATGTACTTTATGAATCTTCCTTAATGAGAAGAATGATCTTTACTTTCATGACATCTCTCACCATTTCATGTTTCTAATACAAGTTTCTGGTGTTCATTGGCAGCCATGATTCTTCAGCCTTCCTTTTTCCACCCACCTGAATGCAAGGGTGTTGCATCTGTCTTCTGTAATGTGTTGTGGATTAACTTAAGGTCTTGGTGGGGTGGAGCAAAATATGTGTGTGTGTGTGTGTGTGTGTGTGTGTGTGTGTGTGTGTGTGTGTGTGTGTGTGAAGGGAGGTGGGGTTGATGCGTTCAGTTCATTCCAATGCCCACACCCACTCATCTTGTAGGCCTGTGTGTCCTGCATCTACCTCGACCACCACCAGCACAACAGTGCTGCCGTAGCATTATCGTAGCCTAGCATAGCGCTCTCTGTCCTGGCCTCTCTGTATTTATGGCTGCACATCAAAGCCCTGCATTGTAGCTCAGCCAAAGAGCACCACATAATTCAGCCAACATGAAAGTATGGCCCCCGTCGTAAAATTTCGTACAAGGTTAGAAAAAAAAAAAAAAAAAAAAAAAAAACACTTAAATAAACATGCGGAACCATAACAAGGTTTAAAGTATGGAGAACAATACCTCCGCCCGCGCTTGCCCATGTTCATCTAAACCCAGAAGAATCAGCTGCCGAAGGTTTTGCTTCTTAATACGAATAAGTGTGTTTTCATTATGTGTCCAATCCTTAATCGCATATACCTACAGCGTTGTTGTTGGAGGTATTGGGTTTTGGGAGAATGTGCGCAGGAGGCCAAGGAATTTTTTGGCAACAGGATTTTACTTTCTGGGGTTTTGCTTTGATGTGGATCAACCTACTCTCCATTCCTTTTCGTTTGCCTGGGAAAATTAGAAGCATACGTGTGAGTACAAAGGTCAGTAGCGAAGAGCGAGAGAGAGATAGATGGAGAGAGAGAGAGAGAGAAAGAGAAAGAGAGGGAGTGAGAGTACAGTTACTATGGTTCAGATCAGTTTGTGTTAATTGTGTTCTCCCACATAGACGCTTGTGAAAGGGCAATGAGAGTTAAGGTAGCATAAGCCTACTGTATGACTATACTTACCTTGCAAAGCTAAATGCTGTAACAACAGAAACCACTAAACAGAACACACACTTTTATTTTGTTTAGTTTATATAAAAGGGACAATGCCCTGTGGGGAAAAGACAGATTATACTAATAAAACCAGAGCTTTCACATGCATGTTTGCATGTCTTCTTGATATGTTTTTGTGAAATCTCTTCAACTGTTTGATCTGTTTGCCCCACGAGAAGTGTTTTGCTGGGGATCTGGCTCTCCTGCGGTTGAGCACTGCTCTTGATTAAGCCCCTGCCTTGCCGTCTGACTCTTAAACTGAGGAGAGAAGCAAATGATTAAATGACCACATCTGCACAGTGATAGTTTAGGCAATCTGCCGTAATTGAAGTAAAGCTGTTATTAGTTCTTTGTCAATTTGGCACACTTAGTAAGGCTAATAGTTGCCAGTGGCTTGTAACCAGCAGTTTTATGGTTAAGTTGATTATGCTTAATCAAACATAACCTACTGGGTACAATTTTAGCTGGAAACATTCCTTTTTAACTAGACACACACACACACACACACACACACACACACACATACACACACACACACACACACACACACACACACACTCACATACCTATTATAGTGTGCAGAATACTAAAGTGGACGTTAGCTATAATTCAATTTCATTCATGCATGTCAACATTTCAAAACATCGCAGTGAAGTGTACTGAGGTCATGCATCCTGTGCCCCGATCAGGTATCAAAGTGTCACCGTCCGATATGGACTCATGGTCAGGGGAGACAGCCTCAGATACGGAAACATGTCAGTTCCGCACGGCCTTTCAATGCCAAATTACTGAGCATGACTTGCATACAGTAGCGAATTGGGCTTTCATTCAAAGCAAAGATATTCAACTTGACAGTGAATACGCAGGGCATAGAACTGATTGTTTCTGCTGCTGACAAATTCCATTACAATGTAGTAATTTTACACCATAACTAGCTAAGGCAGATATTACATAATTTAATAGGTATGAAACCCATTAAATACTACATATTAGCTGGT
>JAODXP020000023.1:23076482-23081482 GCA_027497455.2 Sardinella longiceps
ACAAAGAGAGGGGAAGTGAGGGAGAGAGAGAGAGAAAGAGAGAGAGATGATCTAATTTGCAACCTTCCTCCACTCCACCCTAACGTTCTGTTCCCAGATCATTAGATTGTGATGGCTTCTCCCGGGGGTCTCCGTCTCTCTCTCTCTCTCTCTCTCTCCTTCTCTCTCTCTTTCTCTCTCTCTCTCTCTCTACTCCGTCACTTCTCGACCTTCCCTTTTCGCCTCTCTTTGAAATCAGACCCTGGAATGATGAAGTTATTTATTATTCTCTGCCTGCCCGGCACCGGAGCGAGGGAAAGAGAGAGGAAGGAGAGAGGAAAAGAGGGCTGGGAGGGAGACTAAAAAAAGTGATTTTTGTTGAAGGAAGATATTGTTCCCCCCTCCCCTCCTCTCCTCTCCTCTCCTCTCCTCTCTCCTCGGGCCGATATCTTTACCCTGGGTGATTTTCATTCCAGCTTGGCTACTGGACGTGCGGTGGCCAAATGTTGATCTGGCGGTTATGCAGATTTCAGGCCCGGAGAGAAGACTGCCTCCCTCTTATTCCCACAGTAGTGGAGCGCAGAGTCAAGGCCGTGTGATTCATCAAAGGCTTACATTCTCCTCTCCTCTCCTCTCCTCTCCTCTCCTCTCTTCTGCTCCCTCAATCTTCACTCCTCTTGTCCTCTCCTTTCCTCCCTTCACTGCTCTTCCCGTCCTTCTCTCTTCTCCGTTTCCTCTCCACTCTTCCTTTTCTCCTCTCCTCTTCTTCCTACTGTTCAATTTTACTCTTCTTTCCCACTCTGCTCCTCCTCTCTTCTTCTCTCCTCTCTCCTCCCTTCTCATCTCTTCACCTCTCCCCCCTGATCTTTTATTTCTCTCCTCCAGTCCCCCTTTTAGCTCCTCCTTTCTTCTCTTCAGTTCTCCTCTCTACTCATCACTCCTCCTCTCCTTTCATCCCATCCTTCACTTTTGCTCTTCATCTCCTCTCCTCCTCTCTGCACTTTGCTCTTCTCCTGTTCTCATAGTAATGGCTGTGTATGAGAGGAGAGATCTGTCCCATTTCCACTTCTATTTCTGTTAGATAGATAGATAGATAGATAGATAGATAGATAGATAGATAGATAGATAGATAGACATACTTTATTTAGCCAGAAGCAAATGAAGGTGTCCAGTAGCTTATAAACAGTAAACATACGGAAATGCAGACACACACACACACACACACACACACACACACACACACACACACACACACACATATACTGTATATACACACACACACACACACACACACACACACACACACACACACACACACATGGGTATTTCAGAAATACAATAATAGTAAAGTCAAGTGAGGTTGTAACATGTGAGAGGACCATTGTGGAAAGATGCAGAATGCAGATTGTTTTTACAATCTCTCATTTGGTACAAAAATCTATAGCTAGGTGCAGTTCCATTGCATCCACAGCTATGTTTTTGTAGATGTTTAAAATGTTAGCACGCTAGGTCACTCTCTAAATGGATCGTTTGTCATTTTTGGACCAAATAAAAGTCCCCAAAGCACAGAACTCTTATCTAGGTAGAGACATGATGGAGTCCTATTTTCCTTTCATACTGAGCAGTGTTATAATCGCAAGAAAAGAAATAATCTGTATGCTACTAATCTGGCAGTGGTTTAAACCAAGCTCACGGTGGTGGTGTTTACTACATCATATATGTGTGTGTATATGTGGTTGAGTGGAAAATGTGTGTGTGTGTGTGTGTGTGTGTATGTATGTGTGCATGCATACGTGTGTGTGTATATATACAGTGTGTGTGTGTGTGTGTGTGTGTGTGTGTGTGTGTGAGTGTGTGTGTGTGTGTGTGTGTATGTGTGCATGCATGCATGTACGTGTGTGTGTATGTGTGAGTAAATGTGTGTGGGTGAGTTTGTGTGTATGTGTGTGTGTGTGTGTGTGTGTGTGTGTGTGTGAGCATTGTGTGTGTGCATTTGTGCATTTTGTTTTCTTACCCTTGCCATGCCACATTTCCCTGCCCTACCTCTCCCCTCTCCTGCCCCTGTTGCTGGGGGGCATCTATGTTTAGTTGCCCCTCTGGGCTGGTGCAGCTTCTCTGGGCTGCCTGGATCTCCACTCCCTGAGCGCCACAATGGACCCAGCTGGGCCTCGCCGACCTATCGCTTTCGCCCGACTCAGCACAGCTGTTGGCTGCCGGAGAGTTCCGGAATGGTGCGGCGGCCAGGCGAGTCGACGTGTGATGGTCGAGCAGACGGGCAGGTGCACCCGTACGCTCGCTCGCTTTGGCGGCCTGGGGGATCCACCGCCCACCCGGAGCTGCTATTCCCGGCACAGCGGGGGGGATGAATCGGATGCTGCTAAGTGAGACTGGGAATGTGCCAGGATAAAAATGGGATGCCCCCTCACACAGTGCCCCTCACAGAGACATGGGGGTGGGGGGATGGGGGTGGAGGGGTAAAGGGATAGATAGAGAGAAGGAGGAGGAGAGAAGGGGAGTTAGAGAGTTGCTATGCCAGATAAACAGTATCTCTGAAGGAGAGAGAAAGAAATAGCGAAAGAAAATCAAGGTGTATGAACTGTATGTGTTCATTACTATAGTGGGAACAGGAAAGACAAAAGTTTGAGAGAGAGAGAGAGAAGAGAGAGGGAGACAGATAAGAGAGAGAAAAGTCATTCTATTGGGACATTTGCAGTGAGCAAGAGAGTAGTCTATATGGCACATGTGGGCCAAGTTGAAACTGAGGACATGAAACTGAGAAAGAAAAGAGAGGAGAAAGAGAGATGTCCCACGAAAGAGAGTGGCACAGAGGATTACAGACAGAGAGAATAGAATCAATAAAGAGTCTTCAGGTGGAACTAAAAAATAATTGTTTAACTAGATCTGACTTTTATGTGCCTTGCACACACACACACACACACACACACACACACACACACACACACACACACACACACACACAGGCCGAGCCTAAAATTGCCTAAATGTCCGGCTAATTTCATGGCTATTGGGAGGGGAAACTGACCATTAGGTTCAGGTGCTGGGGCCGGGAGGCATATCTGCCCAGGAGAGATTCCTAGCCACTACTCTGTCTGAGGGCCCATGGTTTTAGGTTACCTGCTCATGTGAGACTGAGACCATGTGTGTGTGTGTGTGTGTGTGTGTGTGTGTGTGTGTGTGTGTGTGTGTGTGTGTGTGTGTGTGTGTGTGTGTGTGTGTCAGAGAGCCTCATGTCGTCTTGTGTGAGATACAGGGATCATATTGCTGATATGTGTGTGCATACATGTGTGTGAGGGCTTTTTTTTGTGTGTGTGTGTGTGTGTGTATGTGTGTGTGTGTTTGGATGTGTGTACATGAGATACTTGAAGATTGAGAGAGATTCCTGACAGTAGTCTGAGCTGAGCACTGAAGCGTGAGAGTGTGTGTCTGTGCAGTGTGTGTGTGTGTGTGTTCTGTGTGTGTGTGTGTCTGTGCTGTCCTGTGTGTGTGTGTGTGTGTGTGTGTGTGTGTGTGTGTGTGTGTGTGTGTGTGTGTGTGTGTGTGTGTGTGTGTGCGTACGTGTGCTGAGGTGTGTTATGTGTGTGGAGACTCGGGTCTGTGTGTGTGTAAGTAGGGTGCATATGTGAGAAATTGAGGACAGAAAGTGTGTGTGTGGGTGTGTGAGAGAAAAAGAGACAGAGAGAGATAGGTGTATGGTTGTGTGTATGTTTATGCTTATGTAAGTGTATCTCTCTCTCTCTCTCTCTCTCTCTCTCTCTCTCTCTGTGTGTGTGTGTGTGTGTGTGTGTGTGTGTGTGCGTCTGCCCATGTAAGTGGGTAAATGTGGTTATAGGCCTACTGTGTGTGTGTGTGTGTGTGTGTGTGTGTGTGTGTGTGTGTGTGTGTGTGTGTGTGTGTGTGTGTGTGTGCCCATGCTTTGGGGAGTGAAGGGTTATAAATCTGTGGCGTCAGTGACATATGAGGGCCCAGGGGAACCCCCGCTTTCTGCTGCCGTCTCTAAGGGGCGGCACGTTCCTGCACACTCCATGAAGCAGAGGTCAAAGGTCGTCAGACTCATTAGTTCAGAGGTCGTTAAAGAGGCAGACGAGGTCACTGAGTCCACAGGTGCTGCGTAAACAAATACACTCCCAAGAAGTTACAATCATCTCCGATGCCCACAAGGCTCCATTTCATTGGTTGAGAGGACAGAACAGAACTTTATTCATTCAAAATAAAACTTTTGTATGGTGTGCTACGATAAATCTTTTCCTTGAAGAATACATTCCCTCTGATGTGTTTCAAGGGCTTTCATAACATTTTTTATATTTATTTGATTTTATGTATTTATTTTTTATATATTTATTTATTTTATTTATTTATTTTAGTGATATGTTTGAATTTTAAGTAGAAAATAATGATTTGTTACACTTTCAACCCAGGAATCTGCCAATGTTATAAATACAAATAAAGTAATGTTTGCTACTATAGCAACTGCCCACACCATGGCAACCTGCTTGGAGTGCTCAGGTTCCATTGAATTGCACTGATGGTGCTGGAGACCTCGGACTGTGTGTTGCAATAAAAGCCATTTCCTCCTCCAACAGTCCTCTTCTCTCTCTCTCTCTCTCTCTCTCTCTCTCTCTCTCTCTCTCTCTCTCTCTCTCTCTAATACTTATTGCACATTTTCAGTAGGATGCTGTTGCTAGGTGTCAGGCCGTGTATTCAACAGCTGTACATGACAACAGTGAAAATCAATGCGTCAGGCGGTAGCCCAGCCGAACCCAATCCGTCCTGTTTGTGTTGCAATGCCGTTCCCCCTGCGCTCCCACCATTGTCATGCTGACCTGATTTATAGTCAGATCAAACGCACGCACCGACCAAATCCTCACCAGATTACTTCAAGGCAGCCTTTAGACTCGTATTTTTTTGGGGGGGGCTGATTTTTTCGAGGAGGGGGGTGGCTAGGGGGGGTGCAGTTCAGTGCGGGGGACCTGTAGATATAAAATCATGATTAATGGAGATTG
>JAODXP020000023.1:23093982-23096482 GCA_027497455.2 Sardinella longiceps
TCACCGTGTGGCGGAGGAAGTGCGGTGCACTTATCGAGGATGGACACGTTTCAAGACGCTTGACAAAGTTACTCAACTGAGTTAACAAACTTGGAAAGTATGGCCACTTGTGGCCAGGCTTTTCATGTTTGGTTAGATTTCATGATCTTCGACATGTTAAATTCATCATAGTTAAAATGAAAAGAAAGGCAACGCAGGGAAAGTCACTTTTTCCATTCCCTCATCACATTGACCTCAGCTCCAGTGAACTAGGGGCACATTATGTAGACACACACACACACACACACACACACACACACACACACACACACACACACACACACACACACACACACACAAAGAGGACAGTCTGGCAGTATCAGTGTACTGTAAAAACGTCTGGTGGGTTTAGTAAGGGAATGATGATGTCGCTAGTTCCTCCGTGAGTGTCTCCTCCATTGACCACCGCTAACTCCGGGAACACTGCATCACGGGAAGGCTGCTATTTTCCACTGGGAATTTTGAATCCTCTTTTCCACTTCTTGACATATGCTAGACACACTAATCCACTATATATTGGCAGAAGCAGGAAGGTATAAATATTATAAATATGAATACTGTGCCATTCATCAGTAGGAGCTGCCTGCTGCACTGCACTTATTTCAGCGGTCGATGCGTACATACCACACTCTAACCCAGCCAAGTGATCGCTAACACAGGACACTGTGATCATACTAAGAAAGCGCTTGCATTCATACATTTTTCTGATTTGAAATCATTGGGGTCGCATAGTATCTTAAATCTTTTCAAAAGTAATTTTAAATAGCAAAAAAATATTATGAAATAATAGTTCAGTATAATGGTGAAATGTGCTAAATAATATTTCATATATTAATATTCAAGTGACCAGGAGGTCTGTCTTTCACAAATAGGTGCCAACTATGGAATACCTATGATCTATTGAATTCCACTCACACCTGTGGTTAGTGGTATGGGAGGATGGATGCACTGGAGGTGTTGGGGGAACTGTTTGAAAAGGTCGCTCTCTTCCATTCTGGGCCAGATGTGGGCCTTATGTGGGAAAAAGGTTGCTGTGCTCAGTGAAATTGTACATCACGTACATACACATACACATACACATACAACACAACTCTTTTCATGTACATGCCAATAAAACATGCCAATAAAAAAAAGTAAAAAAAAAACACAAAACCATATTAACACCATATTAACTGCCCCCCTGTTTTAACCTCATAGCGGAAGAAATTGAGCAAAATCAATGTATAAGCCGTGGCTAATAGTCAGGAAATTACCGTACCAAAGATCATGGAATACTGACTGCTTTCACCCTCTGTGCTTTTAATGTAATAGTAGTAGCAGTAGTATTCAAGAGTAATAAGTTTACAAAGTGATAGCACATTGTAAATAATGTAGTATTTCTCTAACTGCAATCTCTCTCTCTCTCTCTCTTTCTCTCTCTTTTATTTATCCTCCACTCTCCAACCCCTATCCCTCGCTCCCTTGCATTCCTCCTTGCATGCCTCTGCAGGGTATCCTATCCTGTGGGTGTCTGTCCTTTCTACAGCCTTATTAGAGTTTCTATTTAACAAGTGTTTCCCTGTGATGTGAGTCACGTCCTCCAATCCTGCCGCAGTCAGACGCTGAGCACCTCATGCCCCAGGAATGGCCAGGGGTTGTCCAGGCCAGACGCAGAGAGAGAGAGAGAGAGAGAGAGAGAGAGAGAGAGGGGAGATCCAGGTGACACCCACGCCCACCAAGTCTATTCCCAGCAAAAACCAGGCAGAGAGAGGAAAGAAAGAGCAAAGAGGGGGAGTCAGAAAGAGTAAGAGAGAGAGAGAGAGAGAGAGAGAGAGAGAGAGAGAGAGAGAGAGAGAAACAGAGAGAGAGGGCTGATGTTACGTAGTCATTGTTTGAGCCCACGGAATCCCGGAGCCTCACACTCATATTTTCCACACCATGTTAATCCGACGCTAAGCGCTCCTGGCTGGCTAGAGTCTGGTGTGTGTGTGTGTATGTGTGTGTGTGTGTGTGTGTCTGTACTTGAGTGCATGTGTCGGTGAGTGTGTATTTGGTATGTCTGTGCATGTGTTTGTGTGTATTTGTATTTGTGTGTGTGTGTGTGTGTGTGTGTGTGTGTGTATGCATGCCTGTGCATGTGTGCACCAGACTGTATTTGTGTGTCTATGAATGGCTAGGTATGTGTTTTTGTGTGTTTTGGGTGTGTGTGGGTTTGTGTGTGTGTTCTTGCGCCTGTGTGTGTGTGTGTGTGTGTGTGTGTGTGTGTGTGTGTGTGTGTGTGTGTGTGTGTGTGTATGTGTGTGTCACTGTCGCTGAGTTGATCACCAGACAGAGACGGCTAAGGGGACAGAGAGAATCAGAGAAATAAAAGCAGAGGAAAGGAAAGAAATAGAGAGACAAAGAGAGACAGAAAACAGAGAGAGAGAGAGAGAGAGAGAGAGAGTAAGAGAGAGAGAGGGAAAGGGACCAGGGGCTAGGAGGG
>JAODXP020000023.1:23118982-23141482 GCA_027497455.2 Sardinella longiceps
CATGTTGTCTCCCTTTCTCTCTCTCACACACACACACATGCGGGCACAGAAACACACACCTTCGGCTGTAAACTACATCACTGCCTGTGTGTGAATGATGACATCATCCATCATTATTCCTCGTATGCAGTGAATTTGCTGACATCACTCTCTCTGTCCATCAGAGGATGGGGTAGCTTGCTGGTCATTTCAGGGGCATGAACGTCATCTTGGACTGCATGGAATTGTTTGGCGGAGTCCATTATAACGTAGAATGATGGGGGGGTAGGGCAGAGGAGACTGGCAAGAGAGGTCCCTTTTTCATTGGCCAAACTCAAGCATGTGGGAGGGGTTTGGGCAGATGGGGTAGGGACTTGTGTGGTCCTGATTACTGTGTCTCACAGCAATATTTGGGCATTAGAGTGTATGTATGTGTAGTGTATGTGCTTGTGTGTGTGTGTGTGTGTGTGTGTGTGTGTGTGTGTGTGTGTTCATGTGTGTGAATGTGTGTTTTGTGACCGTCACATTTCATTACAGTATCAAATTAAGAGTTCTGGAGAGACAAAACAAAACAAAACAAAACAAACAAACAAACAAAAAAAATCATCATTATCAACAACAACAAAAACAACTCTACACATACCTGCTTATCACTGACTATACAACTAAAATGCCTATCCCTTCTTCTAATGACCCTTACAATAATGAACCGCCTTCAGTCCGACCTTCTCTCCAGCCCTTAAGATGTGAATGCGTTTGCAGCGACCGGCCGGCCACATTGGCCTGCCATTATCGTCCCTATGAACCCCTTTAACACGTACAAAAACAACAACGCTGCGTCGCCATTCGCTTTATTCCCTCAATGCAGAGAAGAGGAGTCCGATACATCTGTATGCTCCCGGCTTCTCTAGATTCATTCACTCTGTGTGACACACAACCAGCAAAATACTGTACAGCCCTCGGCACAACAGAGGTCAATACCAACCTGAAAACAAACACTGGTTTTCTTTTTTTTTTTTTTTTAAATATCACTTGTCATTAAAACGAGGGAACAAAAAAATGAAAGGTAAGAAAATGAAAGGTAAGAACAAGTAACAACTGGGTTTTCATTTAAAAGGATGTGACAAAATGACAAAAAACAAATGGAAAGAGAGAGAGAGAGTGATAGAGAGAGAAAGTAAGGAAAAGTATTGCTGGCTTGATTTTTTAAACTGTGAAAACAAGGGAGTCTGGGTTCTGCTTCTGTTTCACATAAAGACACTTAACTCATATTCTTCCAGTGTTTTGCTGTACTCATTTTTGAGTGTGATGAGTGCGAGGGAGGAGGAGAGGTGAAGAGACATGAGGTGTGTTATTGGGGATTTGTCGGCGCGCACACACACACTCACACACACTCTCTTCTGACTCCGTGTGAGGGTGTGTGCCTGTTTAAGTGTGTGTGCGTGTTTGTATGTCTGTGTGTGTGTGTGTGTGTGTGTGTGTGTGTGTGTGTGTGTGTGTGTGTTTGTGAGAGAGTGAGTGTGTATGGCTGTTTGTACATGTTTATTTGGGTGTGTATGAGAGCCTGTTCACGTCTTCTGTTTGTTTACGGATGTGTTTGTACCTTGACTTCCGCGGTTGCACAGCATGCTCTAATATCTGTGCAAGCGAGAAAACATGAGGGTGTGTGTGTGTGTCCATCCATGTGTGTGTGTTTGTGTGTGTGTTTGTACAACTGTCTGGCGGTATTCTTGTGTATCCATCTGTGCGTGTCTTCATGTCTGCATGAGTATGGTTGGATGTGTGTGTGTATGTGTGTGTGTGTGTGTGTGTGTGTGTGTGTGTGTGTGTCCGGTTCCTAGCTGCACTTGCAGGACTTGACTATCATGTTGGAGAGCTGCTCTATCTTGGGGGTCTTGCCGATGAAGTAGAGGATGGTCAGGGGCTCCAGGTCCTGGGACACACAGCAGGGGGAGGCGGAGGCCTCGGGGTTTATGGTGTTATACAGGCCCAGCACCTAAGGGAGAAGAGGAGAGAGGGAGAGGGAAAGAGGAGAGGAGAAAGGGTGGAGAGAGGGATTGAGTCTAACTTTTGCTCTGATTTGCTGGTTTGGCAACCTAAGTGTGTCAGCAGACCACAGGCAAGGACTTTAAATATCAATGTGTATGTAGGTGAACAATCCTGATGAAGTTTACAGTTAAAAAACAGTGAAAAAAACGGTAAAATTCCACCAGTGTGTTGTGGTTACTATTAATTGTTTAGTATAGTAAAATGATCTGCAGTTTTCCAGGTCCCCACATTGCTAATGAGATTAGATTTGACCTTTGACCTCTTGTCAAGCTCTGACCCCTCACCTTAGTGTGCTGGGTGTCGGCGCTCCACAGGTAGGGGCAGGCGCCGGCGCAGAAGTTGGCATGGTAACCCTTGGGCTCGTGGATCCACCGCCAGCCGAGGTCCTTCTTGAAGTCGATGTAGAGCGAGCGCAGGCAGCAGTTGTCCTGCACATTCCTGAGGTAACACACACAGGAGAGACACATTTGAGAGCTGTTGTATTATGCTTACAATGCTAAACTGATGCATTTGTGTGTGTGTGTGTGTGTGTGTGTGTGTGTGTGTGTGTGTGTGTGTGTGTGTGTGTGTGTGTGTGTGTTTGTGTGTGTGTGTATGTGAGCTGGAACTGAACTGAACTGAACCACACCCCTGCACCCCTCCACTATCTACTCTTAAATTACTACAGCCACTGCTGTAGTACAAGTCTACTTACACCCTGTGTGTGTGTGTGTGTGTGTGTGTGTGTGTGTGTGTGTGTGTGTGTGTGTGTGTGTGTGTGTGTTCTCCCTGACCTGGAGCAGAAGGCAGCGTCCAGGGCTCGTTTCTGGCGGTGGCTCTTGTGCTGGGACTCCAGTCGGTAGGAGGGCAGCAGCATGAGAAGGAGGTGGGGGGCCTGACCACTGTGTCTCTGCTTCTTCTTATACATCTTCACATCCCCACTGTCATCAATACCTGCCAGTCCACCACACACACACACACACACACAGACACAAACACACAGACAGACACACACAATTGTTTATTCAAACCCACCAATAATATTTTGTACAGAGAGGATTCAAATATGTCAGAGATGGTAAGCGCTTTGGTACTCAAGGATGCAGAAAATATCGCCTACTGCACGCTAACATATAGCACATACAGTACAGACCAAAAGTTTGGACACACTTTCCCATTAAATTATTTACTTTATTTTCTTGACTGTTGCCTACAAAATAAACAAACTTATGAATGAACACGTGGCATTATGTACTTTATGTACTATAAAAAAAAGGTGTGAAATAACTGAAAACATGTTTTATATTGTTGTTTCATCAAAGTATCCTTCTTTTGTTTTGATAACTGCTTTGTCCTCTTTTTATTTTTTGGATGAGCTTCAAGAGGTAGTCACCTGAAATGGTTTTCCAACTGTCTTGAACAGTTATTCACTCCCAGAGAAGCTAAGAACTTGTCGGCTCTTTTGCCTTCACTCTGCGGTTCAGCTCACCCCAAATCATCTTGATCGGGTTCAGGTCCAACATTTTGTCATAACCTCACACTTTTTTGTTAAGTACATCATTTCATATGTGTTCATTCATAGTTTTGACGCCTTTTGTGAGAATCTACACTATAAATTGTCCTGGAAATAAATGAATCGCATTGAATGAGGGGGTGTGTCCAAACTTGTGGTCTGTACTGTACACACACACACACACACACACACACACACACACACACACACACACACACACACACACACACACCATCAGGATACATTGATCACATCAAGGTCTCCAGAAGCCTCCTGTTCCCAGCGTATGACCACACCACACCACACCAAAAGGGCATTGAGTTTTCCTATCCAAGACAAGGGTCATGAAGTCCCTTAACCCCGAGCAAATGAATGCTTTCCTGTACTGTGACATTGCTCTGAATAAAGTCTATTGCCAGTGGAAAAGCTATAAAAAAGGGCCATATCTGGCAAGGTGTCTGGTCTGGCCTGGCCAGGGTCAGCTTCAGCTGCATTCCAGGACAGGAGTCCCTGCAGGCAATGCTGTCACCACCACTGGAAGGAGTTATTAAAGGCTAGGGAGGGGAATTAGCAGGTGACAGGCAGCGAGAGAGAGAGAGAGGGAGGACGCTGAAAGACTAGTGTCAAGAAGCTGGTAGATTCACACACACACACACACTCACACACACACACACACACACACGCGCGCGCGCACATGCGCACACACTGACACGCATGCACACATAACTAATGCACACACACAAATACATATCTAAAGATGTTCAGTAAAAAATACCGAAATACACACACACACACACACACCAAAAGGACCTATCTATACATGCAAACACACACACACACACACACACACACACACACACACACACACACACAGAGAGATGGGCACACAATAAACTCAGTGGAACTTACCAGCAAAGCGTGTCTCCAGCTCCTCACTCTTATTGGGGATGATGTAGTTATTTGAGGGCACAAACGTGCAGCAGGGGCAGTGCAGGCTGATCTTGAATCCACTGTTTCTGTCTGGAAGGAGAAGAGGAGAGGGAGCAGGAATGAGTCAGACCAACTAATCACTGGCAGAGCAATGAGGTCAAGCCGAGTTCTAGCAGAGCACTTCTGACACCGCTGTGGCTGAGGAGGCTGAAATGCAAACACACACACACACACTCACACACACACACACACACACACACACACACACACACACACACACACACACACACACACACACACACATATACACACACAAACACACGCACACACACACGTGCACATAGACACAAACAACTCTTTCTCACTCATTGGCATGCTCTCTCTCGCTCTCTCTCTGTCCCCCCACACATACACGCGCACACACACACACACACACACACACACACACACACACACACACACATCAAGCTGTGACAAGTCAAGCACACTCTGAAACCTCCAACTTTCCCACAGAAACACACTGGTACACACATAATCACATGCTCATATAAACAAGCAAACTCACTCAAACAAGTAAACAGAAACACACACACACACACACACACACACACACACACACACACACAAACACAAATTCACACACTCTCCTACGCACACATTACCACACGTGTGCAAACACAGATAATCACAACCACACACACATTTCCCCTTCTACTCCATATTGGAACAGACACCTCGAACCACACCCAACCAACACATACAGTCTATAACAAGTCTTTTCCAAAACATGGTTGCACATCCAATTACATTCATAATGGCAGTTACGACATACTCACACACATAAGAACACAACTCACATTCTCTCTCTCTCTCTCTCTCTCTCTCTCTCTCTCTCTCTCTCTCTCTCACACACACACACACACACACACACGGGTCTTCCAAACCACTTCTGTGTATCCAACTACTGGAGTTAAGACAGTGTATAAACACACACACACACACACACACACACACACACACACACACACACACGCACACACACACACACACACACACACACACAGAAACACACATACACACACACACACACACACACACACACACACACACACACACACACACACACAAACACTCACACACAAATCAAACGTTCCCATCCCAAACACACTGACTAAGCAGTCTCCCAGGGCCATGTCAAACTCCCTCCTACTTCTCCCTCCGCCATCTGTTTGCCTTCTGGCCTGACTGCAGCCTGCCTGCAGATCTGCTGCACTGCACTGCTGCCTTTGTTTACACGCTCACTACAGGTCCCTGCTGCACTGACCACCACATTTACACGCTCACTACAGGTCCCTGCTGCACTGACCCCCACATTTACACGCTCACTACAGGTCCCTGCTGCACTGACCCCCACATTTACACGCTCACTACAGGTCCCTGCTGCACTGACCACCACATTTACACGCTCACTACAGGTCCCTGCTGCACTGACCCCCACATTTACACGCTCACTACAGGTCCCTGCTGCACTGACCCCCACATTTACACGCTCACTACAGGTCCCTGCTGCACTGACCCCCACATTTACACGCTCACTACAGGCCCCTGATGCACTGACCACCACATTTGCATGCTCAGTGCAGGTCCTGATGCACTGCTGTCTCTGTTTACACGCTCACTACAGGTCTCTGCTGCTCTCACACCTACATTTACACGCTCACTACAGGTCCCTGCTGCACGGAGACCCACATTTACATGCTCACTACAGGTCTTGATGATTTGCTGCACTGTTGCTTCTGTTTACACACTCACTAAAGGTTCCCTGCTGCATTGATCCCCACATTTACACACTCACTACAGGTCCCTGCTAGCCTGACAAGCCAGACTATATCATAAGAATGTATAGTCTGAAGACCACTGATAGACCGTGCCTCAATGGAGGGGCGGGTGATTGCGTTGTCTTTCAAACTGCCTCTCCACGTAGCGTTCCGGCCAGTGGTACCAGCTGGTGTATCAAACTTTTCCCGTAGTCCGTTGGTAACACGACAAAGACATCTTTTTTCAGAACAAAAGACTTCAGTGCACTTTCTTGTTTCACTTTCAAAGAAAATGGCAAGTGCAATTCGTCCAAAACTAAAGCCAAAGACGATTCTCTATACGGCTTACGATTTCCTGTACACATACCGCGCTGTGATTGGTTATCCGCCGCCAGAGTCAGGATACAACGGGTTTCTATCAGGGGTCTCTAGACGTATCCGCTGTGCAAATTCAAATTTGCTACCGCTAGGGGTACGTCTAGAGTTCTAGGCTAGGTCCCTGCTGCTATCATACCCACATTTACACACTCACTATGGGGCCTATTGTAGTTTGCTTGCAGACCTGCAGCACTGGCTTAGCTGGCCACCCTAGGAGCACCCAAGGGCAACAGGGGCAAGGAAAAAGTGCCGTACTCAGGAAGAAACCTTGGGCAGATCCACGGCTGTATTTACTATCTATCCCAATGAAATCCTCCTTTAATGCATCCTACATACCAGCCACAGACTGTGATTACACACACTAAGCATGGATGGGACTGCTGTTCAGACTCTGTTTACACCACACACAGTCCAGGCTCCAGCGTTCTGCTTTTTCTGCCCTAGCCAGAGGCTCTGCCACCTGTTGGTGTGGTAAACACAGGTGACTGCTGCTCCTGAAGAGATTCAACAGAAGCCGGCCCATTCACCTCAAAAGCTCATCGCTTCTTCAGAGAACATTCTAGAGTCCCCTTCATCCTTCTAGATTCTACACTACACATCACTTACTCAGAGAACATTCTAGAGTCTCCTTTATCCATCTAGATTCTCCGCTACCCATCACTTTTTTAGTCCCCTTCATCATTCTAGGTTCTACACAGCGTTTTGCTTGATTCTGGGAACTCATAACTTCTTCAGAGAAGTTTCTAGATTCTGTAGAAATGAGACTTTTCTACACACATTCTCTCACAGTCTCAAGTAACACATGTTGAAACTATGTCTCCTGTTCGCCTGCTTTTTTACTCCCAACTTTATTTCCATTTGTCTGTGCCGTTCTCTTCTCCCTCCACCCCATTCTTTTTTTTCTCTCCTCTATTTTGCCTCCTTTTCTCAGACTTCCTCTCTGTCTCCCTTCCTCTCTTTCTCTTTATTTCACCCTCCCCCTCTCAGCCCTTTTTCTACCTCTTTTCTCTTTTTCTCTCTTTCTCCCTCTCTGCCTCCCACCTTTTTCCTCTCTTTCCATCCCTCCCCCTTCATTCCTAGACTTCTTCTCTGTCTCTCTTTCCCCCCTTCCTTCCCTCCCTCCCTCTTTCACTGTGTCTCTCTTCTTCACTTATTCTCTACTTCTTTTCCTCTTTCTCTCTCCTCTGTCTCATCCTTCCATCCCTCCCTCCCATCCCTACTCACCTCTGTGGAGAAGCCATTCGCTGACGGCCTCTGTGACATCAAACGAGAGCCACTCCCCCTCTGTGCGCGTGCGCACCACCTTGCTGTCGATGTAGCGCTGGGTTGGCGACGACGCGGGCTTATAGCTCAGGATCTGTGACAACACAACCGGCAGGACAAAACAAGAAAACATGTCAGCAGCTGCTCTCTCCTGCTGCACACACTCTGTCTCTCTCTCACACACCACACACACACACACACACACACACACACACACACACACTGTCTCACACACATACACACACACATATATACACACACACACACACACACAGATGGACAAACAATGATGCGCGCGCACGCACACACATATGCATACTCACACACAGACACATGCACACTCATATGCAGATACACACACACACACACACACACACACACACACACACACACACACACACACACACACACACACACACACGTGTACACACACATGCCCTGTCTCAGTCGCCTGGGGAGACACTACAGAGGTGGAACGTGAACCGCCACTCATCCCACGGTTCAGTTACACATGTCTGGATGAACGAGGCCCCTACACACACACACACTCTCACACACACACACATACACATTCCAAAACCTTTCCCAACATACACACACACAGAGATGCACACCCTCACACAGCCACATACTAAAATCCATCCTAACACACACACATGCCTCGGCACATACACACTTACATACGACTAAAATGATCCACACACACACACACATACACACGCACACACACTCCCTCCCACTGAGGCTCCCTGATCGATTGAGCAGGTCTGGGAGAGAGCTGTCGGCGTGGAAACAGATGCCGGACAGATCGCTGCTATTCCTCTGTCCTTCATGGACGTCTGTTTACGTTGGCCCGACACTCCTTAATGTGTTAAACACTTCTCTCTCTCTCTCTCTCTCTCCCTCCTTCTTTCTCTGGTTTTCCCTTCCTGTCAGCCCTCTCTCTTTCTCTGAATCCGACCCTTTCTTCTATTCATCTCTCTCTCCGTCTCTTACAGTCTATTTCTCCTGCTCTGTCTGTCTATCTATCTGTCTGTCTTTTTAACTCTCTCACTTTCTCACTCTGTCTACTGTATGTCTGTCTGTCGATACTGTCTGACGTATACTGACATGGCTGCAATGTTAACATATGATCCAAAGCAGATACCAACACAGAAATAGATGCCTATCTTTCTGTATCACCATACATTACTATAATGTTCAACAATAAAACAACAGCAATGGTCAATGAGTGTCTCCAATCTCTAGAAATGTTTATCTAATCTTATCTATCTGTATTCAGAGGGCCAAACACCCAGGAGGTCTTTGATCTTTCTGCCTTCAACAGCATCTTCCAGGGCCCAGGCCATTCAATAACTTCATGGCTAGCTAAAATAACTAGTCCAATATCCTTATTATATCCATATTATGAATAAATTATGACAGCCCTGGCCCGAAAATGACCGTCAGCCCTATGGCCAGTCAATGCTTGCCTTCCAGGCAGCAGTGCCGTAAAGGCAATATCCCCCCCAAATCTAGGGGTAGGGTAAGGGTTAACGGGGTTATTGTAGGTTTAGGGTTAAGGTAGTGCCTTTCAGACAGCGCTGCTAAGAGGTGTTGTTGAGGTCAAAAAACACCATCGAGCCACTCAGGACATGAAGGCACCTCCATCCCTGAATATGAGCCCCACCTGATACTCAATCCAAAGAGAGAGAGAGAGAGAGAGAGAGAGAGAGAGAGAGAGAGAGAGAGAGAGAGAGAGAGAGAGAGAGAGAGAGAGAGGAGGATGTATACATTGTGTCATATAGATCAAATCTCCCACAGGAGAAAGGACCTATCCATCCCAGCATGCACCAGCACAGAGGACACCAACCTCTCTACCCCAGCTGTGAACTAATAAATCCCTCCCTCCGTGAGGGGAGTAGCCCTCTCCGAGACAGTTACTATGTGTTAAACATGCTCTTATCTCTCTTGGGCGTGCACCTATATATCCTAGTAATCTTTAACATAAACATCAGACCGCAGAAAAAAAGGAGAGAAATGCAATCAGTCAGGGTAGTGTACATATACTGTGTATGTTTCAAATGTGTGGGTGGGTATATAAATGTGTAATGTGTGTGTACATGTGTGTGTGTGTGTGTGTGTGTGTGTGTGTGTGTGTGTGTGTGTGTGTGTGTGTGTGTGTGTGTGTGTGTGTGTGTGTGTGTGTGTGTGTGTGTGTGTGTACGTGTGTGTGTGTCTGTGTACATGTGTCTGTGTGTGTGGCTGGCTATCAGTTTATCTTATGTGGAGACAAAAAGACCTCCTCCCTCCCTTCTCTTCTCTACTACTCCCTCTTTCTGTGGTCCTCTCATCCATCCATCTCTGCCCACCTGTCATCTCCTCCTGTGCCTCCCTGCTCCGTGCTCCTCTCGGCGGGGCTGTGTTTGTGGAGGAGCCTCGGCCACCCCGGCCCTGTGTTTACCCCCACCTGTCCTCCCAGCCCACCCATGGGTGGGGGTTCACCCTTCACCCTTCACCTGCACGCTCTGGCCCATGTGGAGAAGATAGAGCAGCAAAGCCAGGCTTAACAACCAGCACTCTGGCCCTATAGAGTCTAATAAATGCAGTCTGGATGGAGAGAAGAGGAGAGAGAGAGGAGTGGAGAGAAGGAAGAGAGGAGAGATGGAGGACAGGGAGAAAGAGGAGAGAAGGCCCTATAAAAGGCTACTTTCTACTATGTAGAGTATTAAATGACTTGAGACCATAGCTCTATAGCAGACTAGTCTACAGGACTTCAGACCACAGTCCTAGCCTCACCCAATGGCAATACACTCTCTCTCTCTCTCTCTCTCTCTCTCTCTCTCTCTCTCTCTCTCTCTCTCTCTCTCTCTCTCTCAGCAGAGCAACCTGCAGCAGAGTTACCACTGAGCCACAATATTTCCCCCCAAAAACACTACAAACAGCACTATTTTTAACAAAGTGCTAACTTCATTTCCAGTATAGAAGATGTAAACAAGTCATGTGATTCTGCCAAGGGGAATGCCCAAACAAAGGGAGAATTGCAACAGTACATAGAAAACACACACACACACACACACACACACACACACACACACACACACACACACACACACACACACACACACACACACACACACAGACGTTCATCAGTGAGGAGAGGCCTTGTGGTTTTAGAGTATGCTGAAGAGGGAGAGTGTAAACAGCCTCATCCAAGCCATCAGCAGACACTCCAGTTATGATTTACTGTGGGACTGAGTGCAACTACTGCTCCCTAGTCAAACTACACCCAAAGCACATGTCTCTCACACACACACACACACACACACACACACACACGCACACACACACACACACACACACACACACACACACACACACACACACACACACACACTCACACACACACACACACACACACACACACACACACACACAAACTAAACAGATTTTCCCAGCTGGATCAACCACAGCAGCACATTGCAAATGAGACTGTGCAAATTGCTGAAAGCCTTTTATAAGGTGCTGGTGGGTTTAGGCTTACAGACGGGCTTTTATGAAATCAAACTTCATTTCATTTTTGGGGTAAATCTGTGGCAAAACACTGACAGAGAAATCAGTCTCACACATACGTATGCGCCTAACTCTAAAACACTTATATCTTTTTGCCTCGACTTACACATGCGCGCACGCACGCACACGCACACACACACACACACACACACACACACACACACACACACACACACACACACCGTTCTTTCCTAACACACAGCCCAAGGCATTTAGGCTCATTTTAGCATCTACATACAGTACACACATCTACACGCCCTCCATCCCACACACACACACACACACACACACACACACACACACACACACACACACACACACACACATAAATTGTTGTACCTGATAGAGCTCAATCCTCTGCTCTGATACGCGGGCCTTAGGGTTCTGCAGCCTGAAGACCCGGAGCTCAGCCTTGACCAGGTTGGAAGCGTTCTTCTCCATGGAGCTCACGTCAAACCTCAGGCGTCTGAAGTAGGGGTTGTAGTGTGTCGGAGAGATGACGTCTACAAAACACAAATACACACACACACAGGGAGAGAGCCCGTTACTGTGTATGCACGTGCGCGTGTGTGTGTGTGTCTTTGTGTGTGTGTGTGTAAAAAATTGAGAGAGAGAATGAGAGAGAGATGTGGAAAAATAGAGGGAGGGCATTTGGAAAGGGAGAGAGCGCAATGACTGGAGAAAGCATGAACAGCTTGCGTTCAGCTCAGTCAAAAAGTGAAGCCATCAAAAGCAACTAGATAAGTTGGCCAGTGCTCTATTTGCTCTCCATGCTCTGGCTCCAAGAAGCACTTACTGTGCACACTCTGGCTCCAATTTGGACAATATGGCCCACCAATTTTGGCCTCACTTCTCCAGAGCGTAAGTGAATGATGATGTCATGCTGTCCATGATTTCGACAGTCACTGGGTGAGGCAGTGAGGGGGGGAGAGAGAGAGAGAGAGAGATAGAGAGAGAGGAAGAGAGAGAGAGAGGGGGGGCAGTGATAGAGGAAGAGGGAGTGAAAAGGGGAAAGGGGGATAGAGAAAAAGGTTAGAGATTGAGGGTTAGAGGTGAAAGGTCAAAGTTCATCCCATTTGCACCCGGCTTTACAGACCGAAAAAAATTAATCAATAAATTAGTCAGTAGGTGAAACACCATGGCTAAATCAGTATTCCTACTTCAGATTATATGGACAGTATGCCACCTGATACTGTTTCAGGATCACAGGATCAGAAAGACATGACAACCTATCATTCTTGTCTCACAGCAAATTGAACTCAATCCCAATTGATTTATGAGGTGGATTTAACCAAGATATTTGTCAGGAAAACAGTTTTCCTGAGAATTCATTGGCACAATTACAGTACATTCAGAGGGTTAGCCAGCTCAATATGACAACATCAGGCTAGCTATCTAAATAGCATAACATGTTGATCCATTTGACAACATAGTTGAGGTGGAGTTGTATTACAGCGACAAGGGCAGGAGAATAATGGCTCCTTGTCTGAGGCAGAGACACTAAAGATGTAAACAAACGCTTTCCTGATAAATCCATGAAGGAATTTCTGAATATGTTATTTTTCAAGATCAGTGTTTACAAACCAAAGAACAGGAACTCCACAATTCTAATTTTCAAAGAATTATGTTGAATGACAAGGTAACAAACAAGATAAGGCTCTAATGGGAAATACTTGTGCTTTTACTCTTTGGCGAGGGAAAATGGCGTCTTGCAAGTAAGAGAATGTGTGTGTGTGTGTAACTATCTCTTATCCATCTAATCAAACTTTGAGGCTGGTGAATCAACCTAAAGTTCTTTCACATTGTATATTTAAACCTTCATTTAGCCAGATGCATTGCCATTCCATTGAAAACACTGCATGTCTGATAACATGAAACAATATGAAACTGGCATAAAAGCAATAGTCTGCAAGCGTAAATGTCATTTAATATGCATTGAGACTTCTCCCAACTTCCTCCATCCCATGGACAATATATCCATAGTGTTCTAATGTAAAGTATGGGAATTACTGGGCATTGCTGAAACAGTGCATCCCAAAAATATAATAATGCAAAAAAGAGTTTTGTTGAGAGGTGGGGGTTAAGATGGGGGTGCCCTCTGATCCTATTTAGCACGTGGCCTAGAACCAGACCAATAAGCATTTGGAAGAAATAGAAAGAGAGCTGCATAAAGAGCAAAACACTTAAGAGAGTGAGAGCACACACACACACACACACACACACACACACACACACACACACACACACAGAGACACACACACACACACACACACTCACACACACGCAAGCCACGTTAAGAGATTGGTTTCTATTTTAAATCAAAGACAAGCTCACATGATCCCCATTAGATTTGTATCTTTTATCCATTCATCGCTACGGCTAATTGTCAGATTTGAAATGGATTTCTGGCTCCATCAGCCTAATGCTGCCCAATAAAGACGTCAAGAGACAAAAGAAACAACCAGACATGCAAACAATCCAACAGACATGCTGCTTCATGGTGGCCCATTTACATGATTCGTGTCATGCTCATCCTAACACACACACACACACACACACACACACACACACACACACACACACACACACACACACACACACACACACACACACACACACTTCCGAAAGCACGGCTCATGAAACTGTGTGTGTGTGTGTGTGTGTGTGTGTGTGTGTGGCAAGAAACACGAGCCAAACAAAGGCCTCTTTAGATCCCACAGAGAGATGAGTTTAACTAGATGAGATTTCAGCAAGTTGCTTTGGCCCACCAAACACCCAACTTCAAAAATGTGGCAGGTTTAATGACCTGATACAAAGCAAAGACAGCAAAAATAACACAATAATAATAAGACAATGGAGCTACACATCTGGCCCAAAAAAGCAAGCTAATGAAGACGTTTCAATACCACATTCAGCAATTCTGAACTTTAAAAAGTTGAAACTATTGATCGAACCCAGACTCCAATAATATAATGAGCCAAAGACCATTACTATCATGACGGGTATTTAGTGAATAGGAGTGAGCTATGATTGACCAATTAAGCCGTTTTCTGTTCTCTGAATGCAGCAGTGGCCAAAGAAACCCCCTGTCTGGTTTCATATTTCTGTCAGAGGCTATTACGCTCTCAAAGGTACCGCGTGTGTGTGTGTGTGTGTGTGTGTCTGTGTGTTGAAATCACCTCAGCAGCGGTGCTGTCACGCGAGGGTCACCCCGGGTTAGTGCATATGGTTTGAGTGAAAGCCAAGTCAACTGGGCTCACGTAATCCTGTGGACCATGTGTGTGTGTGACTGGTGAGTGTTTGACAGAAACACACACGATGGAGGAGCCGCTTCACATGGAAACGGTGTGTGTGCATTAATGTCCGAGACTTTTAAAGTGACCTCTCCTCTGAGGGAGCTGCACCACCTGCATGCTTACAGGGGAATCTACGCACCAGTGGCATGTACACAAAGCAGGACACATGGAAATGCGCACACACACACACACACACACACACACACACACACACAAACACGCACAGTCGCACACACACACACCGACATTCACCCACACACACAGTCAGTAAAGCAAGTCAGTAAAACACATATAAAAAAGAAAGGAAACAGAGCATCACATGGTGAGAGAGAGAGTAACACACAACTTACACAAATACACACACACACACACGCACACACACACACACACACACACACACACACACACACACACACACACACACACACACGCGTCTGTATGTGTCTGTGTGTGTGTGTGTGTGTGTGTGTGTGTGTGTGTGTGTGTGTGTGTGTGTGTGTGTGTGTGTGTATCTGACATACACATGGCCAGAGTTAAGTCAGCCTCAAACGGTGTACGCCACAAAGACGCTCCCTATCCCGGCCTACTCTGCTCTCCTCTGCTCGTGATGGAGGAGCCCAAGCCTGACTGCCTGCCACACAGTAGCAGCACACACAACACATAACACAGCACTCACAGGAGGCTTACACTAATGCCTGCTTCTAAGGGCCAACCACGAGCCGCGTGTCACTCACTATGCATGTGTGTGTGTGTGTGTGTGTGTCCATGTCTCTGTGTAAGCAAGCATGTGTAGTCTTTGTGTTTATGTGTATGAGTCCATGTCTGTATGTCCATGTACATGTCTCTGTATATGTGAGTGTAAGTGCATGTGATGTGATGTGATGTGTGTGTGTGTGTGTGTGTGTGTGTGTGTGTGTGTGTGGGGAGCACAGAGGGCTTTAGCCCGGCCTACCCAGTGAACCATTATGAGGCCTGAAGCCCTAAATTGATGCCTGTAATGTTGGACAGAAGCCCGGGATTAGGGCTGCACTGGTGGTTTGTTTAAAGACCATATACAACCATGTCCATAAAGTGTGTGTGTGTGTGTGTGTGTGTGTGTGTGTGTGTGTGTGTGTGTGTGTGTGTGTGTGTGTGTGTGTGTGTGTGTGTGCGCGCGCATAGAAATGTGATGAGATGAGAAAATGTGTGTGAGTGAGGCTCAGTCGGAATGTGTTTGGTGTGTATATGCATATATGCATAAGTGTGTGTCTATACATTAGATGCATGCATGCAGAATGTGTGTGTGTCAGAGACATAGAAAGATGGCTCTGGTGTGTGTATACAGTATGTAGGCATGTGTCTGTGTGTGTGTGTGTGTGTGTGTGTATATGTACGCATATGTGTGTGTGTGTGTGTGTGTATATGTACGCATATGTCTGTGTGTGTGTGTGTGTGTGTGTGTGTGTGTGAGTGTGTGTGTGTGTGAGTGTGAGGGGGACACTTCTCTCAGTAGTGGTAGGGGTAAATGCTTGGCAGCTGCAGTGGAAGTGAGCAGGACTGGAGGGCCGATGAGGGCCTTCAGATAATAATAAAAAAGAATTGCTTGCTGACTACTGTGTGAGGGGAGACACCCGCGTTAGCAGAGGAGTTATGCCGCTGACGCACGCAATGCTAATCAGCCACATGTGGCCATGGGCCGTGTGTGTGTGTGTGTGTGTGTGTGTGTGTGTGTGTGTGTGTGTGTGGTGTGTGTGTGTGCCCACAGAGAGCAATACTTGTGTGGGTATCTCTGTCTCCCTTACTGTGTGTCTATGTGGGAGAGAGATAGAGAGAGAGAGAGAGTGCAATATTTGTAGGCATCTGTGTATGTGTCTATGTGTGTGTGTGTGTGTGTGTGTTTACATATTAAATTTGTTTGTATGAGTGTGCGTATGTGTATAAATAGGCATGACTACACCCATAAAGCGTTATAATGTTGTTGTATAAGCCCTACAAAACTATTCTAATGAAAGCTTGAATGGAATCACAAATGTCTCCATAAAGGGCATCTGGTGACTGAACCAAATGTTCTTTATGTGACATAAATTGCTATCATTATTGAGGAGTAATAGATGCTTGATGGTCATTGTCATATTTTTTAAGATGTATTTGCTTACATTATAACAATGTAATGAAACCGTTATTAGGCATTGTGAATACTTTATAAGCCTTTGTTAGTTTGTAATGCTGGGTTTGTGCAACAGTGGGCTTGCGTGAAGTGTTATCGAGATCTGTGTGTGTGTGTGTGTGTGTTTGTGTGTCTGTCTGTCTGTCTGTGACTGTCTTTCGGTGTGTTGGTATGAGGGAGAAAAGAAGCAGAGAAATAACTTAGGGAAACTTGTTCACTTGCCTGGAGTTTGCGGTGTGTCTGCTGTTTGCTTAAAAGAGCCCTATAAAACTCATTTCCAAAGCTGACAGCTCTGTGAGGAGGTATCTGCTAAGAGGCACAGCAGAACCAGTGGAGATTCTGTGCAGCACAAGATGCATCAAGCGCATGAACAGTGTTATATATATATGGCGTAGTAACACCAGATAAACAACAAACAGTCATGTCAACAGATTACAGACCACTGTCACCATTATGAACCAAGTCTCACATTGGCATTGGCCTGGACAAAGGCATAGTCAACTTGGATACTCCATTTCAGTACTGGGGAGAGGAGGGAAAAGAGATGGATGAGGAGAGGGATAAATAGAGGAGGAGATACAGTGTGTGTGTGTGTGTGTGTGTGTGAGAGAGAGAGAGAGAGAGAGAGAGAGAGAGGCAAGAATGGCGTCCACTGCAGCAGCAGGCAACTTTGACCTACATGTAGCCCAATAATTTGTTTTTGTTTACTGTGGCCACTGATGTCATCCATTTACATCCTATTCAACCAGTAAACATCAAAACCATCACTGCAGAGCCAATTCACTCACACTCACACACACACACACACACACACACACACACACACACACAGAGAGAGAGAGAGAGAGAGAGAGAGAGAGAGAGAGAGAGAGAGAGAGAGAGAGAGTCTTCAATGGCCAGCTTTTTTCTGACACACACTGACACACACTCTCACACACTCTCTCACACACTCTCACACACACACACACACACACACACACACACACACACACACACACACACAAGCCGCTGACTCACAGACGTGTTCTGGCCTCCTGGCGAGCCAGCCTGCCCCAGGTTGGAGTTTACACACACGTGTGCAGCACCAGTGTGTGTGTGTGTGTGTGTGTGTGTGTGTGTGTGTGTGTGTGTGTGTGTGTGTGTGTGGAGCAGTAGCAGTAGAGGAGCCCCTAAAGCTGCATGAATGAGGGTGCTGTGCCTTCACCAACACTGAGCGCATTGACCAGCGGAGAGAGAGAGAGAGAGGGGTGGTGGGAGAGGGGGAGAGAAGGAGGAAGTTAGAGAGGGGGAGGAAAAGAGAAGGAGCGAGGGAAAGAGAGGGAGTGAGGGGAAGAGAGGGAGAGAGGGAAAAAGGGGGTCAGGGGATCACTGCTACTGAAGGAAACCCACACAGAACACAGCCATGGTTTATTCAAACTCTCCCTCTTACGCACATTATACAAACTGAACTGCACACACACACACACACACACACACACACACACACACACACACACACACACACACACACACGCAAACGCACAGAGGCATGTATACACTCATACAAACCTCCGAAGATTGTCTGACATATATACACAAACATACACACACACACACACACACACACACACACACACACACACACACCACATGCAAGCAGTCCCACACCCATTTGCACATCCAACTCCCTTCATACACACATATCCATAAACACATGTATGACATATGGCCCATTTATCCTCACTTAGACAATTACACATGTTGACACATATACATACATATTGTACATGAATGTACACACACACACACACAGACACACAGACACAGACACACACACACACACACACACACACACACACACACACACACACACACACACACAAACACACACATATACAAATGCACACAGTACTAATTGATGATGACAGTTCATTGTAATTTCACATAAAACAAACACAACAGATGTGAGCTAATGGAGAAACGAACATACACTTGTGGGTGTTAATGCTGAAAACTATACATACATCTGCACTCTTCAAGCACACACACACACACACACACACACACACACACACACACCTAGAGATGAAGAAAAAGAGAGAAATACACAAAGGCCATTTCAATAGACTTCCATTATATGAACCTTAGCTGTTTCCCCACGGTTTTCCATTGAACATGCCACATGCTATCCGAATATAATGGAAGCAGTTTAACATTCTATGCTATCCCAACATAACCCAAGTAGTTTACTACTCTATATGCTATATGCAAACATACTGTAAGTTAAGAAGATGTTAAGGGATCAGAGAAAAAAATTCAATCATTGTTTTTTTTTTTATCACAAACTGTCAACAGAGAGATCGAGGGACAGAGAAACACACACACACACACACACACACACACACACAAAGTGTTCAGTGCTGATGGGATAGACCACGTAAAAGTGTAAGACACACAGAGTGGTTTATGTGTGGCTGTGCACTCCCATGGTGTGTGTGTGTGTGTGTGTGTTAGTGGTGGGGGGCTTGCGGCTGAGTCACGGGGTGCAGCTCTGATTTAGTGAGCCGGGGATTGGGTAGTTGTGAGGCGCGTCGCGTCGTGGCGTGGAGCAGGGTGGCGGTGTACAGAGGGAGCACAGACGCCGACCGCATTACCACTGATTTATGGGAACGTGACGCGAGAACGAGCCACCAGTGCTGGCGCCAGACGGGGGAGCCGGGGAGAGTCACTGCGGCAACCCCCAGATTAAGACACCATGATGGTGGTGATGTCACAACAAGACTGACAACTAACTGCACACACACACACACACACACACACACACAGATACACAGTGCAATTCTATCTCTCTCTCTCAGACACACACACACACACACAACCATACACACATAAAAAACACAGTACAGTTCCAGTACGCTATTGATCAAAACTTTGAAGTCATCCATCAGATTAACTTCCACATTTATTGCAATCACGAATTTAGCATTACAGCCTCTCCACAAAAGTGAAAAATGTGGAGCTGTGTGTGAAATCCCCTTCTGTCAAGTGCTGTTCCCAGGCTGGGCCACTGGAACCATAGTTATGGTGCAACATATTTCTCTGAGGCTCCACACTCACTGGCAATAGTCACTTGCTGTTGGTGATTACTATTTTGGAAATCTGTCGGGTGGGAGCATGTAAAATGTTTTCCCAATTTTCATGATTTTGATTTTGAGGGTCTACTTCTGCATAAATTTACTTTTGCTGATTAGAACCAGTCGTCACTGTTTTGTGAACACAAAGTAGCCCAAATGAAGTCATCATGATCGAAAATAGTCATATCTATACAACTATTTCCTAATCGTGGTATGATAACCAACACACACCTGTCCATCCTCCAACATAAATATAGACGGCAAACACATATGTAGGCCTGGTGAACATATGTATCTGTACATGTATACATGCACACACACACACACACACACACACACACACACACACACACACACACACATATATAGTACACATGTGGATAAGTATATAACACAAACACACATCTGCACAGTCTAACACATTGAAACAATGGATAATCCATAGACTTATCTATACTCCTCGGACTGAGGACTCAGACAGCACAAATCACACACCCCATCCCAGAGAGTGGTATTATGGTTTCACACACACACACACACACACACACACTTGGTGCTTAAGTTTTACAGACATATGAAAGGGGTATTATTATCACATAAAACGATAATGCTATGCCTCAGCTGCTCAATGTAATGGCTTGAACAAACACACATGCACACAGCTTCAGTCTCTGGCTCTCACAGGTCACTGAGGCTGTTACACACACACACACACACACACATACAAATGCACTCAGACGCACATTCATTGTTTCCAATGCACACAATACACACAGACGGTTTTTAGTCACTTCTTGCAGCTGCGTAGGTTGCAAACACACACACATACACACACACGTACACGTACACACAAACACACACACACACACCAACAGGGTGCCCAGTCACTGTCTGCTATGAGCTCATCGTCATCTTCTCCTAATCTCTTCCACTCACACATCTGCCCTCAGATCACTTCCATCCTAAAACCTCTTCAGGGATAACTAACTCTATGAGAGGCACAGGAACGTAAACACAGGGGCATCAGTGTGTGTGTGTGTGTGTGTGTGTGTGTGTGTGTGTGTGTGTGTGTGTGTGTGTGTGTGTGTCTAATAATCTATGATAGGTAGAGCCATCTTCAGGACATCAAATAACATGTCTGTGTATGCACAAGCATCCACAATGTAGTCAATGCTACTGAGACACTGCTGACATTGAGGAGCGCTAGGCTAATGTTAACACTAGGGTATTGTTACAAATGCCTCGAGTCACAACATAACCCAACATGCTGTGTGAGGAGCGCTATGCTAACGCAAACCCTAATACGCATCCAATCCCTTCCTGCAGTAACCCAACATGCTGGGTTGAGCTGTGTGAGGAGCGCTAGGCTAACGCTAACACTGATACACATCCAAGCTCTTCCTGCTCTCCTGTGAAAGCAACGCTTCACTGGGACGCCTCAGGAAACTCTACGCCAGTCCTTCGAACAAGAGCTTCCTTCCTCAAACAAGGCTGTATGCAAGTAAATGTGTGTGTGTGTGTGTGTGTGTGTGTGTGTGTTTTAGGGTGTCCATGTGTGTACGTGTGAGAGAGGAAAGGAGTGGGAAAAACACACCCGTCTCACTGATAGCCAGTTTCCCCTCCTCTTCTGTGAGCGTGTGTGTGTGTGTGTGTGTGTGTGTGTGTGTGTGTGTGTGTGTGTGTGTGTCCATGTAGGTGTGCAGGGGTTAGAGCATCTGAGGCAGCCAGCTGGGCCTCCATCCATCCAGCAGTCTGCCAGAGTGTAGCCCCCCCGGACTAATCACTCTCCCGCTCCCTAAAGGCATTCTCGCGTGGCCAGCTGTGTGTGTGTGTGTGTGTGTGTGTGTGTGTGTGTGTGTGTGTGTGTGTGTGTGTGTGTGTGTGTGTGTGTGTGCAAGCACTTGCATATCTTTGTGTGTCTGTGTGTGTCTGTATGTCTGTGCATCTGTGTGTATGTGCAAATCTGCCAGTGTATTTCCATTAAGTGTATGTGCACTTATGCGTATCTGTGTGTGTCTGTCTGTCTGTCTGCCTGTGTGTGTGTGTGTGTGTGTGTGTGTGTGTGTGTGTGTGTGTGTGTGTGTGTGTGTGTGTGCAGACAGATGAGCTCATGCAACTATCGGCTATGTGGATGCGGTAAGCACATGCTGAGCTGCGCTATCATGAGCTGTTTATCCGGAGCATATACATGTGCATACTGAAGGCATTACGGAACATTCTACACACACACATACACACACATATGCACACACATATGCACACACACACACTTGCTAACACTGCATCTGGTTAATGTTTTCCTGTGTAATGGCTTAAGCTCTCACTGATAGCGGAATATAAAAGTCTCCTATACTGATGGATTGTATACTGTATGCTCATTTGTTAACGCAGCTACTGAATTTAGTATGTTCTATTGTGAATGTGTGTGTGTGTGTGTGTGTGTGTGTGTGTGTGTGTGTGTGTGTGTGTGTGTGTGTGTGTGTGT